>JALCUS010000021.1:0-719732 GCA_022963125.1 Ustilago nuda
CCCTAACCCTAACCCTAACCCTAACCCTAACCCTAACCCTAACCCTAACCCTAACCCTAACCCTAACCCTAACCCTAACCCTAACCCTAACCCTAACCCTAACCCTAACCCTAACCCTAACCCTAACCCTAACCCTAACCCTAACCCTAACCCTAACCCTAACCCTAACCCTAACCCTAACCGGGCAGCCCCTTGTAACCCTGCCATACTCATCCTAGACTATTATACTATGCAATAAAAGTGGGGTGTTTGGTCGGCAACCGTACCCGGGAACTACCTTGTAACCCTGCAGGGTCTCAACACTTCACGATTGGCCAGGATGATAGGCTTGGAGCTCCCGTCAAAGGAGGGAGTTGAAGATGTGTCGGCATCTCAAGCAATATGCATGCGTCACAGCCGAGACACCGAAGTGCAGGAAGTCCACATAAGCAAGGAGCACAATGAAGTAAGGGGTAATCGTCATGGCGACGGTCTGGTGGTACCCAGTATCATAGCAACACAGGGGTACAGATGAAGTGACACGGCTTGGTTTAGATATCACTAGAGTGGCGAATGGAGTATATATATGTGTTTGTCATTTAGGTTCACTCTATGAAAACTAAGCATTCAAGAAGTAACACGACTGTGTACATGAGCTTGCTAGTGGCTCCGATCGGTCGTGTTTTACTTGCAATCTTCAATTCAATTGCACTCTTCTTGATTGCGCTCTAACTTTGTATTGGACCGTCTTGAATTTTGTATTGGACCGTCTTGATATTTGAAATGGACCGTCTTCGAGGAACGCAAGACGTGTCTGCCCCACGGCCGGACACCCTTAGAACCCTCGCCATCTTCAGCCAGTTGGTCGCTAACAAGATTGAAGAGTCTTACTGCTCTGTCTTGCTGCGACAGAAGATTGCAGCTTACGGTAACGATTAAGCTCGTCATCTTCCTTTCTCCCAATAGCACTTCACTCATTCTTTGTCTTTGTTCTGCAATGGTCTCATATTTAGCACATACACTGTCTCTCAACTGCCACGGTAATAGAATTCTCGCATCCCGATCTTCTCAATGCCTGTGTGAGCCAGTATGGTTCTTGAAGGCGAAAGTGAAGGTCGGAGGCTTTCTGTCCGTGTCGCGAGGTGATATCAAACGACTAGAGTGTCCCTCCAAGACTCGTACTGTCGGATCATCAAGGAAGTGATGCGACGCTTGACTGCAGAAGCAGCACTTTCAAAATGACGTTGCTCGATCTGTGAGGTCATCAATAAAAAATCAAAGAGGGTTAGAACAAGGCTCGATCCAACGCACAAGGACAAAGCAAGAAGGAAGGATGGTCAACACTCACGGCTTGGCAGTTGATGTCTTCGTCCATAGCAAGCAATCCAGCTTCCTGGCAGATCGAGACTACCTCGGCACCCGAACAGCCCTCGGTCATTTGGCCGAGTCTATCAAGATCAATCTGGTCGGCACAAACTGCCATCTTCGCCATTCTTGACCTTAGAATCTGCTTCCTAGCCTCGTGATCGGGCGGTCCCACGTAGACAAGTCTATCGAGTCTTCCGGGACGGAGCAGCGCCGGGTCGAGAGACTGAGGCCTATTCGTAGCACCAATGACGATAACATCTGACATGGCCTCAATGCCGTCCATTTCATTTAGCAGTGTTGCGATGATGCGACTGTTCAGAGCGTCGCCACTGGAGAAATCGCCATCACGACTCGTGGAAAGGGCATCGATCTCATCGAAGAAGATGATGCTAGGGGCAGCTGCGCGAGCTTTCTTGAAAGTGTCGCGGACGGCGCGCTCCGATTCGCCGACGTACTTGGAGTATAGCTCAGGACCTTTGACTGCGAGGAAGTTGAGTCCGGATTCTGTGGCGAGTGCGCGAGCAATAAGTGTCTTGGAACAGCCTGGTGGTCCATAGAGGAGGACGCCACGAGGCGGAGAGATGCCCAGACGGGAGAAGGCAGCAGAATGTTTGATCGGCCACTCGACCAACTCGCGCACTTGAGCTTGAACGGACTTGGCAGAAAGAGCGCCAGAGCCTCCGACGGAAGGCGTAGAGGAGCCAGCGATGTCGGACCAGAAAATTTTCGGTGGCTCGAGGAAGATCTCGCGCATGGCAGAGGGTCGAACGAGCACCAAAGCGGCCTGCAAATCAGCTGCTGTGACCTTGTTGAGCGTCGAAGCTTCGACGCTAGCGGCAGCAGGCGCAGACTGAAGTGACATCGACTGAACCTTGGCCTCGAGTTGATCTGAAGCCGACTGGCGACGGGCGAATGTGCGACGTACGGCGCGCATGCCTGCCTCTCGCACCAGAGCCGACAGGTCCGCACCTACGTATCCATGTGTGCGGCTTGCAAGCTCTTCGATCTTCTCAGCAGTCAGATCGTGGGGAACGGTGCTGATCAGGGCTCGGATGATTTCGCCTCTAGCAGCTGCTGTCGGGATGCCGATTTCGATCTCGCGATCCAGACGGCCGGGACGACGCAAGGCTGGATCGATAGCGTTAGGTCTGTTGGTAGCAGCAAGGACGACAACGCGAGCAGGTTTCTTGGCAGTTTTTACGCTCTCGACTGCCGTGTCAAGTGGCTTTCGCAAATCCAGCTCCTCGTCCTGTTGCGCTTCATCGTCGTCTTCAACATCAGCCTCCTCCATTCCATCGAGCAGCGTGAGCAGCTGTGCGACCACTCTTCTCTCCACTTCACCAGCTCCATCTGTGTTCGCACCCTCGCCTGAACCGCCTTCCCGCCTCGGCGCAAGAGCATCGATCTCGTCAATGATGATGATGCAAGGGCTCTTACGTCGGGCCTCACGAAAGATGCTACGAAGCTTCGACTCCGTCTCTCCATGAAAGGCGGATGAAAGCTCAGGACCGTTGATGGTAAGGTAGGAAGAGCCAGTAGCAGCGGCCACAGCTCGTGCGAGCGAAGTCTTTCCGGTTCCAGGCGGACCGTACAGCAACACTCCTTTGGGTGGCTTGAGCCCGTACAGCACGAAGATCTCGGGAGACATAAGAGGCATCTCGATCAGTGTCTTTATTTCGGCAATTTGACGGTCTAGACCTCCAAGTTTGGAGTAGGGATCCTCTCTAGTAGCGCTCGCCGCAACATTGGAGGCTGGACTTGTGTTGTGATTGGGTGATGCGTCAGCGGTAGAGAGTGTGACGTCCGAGGTACGACCGACTACGCAGACCTGCGTCGTGGCTTTCGGAGTGGCATCTGATGTAGTAGATGTCGAGACGGTCCAGCCCTGCTGTCCATTGAAATCGGTGAGTCGAGAGACGATGAAATGTAAAAGCTCGCCTTGAAAGGTCAATGAAAGCTGTTGGCCTGCATGAACGCATTCAAGATCGGTCAGACACTCTTTCGCGTGAACCGTGAGCATCTGACGATCGGACTTGCCCAGCCTTGCAAAAGCAGGTGGAGAAGCCCCGCTCTCTGACGAGACGATGAGCTGAATGGTGGCAGCTGTTGGAGGTTTCCGCAATGTTGTCTTGGACTGAGTTGCTTGAAGGGGAACGATGGAGACAGTCTGACCTACTTCGAAGCCCGTCGCCAGCCGAGCAGCAACAGGGAGGCGGAGAGTGCCAGCCTCGAGCGCAAAAGAAGGCCATACTGTGCCAACAGTGAAGCTGGGCCTACTAGATTCGTCTGATTTTATGAGGACCACATCGCCTGTCTGCAGCTTGAGGGAGCGGATGATATCGACGGGAAGCAACACTTTGCTTCGTGATGAACTGCTTGCGGCGGTCCCTGCTTCGACGATTTGAGCCTTTGTCGAGAGGTTCGAAGCTTTCGACACCTCCGAGCCTGCTAGTATGCCGCTCATGGTGAGCGGATCAGCGGACAGCGTCACCGATGAAGGCTGTAAAGATTATCGAAGAGCTGTGGAGGGTTCAACAACTTTTTTTATTTTTTTCCCCGTTCTCGGAACTCGGGTTGAGCGGATTCGTGTTGGACCCTGACACACGCAGCCTCCCGCTTGCACAGCTCGGCTTGTTCCTCACCAGTATCAGCATCGACATCTTGTGCCGCACCATGTCGCTCGATCAGACACACTATCATGTGGCTATCTTCAGCACAGGTCTCACGCAGAGCATTCTGTCCGCAGCTCTTGCTTCAGCCGGGCTTTCTGTGATCCATGTCGACAAGAACGACTACTATGCGGATCAATGGGCAAGTCTCACTCTCACGGAGCTGGTCAAATGGACACAGAGCACGACCTCTTCGAATCCTGCGGAAGTTGAAAGACGCAACCGAGTGGGAAATGCCAATTTGACATTCCCAGCCTTCAACACTGCCGACGCCGACAAGCCTGGAGAGTCGTCCAAACTGCCTGACTCGCTGGCCACCCTGGATCGACACTATGCGATATCTCTCGCGCCGACACTGCTGCCTGCAACTGGATCGTCCATTGACTGTCTCATCCGTTCCAAGGTCGCCTCCTATGCCACCTTTCGCCTTCTTGAAAGAACCTGCGTCGCTTCCTGTTCCGAATCGGACTCGGCAAGAATGACACTGACCAGCGTCCCCGCTAGCAAAGAGGACATCTTCAAGACCAAGACCCTTTCGCTCATCGCCAAACGCAAGCTCATGAAGCTGCTCATGTACATCGGCACCAAAGACTGGCAGTTCGACCTCGCACAAAGCCCAGAACTAGCGCAAAAGCCTTTTGTCCGTTACTTGGCGGAAGAGCACAAGATGTCGCCTGACCTTGTAGACGCAGTCGCCTACGGTGTCTGTCTCTGCGCTACTCCGAATGAAAGCACTCAAGCGGCGATGGCAAAGGCAAAGAGTCACATGCAGAGTGTGGGTAGGTACGGCAATTCAGCATACCTTGTCGGACAGTATGGGGGTGCGGGAGAGCTGGCGCAGGGCTACTGCCGTGCATCAGCCGTCAAGGGGGGGATGTTTATTCTGGCTCATCAGATCAAGTCTGCCAAGCGAAGAGAAGATGGGAAGTGGGAGATTGACATGGAAGGTATCGAGAGCAAGGTCACTGCAGACTATGTCGTCTCGAGCGAAGAGGTGCTGGAGGAGCTCAACATCACGAACATCGTTTCGGAGCAGACAGCGGCATCACAGTCGGAGGACGTTGTGTTGCATCGAGCAGTGCTGGTCCTGGACAAGCCAATACAATACAGCGCGCCGAACTTTATCGGGGCGACAACAAACGTGGACGACCAGGAGCAGCAGAATGCGGAGTCGAGTTCTCCTGAGCTTCCGCCGGAAACCGGACTCGTCGTGTTTCCACCAGGCTCGATTGGCGGCAATGCGAATACTGTGACGGTGCTGATGATGGGCGAAGGCACATTCTCATGTCCAAAGGGTCAGTATGTCTACTACGTACAGACGGAAGCATCGGGGGCGGAACTAGAGCGCTCAGCGCTCGAAGTGCTCAAACCAGTCCTCGACCAAGTCATCCGTTTGACAACAGACGCAACACAGCCCTTGCTGCAGCTGACCTATCGTCAAGTCATCCCTACATCCCCACTCAATGTTGCCGAGCCGAGTCTCTCGAGCATCCCATTCCCTCCTCCATCATCCGCTACAACTTCTGTGAACAGCCAGCCAGTGACCTCAATCTCAGGTCTGACAGACGCAGCAGTGCATCTGGCCGAAAAGGTATACCATGACATCCTTGCTGTACAATTTGCACCGTCAGCGCCCGGAGACACTCATGAGGGAAAACTGAAATGGGTCCAGCAGACGTTGGATCAACAAAGAATTGAAAGAAAACGAAGAAAGGGTAGGGACGCGTCCGAGTATCAGGGTCGTGGGGGAAGAGGTGCAGACGATGGAGTGACAAAAGAGCTTCTGCAGGAAGTTGGGCAAGGAGAGGCGTACGAGGAGCAGAGAATCTTGGTGGGATTCTTTGACTGCTTGGAGCAACACGATGCAGATTACGACGATGATGACAACTAGGAATAGATACATCCAATTCATGCGCTATGGGGGCCATCACGTAAAACGGAGCTACCACGCGCAGTTCAGAAGAGCCACAGTGGACGCAAAGTGAAGTGTGATTGGAGGATGAATACACGCTTCCAGTCGAGAGTATGGAGAGCGGTCACCTGCGCGCTTGTCGGTTGACTTGGTTCTTAAACTTGTTGTTTTTGCTACCTCCGACAGCTGGCGAACGACCACCTCCGCCGCTCTTAGACCTCTGCAACGCGCCGCCAACGTTGCTGTTCGCCCTAAGCGCATCATAGGCACTCTGAGCCTTCTTTGCCTTCTTGCCGTTTCTTCCATCCAGACCTGAATTTCTGAGCAGATCACCAAACTCTTCCTCCATACCACCACCAATCCTTCTCCTGCCATCGCGACCTGAACTGAGACCAGCTCCGCCCAGCGCCACATCGGCTTCGTCTCTTCTGCGCTTGCGTGCGTCCTTCTTAGACTGAACGAGACGAGTAAGGTTCTCCTCTTCGAACTCTTCCATCCTCGCCAGCGCTTTGGATCGAGCAGAGGTATTGGCTGCAAGTGGACCGCGACCACCGACGCCAACACCTGCGGACGATGCTTCGTAAGGGTTGGAAGACATGCCGGCAGTAAGATCGGAGAGAAGCGCAGAGTTGCGAGTGATAGATGAGCAATCTTTCTTTCGGCTGCGTGCGTCGGGATCGTAGGACATGGGTACGAGCTTGGGTGGACGGTAGACAACCGTCTTTCCTCCTTCCTCGTCAGAGTCCTTCGAATCGTCGGATGAGTTGCCACGACGCGACCTCCCACGCCTGTCGTTGCTCGGAGACTTGGACGATTTGACTGAGGCCCGAGCTTTGTCTTGCATGAATGCGGATGGGTTGGGACGGAAAGCGAGATCATCGTCGCTGACGCCACCGTCTTCGTCACTGCCGTCATCGCTACCCTTGCTCCTCTTATCCTTGGTTGCTGGCTTAGAACGACCGAGCATGACCTCCTTGTCAGCATCGGCAGCAGCACGAAGGAGCTTGTCCATCTGATATTTGAGACGATTCTCGAGTGGGCGTAGCTTTTCGAGCATCAATCGAAGCTTGACCAGGTTCGGAACGAGATCAGCAGGACCTTGCGAGCTGCTTGCTTTGCTACTGCTGCTGCTAGCGAGGGATCTACCGGAAATCTTGTTGATGCAAACAGCAATGACATGGTGAAGATAGTCGAGCATGGCGTCGTTCTTAACTGTTAGGAGCGAGATGCCGTCTGGATACGCGAATGGGTTGTCTGCGGTATCCTTGGAGGCCACTTGGACGACATCCTTCTCGAACGCCTTGACTGAGATGCTGAGTGCTGTGACTGACTTTTGGATCGTTGCGAAAAGTTTTGTCATGTCAGTTGGCGCCACTGTAGGCGCTGCTGATAGAGCTGTAGCTGTTGCTGCTGCCATGTTGATGTGAAATAAAGAAGCGCAGTGTTGACTGGCTGCTTCTAGTCGAGGCGGTAATGGTAATATGTCACAGGCAGCAATTAGCGTTCAGGTTCACAAAGTGGACTCTTCGAATTCAAGGTTTTGCCTTTTTCCCAGTTTCTCCAAAAAGTTCCTTCTGGATGTCCGCAATTGACGACCGAATTCCGAAGTTAGTTTTCTGCTATTTTGCTGTGCAGAAGCATAAGGTGTAACATACGCCAGAAAAAGACCTGACCATCGGCAAGAGCCGTGCTGGTACAGATGTTGCTATCGTTCGGCAAATGTAGCCATGCTGTACGGCCAAGGGAGGAGCGTATGCTTGAGCCGTCCGGGCGTATTCTCCGAGAGAGGAGACCCGAGCGCTACCCATAGTGTACATGCTATCATAGAAGCGACTAGCGATGAAGAGCGAACCAAGCTCTGCCGAGAGCCAGTTGATGACTGCTTTATCGGCGCACTTGGTCACGACCATAAGCGACCAAACAGGTCAGATCGATGAGGCAGTCTTGTAGAAGATGGTGGAAAACCAAGAGGAAGGTGGCTGGGCAACGACAGTGGTTCAATCCTGAAGGCTGAGCTTTCCCCTTGCAGATGCGCCGAGAATCTCAGCACCTCCGTGTATGTGATTGGGGACAGAATTGACGTCTCAAGTGGTCACCTTTCGTACTATTTCGCACATCCGATGACGAATTGTGAGATTGTGATTGCCCGAGGTGTGACCATACAAAGAAACGCTCCCGTTTACGTCATCACCAGCTTGGTCGCAAAGCACAGGCTGGTGCGAGCTTGGAAGAAATAGCGACCTTGGTCTCCTGATGTCGAGCGGACCAAGTTGGGTTGGTTGGAGAATGCAATGCTCACCATGAGGCAGTAGTCAAAGTGACCAGTGAACTTCTTGATTGAAAAGTCCATTGCTAGATGAGTGCGGCAAAGAGAGATATGCTCGTCTTTTGAGCTGCTGGTACAGATGCAAATGAGGGTGTATCAAGGGGCACAAGGAGAGATGCAGCAGGAGAGAGAATTTGGAGGGACCGAAAAGCACTATGCCTTGGTCCGCTGCCTTTGTGAATAAAATGCAAGAGAGAAGGATGGAAAACAATCTTGTGTATGAGTCCTAGTTCTGGCCAACAGCAATCTGGCTGGAAGGAACGGCAGGAGCCTGTGGGTAAGGCTTGACAAGCGAACCTGGCTGGGTGCCTGTCGGCGCCGAGCAACCGTCTGGATAGAGCTTGTTCCTCGGCCAAACACCTCCGTAGCCGCCCTGCTCCGGTGTTCCGCCCCAGACAGTGTAGTTTGCGTTGTAGTATGCGGCTTTGTGGCGCTCAATGTAGTCTGCGGTCGGGAAGTCTGGAGGTGAGCAGCCTACGTTCTCGGCGTCAGGGTCTTGGTAGACGCGAATCCAATCGACCTGCATCACAGCGGGGAAGCGGAGACGAGGCCAGTCGGGGGTGCCAAAGTTCTGACTGATGCCGAGGTTGAAGATGATGTACATTGGCTCTTCTGGGATGGGTCGATCGCTGATCATGGATACGGGGTCAGCAGCCAGTGCAGCTGCATTGACCTTCCACGCGCGCTTGTTGTCCGAGATCCAGTCAATGTAGCCCTGCAATCCAGGGACATACTCGAAGCCATACTGGGCGAAGCTATCGTCACCTCCCCTCTGCACAGCAAGCTGGGAAGCAACTGTAATACCACTGAGAGCCTGTTGGTCGTTCTGGCCATTGTACGAGTTGAGATGGGAGTTGGGCTGGAAGAATTCGTAGGCGGGACCGGTGGTGTTGGTGATGTTGTAGTACATGTTGAAAGGAGCGGTCTGCATGGATTGTGAGACGGTGAGACCAAGGTTGCTGTCGACCTGTGCTTCGAAGACGTCGATCTCGGGAGCACTGCGTCCGCGGAAAGTTCCATCCTTGAGCTGTGGACCTGGGTGGTCCTCCTCACCTGGGCAGGTGCAAGCCGACAGGCGCTGACCAGGCAAGAAGGAGAGTGCAGTCGACTCGGCTTTGCGATTCCACATGACATCACCACCGATAGCAGCTGCAGCGGGGTTGCCGTTGGCATCGGTCTGATTCATAAGCGTGCCGACATCACATGCATTGTAGGAATATGGCCAGGTTCCGTCTGTGGTCGCTCCGTAACCCGCTCGTCCAAGATTGCCCATAGTCCAGAAGGCTGGCCACATTCCAGCAACACGAGGCGCACCGGGCAGCTGTACACTGGCAATCAGATATCCACCAGTGAAACAGAACTTGTTCCAGGAGCTTAGAAATCCACTACGGAAGTTGAGGTTGTTAGTTTCCACTTCGTCCAGCGTGATGCGGAGCTTGCCGTTGGCAGTGGTGACGGCTTCGGGCGAGTACCATTCGTAGTTGTTAGTGGCCCAGTAGTGCAAGTCGGACGCCTCCCAGAATGGGTCGTCGCCAGGGTAGAAGGAACGACCTTCGACGTTGAACTCGTCGGAGAAGACAAGTTTCATATCTTTGGTTCCATCCGGGCTGATCCTGGTGTAAGCGTCTCGGGGAGTGTCAGGGTCGATTAGAGCAGATCTAAGACCAGGGATGCTTGCAATCTGACCGGATGCGTTTACACCGCCGAGGTTGTAGCCTCCCTTGGTACTTTCATGGTGTCGGTAAAAGTAAGAGATGATCGGGTATCCGCCGAAAAGAGCCAGCAAGCTGAACGTCAGGAGGGCGAGAACACCGATGTTGAGCACACCTCTTTTGCCCACTGTGCTGCCGAACCAACCATGGCGTTCATCTGGCTGGATGTTCGGATCATGGAGGTCATCGTCGGGTTCCTCTTTTCCATCCATGGTGTCCCAAGAATAAGGATTGGCAAAGAAGTTAGGCGCCTCATTGATGGCAGTAGTGGAGCCATTCATGCTGATAGCCGAGCCGACGAGGGAAGCTGGGAGTGAAAAGGGATCACGAATGCCGCGTGGATTGACTTTCTGATCATTTGGATGGAAGGAAAGAGGACGAGACATGCCCAGGTTGGCATAGCGGGTGGAAGATTGGGAAGGGCCGAGATCGACGCTGTAAGAGAGGGTAGCGAGGTGGTGCGTGTCGAAGCTGTGCTGTTTGGGCAACAGCTCTGAGGAGGAATGCTTGCTGTCCATGTCGGTGGCGTCTGTATTTTTGTTGTGGTCGATGTGAACGGTTGTCTTTGCGTCGTCGTCGTCGCTGTCGCTGCTTATGGAATGCAAGCTTGATGGTGAAGAGCGTATGAGGCTGCTGGAACGAGGATGTATGGTGGCATGAAGTGTGAGATGAGACGAGTTGGGTGTGGGGTCCTGATCGATTCTATCGACGCTGAGCTGGCTGACAGTATTGTGTTGGAGGGGAGGCAAGGGCGCAATCGATGAGGGCGAAGAGCGCGGCGCTGAAGAGTCAGATAGCGCCGGCGCTGGAAAGGCGATCGAGTTTGTATTCTGCGCCATTTTGTGATGATCAGATGCAGCAACGTCTGCGCTCTTAGTTGTGCTGCTGTAAGTTACTGCTTTGGCTGTGATCACGGTGTGCTTAATTCCAGTGTGACAAGGCGAAGGAAGGGTTAAAAAATAAAATAAATACCTCTATCACAGTCGTGTCCTCTATGGAAGCTTCAAGGCATCTGCATGGTCGACGCTTGACTCTTGATAGGAGAAGAAAGTTGTTTGCGCTGAGGCTCGTTGTTTCCACCGAAATGAAGCTTTTGCAGCTATTCGGTGGTTGTGAGTATGAAGTTTAATGAGTGATGGGATAGATCGGAGGAACAAACAAGCTCAAGGTTAGTAGGATGCAGGAAATAGGAGCTGAGCGTGTGTCGAGGGAGGAGAGGGAGGCGAGGGAGTTGATGGAGGAGAGGGAGAAGCACAGAGAGTGAGCGACGATCAGGATCAAAGCAAAACGGCTTCGAACAGAAGGACAAACTGCAGCTGAAGCTGAAAAGGAAGCTTGAGCCATGTGGGCAAAGATGGATCGGCGAAAAGAGTGGAGCCCAAGTGTTGAGTGAACAGGCAGAAAACCGAAGGGTCTGCCAGTTGCGATTCGAGACAGATCGACAAGGATTACAGCGAAGCGAGGCAGGGAAGAGGCAACAACAGCTTTCAGCGCAACCAAGAAGGAGCAAAGGAAAGCCGAACTACCATCACTGTCATGAGAGTTCAGGTCGCCGTGTTCCGCCCTTGCCGCCGTTGCAAAGAGAAAGAGGCTTTCATGGATAACGACGTCGGCTCTGAGAAGAGAAGCATCCAAACTCAACAACAGCGGCGTCCAAGAAGAAGAGGCGCAGAAGGGCAAGGTCCACTCAGCAGAGTGAAATCACTGCATTCATGCAGTCCTGCTCGATTGGCCGATCCGCCGGTGCAGATTCCGCTCTCTTGCCCAAGCCGAGCTTGACAGCCCTCCAAGAGCAAAAGGGAGGGAAAAGAGATATTTGGGCACTTTGTCAGTGTCTATATACGAAGGTCTCTTCTTGATTTGAAAAATCGTGCCTGTCAAACAAATAAAAATTAAATAAATTAAATAAATTAAAAATAAAAATTAAATTAATTAATTAAAAAATTAAAAAAATTAAATTAAAAAAAATTAAAAAAAAATTCCCCCCCGAAACACGAATCAGAATTTCGCCCACCTTCCAGAAGTCACACAGGTAGCGTGGGCTGAAGCACGAAACGCGGGCAAGGATTTTAACTGTGGATATTGTGAATGTTGAGGCTGACACTGCAAAAGGGACAAGACCCTGTTCAACTTGATAGAGAGGCAGCGTCAGCAGCAGAGATCGTAGCCAATATGGAGCCGGCGGAGGGAAGCCGATAAGAGGGGTTGTGTGCGCTGGAAGCACCGAGAGACTGAGGTGTAGGTTGGCCAAAGCGTCATTCTGTTGCAACACGCTGCGGGACGGGAGAAGGAGCAAGATGACAGCCGATGCCGTTTCGACGCCCGGCTCGCGTTCACACGGCTCTGTCCCGCCCTTTGCCCAGGAACTGGGATGGCTTTTGGGTGGGCAGTCGGAATAGCCGATAGGCATCTCTCAAAGTCAGATGGCTGGATTGGCACGTCAGAAAGCATCATCCACGCAAGATTCACTGTCTCCCCGCCTACGTGCTTGAATGCTCAGCTATGGCTTCCCCTTGCGAACAGCGTGCCAGAGAGCGCTGCCCTTCTCGAAAATGCCGGAAGCTGAGTTGGTGCATCGTGGATAGGAAACACAGAGCCTCGTGCAAGCCACAGAGCTCGACTTCACCAACGCCGTGGCCAAAAAGGGCTCCAGATCCTCGTCTCGTGACATCGTCCAGCTGGCAGAGTGCATCGGCACTTGCGATGGAGGCCTTGAGCGTGGTGAATCAGCCATTCGGAAGCCATCCGAGCAGCTCAGCTGAAAGCAATCCCTTGTGAGCTGCCTCTTGCTCCTCAATCCATTTAGTCATGGAGTCGACTGCAGCAGAGAACACTGTCGCTCCTCCAGCCCCAACTCAGCCACTTATCAGGCAGAAGCAGCTGAGCAGCCCAAAGTCAGACGCCAACAGTATCATAGCCTCTTGGGCAGGAGGATGTATGCGTCGGCGCGCCTACCATCCTCTTCTATATAGAGCTGCCAGCTGCCTTGATGAGAGCCACCTTGTATCTCGCCGCCATCTCTGATCTGCTCACCCATCACCACGGCACGTCCTCATAAGCTTCCTTCCTAAGACCTCGCTTCAAGAGCAGTATGAAGACGCGATCTCAGACGAGGGCTGCGCAGCCTGCCCAGAACGCGGTGCTGACCTCACCATCACAATTTCAGGCGCCATTCGATTCATCAGCTGCATTGCTTGCCCAGTGCACCCCAGTTTGTTGCCTCACCCAGCTCCCCATAGAGATTCTGCAGCAGGTCATCTCTCTGCTGAGTATTCGCTCCCTAATTGCACTCGCCCAGACGGCAAGTGAGCTTCGCAGCTGGCTGCTCGCAAGCACCAATCTTTGGGAAAATATTCTCCTCACACAATTCCACGTTAGGTATCTTCCCAAGCACTTGTTTCGAGAAGTCGTTCGGCGTTATCCTAAGCGACGTTGTCACCGCTGCGATGGCGTCCTAGCTGCGCGAACCAAAAGTCACCCTTTTCTTCGTGTCAAGATATGCCCTGACTGCATGGAAACGGAGGAGTACGCGACCATGACCGTCACCCGCGCAAAAGCAGAGTTTCGCTTGAACGATGTCGACATCGCCGACCTCTCATGCCAAACTCGTCCCAATCTTTATAATCTCAGAGGTCCACCTATGCGCATCTACATGGTCCGCGACCTTCGACGCAAAAGTGATGAAAAGCACCAGGCAATGAACACAACCCTCGAGAAAGCAGCACAGAAAGCGAGAGAGACAAAAAGAAAGCGTCAAGAGAACAACCATGCCGCCCAAGAGACACGACGCGAAGCTTTGACACAAGCTTTAGCAGAATACCGACTGAGATTTTTACCGGAAGGCAAGCTTTGCAAGGCTTATCTCACCGATCGATGGCGCGGTTTTGGCAAAAGGTGGACGTTGGAGGAGGTTGTTTCCCGTCTGCGCGACATTCACATCATCAACGCACACATCCCCAACTTTGTCGACTTACTGGACTCGTTTCTCTGGAGCCACGGCGGAAGCATGACCTTGGAAGAGGCAGAAGCGGCAGCCGAGCGCGACGCATTGAGACGCTTCCATGAACGTCAACCCTATTGGGAAGCAAGGGGCCACAGATGTCATTGCGGTGTTTTCATCCCATGACTCAAGGCGCAGTCTCTATCCATTCTTGCCCCAATCATCATTTTTGTTTGATGCAATCGAGTCCTTGCACATCTCAAATACGATTTTCATGTTTGACAGACCCAAGATAGGCGCGATGCATAGCGACTCGAATCGCCAAGTAAGCAATCGTATCTGACCAAGATGGAATAATCGATGATGAAGAAGGATAGAAGTACAGAAAATATGCCTGACCAGACGGAACAAATACATGGACGAGACAGGAAGAAGATGAGGAACATCGACGGAGGAATGAAGTACATCAACTAAGGGACGACGGGTCGCGAAAAGTAGGCTCATTTTGCGATCTGAGCCTTGCTTCCACCTGAAGAAGAGCTGGAGCTAGAATGAAGGCCCGACGAACCTGTCGAAGCATAGAGTGAGATGGCGGATAGTGGGAAATTGCGACGCTCGCCTCCAGGTAGCAGTGCCATAGGACGCTGCTGAGTACCATGTGCTTGCGGTCCAGGCGATTGTGCTTCGACGCGAGCTTGCAGCTGTTTTGCGACCGCCTGCACTTCTTTGGACAGACTGCTCGAGGATCTGCTTCCGGAGGGCTGTTTGCTTGCATTTGAACCAACCGGCGAAGCTGAACCTGATGTTGATCCTCTTGCATATGAGCTTGCTGCTGCCATGTACATCGGCGCAGCACCTGTCGATCGTACTGGAGGCAATATGACAGGGCTACCACCCTTGATGCCGTGCGCAGTGTTGGGTCTTGGTGACACTGAAGAGGCAAAAGGTGTGCCGGAAGGTGACGTGGAAGTGCGATTCGAGGGACTGTCTTTGCCATCGCACTGATGCCGATTGCATGCATCTCTCCGAACGAACGATCGTCCGCAGCCGTGACAGCGAAACTTCTTTCCTGGCGTGCCCAACCCCAGCGAGACGAGACCGCCCGTGTCGCCATTGACTACTTCCTCTGGGTCACCATGGATGCCAGGCTCTGCCTCGTTCTCGTGGATGCTAGCGACGTGGCGCTGAAGATCATGCTTTCGACTGAAAGAACGACCACCTTCAGACTTGCAGCTCGGATATGGGCAGGCGAATGGCTTAGACCGATTCGGGTCAGGGTCGTGCGTCGAGAGGTGTGTGTTGAGATTGTAGGCGCGTGCAAAGGCCTTGTCGCACTTGGGACAGGGGAATCGCTTCACTGGGCCTGAGCCTGATCTTAATGTTGCTCGAGAGGCGGCCGAGGCTGGTGTCGATGAGCCGCCAACGCTGCGTGAGCTACTTGCCAATGAGCTTCCAGCGTTTCCTTGCTCCTTTGCGGCCGCCCTTGCAAGCTCTTGAGATGCTCTGGCTGCAGCCGCTGCCGCTGCCGCCGCCGCTGCTTGGTGTATCGCTTTCTCTGCTTCCTCGCCGTGCGCATCGCCCAGACGTTGAATGGCAGCAGCCAGCGCGCGTTGATCCTCGCTCATACCACCACTTGTGCCAAGAAAGTCGGCGTCAGCCTCCAGTCCGATAGCTTTAACTGCTGCAACCAAGTCCGATCCCGAGAGTGGCTCTGTCTGAGCAACTGTCTGCGATGCTTGTGCTGAAGCTTCCTGAGCATCGAGCTCAGCTATCAATGCGTCGGCAGCCTTCTCCTCCTCTTCTCGTGTCATGGATGCTGCCTTCGCTTCCTGTTTGCTGACTGTAGCAACTATAGCATTGTTGGCAGGAGCATGGAGGGCAGTCGAAGAGGCCGGTGTTGCGCTTCCAAGTCTCGTAGTCTCTGCAGATGTTGCACGAGCTGCTTCTTTGAAGGCTCTGTCGCAGTTCTGCGGAAACTGATACTGTGCAAACGTGTTTTGAAAGCTCGGCGCTGTTACGAGAGAAGCTTCGACGGATGTGGCCAGATTTGAAGGTACTGTCGTTGTTGTTGTCGTCTTCGTCGCCGGCACGGCGCCGGTCATTTTCTGCGGCTGAGGTATGCTTTGAGCTTGAGGCGTGGCAGCTGCTGCTGTACCAACGCTTGCTATGGGCGCTTCAGTCTGAGCTCCGGTAAGTATTGGCAGGGCCCCTGTTGTCGGCACTGTCGGGAAAGCGGTCAGGGGCACATTCTGGGTCGCTGCATTCTGTGTGCTGGCGGAATTTGCAATGACTGAGCTGGAGGTTGACGTGATGAGTGCTTCAACCTGAGCTTGAATTGATTGTGAGTCGATCATGGTATCAGTTGGCGTGGGTAGACGGGATTGTGGTGCAGCGACGGCACTAGTGTCGGCAATGAAACCTCCATCTGCTGTGCTAGGAGGAATGTTTGGGATCGCAAGCATGGTGTTGGCGGCTAGCGCGTTCGAGACATCTGGGACCGCGGATAGAGTAGTCGGCAGCTGGGTCACCGGAAAGCCTAATGGAACCGGTGCAACGCTGCCGGATGAACTGACGGTAGAATTGGAGAGCGCATTTTGAGCTGCGTTCAAAGACACAGCGGAGATAGGTGCTGGTGGAAGATGGACAGCGGTGTTAAGGAAAGGTATGGCTAGGGGCGGGGTGGCGCTGCTGGGTATAGAGGACGACGGCGGCGTGGTCGTCGTGTTGTCCGAGGGACCACGCCCCGCCGAATGTAGCTTCCGTGCAATGATGAGGGGATGTCGCGGATCGGCCCAAGCTTGTGCAAAGACAAGCAGCGAATTGGGCCACTTTTCAAAGGCGTGAGTTTGGTGCTACGGTGGACGCTTTGAGAACAAGATGGTTGTGGTTATGTTGCTCCTGCTCCTGTTCCTGATCGCGACGAGGTCCAAAGTGTGACCGCAGCAACAGTGCGAGCTGCAGTTGCAATGCCAAACTTCGGTGGTGTTAGATTGACTCTGTGCTGCTTGCTGCTGAGCTTGCCAAATTCTCAAGAAAAGTCAGGCCGTCTCGAAAAATTGGCCAAGTCGAAATTCGACTTTCTTCTGGCCCTTTTCCCCGCCACAATAAAGGCAGGGATCTCACGTGACTCTGCTTTCGTGCGTGTAAAGCAAGGTGGAAAGGAAATGTCACTACATAGATGGTCTAACAACCGTGTTCTTCCGACTCTCCAAAGCCAACTCTCGGCAGCCAACACGGCAGCCGCAAGTTTGGGTCGAGTGCAGCAACATCGGCAAAGCTTCGCAAACAAAAGCGAAGTCACTGTTGTGATGGCCTGATGCTGTGTCTTGTGTAGCATGTTTCTAGCGCGCGCATGTGTTGGTGTGTGCAGCACCAAAGTCGTACGGTTCTTCTCAAAATCGATACAGCTCTGCCTGTATCGATGTGATTGGGCCCTCTTCCCCACCTTTCGCCTATTCCAATCGCACCCCAATTCCACCTTCGCCTTTGTCTTGCTTCTGTTCCTCTCGACTCCGATGCCAGCATTCTACCAAACCGCCGTCGCTCGACTCTCTCAGACAGCTCGAATCATGGTAAGTGTTGTCGCCTTTGGCTAGAGTCCAGAAAAATGGGCCCTGGACTACTTGTTACCCCACATGATGGCTACTAAGCTTACGAACCTCTCTTACTTTTTGCTCCAATGATGGGCCAAACAGTCGAAGATCAACGACGTTTTCATCCTTTCCGCCGCCCGAACTCCCGTCGGATCGTTCAATGGTGTGCTCAAGAAGGCTACCGCTCCCGAGCTCGGTGTTGTAGCCGTCAAGGCTGCTATCGAGCGTGCCGGCTTGAAACCCGACCAGATCGAGGAGGTCTACATGGGTAACGTTCTCCAGGGCAACGTCGGCCAGGCTCCTGCTCGTCAGGTCGCACTCAAGGCTGGTTGCCCCGACACCACCGAGGCTACCGCCATCAACAAGGTCTGCGCTTCCGGCATGAAGGCCATCTCGCTTGCTGCTCAGAACATCGCTCTCGGCCAGCGCGGTGTCATGGTTGCTGGTGGTATGGAGTCCATGTCCAACGCTCCGTAAGTATCATTCTCTCACAACAACATCCCTCGCTGCCATCATCATCCCAACATCAAATCTCTTGCAGCAGAGGCAGTATTGGCTGCTGCCGCTGCGCTTCCAGCGAGGACCGACCGACTGCGCACTCGCGGATCAACTCCACCTATAGCCGGCTCAGGAGAAGGTCCATGCTCCTCCTCCTCGCATCTCTCGGGGCACCGCGCTCGATTTGCACCGATATGTCCGCGCCTACCCCTTTTTTTTCGCTCAAAAAAAGCAGAGAGAGGAAAAAAAAGAAAGAAAAAAGGTCAAGAAACAGGCAAAGGTCGACAGCAAAATTGCACGCAGTCTAACAGCGCGTACAATCCATACTGCTCGAAGCAACTTTTGCCCATTTGCCCCGTTCAGCCGATTGTCCCACTTGGCCGCCTGCTCTCGGACTGAGGGCACCAGAAGGCTTAGCTATGCCCAGGGAGCGACGCTGCGATGTCCCACGCTCAGCAGCCGTCCGATCTCGGCATTCCACGTGGAGCAGGCCTACCCGAGCTGGCTGATGGTGGCACAGGCGTGGAGGAAAGGATGAAAGCTTGGAATGGTGACAGGATCGAAAGACATTGTGCAACATGAACCGCATTACTGACATTCGATTCCACTTCGCATCCCTGGTGACAACACGCTGCGGCTATACAGCTACTACCTTCCCCGAGGCAACACTTACGGCCACGTCCAGGCCACCGATGCCATTGTTAAGGACGGTCTTCACGATGTCTACAACCAGGTCGCCATGGGCAACTGTGCCGAGAACACTGCCAAGAAGCTCTCCATCACTCGTGAACAGCAGGACAACTTTGCCATTGAATCCTACCGTCGCTCTGCCGAGGCATGGAAGGCCAACGCTTTCGCCAACGAAATTGCCCCCGTCACCATCTCTGACAAGAAGGGCGATGTTGTCATCTCCGAAGACGAAGAGTACAAGAACGTCAAGCTCGAAAAGATCCCCACTCTCCGACCCGTTTTCGACAAGAATGGAACCATCACTGCTGCCAACGCTTCCACCTTGAACGACGGTGCTTCCGCTGTTGTCCTTGCTTCCGAAGCCGAGGTTCAGAAGTTGGGCGTCAAGCCTTTGGCCAAGATTGTCGCATTCGCTGATGCTGCATGCGCACCTATCGACTTCCCCATCGCTCCTGCTTACGCTATTCCCAAGGCTCTTGAACGTGCCGGTTTGACCAAGGACGACATCTCGCTCTTCGAGATCAACGAGGCTTTCTCTGCCGTCGCATTGGCTAACAACCAGATGCTCGGATTAGACGCTAGCAAGGTCAACGTTCTTGGTGGAGGTGTTTCGCTCGGTCACCCTATCGGTTCGTCGGGTGCCAGGATCGTTGTCACCTTGGCTCACGCCTTGAAGCCTGGTCAGTACGGTTGTGCCGGTGTCTGCAACGGTGGCGGTGGAGCTAGCGCTATCATCATCAAGCGCGAGAACTAGATCAGTGGCTGCCAAGTATCAACGCGACCCCTTGTAATACAGACTTGCACGAACACAAAACAAAGTCACCAATTACCATGATCAGCTTGGCGATGCTTCCTTTGATACAAGATTGTGACAGATGATGAGGTAAAATAGGCTAGTGACGCAAGCTGCAGTTGTATATTTCCATCCATCGCTGTGCTGGATCAGGTCCAAGCAGCAGCGATCTCGCGCAGGTTAAGCAAGAAGGCATTCACCTTCCTCACATCCTTGACCTCCTTCTTCCAACCCTCCACCTCTTTTTCCCTCTCTTTGCACTCGACTGTTGACTTTGCCAACTCACTTCTCTTTGCAAACACGTCTTTCCTTAGTAGCCTCTTCTGCTTCCTCGCCCTTACCAGTTGCGAAATGAGCGTTGTTCGAGTATCTGTCTTCTCGCTGAGGTTCAGAAAGTTGGCTCTGACTGACTTTCGTAATGCTTTGAGTGCGAGGAAAGGCGCTTTGGCAGGTTGCTCCTCGATCGCAGAACGAAGTTCTTCATCGACGATGGACCAGATGATGTCGACATCGTTGAGGTATTTCGCCGACTTGCGTCTTTTGGATGGTCGTGTTGAGTCATCGCCCTCTTCCTCGTCAGCGGCAGCGGAGTCGGCGGAGAAGACGAGAGTGAGAGCTCGTTTGAGTCGCCTTTGCAGATCTTTGCCGCGTGTTGGGCCCGAGTTGGAGGGTGCGATGCCACGTTGACGCTCGACCATGGTCTGATCCATGACTGTCTCGTCGTATTCGGAAGGCTCTTGCATAAGTGCGCGACGTTTCGATGGCTGCGCACCAGCTGCTTTGGGCGGTCGACCGCGTCGCTTCTGTGTCTCTGAGCTAGGACTGCCTTGTCGACGTTGTTGCCGTGATTGCAGGTTTCGCTGTGCTGCACGTGCTGCTGGTGAATCGCCGTGGGTGCTGCCCGCTATGCTCAGTCGAGAAACACTGGTGCCTCCTATGCTCGGACGCATACGACGAACCGAAGCATCGACATGAGAAGACGACGCAACAGGACTCGGAATCATTGGCAAAGACTCGTCCATCTGCCCGTAGTTGTCGTTCCAGCCTGGCGAAGCATCCATCATGCCAACACCTGCTCCTCCGTTCGAGTTAGAATCATCGCGGGAGTTGTCATCCACATCACCAATCTGACTTCCAAAGTCCTCGTCCCGACCATCTGCATAACCTTGTCCGGCACTAGAAGGAGCTCTGCGGGTGGAAGACGATGCGCGCAGTTGCTTCTGAATGATCCGTGACGCCGCGGGTGTACTCGCCATTGGACCGGCATCTGGCCGAGCGACCCGCCTTGCTACACCGATACTACTCGATGCATCCAAATGCTGAGACAGAAGTGCTGGATCGATGTTCTCGTCAATGGGCAGTGAGTAAGCGCCATAACCTGCGGGACTGTCGAAGGACTCTTCTGCTGCTCTTGCTGTTGCTGTTGCTGCTGTTGCTGTTGTTGCTGCTGCTGCTGCTGCTGCTGCTGCCGCTGTTTCTGCTGCCGCCCTCTCTCTCTGACGAGGCCCTGAACCTCGTGGTCGACCTCGTTTGCGTGGTGCACCTGTCGAGTCGACCGAAATCGATGCATCTGCTTGTCTGGATGTTGACGCTGTTGCTGCAGCAGATGGACCGGATCTCTTGGGAGGTAACTTGAATGCAAAGTCTCTCTGCATAGCAACTGCTGTTCCTGCTCCTCGCATACGTTCCTGCCTACGCTCTGCGAAGCGATGGCTGGATGGACCTGCCATATCGGATGGACGCGCATTGCTGCTACTTGATCGACCGCGCAAGCTCGTCCCCTTTCCGCTCATACTTGCGTGTTCTTAGGCTGAGATCTGCTGGTATCGTTTGTTAGTGAGTTGGAAGACGTGGAGATTATGCAGAGTCGAAAGGGTGGTGTTAGGGGAGGTGTTATCCGCGGGTATAGACGCAGCTACTTGCGTTGCGAGGTGGACGATGAGACGTGTGAGGATGTTGATGAATGCAGTTTGCAGTCACCTTTGGGTAGGTGGTATGATGGATGATTGTGAACAGGATAGGAAAGGTGTTGGGCCGAAGCAAAGTTGCGGCGCGTCTCGACGCGTTCTTGATTTTTGGCTGAGCTTTCGCTTGAATTGCTGCAGGGTCGCTGTGTGCAGATTCTCATATATCAGCAGTTGCGATTTCGGAACTGGCGTTTTGACATCTGAAAAACACGCAACACTCTCATCCTTCGCTATCAACAACGACGAAACCATCTCCCTCCAAGTTCGCCATCTCAGCACAATGCCGCCTCCCACAAAGAACCGTCCACCTAATCGCGGCGACGTATCGCTAAGCTCAACTGTCGGAGCCCCTACACCTGCACGCTATGCAACCCAAGCCTACCGAGCCCGCAACGTTGGCAACGTCTCCCTCGCATCGACAGCGGCACCAAATAAACCTGGCCGACCACCAAGGTCAGCGCTCACCACACCTGCCATGCGCGCACTCGCCGATACCAGCACTTCTTCCTACGCTTCCTCTTCAGCCGCTCCACGACCGCGTGGTCGACCACCAAAGTCGATCTTGAGCACACCAGGAAGCCGTACACTCACATCACCTGGTAATGCTAGCGTCTCCTTCTCCGACCAGAGCAGGCCTCGTGGTAGACCACCAAAGTTTCGCGCAACCGATATTGACACCTCTACATCCAAAAAGCCTCCAGCGAAGAAGCGCGGTAGATCCTCTAGAGCTTCTCTTGCAGCCGCCTCAGCCGATGCTTCAGCATCCACGTCCATGGGTCCGCCTGCCCAGAAGCCTCGGAGCAGACCTCCTGCTAGCGCTGCCAAAGCCAAGTCCAAACCTGCCCTTGGACTCCCTCAGAGTGCAACGCGGCCTTCCCGGCCAGTCGAAGGAGACGAGGATTCGGCATCGGACGTTTCCCTCGTCGATGGCGTTTCAGATGAAGATTCGGACGCGTCAGAAGTGCAATCTGAAGAAGACCAAGAGGCGGGCATGTCATCAGATGATCCAGATGCAACAGTACCAGGAACAAGGAGATTGAAAGCAAAAAATCGGAAAGGATGGCCGACTGAACGAGAAAGGCTGCGAAAATGGCGCCGACTCAGCGTCGAGGAACGTGAATGCGTTACCTCTGAAGGTGGATTGATTTGGCGTACTGCTATGTGAGCACACCTTCCATCTCCACGAATTTTCCTCCTCATTCAATTTTACTGACCCACGGCTGCGTCTGTTTCTGTATTGTTTGCAGTCCACTACTCAACTCGATGCCAAAGAACATCCGTTCAATGGTAGCTGACTCCCTCACTCGCGCACTCAATCGAATCGACGGTAAACTCGAATCAGGCCTCGTGCCTCCCCTCCCACGCATTCCTCAAGGCACGACATCCTCCCTCCTCACGTCTTCCGCTGCTAGTAGCGCACGTCGAGATCTTGCGAGCACCCTGCTATCTTGGCGCTTAGAAGAGGAAGGAGCTCTTCTTCGTGCTGAGAAGCCTGAATCGTCAAGGGGAATTGACACGATGAGTTTGGGAATGAATGCTGAGATTGTAAGTTGCCACTCGCTCATCTTTCTTACACTCCTATTCGTTTGACACTAACGGTATATTCTTTGATTGTGCGTAGATGGAATTGGAGCAAATGTTACTCCCCGAAGCAGAACAAATCGTCGAACTTTCCAAAACGCTCAAACATCAATCGGATCAACTTGAACTATCGCAATCCGACATAGTAAAGCTGAAACGCGACAGAAGATTGATCAAGAGCGGTGGAACGAGCGACTATCCTGGTAATCTGGAGGTAAGCGCTTAGCCACCCTTAGCATACTACAAATAAGGTGACGAGACAGACAGCTGACATTGTTTTCATCCTACTGATAATGGTGGTAGGCAAACGAATTGATCTCAATCACAGCTCAGAAACCAGAGCTTGATGCCAGTCTATCAAGCTTCCTCCGAATCGGGTCAAAAGCTTAGTCTCGACCTCTCTTTCTTTTGTACTCCTCGCTCTTTGAATCCCACGCACAGTCATCAAACACACACCGTTGATGAATCCACCGATCATGTAGTGTCTGATAAGATTGCATGCACAACCACTTGAGAAATATACAGATCGAGATTAAGAGGCAAGAAACAGTTGAAAGAATGTGATAAAGTTGGCAAAAGATATTGTTCTGACGAAACCGATGTGTGGGATGATGCAAAGAGACGAGGGAGAGAAAAAATTTTGCTATGATGGATTAGAGGCTTAACGATCACCGAAAGGATCAGTCTTGCTCTTGGCACTTCTTGCGCTGCCAGTCTCGCTTCCGTTACCTGCCATTGTTGGTGGCTGAGGAGGGTTTAATCCCATACCCAAGTGACCGAAGATCAAGTCCTCATCCAATTGAGTTGACCTCGCCAATGCCCTGTGACTGAAATTGGGCATGATGTTGTAACTCTGCTGGTGCCATTTTGTCGAGTTACCACTTGAAGCAGCGAACGAACGACCAGCACCGATACCAGCTATGTTTTGACTGCCAAACTCGCCAACTGGCGCAGAAGCAACAGAGGCGGCACCAGAGGAGAGAAGTGGCGCATCAGTGAAGCCAGCCGACATGGAGGCAACCGATGGTGCACGCGAGTAGTTGGTGCCACGAATCGAACCTGCTGGTGTAGCGAGGCCGGAACGAGAAGGAGCAATCGAGGCGCTGCTAGGACCAGCCATGGATTGTGGAATAGGGGCAGGCGAAGGCTTTTGGATCACCTTGAAAGAACGCGAAGGAGAAGAAGGGACCTCAGGAGAGACGCTTGTGGGGGATGGGGTTGTGGAAGAGGATGAAGCAGGGGCAGCAGCAGGGGCAGCAGCAGGGGCAGGAGCGGCGATAGGCTCAGGAACGGCTTGCGGGTAGGGAAGCTTGTTGCTGTTGCTGTTGCTGTTGCTGTTGCTGTTGCTGTTGCTGTTGCTGTTGCTTTTGCTGTTGCTGTTGTTGTTGCTGTTGTTGTTGCTGTTGCCCATGTCCTTGGAAACGCGGTTGAAGCCCCACTTGCTGGTCTTGGTCTTGGTCTTGTTGTTGTTGTTGTTGTCCGAGCTTGAGCCTGCCTTGGCAGCGGCACCACCAACTGCGGCGGGTGCTGCAGAAGAGGAAGAAGCTTGAGCGCTGGTTGATGGACTTGAGGAAGATGCGGATGGGTAGGAAGCAGGCTGTGTGTTCTGAGCGGTCATCGGTGCAGGCTGAGACGATGAAGAAGAAGGAGCGACAGAGGCAGGCAGAGCAGAGACAGGGGGAGCAAGTTGCGACGAAGGTGTAGAGTTGTCCTTGGAGAATTCGGAAGATGGGCTGCTACCGGAAACACTGCTGGACGATCGAGCGTGTGTCTGTTCACGTGACCGCTTGCGAGCAGCAATAGCGGCGGCACCGATACCACCTGCAGCGGCAGCACCAGCACCCATACCGGATCCGGGATTGTTATTAGCAGCAGTAAATTGGGTCGAGGTACCGGACAGGGCACCAGATGTAGTCAAATTGGTAGGGTCAGCAAAGACGTTCTTAGTGGAGATATCGCGCATCATGGGCGTGTTGACAGTCTCGGGGGCTGTAGCAAGCGAAGTGGTCGAATCGTTGTTCGGGGCACGGAAGGCAGCCTCGTCGGCCTCGTCGTTGCGAATACGGCTCTGCTGGTTGCGCTGCTGTCTGTTCTTCTTCCTCATCAAGCAGAAGGCAAGAAGACCAATGGCAGCGAGGGCGATGACACCACCGGCGACACCGCCAGCGATGGCGCCAGTGTTGGACGAGGAGGAACCAGAGCTGGAGGCGCTGTTGCTGTTGCCACTATCGTTGTTGCCGGATCTACCGGAGCCTCGAGTCGGCGAACTGGCAGCAGCAGACGAAGTGGTGACGGTGGTACCACACTGGAAGTTAAGCGTCTGAGTAATAGCAGGGTAGGCAGTGATCGGCTCCTCGTCTGTGTCGAGGAGACGGAAGCTGATCTGCTGAGGTCCAGATTCGACGGTGACGCCTTGGAAGAAAGGAGCGTACCACTGATACGAGTTGGTGCTGGCGTAAGCAGCGTTGAACTGGATCTCGGAGATCATGGTGGTGCCTTGGTAGACGCCAAGGTATTGGGCATTTGTGCTCTCGGGAGGTGTGAGACCAAGGGTGAAGTACAGGTAACCACATGAGATTTGTGTGACAGTGACGGTTGCTGCCTGCGCATATTGTGCGAGGGCCAGCAATGGGGCCAATAGGCCGATGCGATTGATGAAGTGCATAGTAGTGAAATGTCAGCGAGCGGGGCGGATGCTAGCGGGCGATGAGGAAAATAACGATGATGGATGGCGGTGGGGCTATCCTTTTGATGTCAGCTGCACGCTGTTTCTATGCCTAGATAGAGCGAGCTTGGCTTGACTAACGAGCAGAGAGAAGTGATGATGAGGATGGTGGTGCTGCTGATCGATCGTGAACGAGATGCGATGATGGGCACAGGTGGAGTGATGAATCGTCGATGGTCAGACGATGATCTCGGTGAGCCGACAAAGACGACGATGACGGCAACGAGAGGGTGAACGGTAAGCGGTGCCAAAGATGATGAGATGAAGTGAGAAGGTTCAACAAGAGCGTTGGCCAGTTGAGAAAACAAGCGGTGAGGTGAGGAAGAGAAAGAGGAGGAGGATCGAGAGAAAGAGAGAGAGTTTGGTAGAGATCGGTTGTTGCTTCCGAGCTAGACTGGTGCTGTTGCTGCTGCTGTTTCGCTAATGCTAACCCAAAGCCACACCTCAGCAGAGCGCAAAATTGAAGGGATGCCAGAAAAGGAGAAACGAGAACAAAAAACAGAAACAAAAACAAAAACAGCAGCGGCAGCGGCAGCAAAGCGGCGCACACACCGGCACCCAGCCTGTGTGTGACTGTGTGATTTCCTTTCCCATCTTGATTTGTGAAATCAATCCCAATCAGCCAAACGTGTGCGGTTTACCAGAGAAAGAAACTGAATCGGATCTCCGCGTGTTTTCAAGAGAGAGGCCAGATAGGAGGGAATCTCGAGATGGACAGGGGTGCGATTCAGGGCCATTTGAAATAAAAGAGGGGGAAAGGATCAAAAATTTAGTTCAGTTCGATCACACAGAGCAGCTAGCCGAGGCGAGGTCGCAAAAGAGAGAAAATCACAGAAAAGAAAAGGAAAAAAAGAAAAGAAAAAAAAAGAAAAAAAAAAAGGAGCACAGCATTTGGCTGCAGCGTCGATTCGCGCTGAGAACCTGCAGAAAAGGGACACAGTGAGAGGCAACACAACACACACACAGCAGCAGCAGCGTGCAAAAACTAAAATTGAACCACCAAAGTCCGCAAAGCGGCGTGGAACTCTACGTTTTTGAGATGCAGCATGTTCCAAGCGAGCAGCGCGGCGATTGTCAACGACTGCCAGCTCGATTCAACCCTTTTTGCATGTTTATTTGCAGTTTCTTTTTCCTTTTTCGTCTTTTTGAAATCTCGAGGCTTGCTGATGCAGAAAGCTTCTCTACTCGAACTCCAGAGCCTTGGCTGACGTTGTTGTGCTTGGCCACCTTATGTAGCCTGACAAATCAATCTCTCCGACGCTGTTCAGCTGGTTTCGCTACTTGTGGATGCCAGACGGTGGAATTTGCCAAGCTGTCTCCAGCGTCATGAGAAGGTGTTGTCCGCATGGCCTGCAGCGACATCTCTTGGCGGCCTACTACTCTGTGCAGTACGGCTGCTGTTGTCGACTTAGGGACACGAAGTTCTTGCTGAAGGAAACGATCCAATATGATGATGCGAGTTGACGTAAGCGGATACGAAAGAGATCGGGCAGAGCCGATCTCACTAAAGATCAGGTACAACTTAGTCCCCCTCGTTGACAGACATCGTCATTAAGTGGAATGCTCCCACCTTTGGCATATGCCGATAGTTTGTATATATATCAAGCGCGGAGCTCGAGGCTCCCACCACATTTCTTTCCTTAAGGGGGTATCAAAGTTTTTGCATTTTTAAAAACACGGGTTTTTTCAAGAGCGTGTTTTTCAAAAAAAGTAAAATGCAAAAGCTTACATAAGCTGCACAAAGGGAAAAAAAACCACGTTTTTAAAAACGCAGCTCAGGAGATGCTATTGTGAAAACACGGAACAGTTATCACTACATATCTTCTTTCCTTTCCTCACTCTTGTCACACTTCTGCTCACTCCCTCTTCCTTGCACTCATTCAACATGACCTCCTCCACTGATGATTCTCATGACATCTCTGCAAAGTTGTTATGCCAGTCCTCTATACCTACAATCTCCACAACTCACATTGAAAGTCTGCCTGCACTTTCTCAATCTGGTTCTACAAGTGCTTCTGACATCTGCACTTCCTGTCCAACTGGAGC
This sequence comes from Ustilago nuda, assembly GCA_022963125.1. Lineage (NCBI taxonomy): Eukaryota > Fungi > Basidiomycota > Ustilaginomycetes > Ustilaginales > Ustilaginaceae > Ustilago > Ustilago nuda. Next base: position 27,800 of record JALCUS010000021.1, read on the forward strand.
CTCTAGATCTGCCACAGGCAAGAAGAACTTCACATGGTCAGGTGCCAATCTTCTTCACTTCATCACGATCCTCTACAACAGCAAGTCCTACCAGTGTGCTCTGCTTCCATCTCGAGAATCGGCTGAGAGCAATCCAGCCCTCAAACTTCGCAAACATCCTGTCAGCGGCCGTGTGCCTGGAACCTGAGAACTACCAGTCTGGGTGATTTCAACCAATTTCAGTGAGTGCACTAGAGTATGCACCTGTCGGCCACTTTCACTGAAACTGCTCAAAAGGGTTATTTGTTCGATGAGTTTCGGCTAACCACTGCGAACACTCCGTTCACTGGTAGCGCGGCACAGTCGGTTCCTGCTTGCTGTGGAACCCTTTGTCACAGGATCGGCAGACCAGCGCAGGAGAGTGTGCCAAATTGATCAACGGCAGCCATGGGAATGTCGCGCAACGGAGCAGTATGTCAAGGGTCTCGCGCCTGAAACCCAGGTCTATTCATCGAGTTGCTCGGTGACTATCAAACTGTGCAACAGCTATTGTCTCGATATCAGTCTCGGCGAGCTGTGTTGTTTGGCAACTATCAAGTTGTGTGATGACAGTGGGTGGTGTTTGATATGTAGGTATACTATTGCAGGTTTCGGCTGACCTCTGTGGGCACTCTGTTCAGGGGTAGCTTGGCATGATCAATATCAATACAAAGGTTATGGTGGCACCAAGGTCTGGTGTGAGTGTTCTGGATGGTGATGAGGTTGATGGTGTCAACACGAGTGTCCTGTGTGTCGACTAGTGCTTGAGGTGATCCCCGGACCACAGTGGACTACTGCCTTCGGTTCTATCTTAATCCAGACCACTGGTTTGCTATGAACCGCCTTCGGACGTCAGTGAGTGGTGATACAACACATGCACTACAATGAGGAGCAACCTTGATGGATTGCTACTATGCTGACTGAAACTAATGTATACTTATGCTGAAGTGATAACTAGTTATGGTGTGTAGAGTGGATGGGGATCCACTCGATCACTGATGATGAGAAGGTATGGTTATATACCTCTTCACAGCGTCGCCAGTGACACTTGCTCCTGCTCTCTCTCCAGAGAGTACCTTCTTCGTCGAGTACTGTACAGGGGCTCCCTCTAGCACCTGTCCTCCTTGAGCTATGTGTCGTCTCCTACGACACTGCTCCTCCTCCTTACTGTCTTTCCTGGCACTCCTGTGCTTCTTGAGCTATGTCGACCCCTTCGACACTGCTCCTCCTCCTCAGGACCTGCTTGCCGGTCTCCTATACACAGCTCCTCCTCCTTCGACCAGCGATGGTTCCTCTGACTCTTATCTCTCGAGTCCCTGAGTAGTAACCGTCTTCATGCTCCTTGAGCTTGGTCCCCATTGTGGTGGTGTCTGGCCCTCCTTGCATATGGGCTTGGTCCTCCTCGCATATGGGCCTGGTCCTCCTTTGCATGTGAATTCGTTGTACAGCATCCTTGCCCATGATCTCCACAGAGACTGTACTACAACCATGCTTACTACTGGTATCAGCGAGATCTATGGCATCTCCTTGTCCGTACACCTAGACCTGCTATAGCCGACTCTTCTGTAGATCGGCCTGATCCCCTGATACCTGTGCTCCCTCCATATGAACCAACGGCCTTCCTGCTTCCTGCGCATTCAGACCCATGACACAAGGTTGGAGACGGATGCGAGCGACTTCGCCATTGCTGGAGTGCTCAAACAAGAGCACGAAGGACGTTGGTACCCAGTAGCGTTCTATTCCAGAAAGATGTCATCTGCTGAGAAGAACTAAGAGATCCATGACAAGGAGCTCCTAGCAGTGGTTGCCTGTCTTACTCAATGGCGACACATGCTAGCAGGACATTTGTACTCAGACTCTTCCCGATCGTCAGTCATCGGGACACAACTCCTTCACATTTTAACGGATCTTCCTGGTGCCTGATGTTAGCAAGTGGAATTGAATGAATGCGGAAACGAATGCAAATAATAATACAGTGTCGAGGAGCAAATCGTTGTTCAGATACAGCACCAAGATTTCGGAAGGGAGAGCTGGTCTAGCTAGGCGTCGCATCTCAACCAAAGAGCTCATCCACATCCATCTCGTTGCCCTTGGATGCGCTCTTGCCTGGCTTCTTCCTGGTCCACTTTCGCATCGCATTGTTAGCAGACCTGGCCATCGACGACTCTTTCCACATGTCAGCCTCTCCATCCATCAGCTTGGGCGAGTCCACGGAAGATGTCGCCGACTTGCCTAGATCGAGCGGTGGCAGATGCTCAGTCTCGGCAGCTCGACCAGAAATGCCATTGGCTCCAGCAGAGTCGGCGAGGGCTCCGCCGAAACGTGCACTGTTGGTGCTCATCGCAGGAGAGCGATCGGAGGGTGCTGCATGCGCACCAGTGAGAGGAGAGTTGCGGAAGACCTTGGTGATAGATTGGGACGACTTGGTGCGCTCCTTCCAAAACGAAGGTCGTGAAGGAGCAGCTATCTGCTTTCGAGATGGCTCATCAGGGCCAGTGACAGAAGTTGGCACGTTAGGTTGTTCGTCTGTGTCAAGCATCTCGATCATTCGGCTCCCCGTCTTGTTGATGCTCCAAGTGCTGTTGTTGGCAGAGTGTTGGCCAAGTCGTCTGCCCGCAGCACCAAGTTGCGCCTTCTCAGAAGCATCCACCCAGAACTCGCTGTTCTTTGAGTCACCGCTCATGTCTCGCCTCGGTGCCCTGCTGTGAGAAGCTTCTTCAAGGATGCTCATAGGGCCTTCGGTAGACTCGCCAACTACGTCAAGTTGCCCCTTGACAGCTCCCGTATAGGTGTTGTAGGTGCCGTCACTGTTGTAGGTACCATTGGACGACTGAAACGTGTCGGCGCCGGCTTCAGCAGTCAGGCTCGGTCCCGCCAATCCGACAGCAGCCGGAAACACAGCGTTGACAGCTAGAGAGTTCTGCAGTGCAAACGACGTAGCACCCTGCAAGATAAGAGGGCTTGAAGCAGGGATCGATGGAAGCTTGGGAGGTACTGAGAGGTCGCCACGCTGGCTCGTTGCGCCAGAGTGCATCCAGTGGTGATCACCGCTCGCGATTTCGGAGACAGCGACAGAGCCTGGAATGGTATCCAGGTTCGACTGCTGGCCTGGAAATCTAGCAGCAGGTGGCCGACGTTGCAGATGCTCAGCTTCAGTGGCAATCGGTCCGGGTTCCTCCGAAAACTGCATGACAGCAGGGTGCATGGCTAGTGAGCTGCCGTGAGATCCTCGATGGCTACTAGCGTCATTCAACGATGCAGCACCGGACCAGGCTGGTTCAAAGCCTGACGTACTAGGAGGTGGTGCTTGTTGCATGCCTCGCCAACGAGCAGCTTCACTCAACGCAGCATAGTGGGAAGGTGCAGCCCCCGTCGGGAGGCTTGCCATGCCGGGAGGAACAACATGTGCTCGAGGATCGATCATTTTGGCGGATGGCCCGATGCGGAGGTCAACTTCAGGAGGCATCGGAAGTTCGTAGAAGGCGGTGCGGTGGACATCGGGGTAACCGTTTGCGAAGCCACCGGGATAGTCTTGGCTGCTTCCAGACAAGGCGCCGTTCAGAGGCTGGCCATAGTGGCTGCCGTGTGAATGAGGGAAGGATGCCGAAGAGCCCATGATGAAACTTGGTGCGAGCGAAGCGGCTGATGGTCGATGCAAGTGGGAAGAGTGGGCTTCGGATACGTGAGCGCCAGTGTGCGAGCCGCCATGGATCGATCTGTCAGCACCGAGAAGAGGGAGCGCGGAAGCAGCATCGGTCATGACGACCGAGTTGCTGTAGTTGCCCGATGCAGGAGGTAGTTGAGTAGTACAAGGGTTGGGGGGGAGGCCAGCGATGACAGCAGGAGCCTTCTCGTCGTCCAACGCAGGGAAGAGGTCGGCATCTTTCTTTGCTTTGCGACGCTTTCTGAAGAGACAGGCAAGGAGGAGGATGACAGCTATTAACGCGACACCTCCTACAGCACCTCCTACAATGCCACCGATAGGGGGTTGAGAAGGCGCAGAGTTGTCACTTGATGATGCAGTGCCTGAGGGACTAGTTAATGAGATGCTGTCGCCAGCTGATAAGGATCGGCTGCCTTGATTGCCAGAAGAGGCAGTAGCGCTCACGCTATTGGCTGATTCAGTCGGATTGGCCGTAGCGATTGAGAGTTGAGATGCAGCAATGGTCGAGGTGACGACAAGGACCGACTGACTTGCAGTCACAGTCACCGGAACTGTCGTTATAATGACGGACATGGTGATGCCGTTTGCGGTATCACGGTCAATTGAGGGAAATAGTCACTGGTTGCAGAACAGCTGAATACACCTGTCTTTCGTCGATTCGTTCAGCGGTAAAGGTGAAGGGAAGCCTGTCGTTGGTGGGGATGATGGTGAGATGTAGATGCTTGCTGCTGCTGCTGCAGCAGCAGCTTCTTTGTTTGCTGAAGATGGAATGGATGGATGTGGAGCAGAGGTGAGTGAGAGAGATCTCAGTCGAGGTCAGGGACAAAGTCAGATTGTGGCGAGGAGGACTGATGCAATCAAGTCGGTCGGAAAGCTATGCAGCAACAACGTCGACGTCGAAGGGAAGAGCCACTTGGGCGTAGCGAGAGCTAGCGTTCCCTCCGTTTTGCTGGACGGTCTCAATAACCTTGCCTTTTAAGGCTCCCGCAAGAGAGAGCAAGTGTGGAAGAGAGTGAGAGCATCTCTGTGTAGTGCAGCTAACTAGAGAAAGACAAACGAGGCGTAGTCATTGTTTGAAGCGGCAGTGTTTCAACGCCGTTGAGTTCGATGCAATGCAGCACACAGTCTGCAGCGGCTTCCCTTTTGGGCTCCAAGGTGATGTTGACTCCTGCTCACATTGACTCCCGCTCAATCGTACCTTATCTCAACTACAATCAACGCCTACACATTCATGCTGTGAGAATGAGAGCTTCCGGACAGCTCTAGCTGGATGATGAAAGACGTGGAGGATTGGCGTCAACAAGGCGAGAGGACGACGGCTCGGTAAGTTCAGCATCAACCTACGCCAAAAAGACATGTCACCTTCTCAGCTGCTGCTCCAATGAGAAGCGTGATTTAGCCTCACTCATCACCATCAAAAATATCGCCGCAACTCCGACGATGTGGCGAGAAAGCTTTAGACCCTGAGCTGCTCTTTGAGAACGCCGTTGTGGCCTAATATATATAAAAAGGGGAAGCGGCGGCTTAAGTTTTCTCTTCTGCTCGTCCTAAGATATTGGAAACACTCGCCAGGTTTGCCAGGAACAGGCGACGAATTGCTACATCATCGAAATGCTTTCGACCTCATCCGCTTCTCCTTGGTTACTCTCGCAGATCTATTTGCCGGCGTGATTGCCGACGACAGAACACATCACATCAGCTCGGCCAGAGGAGCAAGAAGTTACATTGACAACTCCACCCTGATTGTGCTGAGGCGATTTCGGCAACAAGTTCTCACACTCAGGCCAAAGGTTCTGATGACGAGCGAGACTTGCACGGCGTACGCTTCAATCAAGATCCGCAGATTCTTCCAGGTCTGCTTGAATGCTCGAGAACACGCCGTAGCAGACTACGCTATCAATCGCCTAGCATGTCTAAAATGTCAATCTATAAATTGAGGCCAAAAAAAACAACAACGAAGAAGGGAGGAGAGAATGATTTGTGGGAGCTTGTGAGAAAAGTCGCTCTGACATCTTTATCTCGATTAAAATGGATCTGAATTTTGACGATCGGGCCATGGATATGTCGATGGGCCTCTTTCGTAATTTGGTGCTTGGAAGAACAAATGGCGCAATCGACCAAGTTTTGCCCCCCCGCAAAACTTGACAGCTGCAGCTCCTCAAGAATCTTATGGCGGCCAATCAGAACAATCGGAGCTTGACCGGGTTTCTTCCTGTCTAGTCAGTCTAACTGAGTGTTGTTGGCTCGCCTAAAGCCCAGATTGCTGGTCTCCTCAGCCAGACGCGTGTCTGTGTCGCCAAGGCAACTTCTTCCCGAGCCCTTTTGATTTTGCTTTGCCGTCGAAAGCGCGCTAAACTGTTGTAATCTTCCAGCCTTCCCCCACTGAGTTTGTTGAGGTCGAGAAGAACGGCAGCTTTATCGTCGATACTGCTTGCTTCTCACCATCACCTCACTCTTGCCCCCTTCCATCGCTGCCTGTTCTTGCGTCTGTACACCCAGGATGGCTGCTACTTCCTCGCAGTCGCTCTACCAGAGCGCTGCCATTTTTGCGGGTGGTCTCGCCATCGGTGCCGGTACTCTGGCCCTTTCGCGAGCCGCCTTTGCTCCTGCTCACAAGCCTAACAAGTCCATGAAGCGCAAGGTCTCGGACGCCAAGCTGCGTTCCTCCCCTGCTGCTCTCGCTGCCGCTGAAGGCAAGACCATCACCAACAGCAACAACAACATCAGTAACAACAACACCAGCAACAACAATACCACCAACAACACCAGCAACAACACCAGCAACAACACCAGCAACAACAATACCACCAACAACACCAGCAACAACACCAGCACCGCCAAGCACACCCCTCTTGGTGGCATCACAGGTTCTGGCCATGTTGACCCTCCTGCCTCCAAGCAGCTCGATGACGTCGACGCCAAGGGTGCTGGCCCTGTCGCCCCTGCTAAGCCATCTCTTCCTGACCATGTCGCTCCCAACGGCGTCGATGCCACTGCCGGCGGTCAGAAGCTCACCGGCCTCGTCAACGCTCATCCCGACACCACCGCCCAGCCTGAGCCCTCGCAAGTCAACCGCGCCAAGCACCTTGATGCCCGCATGGAGCTCGGCATCGTCAACGGTCCTACTGAGTCTGAGCTTGCCGCCAAGGCTGCTGCCCTGTCCTGGTTGGTTGGCGTCCCCAGCCACAAGCTCACCAGCGCCGGTGCCATCGACTCAATCGCCTACGCCAATAGCACTGCTATCTTCAGCTACGAGAGCGAGGCCAACGGCGGCTTCGGCTCTTACAGCGAGAAGGAGGCTCAGCACGCCGCTGAGCAGGGCTGGTTCAAGGGTCGTCCCTCGGTCTTCAAGATGCAGACCCGTTCCGGCGCCGGTAACGCTATCGTTGGCTACCTCAACGCCAAGAGCGGTTCGTCTTCCACCGAGCCTGCCAAGGTCGTCACTGCCTTGACCAACGCCGCCGGCTTTGCTGCCATGGCTCCCACTTTTGCTTCCTTCAACGGCTCGGATAACGCCAAACTCGTCCTCCAGGTCTCTGCCGCCAGCCACTCTACTGAAGAAGGCGAGGAGCTCTCCATCAGCAACGACTACGCCTCGGTCCTCAACGCCGCCGCTGCTCTTGACGACTCGTTCGAGATCTTCCTCTCTTCCACCCGCCAGGAGGCCCTTGACTTTGCCCAATACGCCTACCAATCGCGGAAGAACGTCGTCCATGTTTTTGACGGCGCCTTCTCCGGACGCGAGGTCGGTGCTCTCACCATCCCTACCAAGGGCCAGAAGGTCGACGTTCCCGAGCCATTCCTCTTTACTGGCTCGCCCAAGGCCAAGACTGTCCTCGTCGTCCCCAGTGGCTCTCACAGCCAGGCTGCCCGTGCCGTCCTTGTGACCCTCCCTTCCACGGTGCGTCACAATGTCGCTCTCCTCTCGGTTCGCAACTTGCGATCCTGGGACGATCTCGACCTCCGCAAGGCTCTTCCCAAGTCGGTCGAGAGTCTTCACGTCCTCGAAGAGGTTTCGGGTGGTTCCGCCTCTGGCCAGCTTTACGAGGACATCGTCTCGGCCGTCTTTGGCGGCGAGTTCGCCGAATCTGACGTCCCCTCGCACGTCTTCCCGGTCGCCCTTGCTCCCGGTCAGGACCTTTCTGCTGCTGAGCTCCACAAAATCCTCGAGACCCTCGCCGATGCTCACAAGTCTGCCCTCAATGTCCAAGACGTTCTTGACGAAGCTCACGACACCCACGCGGACTTGCTCGCCCTCTCGGGTGCTACCGTCGTCACCTTCTTCGACAGCGAGACTAGCCCCACTGCTCCGCTCGCTCAGCTCACTGCTCGTGCCATCCGAGACCGCGGTGCCGACACCCAGCTTCATGCTCGTCTCCTTTCGCGATACGACAACTTCGACGCTTCCGGCATTGTGCGCTCTGACATTATCCTCTCGAGCCGCCCTGAGTCGGCCGCGGACGCTCCCATCATCCTTGCCGCCGAAGAGAATGCCGCCAAGGTGCTTGTCGTCAGCGACCCTGCCACCACGCTCAAGAGCTATGCTCCTTTCCAGTCGCTCGTCCGTGGCGGTACTGTGATCTTCAACACTCCTGGTTGGGAGGTTACCGAGCTCGACTCCAAGCTCCGCGCCGAGGACAAGCGCGTGCTTGCCCAGAAGAGCGCTCGTCTCTTGCTCGTCGATGCCTCGGCTGTCGTCGAGAAGCTCAACACCAAGACTGCCAACGCCAGCGGCGGCAAGGCCAAGGTTGGCGACAATGTCGTACCCTCCGAGGTCGCTGCCGCCGTCCTCCTAGTTGCTGTCCTTCGTGTTCAGCTCAACACATCTGGCGCAGCTCTCGCCGCTTTCCTCAAGCGTGTCATCGGTACCGCCCCTGTCGGCATCGACGGTGTCGAGGGTCTCGTCTCGGCTGCCGAGAGTGCTATCCAGCTCCACGCCTTCAGCGATGACGAATGGTCCAAGGCTGAGCCCATCTCGGAGGCCGAGGAGAACGCTCCTTTGCGCCCCACTCAGATCCGCTACAACGGCTTCGGTGCCAACCCTGACGCCGCTACCGTCGGTCTCGAGGTTGCTTCCACTCGCAGCACCTGGGCTCAGTCCGCCTGGCAGCACCTCTTCTCCGAGGCTTACGACACCCAGACCGATTTCCTCCGTCCCGACCTGCCCGAGAAGACCTGGGTCGTCGAGGTCACCGAGAACCGTCGCCTCACTCCTATCGACTACGACCGAAACGTCTTCCACATGGAGCTTAGCACCAAGGGCACTGACCTCAAGTACGAGGTTGGCGAGGCTCTTGGTGTCCACGGCTGGAACGACGACGAGGAGGTCGCCGAGTTTATCAAGTGGTCTGGCTACGACGCCGACGAGGTCGTCAACGCTCCCAGCATCACCACTGCCGGCAAGCATGAGAGCCGCACTGTCTTCCAGACCTTGCAGCAGAACCTCGACATCTTCGGTAAGCCACCCAAGCGCTTCTACGAGGAGCTTGGCAAGCTTGCCACCAATCGTGACGAGGCTCGATGGCTCCGCTTCATCAGCTCTGCCGAGGGATCGTCTACCTTTAAGAAGCTCTCGGAGATCGAAACCGTTACGTACGCCGACGTGCTTCGCATGTTCCCCTCGGCTCGTCTGCCCATCGACCAGCTGCTCACCTTGGTTGAACCTATCAAGCCTCGTCACTACTCGATTGCCTCGGCTCAGTGTGCTGTTGGCGAGTCGATCCACCTGCTCATCGTCACCGTCGACTGGAAGACGCCTAGCGGCAGCCCGCGATACGGTCAGTGCACGCGCTACCTCTCGCAGCTCAAGCCTGGTGCCAAGGTCGCTGTTTCGCTCAAGCCTTCGGTGATGAAGCTTCCTCCTATCGACTCCCAGCCCATCATCATGGCTGGTCTCGGTACTGGTGCTGCTCCCTTTCGTGCCTTCATCCAGGCCCGTGCCTACAAGAAGGCTCAGGGTGCCGAGGTCGGTCCTCTGGTCTACTACTTCGGTTCTCGTTACCGATCGGCCGAGTACTTGTACGGAGAGGAGCTCGAGGCCTACACTCAGGACGGTGTCATTGAGCACATGGGTCTCGCCTTCTCCCGTGACACTTCCAAGAAGGTGTACATTCAGCACAAGATTCTCGAGGACGGTGACTTGCTCACCCGGTACCTTGGTCCTGAGATCGAGAAGCTCGAGGCTGCCGGTGGCAAGGCCGAGGTTGTGCTCCAGGACGGTCTCATTGACGACGAGCACGTCGAGGACGGCAAGAAGGGCTACTTCTTCGTCTGTGGTCCCACCTGGCCCGTTCCTGACATTCACGAGGCCCTTGTCGGTGCCTTTGTCAAGAAGGGTCTTAACAAGGAGCAGGCCGAGCAGAAGATGGAGGCTCTCAAGGAGGACGAACGATACGTTCTCGAGGTCTACTAATCGCAGCGCCTTGCACTTGCTCTGTCCTCTTCCCCTCTTTCTCGTAGACCATGATTGCCTCATGATGCTGTCTTTTAGATTGTGCTTGAAATGGCATCATGACCTTTTTTAAAGTCTCTTGAGTGTGTGTCGATTTCGCTTTCGTTGTCTCATCCTATAGTATTGGGTGCTGTTCCATGCTACTGTGTGCATGATCGTGGCATGTATCGATTGCCGGGGTATACATTACAGATGAGGGAGCGTGAGGTTCGGACAGTCTGCTATTGTCGGCTAGCCCCACGCGGCAGTTGTGCTGTAGTTGACTATCAGATGATTCTCTGTTCCAAAGCACTGCGGGTCAAGGCGCAAAGATTGTCGAACAAGTATCCGATATGTCAGAAAGCTTGTTGCGAGGTTGGAGTGACCGCGCTGTGGACCAGAGAGAGTTACTCACCCTGAAAAGGTTGCCGACAGTGTCATCTGGCGCTGGACTGAACGAGGCATTGATGTACAAGAACTGGCGTACATGGCCGATAAAGAAGAATAACACGCTGATCAGCTATTGTGGGCTGAGGGCAGCACCAGGGCAAGCGACAACTTACGAGTGAGTCTGTGGGCTTGAAGTTGAGCTCTTTCCGCAAGAACTGAATGACGGCTTGGAAACGGTTGAATGCTGTGATACGGAAGTAGTTGTTCCTCATGATGGGTGCATTGCCGATGGCTTTGAAGAAGACGACCACTGCAACAGCAGCGAGAAGCAGAGTAATCACGAACATGAGGCATAATATTGTATCACTGTCAGTAAGCAATTTCTTGTCCAACTTCATGATGGTGATGAGGAGAAGGTTAGCTACCTTTTGACGAGTCCTTCTTCTTGTACTGCTCGAGAGCCTGTAGTGCTGCTGCTGATGGACTTGGAAGTAATGAGATAGCAGCTGCCGCTCCTAGCTGGCGGTCTAGCTCTATTGTAATAACATCAGATACATGGCGAAAAGGCAATTAGTCGGAGCTGATGACGGGAGCAACATGATGAAGACCAACACACCTTGATTTGGCGTTTGAGAAGCTGATGCCGTCATGACGATGGGTTGTGGTCCAAGGTCTTGAAGGAACCTTGTAGCTGTAGCGGTGGCTACCAACAGCGATGATCCGAAACGCAGGCTTCGTTTTGTTCACGCCGCACTGTGTTGATGATTGGTGGCCCCTCTTGAGATGATGTCGGGCATTGCGCAATCCAGGGTCCAACGATGCGTGTGTGTGTTGCTCGTTGCTGGTCTGAGCGTAAGTTGCGAAGACACGGTGGTATTACCTAAGAGCGTGTCATCGTGAGCAGGGATCCCCCGATCGTCTTCGTAGCTTCATCGGGCTAACAACCTCGGCCGAATTGTCTTTGGCACGTGTAGCTGGAATTTTTGCTGATTTCTTTGTCAACTGCAACACTGGATTGGCGCCTGTTTCAATTTCGTCTCTGGGCCTCTCTCAAGCTTCTGGCTGCTCGACTGGAATTTGACGAAAGACGAAACTTTGGCTTTAATGGTCAAGGAAAGCGCTGTGAAGGCTTATAGAGATTCTGAGGCAGCAGACAGGCAGTTTGAGGATGTTCAGGTTGTCGAGACTTTCGAGAAATTCGCAACTGCGACCTTCAGTTGTGTGTGTGTGAGTGTAGCCTTCGCAGCCGACTGACCGATTCGAGATTCCGGAGTGTCAGCTTGGTCAATATCGACTGCAACCTCTTCGTCACCATCATCACCTTCACCCATCCCCTCCCCGTCAAGAATAATGTCGACCCAGATCCGAACGTACGTATCTCATCGTCAATGATGCGATCCATGGCATAGCAGCACCGACTTCAACGAATGACAGTAGCAGAAGTAGTATTAGTACCGCCACCAATCGACCTCGACCACGAGTCTAAAAGCATATGCTTCACCAAGCATCAGCATCAGCATCAGCATTCATAGGAGACATCACGACACAATTGAAAGCATTGCGAATGAATCATTCGCATGATATTGGAGGTCATCAGATGTTGAAAGTAGCTTGGATGGACGTTGTCAGTGGACAATGAAGGATACCTGTAGAGGCTTTTCGTAACGTAGCAATGTACCACTTGGAATATGATTGCATACGATGTGCGGATGGAGTTTGTAGACCTATGCTGAAGGTACGGTTGTTTCGGACCAACCATCCAACAGAGACATACACGGCTCAATGCTAATGTCGCAACAACACACCAGCTCTCGCTCACCTACCATGTCGATGGATGACGATCAACCTGCCCTACCAACAAGCGTACGACGACAACCAACTGTGCTATAATCATGCAACTTTCGGCCTTACTCGCTTCTCCAACACGACTCCTGCTGTTCATGCCGTGATCGCAACAAATTTCGACCACCAATCGCATCGCTGACATTCTGAATCGCTCCCGCATTGTATCTTTGCACATTTCACAGCACCGTCCCCTCGGCTCACGACGTCCTCGTCCCCGAGACTCTCCTCAAGAAGAGGAAGTCCGACGCCAAGGCCCGTGAGGAGAAGGCTGCCAAGGCCGCCGAGACCAAGAAGGTATGTAATCTTCATCCTAATGTCTAGCTTGGACATTCATAGGAGGACAATGCAATCGAAAGACACAATGCAGCACGATTTTAGGACATCTTCATAGGCTAGGTTTACGTTGGGAGATAGGATCAAAGTGACAACACAGTGATGCATAACAACCAACATTCGGGCTAGTCTACGGACAATGCTGCCGAAATATACCATCTTTCGGGGCTGAGGTTCACCTTTGATCACGACATACACAAATAGGCGGGAAGGAGTAATTGGAGCAAGTAGATTGCATGCAGCAAATTGGTTAGGATGGCAAGCAAAGTCTAGGCTAGGCCTGAATCGTGCCTTCAATCAATCCGCACAGCTTTCTGACAACCGTTCTCACTTTTTTTGCTGTAACGCAACACAGGCCAACCTCGGCAAGCGCAAGGTCATCTTCAAGCGTGCCGAGCAGTACACCAAGGAGTACCGCACTGCCGAACGCGAGGAGATCCGTCTTCGCCGTGCCGCCAAGGCTAAGGGTGACTTTTACGTTGCCGGTCAGCCCAAGGTCGTCTTCGTCGTCCGTCTCCGTGGTATCAACAACATTGCGCCCAAGCCCCGCAAGATCTTGCAGCTCCTCCGTCTCCTCCAGATCAACAACGGTGTCTTTGTCCGCTTGACCAAGGCCACCTCGCAGATGCTTCAGCTCGTTCAGCCTTACGTCACCTACGGTGCCCCCAACCTCAAGACCATCCGTGACCTCGTCTACAAGCGTGGTTACGCCAAGGTTAACCGCCAGCGTCTCCCCATCAACGACAACAAGATCATCGAGGAGAGCCTCGGCAAGTACGGCATCCTCTCGATCGAGGACATCGTTCATGAGATCGCCACCTGCGGACCCAACTTCAAGGCCGTCACCAACTTCCTCTGGGCCTTCAAGCTCTCGAACCCCAACGGTGGTTTCAAGGGCAAGAAGCTCACCCACTACACCGAGGGTGGTAACACTGGCGACCGTGGTGAGGCTATCAACGCTCTCGTCCGTCGTATGAACTAAGCACGCAATCAGTCATGCTTCTCTCGTTCCGTTCTTTTGATCATTGCATCACGGCCTGCAACAAGTAGAGCAGCAGCTGTGGTGTAAGGCAAGGATTGACTGGGCGTGGTGTTTCTTCTTTCGTGTTTGATTTCCGTTTGTATCATCTCTCCTCTTTGCATTGTTCACTCTTATCGTATTCCCTCCGACATCATCGCCTCTCTTCTTGAGTGAGGTGTCGGTTACACATCTCCAAAAAGTTGGACCTCGTCGCGCACAGCCGGTTTGGTCAAGGCATCGCTCTCAGTGGTTTTCATATGGGATTTGCTGGGCTGATTGCAATCCTTGGTCGGCTTCACTGCGCAGTTCAACAAGCCCCGTTCTCATGACGCTCATTTGTCTGACGTCAAAAGTGTTTGCCATCCTGTATACTTCTTCCCTTTTTCGGAAGCACTTTTGATGCAGCAGTAGGATCTTCTTAACGTCTTGGAAGCGGGAACATCTTCATCTTCTTTCACACCACATATTGTCATCAGATCAATCATGTTCACTACTAAAAAACTCACACGATCCTAACCCAGCAATCCTTGAACCGGTCTCAATCATCTCAGTGCGTCTGTGATTGTTGCTCTTTGGTGTGTCTGATCGTGTTGTGGCACGAAAGTTGTTTCCAGGTGTGATTGCAATGAATTGATTAGCGTCTGGGAGACGATGCAGGTGTGTAGTGATGGTAAGGCTACTTGTTGAGATCACGAGTGATCGCATCAAGATCTAATTGAAGAAGCTCGTTGATGACAGTTCCGATGTTGGTATTGTCCTGATTTCCGATCAACTTGTGCAATCCAAAGCCATAGGCATAGACGTTGATGTCGATACCTGTGTGGCCGCTGGTGGAAAATCCGATCTCAGCTCTCTTAGCTGCTATGTCTGAAATGACCCTGCGGATGCCATCGAGATTGACACCGGGGACAGGGCCGAGTGTGCCGACTCGATGGACGTCGTTTGCCGTGGTGTGAGCATTACGAATATGCCTAGCTGCGCTTTCGAGGTGAGCATCGCTGTCCTCTGCATCTGCGATCGGCAGAATCTCGCTCTTCACCACCTTCCATACGGCCTCGATTTCAGCCAAAGTTGGAGCTCCACCCTGACCCTCACCCTCGAAGCCAAGGCCTGACTTGCCAAGGATCTTGCGCTCAATGAAGTCGCGAACAAGCTTCTCGCTGACATGACCACCTTGCGCCTTGGCTTTCTGCTTTTCCAAACGAACAAAGTCGATCAAGACAGCAGTGAGGATAGGCGTGGAGTGCTTTGCATTGAGCAGACGCTCGGGGTAGTAGGCATAGTTTGGATAGTCGACGGTGAGCTGTCTGCCCAGAGTGACACCACCGGTTTCGTGGTCGGAAGTAGAAATGAGAAGCGTCTTCTCGTCCTTAGTGTTGTGACGATCAACCCAGTCCTTGACGAGAGCGATGGTGTCATGGTATGCGAGGGCCTCACGGGCATGACAAGCAGGGTCATTGTTGTGGGCACAAAGGTCGATCTGCGAGCCTTCGATCATAAGGATGAAACCCTTGTGGTTCTGCCTAGATTCGCCAAGGAGCTCGAGAGCCTTCTTTGCGTAGTGGGAAAGCGGCTTGAGAGGCAATGGTTCGGGAATGTTGACTCTATCGATCTCGTAGGGAGTGTTGCCGGGAGATAGTAACGCCATGAAAGGGATCTCTGGTTCGCCGCCGAAAACATCAGACCTTGATGACATGTCCGCATGAAGATGGTCGGAGGTGTTGGTGGGGAAGGCGACTCGAACATTCCATCCAAGCTGCCTGGCGTACTCGACAGTGTTCTCGTCATCCTGACGACATGAGACGGAGCTGGAGTTGGGCAGGAAAGCGCATCCTCCACCTCCGATAGCAAGATCGAGCGTTCGTTCGCCGAGTGGGTTCTGCCTGCCTCCGATCATCTGGGAAGCGATGAGCGGCTCTTCGGCACGAGAAGCAGCATGCGAGATGAAAGCAGCGGGAGTAGCATCCGTAAGCCGAGAGGTGACGACAACACCAGTCAAGAGGCCCTTTCGTTTGGAAGCCTCAAAGACAGTACCACAGGGCTTGCCATCCGGAGTGACCGCGATGGCACCATTGTACGACTTTTTGGCACACGAGAAGGCAGTAGCGCCTGCAGCCGAGTCAGTGATGAGCGAAGAGGAAGATCTAGAGCGGTGGGTGCCGACGAGAATCTTATCGAGCGGTAGCTGGAATAAGCTTGTATAGTCTGTATCGTTGTTTAAAGCCTGCGCAAAGTGCCTTGTGAATGCGACAGATGCAGGACCGTAGCCATCACTGATCATGAAGATGATGTTGGTCTTGACGGGACGAGGCGACCATGGCCAATGCCACTTGCCTGAAGCGATATCAGATGCATAAGAGAAGCTTTTCTGAGGGTACAGCAAGACGACAAAGATGAAGAGAGCGAGCTTGATTCCTTTGAGGAAATGTGCGAGCATCTGACGCTTCGTGTAGGGCCTTGAAGGATGGATCTGTGGAAAGCCAGGGGGCACGTTGCCATCAGCCACATGCTGGGGCAACTTGGCATCGAGATTCATCGTTGCAGGAGAGTTTCGGATCTAAAGGTTACGCTGTACAAAGTGAACGGTATGATGAGCCGAGGATTACAGGCTGTGAACTCGTTTCAGGGGTGAAGTTACACAAAGAGAGGAGCCTGACGAGCATGTCAATCTCGTTTGCACACGGATGCGGAGTTGTCAATCTTTCTTGATTTACCAACAATGTGAGATCGACACATATATTTGCTCCCACGGAAACAAAAATGAGCCAAGCTCAAAAAGGGTCAGAAGCTGTGTGGGTGTGTGGAGCCAAGCATGTTGAAAAATAGCAATCCAAAATGATGATGTAAGCTGGGGGGATCGGGCGAAGCCGATCTCATCAGAGATCGGTTACAACATGGTCCCCGCTCGTTGTCAAGCATCGTCATGAAGGAGGATACACCCACATTCGGCATGTACCATCCAAATGTATAAATATATCTCACTGGGAGCGCTAGGCTCTCACCATGCTTCTTAGTCAATTGAGTATATGTGTTTCTCTCTATAACAGCAGTGATATCGTACTCCGACTCTCCCCGATCTCCAGTTATCGGGACCCAAACGTCTTTACTTTTTAACAAAGCAGTGTCGTGACGTCTTTCGGATTGACCGTGCGCACCGCTTTTTGGTTTCTCGTGCTGTGCTGTGCTGTGCTATGCTGTGGCAGTTTACGCGACGCCACTCTTCCGCTCTGGCGTGAGAGACGGAAAACACCGCCTTGTGGGTCTGTCTCTCTCGTGGCTGTCAGGGCGGGGCTGTGTAAAGCGGCAGAGACAGCTTCCCATTCCATTGTGCCAAGCAATATGAACAAGCGAGACAGGCACCAGAACACTCATACTCGTACAACCTCAGAAACAACAAGTGTAGAGGAAAGATAGCCAAAAGGACACTCTTTGATCCTTGTCTCTTCATTTCATATCATCTCGACTGTCTCTTGCACTCCGCCCACGGACACACCTGACCCCCGTCCACATCAAAGCTGCTCGGACAGTCTCATCACATATATATCGTAGCACTGTTTGTTGCCATTCTCCTTTTTCTATTCGCCACTCAACATAACAATGTCCTGGCAACAAAATTCATACCCACCTCCTCAAGGCTACGGAGCTCCTCCTCCCATGCCTCAAGGCGGCTACGGAGGCTATGCACCTCCCGCTGGTCCACCCCCTCCTCACGCTGGAGGATACGGAGCACCTCCTCCTCCTCAAGCACCCTATGGTGGAGGTTATGCTCCACCTCCTGGTCCGCCACACGGGCATCACGCTCCACCACCACCACCTCCTCATCATCATCATCACTATCATCCTCATGCTCATCCACCTCCACCTCAGCATGCCTACGGTGCTCCAGCTCCCGTTCCTCCATCGACGGCAGCTGGTACGTTCTACCTTGGCGTGCCTATCTCGCCTCCACCTCCCAACCAGCCTGCACCATCTCCGCCCGGGTACAATCCAGCTCAAGACGTCGAGAGACTTCGCAAAGCCACCAAGGGCTTCGGCACCGATGAGGGTGCTCTCATTACCACACTAGCCCCCCTTGATGCCTACCAGATCGATGCTCTTCGCCATACGTTCAAGGCAATTGTCGGCAAGGATCTGCTCAGTGTCCTCGAAAAGGAAACATCTGGCTGGTTCCAAGCAGCACTTCGTGCCAAGGTGCTTGGTCCTGTCTTATACGACTGTTGGCTCATCAAGCGTGCCTGCCAGGGTGCTGGTACGCACGAGGACCTTCTCAACGAGGTGATCCTCGGCAGGACCAACATGGAGATGCACCTCCTCAAGCAGTATTACCAGGTCACCTACGGCAACAACCTAGAAAAGGTGGTCGAGGACGAGCTCTCGTTCAAGACCAAGCGAATGTTTGTCATGGCCATGCAGGGTGTTCGCCAGGAGGACACTGCTCCTATCGACCACCAAGCTGTCGAAGCAGATGCCGCTGCCCTTCACAATGCTGCTCGTGGTGCTGGTACAGACGAGATTGCCATCTGCGGTATCCTCATTCAACGCAGCAGTCCACACCTTGCCGCCGTCGCCCAATCCTACCAGCGTCATCAGCGAAAGCCTCTGTCCAAGATGATTGACACGGAATTCTCTGGCCACATGCGAGACGCACTCCGATATATTGTGGATGGTGCCGAGAACGATGGGCAGGGTGTCACTCGTGATGTACGTCTGCTCGAGGACAGCATGAAGGGCATGGGAACCAAGGACGAGCGTCTTATTTACCGTGTCGCTCGTCTTCACTGGAACAAGTCTCGCTTCGAGGGTCAGATCAAGCCAGCCTACGCTCAGCTCTTCCACAAGAAGGGTCTCAAGAATCGTGTCGAAGGTGAGACCAGCGGTGACTACAAGCGCATGCTCAGTGCCATGATTGGGTCTTGATCTATCCATCATCAGTCAGATGCTATATATATATATACCCTCTAGTTTCATCAGTGTAGTGTTGCAAATGTCAATGGACTTGTACTAACATCTTCGCTCAAGCTGTGCAAGACATGATAGGAATGTGCGTGTGATTTTCAGCGGCGATTTTTTCGGCGCTTTTTACGGCAAGCAAGCTTGATTTTTTATTTTTTATTTTTGGACAAGTTACACCTCCACAACATTACACAAAGCTGAGTTAAAGTTAAGTGCACTTGTCTTCGCCATCATCCGTGCCTTCATTTATCTGAACTTAACCCCCTTCCTCCGATACCTGACCGACACGGAATGCACAAGGTCGAACACTGGCACTTATCAAAATGGTGGGACAGGCCGAGTCGTCCAAGTTCAGCGTCAATGGAAGGCTGGCTCGAGCAAGAGAGCAGGATCTGCGCCGAGCCCGTAACCTGCAAGCCAAACTCGCTCGTGCGCAAGATGGCGCACAGTCGCAACCGAAAGCATTGTCTCATGCATTCGCGCCTCAACCGCAAGAGTATGAATCCCCTTCATCTAGGGCAGGACTCATGCTTATGTCATCTATCGAACAAGCTCGAAGGGAGCGAGAGCAACGGACAGGTGAGCGACACCTGAAGCGACAAGTAGCAGGGCCGATGCCACCTGAATCCTGGCGGGACGACTTCGACCGTCTCAGCATACGCAGAGGCAATGCTTCGCATTTAAATAGACAGCGCTTACAAGCCCTCATGTATTCCACTACCGCCCCACCCGGCGACCAGGACTGGAGAGAGCGGACAGACAGCCAGCCTGTCGACGCAGCTCATACCATGACTCCAACAGCAGCTGTGAGGGCAAAGCAGCGGGCAAAGCAGAGGGCAACGTGTGCCGGGCTTCGACGCTTCTACGACTCTTCAGACCCCTTCCATGAAAGTCGACCTCTCTTATCTCTTTGCGATATGGCTTTGTGTGTCATCGCCGATTCGCTCAATCGCCCGCTGTCAACTGGTGATAAGGGCACCAGGGGAAAAGATCGAGACGAGACAAGCGAGATAGACCACTTGCAAAAAGCTTAGGTGCTCGAGTACCTTCCGGCTCACATGCGCCAGCGCATGATGGCTCTGTGTGGACGCCTCGCATTCACTAAACAGCCTTTATGCGATTCAGTGGCTCAGGCACTAACACACGCTGACATCACCGAGGCTCTCGAGATCGATCAAAGTGGTTTGAAAGACCAGGACGGAGCCGGAGACGACTGGGAGGCAAGCGCCATATCTTATGAGGACCTCGGCACTACACTCTCTGCTAAGAGAGGTGATGCCTTCTCTTCGCTCGATCTTTCCTTCTCGAGCATTGCAAAGCACACCATGCACCGCATGTTATTTACAATGCACGAAGGCCAGATGTTCGTCTCACTCCGCATGCTCAGCTTGGCTGGCTGGAACAACTCTTTTTCGAACGCGGAAGACCAACCCAATACAATCGACACATCCTTGGAATCGATCGTGTCAACCCTTGCGCGACTTCCCAATCTCGAGACGCTCAGCCTTGCGGATTCCAGAATCTCCGGGACAAACGTTTCGAGGAATGCCTTCAGCACGAAATCAGAAACAGCTGCCTCTATCCTTCGCAAACTGAGCAGGAGCCTTCCGAAGCTCAGAACACTTGACCTGAGCTGTTGCGACTGGGTCTCAGCTGATGCAATTCTGGGCGTTCAGTGGGCTACATGCCTTTCGGTAGCATGGCCGCATTTAGAGAATCTTGTGCTTGTAGGCTGCAAGGCTTTCGCCGACCCGGAGCAGCTCCGAGGCGCCACAGCAGAAGGACTGATTAGCAAAGAGGCAAGGTGGCGCGGTGTGTTCAGCGCCGAGGCGGCTGGGAGCTATGTGGCGCCATGGCACGCGAAACATTCACAGAGAGCAACGCAAGGCGGTCGTGTGATCAATGGAGAGGGTCCTACTGTTCATCAATACCATATGTATGTGGATAACGACCTTCGCCACCTGCCTTACATGTTCTCCAATCTCGAACCTTCGCAAACGTTGCAGAGAGGTTATCGTCGCGCTACCTTCTTAG
Source organism: Ustilago nuda (assembly GCA_022963125.1). Lineage (NCBI taxonomy): Eukaryota > Fungi > Basidiomycota > Ustilaginomycetes > Ustilaginales > Ustilaginaceae > Ustilago > Ustilago nuda. Next base: position 48,488 of record JALCUS010000021.1, read on the forward strand.
AATTCGTCAACAACACCGCCCAACCTCGCACAGGGTACGCAACCACAGACAGCAGGCGCTATCTGGACTCATTGATGGAACGGGTACATTGCCCGCGCACGACCCACACAGTTTCGATGTGGCAATGGCAAAGAGCTCGAGTCCTGGAGGCTGTTCGCGGAAGACTTCAGTCCGGCGCGCGACACAGAAAGTGGGTCGAGGTGTGGTTCTAACGTCTAGCTCGTGTCCGGCTTCCTGCACAACATTCCACAATCAAACCGGGCTCGCAACAATCAAGCTTTAAGAAGCCAATCCGTCGAGCACCAAAGGGAAGACATTTAGTTATGACTTCCATTGCAAACGCTATTCAGCCCGTCAGAGAGACCTTCGACAAATCAAAAACCTCAATATACTCCAGATCGCTGATTTTGGTACCCGCAAACCTGCTATACTCTTCAAAGATACTTGTATGGCTCCATCCTTGCAGCCTTCTCACCAGCCCCACGATGCATCCTACTCTGTACTTTCCCTTGTTGCAATGAATCAAGATGGGCCAATTTTCAGGCTTTAAGATCAGCTGCAGAGCTTTGACCACATCAACTTCGTCCATTTCGGCTGTGGGCTCCTTGTTGATCGCTAGTCGAAGGTGGAATGCCCGAATGTTTTGGGAGGCGGTCCAGTTGGTCATATTTGAGCGATAATCTTCGGTGCCCAAGTAGAGAACGGATTTGAGATTGAGTCGGCGGAGGAATTCAAAATTGCGCTCGTTGGGATGGCCAGAGCGGTAGATGCCGCGGGAGACCATTGAGAAGTTGAGTGGAGGTACGATGAGGGTGGTGGATGATGCGAGGTCGCCTGCTGCTGGAGATGTGAGGGATGTTGGGAGGTTGCTGATGCGGTCTATGGGGTTGGGGTTGGAGGAGTTGGCAGGTGAAACAGATGGTGCGTTAGGCTCGGCTGGCGCGGACTTGGTGACAGTCTTGGTGCTCGAGGTTGAGGTCGACTGAGCAGCGTCTGGCTTTTGGCCCCATGTCGCTGTACTTGTGGAACCATTTGCCTCGTCAATCTTCGTTGTTGCTGCGTTGTCATCCGGTTTTTCAATCGACTGAGCTTTCGGTATTTGGGTATCTGATTCGCTTTGCTGCTCTGTCGCCATTGTCGAGGCTTTGTCCGCTGCTTTGCTCTCTGTCCCTCCCGCGTGCTGCTGATCCTTGATTGCGTCCGCTATGCCTCGTCGGCCTGATTCTTCCCCCGTCTCATTCCTACTTAAAGCCGGGCGCTCACCGGCATCACGATCGTCCGAAAGCCACCTGCTGTTGCCCCGCATCAAACACAAACAAGAGCGCTTTCGTTTCAGTCACAATTCTGTTGGGTTTGCTTTTTGCGCTTTGATTTGCCAATGACAAGTGGTGATACAGGGGGAGAAGGAGACTCACGACGCCTGTGACGCCTTGGCAGCGTCCTTTTCTTCTGTGAGACCGTCTCGTTCGAGCTGTTCTCTACGTTCGCGACGACGCTTGACATCCCAGTTGTGTACGCGAGCCGTGTTGACTTCCATGATGGTAATCTGTTCTCTCAAAAAGTCGAGGTCTTCTTTGGAGGATGCGAGTGACTTTTCGGCACCAGAGAGTTTGCTGGTTAGCAGGGAGATGGCTTCGTGGATCGGATATTCCAGCATGACGTTTGCCTGTTGCAGCGGCAGCGTATGAGAAGACAGATAAGGGTAAGATGGATGAGGTGGTCAGCATCACATGCGTTTCGGAGTAGCAATTGGGAACAGGTTGAAGCACTTACTCCTAGCCATAAGTGGACGCTGTCGACAGGATCGAGCTTAGCCTTTGCAAAAAGGGTGTCGTTCAGCTCGAACGTAGTCTCTATCGATTCTGGATCATCCTTTTTTTCTTCCAAGAAGTTGACCATTTGGAGGGTTTTGTGAATGTCTGGAATCTTTTCTTCGAGACCTCGACGTCGTTGAGCTGTGTTGAGCTCCATGAACTTGTATTTGGACATGGTCTCCTGAAACTTTTTCAATGTTGGCTCGACATCCTCATCCGGCCCACCGAGGTATTCCTGCACATTGGACTGCAGTGTGATCAACCGAAGATGTGGAGATAGGGAAGGTCAGTGAGCCGCTCTACCATTGGGAGCGGAGCTACCAAGAAAAGGTTGTTGCGAATACGTACGATGAATGGAGCGTGCGGGATGCCACGTGAATTGGTCTCCACTCTGGACTGCGAAGGTCCTGCAATGGCAGATGATGATGTTGACATGGCGGCGATGCCTAGGTGAGTGTGACTGTGAGGGAGGTCGCAGGAGCCGATGGCTGAAGAACACGAGCGTAGGCGATGGTGAGGATGGAGGTACGAGTGGAGTCGAGTGTTGCTCTTTGACCACTCTCTGTCTCAATTCTTCCTTTTTCGTGCAGAGTGTCTTTGTTAGATCACGTCTGTTTTTGCGGCTCACTTATCTTCGCAAGGGTCCAACTTCAACGGCCAGAGCCGAATTTCAGCAAGCGAGGCAGCACAGCGCACACTTCAACGTCCGTGCATGCCCACACGCACAATCAGAGTTGTTGGTCTTTCACTTGCTTCAATACTATCATTTGTCGACGACTCTTAACGATTACCCTATCTCACAGCATCTAGCTCGAAATCCTCCTTGCATCATTTGTCAAGGCTGAATCAAGCTCCATCGGCTCCAGCGCGATGGCAGCATCCAGCATCCCCCCGAGTCAGATCCCGAATGCGACACCTGACCAGCTATCGCCCATCCTCTTACGTCTTCTAGAATGTCCTAAGGAGCTTCTGCCTGATCTTGCGTCGCAATCGGCAGCTGCCATCGCTGACCTGCCAGAAGACGCTCGACCGGAGTCATATGAAGGTCTGCTCGATGTCGCCCGCTTCTGTGTTGAAGACGAACCAGGATGGGAGGTAGGACGGCGTGTCAAGTTCATCGGCGGACACCCAAGGATCGGCGCACCACTCAATGCGCCAACTTCAGAGCTTAGCGAAGAGAGCCGAAAGGAGCAGATGAAGGGAGGTCAGGTCGACCCTGCTACTCTCGAAAGTAAGTACATGCGCACACTGGCTAGCTCACTTGGACTGGCCTTGACGTTGATCTCATTCTGTCTTGTCACCCGCACAAATGAACAGAGCTGGCAAGATTGAATGCGATATATGAGGCTAAATACCCTGGACTCCGCTTCGTGACCTACGTCGCAGGTCGATCAAGAGCTGCAGTAGCAGAAGAACTTGCATCTCTCCTGGGCGACAAGACCGCCAACCTCAAATCAGCCTCGGATCTGCCCAAGGGCGACGTGTGCGCTGAAGGCACCGACGAGTGGCAAGCAGAACTTGATCGTGCCTCCGAAGCACTTTGGGAGATCGCAGTCGACCGTGCAGACAAGCTGAAAACGGAGGCTGAAACCAAGGGCGATACCGACAAGGCTACCAAGCCTAGCAACCAAGGTCGTGAGGACTCAAAAGGAGGGGCTGCAGCAGCTGCAGCGTCCAAGGAGGTCAAAGACAGCAAAACTCCGTCAGATACCATCGGCCAAGATGTGCCGTTCTTATCGCTCGCCTCTTTCCGCATGCTCGTTCTTTCTTCACCCGTGCTCGAATCCTTCTTCAAATCCGACCTCACCGAATCCTTCTACCTCGAACCTGTCGAACGATCCCAGAGCGGAGGCGCTTACGCATGGCACACCGCGCCCAGTCTGCCAGGCGCACCAAGAGCAGTACCTGGAGCAAGTAAGGAGAACAGCTGGGCAACAAGCGAAGCCACCTATAGTCGTGATGTCACCACTGGTGCACGAGGCAAGGTTGTTGGCTTCCTTGGCAACCTATTGGGTGAGGAAGGTAAAGCAAAGATGAACCAGCTGGCAGATCAAGTCGGGCAGAGGCTGCAGACGCATACTGTGACAGGACCAAGGCCGTCATTTGGCAGGAATTCGACGTTGGATGGAGGCAAGATGGACACGCAGGAGCTGAGGGAGAAGGAGGCAGAGGAGAGAAGGAAGGCCGCGGAAGAGCGCAAGTCAACACTGGGCGATCGTCTTTTCAATGCATTGCGGGCGCCAGCACGTACCCAATCAACACAGGATCTCAAGGCTGCAGCAGGTGCAACACCGACGTCGGCCATCTCACCATCAGGGTCACAGGAAGAACGAGGACGAACATTGGAAAAGCAATCATCACAGACATCAAAAGTGGACAAGAGGATCAGTCTTCGTGGAAGCGACTTGTCGACAGCAGGCCCTAAGGCAGCGGCAGAAGCGCTACGTGCAGCACAGGAAGCGCTCTTGCAAGAACGATCCGCATTCGTTATCGACGAGGTGGGCGAGGATGAGGGAGATGATGGTGCAGAGGGTGCCGCTGAAGTTGAAGATCTGAGCGATGTGGTCGATGAGGCGACACAGGGAGGACAGAGAGCTGAAGGTTTGTTGAGCGGAAAGGAAGCTCAGATGGCCAAGGAGCTTCGGTCTGCTCCCGCGCAATGAGGAGCCGGCATCATCACAGATTCGTAGCAGATCTCAGAGCTTATTTGCATTTCATTGTTCTAACATCGTGGTCTTCTTTGCAACCATCTTCAGAGTGATATCAAGAATGCACCGCCAAGGGAGAGCGAATTAGCCTTGAGGTGACGCTCATGATGCTTGACGCATACAGACTGTCATACTAACTAAGCATCTTCCAACATCCAGTCTGTGTCGGTGTCGGTTCGCCTGTGAACGGGCTGTGCGTCGAGTGCAGTCGAAGCTAGATTTTGATAAAGTTTTAGTCCCGATGGCTGGTGATCGGGGCGAGTCTGAGTACGATGTCACTGCTGTTTTTAGGACAGAAACGTGTTTACTCAATTGACTGAAATGAGAGTGTGGCGAGGGCCTCAAGCTCCCCGCTAGGTATACAATATACAAATGTATGGCACATGCCAGAGATGGGAGCACTCCTACTTCATGATCCATCTTGACAACGAGCGGGACTGTGTTGTGCCCGATCTTTGTGTAGATCTTCTCCTCCGTCTCCCGATTACATTTATGTCAGCATGTATCATCATATTGGATTGTTTCCCTCGGCCTCACACTTGGCTATGTGCCACACATTTGTATATATATCAAGCCAAGAGCACTAGGCCCTCGCCACATTCTTTTAGTCAATTGAGTATATATGTTTCTGCCTTAAAAGTAGTAGTGACATTGTACTCTGACTCTCCCCGATCGCCAGTTATCGGGACGCAAACTTCAGCACAAGTTACCCCATCAACCCCTTTGCAAGCGGCAATCATCACATCACAACCACCATAGAGACACTGCCACAATGGCACTTTGCAACGGCATCGTCCAAGACCGGAGTGCATTCCATCTGCTCGGTCACCCGCTACCAGCACTAATCGACTTAGCTTCGACCTCAGGGACCACTGTCGATCTATTCACACTATCTTTCCGACAGCCAATACTTTTGTTCCTCCACGCATCCCTCTCTACCCCTCTTGGCACCACCCCTTCTTCTTGGTCTTCTATCCCCGGTGCATCTGGATCTACTCGTTCTTTGGCTGCCCTAAACACCCACCTGCCGAATCTACTCGCAAAGGAAAAGGGATTGGTGGTGTTCGGACTCTCAACGCAACCCCACTCGGAACAGAAGCAAGCAAAACAAAGATTAGGACTCAACTTTGATTTGCTGTCCGACGAAAAACAAGATTTGCTCAGCGCCCTGCATCTACCGACGTTCGAAGCGAAGGAAGAGCCGGGAAGGAGGTATGTTAAGAGGATGACGCTACTGTTGAGAGGTGGGCAAGTGACAAGGCTGGACTATCCAATCGAAAGCCCTGGGGAAGCTCCGCTTAGGGCTGAGGCGTTGTTGAAGAGTGAGGAGGAGTTAATGTTGGAGGTTGAAGCGCGAGATGCTGCTAATGCTGCCGCAGGCAGGGCACAAACATCATCATAGACGCAATCTTGTAGACACATTGAGAGAGAGTGTGTGTGAAAGCGATGCTAGTGGGAATCGTCGTCTGTGTCTGGTTGAGTTTGAGAACAGCTAAAAGTACATTGGGGTTGAGTATGCGACCATTATTCAAAGTCTTGGATAGGGTGCGTGTAGGGTGGTTATGGTGTTCTAACGACCCCTACCCCTCCCCCCGCCACCTGCCCTCATCCCCGCACCGCCACCGCCTCTACCCCTTCCTCTACCTCTATCCATCATCCCTCCTCCCCTCGCCCCCCTTGCTCTCCTCGCAACCGGCTCCTTCCTCTTGCCCTTCGGCTTCGGCGCATCATCCACCAACAACATATCCAAGGGCAAAGCATCTGGTAATATCCAATACCTGATATTGTTACCCCTGATGCTCAACGTATCCAAAGCTACAGCCGGTCGTCCACGAAGGGTCATTTTAACGGTTTTAAGATGCGTGTTCATCTGGATGTCTACGCCGGTGACGGTTCCATGAACGACGGTGCCGTTCTTAAGCTCGATTGTCACTGATTCATTGTTGAGCTTCATCAAAAACCTGCATTGACACATTCAAAGGGGGGTTGAGGATCAGCAGGAGCTTTGCAGACGGCAACAGCGGGTAGGCCAGGCTTACCTGACGAGCTTCATCTTGGATACAATTCGACGCTATGTAGCAAAGATGTGCGCCTTGACCCTGACCAAAGTTATCCTCCGTGAATAGGTTGTGATTAGGGAGTCCGAGCGTTCTCTAAGAGCGACAAGTGCGATGGATGCGTTCAAGTGTTGATGGTGGATGAGGTGCAAGTTAGGAATTGGGCCGTAGATGGGAATGTCCACCTCGACCAAAGGAATCTTCTGGCGATTCGATCAGGCGTCCTTTTCTTCCCGATTTAGCCGATCAATCGGGGATAATGACAAAGCAAGCTATCAAGCCAAGTCGCGAGTCGCGCAGGCGAGACGCGATTCTCTCGGCATTCTTTGCTCCACACCAACCTTGACTCGGAGTTGAGCATTGGTTCCATCATTCATTCATTCATTCATTCATTCTTACATTCCTGCCACCAACACTGGGAGGATAGCGACACAGAACATGAAGCAATCTCCATCCTCGACCAACTGATCAAAACGCGATCTGTTGTTTGCCCACAATGGGCATCCAAGGCCTTCTGCCGCTCCTCAAAGATGCTTCTCTCCCCATCCACATTTCCTCATATTCCGGTCGCACACTCGGCATCGACACCTACGTTTGGCTCCATCGTGGTGCCTACGGTTGTGCACGCGAGATCGTCCTAGGCGACCCCGCTCCACGCTACATCTCCTACGCGCTGTCCCGTATTGGTATGCTACAACACTTCGGTATCAAACCATACCTCGTTTTCGACGGCGACAAACTCCCCGCAAAAACCCATACCGAAGACGATCGAGAATCGAAACGCTCTGAAAATCTCGCCCGTGCACAGAAACTCGAAGCAGAAGGAAAACTTCAGCAAGCTCGAGACCTCTACGCCAAGTGCGTAGATATCACCCCTGAAATGGCCTACCAACTCATTAAAGTGCTGAAAGAGCAAGCGATACCCTATCTTGTAGCGCCGTACGAAGCAGATGCACAACTGGCCTATCTGGAGAAATGCGGTGCCATCGATGCCGTTCTAACCGAAGATTCCGACCTGCTAGTCTTTGGATGCAACACGGTGCTCTTTAAGCTCGACCAAGCTGGAAACGCCGTGGAAATTAAGCAAGAGAGGTTTTGGACAAATAGGCAGATAGCCTTGTCAGGGTGGACAGCCGTCGAGTTTAGACAGATGGCCATCCTCAGTGGCTGCGACTATTTGCCCAGTATAGTGGGGATGGGGTTGAAAAACGCACACCGGTTGTTGAGAAGGCATAAGACGGTGGATAAGGTGCTACAGGTAGTTAGGCTGGAGGGCAAGATGAGGATTCCTCCGACCTATGCGAGCGAGTTTAGAAAGGCGGAATTGACCTTTGTTCATCAGAGGGTTTTCGATCCGACCAGTAGCAAGGTGGTCACGCTTACGCCCTTGCCCAGTGGAACGCATGATGATATGCTGCCCTTTATTGGGGCTCATATTGAGGATGAGATGGCGAGAGCGATTGCAGATGGCATCATTGATCCTATTACAAGGGAGAGGATATTGGATAGAGTTCCCAGGTTGGGGATGAGGTGTTCGAGTGCGAGTAATCTCACTGCCAGCTCGAGTGGGTTGAATACCTTGCATAGGAGTACCACTGCTCCCATAAGCTTGGGCGGTGGATCTGGGCTGGCGAGCAGCAGCTTTGATAAGTCCTCAGCGAGTACAGGATCGGAAGCGCTTGGAGGAGGAGGCAAGAAAAAGGTGGTTAGTAAAGATACTGGCTTGCAGAGTTTGAAGATCTTTTTTGGTGCTCCGAAGAGCAGAGAGAAGAACGAAAAGGAGGAGGAGAGAATCGCGCTGGCTCCTCGTGATACCAATCGACCTTGGCAGCCCTCCCCACGGCCACCCTGCCAGCCGGTAAAAGAGGTGAAGGCAACACAGAGCAAGTTCTTCACTCGTTCCAACACCACCCCTCACCCCACTACGGTATCCAAGACGCCGAAAGTCAGGCAAGACCATGCATACCTCCACCTGGGAGGCCAACTGACACCGCCGAAAGCCAACGACTCGGGGTATTGGCAAGACGAGTGTCATGATCTGCACGACTTTGTTCGGTCTAGTAGTCCTCCGCAGATAGAGCTCAAGGAGTCACAGCCGATTGTTATGGATACTCAGCAGCTGTGGCTTGCGAGCAGCACAGCGGATATTGGAGAGGCACGGAAGGCGAGTGTCGCTCCAACGCAATCCGTGCAGAGTAGAGGTGCCTCTGGGGAGAGTGGGACGAGTGCGGTGGTGGTTGTACCTCAGACACCGTCGAGGAAAAGAATGAGGTCGGAAGAGGCGGCGCCGGTGCTTTCGTCGCCAGAGAGTGCGATGGAGAGCGGGTTTATTTCTTCCCCTGCTTCGATTGTTTGTAGTCGTGGAGATATTCCAGCTTACAGAGGGAACGGGAGAGAAGAAGAGGAGGAAGAGGAAGAGGAGTTTACTCTGCCTAGCTCGCCGTTGTTGGATGAGATGGTGGTTGAACCAGTTACGCCCTTGACGGCCAAGAGTAAACCGATGCTTGATACGAGTGCCAGTAGGTCTAAATTGGAAGCATTCCGATATGCTTCAGCGACTCCTCAACATCAGCACCAGCAGAAGAAGCGAGTGGAGCGAGGGAGAGCAACGCTGCCGAGGAGGGCCACCGAGTTGGCTACTTGCTCAGCTAGTAAACCGGGCGCCTCGCCTTCTGTTCTTAAACTTGCTTCCCGGGCAAGCATCAGCACACCAGCAGGAGCGGGAAGTGCGAGGTTTAGGCCGGGTAAGATGCTCAAACGAAGCCCCACTCTGCTTTTGCGCGAGGAAGAAGCAGCAGGCGCAGGCGAGGGGAGCGCAGGGGAGAGGAGCCAAGTTGCAGGCTTGTTTGACAGGTTTAGGTTTTCCGAGCCTGTGGAGCAGGTAAGTGCGGGTGCAGCGCAGGCGGGGGGAAGTGGGAAAAGGCACTTATCTTTCTAGCATTCATACACACACGATGCATTTCAGCATCGGTCGTATTTGACATCCAGTCGTAATTCTAGCATTGGCAAGAATGCCATCGTATTGTCTTTTCGTATATACTCGAGAGGTATCTCTCTGAGGCTGTTGGTGTGAGAGCCGAGTTTTAAGCTAGGCTGCAACGAATTTGATTGCATTGGCGATTTTCAAGCTGAATGAAATCAGCCGTTTTTCAGTGGTTACCAAGGAAAATTTTACTCTCGATCCATTCTTCAGCACCTTGATCACCGTCACCATCAAACGGCGCATGCCAGAGGAACAGCACGCATGCCGTTAGTCAACACCATCGCCTTAACCCGATTATTGCGCTCCGCAGAAGGGTAAAGAGCAGCAAACGCAGGCCAAACAGCTTGCACCAACCCAAACACAACCGCCCATTTCAGCGCATCACCAAGACCGTTTCCGAGGGAAAGATTCGACAGAGGCCGATAGTTGGATGTGATTGTCGCAGAACCATCTGCATCACCAGCATTCGTACCCCTCGCAGAAGCCAAACCGGCATTGCTGACCAAGTTAAGCGATCTTATGACAAAAAGCTAGCTTGGTTCGACTTGGATCTTTCCAACAGACCTTACAAAGTGTCGAAGTACCACGCAAAGGCAGTAAAGACAGTCCATTTCAGCATAGCATGGAACTTGGTTGCGGATGCAAGTGACGACGGGACATTGCAGTTGTTCTATGCCAAGGTGAGTGCTGCTTTGGGCGAGAACCTGGTTCTGGTGCCTCTGAAGGTGCTGAGGCGCCATGAAGTCAAGCGAGGATTATGCATACAAGTCCCAAAGCGTTCTTTTGGTGGTGTCAGATGTGTGTGCCTGAAAGATCTGCACAGTGAAATCAGAGACATTGCGCACGAACCTGGCACCTTTTATATATATTTAGCTTGCAGTTCCCCAGAGTTGCCGAGATGGTGAATTTTACTTGCTTTGCTTACGCTCGCTCTTCATCCTTCCATCCGCACACTTTCCTTCTTCACCTTCATATCTATATATCAATTTTTCAAGGCTTGCAACCCCTGCATGTCGTTCTTGCTGTCATTTACACGATCCGTTGTTCGTATCGTCCCACAAGCTTCGACTTGTTACCTACCTCCTTCCACTCGCCTACACGCAACACTTAGCGTCGCTAGAACTTTTGCATCCACATCCACGCTTCGCAATTCGACTTCTCCTCTTCCTTCCTCAGATGGGCCCGATCAAATCTTTCCCAGCATGACCACTGTCTTCCCCACTCAGCGACTGCATAACAAGACGGTGCTTGTCACCGGTGCTTCTGGCGGTATTGGCAAGGCCACAGCAATCCTCTTCGCCCGAGCTGGATGCAATGTGGTTCTCACCGCTCGTAGACCCGATGAGCTCTCCAAAGCTGCCACCGAATGCTCTCTCGCCAATCAACAAGGCCAGACAGGCGCAGGAGGAAACTTTGCCGCCATCACTCTCGACATGCAAGACCGTTCCCAGCTCGATGGCCTCATCGACAGCCTTCCTGACTGGGCCAAGAACATTGACATCCTAGTCAACAACGCTGGCTTGGTCCTAGGCACGGACAAAGTTGGTGATATCTCACCAGACGAGATTGACATTATGATCGATACCAACGTGAAAGGTCTGATTCATCTCACACAGATTTTTGTTCGCGAGTTCAAGAAACGCAACTCTGGTCACATTATCAACCTCGGCTCCATCGCAGGCCGCGAGGGTTACCCAGGAGGCTCGATCTACTGCGCGACCAAGTTCGCAGTTAACGCTTTCACCTCTGCTCTGCTGAAGGAGTTGGTGGATACTCCGATTAGGGTGACAGAGATTCAGCCGGGCATGGTGGAGACTTCCTTCTCCGTCACCAGGTTCAGGGGTGACAAGGGTGCGGCGGACAAGGTTTACCAGGGATTGCGGCCCTTGACAGGCGAGGATATTGCAGAGGAGATCGTTTGGGCTGCAAACAGGCCTGCGCATGTCAACATTGCTGAGACGCTAGTGTTCCCAGTCAACCAAGCTAGTCCTTATCATGCGTTCCGTGGCGGCAACTAGAGCTGTGGCTGGACTTTGTATTTGGCTTGATATCTCTGTTGTTCCGAAATGAAAAGATTATCCTTGCTTCACACGGTCGGCGTTGATGTCTATGGTTTGCATTGCCGGACTACAATACCTCTTGCTCTTCCTCAAAAGTGCCTACATCTTCGTCTTCTTCTTCCGCAGCGACCTGTTCGCCGTCCTCTTCATCCGCTTCTTTTCCTTTCTCACTAAGTCCATCTTCTTCGTCATCATCCTGGACATCATCATCTTTGTCATAAGCCTGCGCTCCATCTGCCGTCCCAGCCCCGTACTGTGCAAGCAGAGCACGTTGCATCTCTGCATCCTCCGAACCGTATTGCCATGACCCATCCTCTCCCCTATCTTCATCTTCATCTGCATCGCCTTGTCCGAGATAACGCTGTTCTGAATCAGAATCTTGCACGTTTCCTCGCTGCTGACCATTCTGCCGTGAAGCATGGAGGTCGGTCTGATGGGATGTCGAGCCGGACATTTCCGTTGCGAAGCTCATCTCTCCTGCTTCCGGTTCTGTCTCGCCTACTGGTCCATCTGTCCAAGTCCACGCCGGCCTCGGTAGCAGCCCCTGGTTGGCTCTGATACCGCGGACTCTGTACGCCTCAATTCCACCAGATGCATCCACTGCCCTCGACGCTACTTCTGGAAGCAAACGATCGCGTTCCTCGTTAAGGAATATCCTCTTGGCTGTTGACCATCCGATGCCATCTGGCTCCACGTGCAATGTATCATCCTGCGACCTGCGCTCCTCTTCGTTGTCAGGTGATGGTGATTCCATCCAGCTCAAGTTAGAAGGGGGTAGTGTGAAAGAGTACCGCAAACGATCGCGTTGTGTATATCCTTGGTCTGGATCTTCGTGTTCTGCTTCGGCTGCTTCGTCTTCGGACTGATTTGAATAGCCCGAGTTTCGTCGGCGTCTCCGGTTTGGCCTGCGAGAAGCGCTGGATGTTGCTGTACCCCAAGGCCGCGCAGCCTGACCACGGATCTCGCGTGAAATGGGACCCAGGAGATCCAACGGATCTGCTTCCATCGCTGCAATGCGTTTGGCGAATACGTTGTCTGGTTCGGCATCTGACTTTCTGCGACGCCTCTTACTGCGCTTTTCTGAAGCTCCCTCTGCAACACTTTCCGCATCCAAGCTTTCGTTGGTGTTGAGATGTCGAGTGGCAGAAGTCTCACCAATCCGCGTTGGCACCAGCTCCTCGAGTGCAAGATCAGACCAAACCTCTTTGATGATGTTACTAGACGCTGGTAGACCCCCTAGCGTCGCTGCTACAGCTTGACTCGCAGGACTGCTGCCAAAGATATTCGAGCTTGGTCGTAGTAGTGCTGCATATGAGGTACATCCTGGACCATGGCGTCGAAACGGCCATGTCGGAGGCGCTAGAACGGTCGAAGTGTTAGTTCGGAAGAGCAAGCTTGGTGATAGATCTAGCTTCTTTGCTGATCGTATTGTTTCTTTTGTCTTTGTCTGGTCGTCTTTCTTCCCCCACCGCGGGGCTGCATTGCTGGTGGATGTGGTGGCTGTTTGAGTCTCGTCCAGATTCCATTCAGTATGTGCGGCAGCCGATCCGACAAGCTTTGTGCGGGAAGCTTTGTTGATAAAGTTGTTCCAAGCGTTGCTGACCGCACTTCTGCGGCCGTGCGAGGACTGTCCGAGATTGATCAATCCATCCAGCCCCCCGCCAAAGTCAAAGCCTAGTGCTGCGCCTGCCGAGTCAGCAAGACCGGTGCCAAGTGCTCCTCCACTGGAAGCAGCTCTATGCGTACCATTTCCACCGCCAACAATCGCACTATCCGCAGCAATCATCCCCCCAAGTGGACCAAACAAGTTGCCGAAGGGATAAGATGGGTGTTGATCAGCAGGCAACATGTCCCCATGCATATCTAGAGATGCTGGTACCAGATCTTCGTTGAGTGAGACAAACTCAGATGCGATCTTTGGTCGAGGTACGGCGACTGCTCCATCAGCACCGTGCACACCTGCTTCCTCTGCATCTGAGTCATCATCGTTCCCGCCATCTCGATTGGAAAAGATGTTGCTCAGGAATGCATGACCTGTAGCAGTTGCTCCGTCTAGTGCGTCTGCGGAGGCGTCGATGAGATGGTTGGAGACGAGAGCGTTAAGCTCGGGATGGTGGTAGAAGGTGGAACCGAGAATGAAGCTTCCTGGTTGCTGTCCATTGTTGCCGGAGTTTGGGTTGTTCGAGGGGTCATTGCTGTGTGGGTCGACAGGGTCTAGGTAGAGCGGCGGAAAGGTAAGGGCTCCGCCTGAGCGCGAGGTGCCGACTGATCGATGTAGGTGCGTTGTACCAGCCGCTACTGACGCTGAGGCAGTGCTGGATGAGGCCGTATTGGTAGAGAATGGATCATGCTGCTGATGTGGTGGTATGCGACGTTGTGTGTACGGCACACGATGGAAGAAGACCTCGGATGCCATGCTGGGTCGCCTCGCAGGATAGTAGGTCCAGCTTAATCCTACTGCCAGCACAAGGGTATATAGATGGTAATGCGATCCTTATGGTGTCAGACACAGCGAGGGCCCTTCGAGCCTTGTGACAGATGGTCATGAGAACAACAGACTGGTTGCTGCCTCCACGTGCCTGACTTATCCGTGGCCCATTTGGCAGGTGAGGTTCTCGACGCGACGCGCGTAAAATTGCTGTTGAACAACAGCAGCGACGCGTGCCCAACACGGCACTTGGCCTGTGTTGTTGTTCTCATTTCTAAAGTGTTGGTTTGAAAAAAAGGAAGAGACTAAGCCCAGCTTGGCCACCACAAACAACACTTCTCGCCGTCACCATCACCTCCATCACCACCGTCACCATCATCATCATCATCATCATTACAACCATAACTACCCTCATCACCGCGACGAGGAAAACTGCGAAATGGCCACCATCCAAGAGGTCCTCGACCAGGTCGCTGCGTTGCCCACCGCATCCAAGCCTTACATCAACCCTTATGCCGGTCACCGCGCACTCTCCGAACACGAACAGGAACTTTTAGGCGAATACGCTCGTCTCGCTGATACTATCCGACGCGTAAGCATACCTTCCCCTACCTTCTCCTATCTCACTTGTTCTGCCACTGACCCCTTTTACTCCTCATTCTTGGTTGCAACAGGTGGCTGCACTATCAACTATCCTCTCCTCCTCATCTGCCCACGCCTCTCTCCTCACACAGTTGCGCGTCCTCGAGCGCAAGATGGGTCTCGTTCTCACTCTATACAAGGCCTCAGTATGGGCTACGGTGCAAGAGCAAGCAGAAATGGCCGAAGCGGAAGCAATGGCTGCAGCGGGAGCAGAAATGAATGGATACAGTATGGACATGCAAATGGGCATGTATGACCAGGGGGAAGGTGGTGCCTATTACTATGGTGGTGGGACGCCCTCAGAATCGCGTGAGGCAGATGATACTGTGGTGATGCGTCAGAATGAACACTACTGATAGCATTCGCGCTCATGACATTCACATCACCGTCTCATTAGGCAAGTGGACTGACAGCGACAGCGCCGACAGCGCAGTTTATTGTCGAAGTATGCGCACGAGCTAGCAGGCTTCCACGATGCTTTCTTACCTAAAGAGCACTTCAACAACAGCAAGTCGATCGACTAGCGCTGCGCTCGGATACTTGCCTCATGAACCGGAGCCCCGGAGCACCGGTCCATACCAGGCCAACACGAATGGAATTGCATCCAGACTACCACACTAGGCGCATACGCCGCTTCCTGCTATCTTCAGTGCTTCGCAGAATAGACCGGCAGTGCTGGGCACAAGCGAAGGTCGGCTCCAGAAGTACACTGGCATGGGCTTCGACAATCCATGTCGCCAAAACTCAGCCCTCGTCAGGCACCTGAAATGCGCTTTTCTTGTCACATAACTCACTCACTGCAATGTCAAGTGATACCCATTTCTCGCACACTTGAACCGTATCTGTCTTGCATTGCTCTGCGACGCACTACCATACAAAAACCTGTCAATTAGGGGAAGAATCCTTCTATCTCAGCCAGAATGAACTCCGGCTTCTCCTCAGGTATGTAATGACCACAATCCACCGCTTTCCCTTCCACCTCCCCCTCACTGCACGCTTGCCACAACTCCAATCCGCCCCCATACATAGCCTGGATCACGCCCTGTCTTCCCCAAAATACCTTCACAGGACACTTGATCTTCTTTCCTTCCTCTCTGTCTTTTCTATCGAGTGCGAGGTCCGGGCCGGAAGGTGCGGAAGCCCGGTAGTCTTCGCATATAGCCGTGATGTTAGGTGGGCGAGAGAGGTTAGTTAGGTATGAGTTTGTGCGCCATTCTTCCACGCCTTTTGCCGCAGCAGAGGGAGGGCTGGTGGTGGAGGAAGAGGAGGAGGGTGTACGAGGAAATCGAGTGAATAGGGCGTGGAGGTAAGCTTGAGGATTAGCAGAGATGAATTGTTCAGGTAGATCGGATTGAAGCAGGAAGAACCAGTGCCAGTAGGCTGTTGCAAATCGATGGTCGGTTTTATCATACATGTCCAACTACACACAACAATGATGCAAGACCGTGTTAGCGTTCTGCTCCAGATACACACTGTAACGAGCAAAGGGAGAGGGGAAAGGGAAACTTACAGTAGGAGCAATATCCAACAACACCAACTTCTGCACCTGATCCGGCCAGTCAAGTGCCATCCTATGAGCGATTCTTGCGCCTCTATCATGTGCAACGACCCAGAACTTGTCATGTCCCAGCTGTCTCATTACTTCTATCATATCTCTCGCCATTTCTCTCTTCGAGTATCGGGAGTAGCTTTCTTCGTTCTTCGGCGACGGTGCTGAGCTTTCTCCATTGCCGCGGTTGTCTGGTACCACCACCTCCCATTTGCCTGTTGCAGCGAGAGCTGGAGCGACAGAAGACCAAATTACATGCGTTTGCGGATGTCCATGCAGCAACAAGAGCGGCAAGGTTGAAGACGAGGTGGGTTTGAAGTGTCGGTAAAAGATGGATACTTCAACATCTGGGTCGTTGGAGGGAAGAGGGATTTTGGCTAGTCGAGAGGCAAATTTGGCCTCGTCGAAGGGGTTTACGAAGAGGGTAGACATCTTGGTCTGTTGAAATGCTACAAAGATGCTGATCGCAAGCAGAGAGGAAGGATGCAAAGTAGAAAGGATAGAGAGGAGGACAACAGATGAAACTGACTGGAGTCCGTGCGCTGAGCACCTTAGAGAAAGCGGCAAAATTTGATAGCCGCTTCCCCCTTTCGCATTTGGCATCCGTTCCGACATTATTCTCGCTTTCCACCTCCAACACTGCCGTGATCACCTCTGCACAAGCGAGGCTCAACTTGACAACTCAACTTCCACTACTTTCACCCCGTCCTCACATCCAGCCATCTTCTTCACTTCGAACAGTCATACAGTCACATAAAGTGAGGATAGTACAATCTATTGTTTGATACTGAACTAAAGGTACATGAGACTAGCACTGCACTTCCCGGATCATGTCGATCCATGAGCAAACCTTGATAAAGAGAGAGAGAGAGAGAGAGAGAATGCCGGTAAATGCGATAGGGAATGATGGTATCATCTGCGATCCGAATAGTAGTCGCCAGCCGCAGAGGCTAGCGTGCTCGTACTCTGACCCTGACTGTGGGGTGGTTGCGTTGCAGCTCCATAGCTGTCATGCCGGGGCGCAATCTGACTATACATCCCAGTGCTACTGTCCGATGTAGACTGACCCTGGGTCAGACCACCTGCACCGAACCCATCATAGCTGCTCGCACTGTGCGTGTGACTGTGCGAACTTCCGCCGGCCGGAAAGGAAACATCGCCAGTAGCATAGCCGCCTGATGTGCCGAAGGCCATGCTTTGATTACCCATGTTCCACGTGTTCGCACCATAAGCTGGTTGGTGATGAACGCCAGCACTGGTAACACCATACATACCACCTGCACCGCCTGAGCGATCATCGAAGGACGAGTCAAGCAACCTGTCGTCCTTGATCGAAGGCGAGGCACCTGGGTAGGTGGGATCGCGGTAGTGACCAGTGGAAAGATCAACGGAAGGCAAGGACGATGCGCCCATACTGCCAAATGATGTATCGGGACCAAAATCGGCAAGTACGGGCGGTCCACCTTCGTAGGAAGCGCTGTACTTGCCAATGATCTTGCAGAGCGCTGAGGCAAGCACCTTCCAGGGGAAGACTTTGACATCCTTCTCGATGTTGCGAGGCTTCGGGTCGGGAAAGCTCATGATCAACTTGAAGAAGCGCTCGCACTCGCGCTTGTTCTTGCTGACCGTGATGGGCCGAAATCCTTCGAGGTTTCGACGGATGCGGTTCTTCTCCTCGACGGTGAAGCGACTCGCCACCAGCGCCTCAAGAAGATAGATGGTGTCGACAGAAGTAATGAAGCACTCGTTCTTGTCCTCGCGGAAGATGCAAGAGATGACGATGCTGTTGGGGACGTACTGCGATGGCAGGACAGGTCGGAAGGTGGCATGGATGGTGGTGCCCTCCTGTCGTCTCCAGAACTGCACCAGTCGACGTCCGCTCCTCCACTCGTCGTGCGACCAACCAACTGCCATATCGTTGAGGTTGCCGTGCAGCTCGAGCTTGGCACGAGGAGCGCCTCCACCACTGCCTCCAGGAGGGCTGTACATAGGATCGTGAGGTGCCATGGCCGGCGCCGGAGGAATGGATCCTTGAATCTGCGTCGCGCGCATGAGCTGGGGGAGACCACCAAGGCTCAATCCCAGCTCATCGGAAGAGCAGGGTCCACCATGATAAGTTGCTGGTGACTGCAGAGTTGCGTTGGAGCCAGACGACTCGCGGCGCCCATCGCCAACGTAGAAGCCTCCAGCGCCAAGACCTGGAAGCATCGCGTTGGAGCGACCGGGTGTAAGCTGACCTGAGATGCTCATGCCGCCATGACCAGTTCTGCGCCCAATCGACTGTGCACTTCGAGCGTCGTGGTCGATAGGGCTGCCATACACGTTGCTCACGCCTTGATCAGCACCAAGGACAGGGAAAGAAGCGGGACGTCGAAGCTGGCCATGGTCAGAGGTGCTGTGCAGATCTTTCAAAGGATCAGCGGAGCGCTTGAGTGATCTGGGAGAGCCACCTTCGACCTTGGGGATCGACTCATCGCTGCTGTTGACGGTGACGCCAAGGCCGACGGGACGCGAAGGTGGGCGTTGAAGGGTACGAGGGTCATTGTAACTTGCAGAAGGGAAGCGATTGCGAGTAGGAGAGGACTCGGCAGTGAGGCCAGACAATCGACCCGAGGGAGACCTTTGGGCAGGCACCAAGTTGTAATTGTTGTACTGATTCGCGTTGGCATCGCCGAACGAGTATGTACCGCTTCCACCTCCGAGGCCCAGCTGGCTCGCGCCAGAGGTGAGTGAATGATGCCTGGTGTGACCTGCGTATTGCTGCGAGGTGGAAGGGTTGAATGCGCCAAGGGCTTTTGTCTGGGCCAAAGTACCAGCGCTGCCGAGGTCGTCGTGGGTGTAGTTGCCATGCTGTTGGAATCGAGGGGCTTGGTCATGGTAGTTGTAGCTGGTTCCTTCGGCCTTGGCACGCCCGTAGCTGGCAGGGAAGGCGCCGATGGTGGTGTAAGCAGCTGCGCTGGAGGAAGGGTCAGGGGATTGGAAGTTGGACGAAGTAAGAGACGACGGACCAGCAGGTCCGAAGCTCAGAGCTGGGTCGGTGGAAGCAGCACCCGACATGAATGGAGATTGAATGAGACAGAGATCAAAGAGAGAGAGAGCGTGTCGCACCTTGAGATGATGTGAGGCCTGCGGTTGATCAGAGATGAGTCTAGGGAAGAGAAGCGTGTCGCTATGCCAAGCTGTCAACGATGTAGGATGCTGAAGGGAGCGTTGGATCAAGAGCGTAAGATGTTAAGGTGAGACAAGTATGATGGAGTGGATGGAAGAGAAGCAAGAAGGGTCGAAGCAGGATGAGTCAAAAAAGGGGTGGGAAGGAGGAACTGAAACCGCAGGAGAGACAAGGATAGATAAGACACGGTGAAACGGCAAGCAAAGAAGTGAATCAGAAGGAGAAGTCGAGAAAGAGCAGAAGAGGAGAGCGTGGAAAGGTGGAAGAGGCGTAGGACGATGAGAGACAAGGAGATGAGCGCCCTTGTCAGCATGCCAGATCTCTCGGATGGCTGTATAAGGTGAAACCTGCAGTGACGGACGAGCTTGCTTGTCAAAGGTGCCGCAGGGTTGGAGGCACTGTTCGAGAATGGATGTGCGGAGGGTGACCCTTGCTATGTCGCGGAGTAGGCAACTTACGCCGAGTAGGGCAATGCAATGCAAAGGCAGATAGGAATGGGTATAGACCGGATTGGGAATAAGGTATGGGCTAGAAGGACGGTAGCCTTGGTCTCGAGCTGGTCGAACAATAAGAAATGATGAGGATTGCTGGAACGAAGCTGCGATGTGGCAGGGTAGAGAGTTGGAGAGGGATGTATGCAGAGACGACGGAAACGGATTAGAAGGAATATAGCTGGGCTGAGGACGAGGACGAGGCCATCAAGCCGGCGAGCAGCGACGATGCATTGAGGAGGGTAGATGACCGAGATGGCAGCCACTGCGGACATGAAAGGAGAATTAGATATAGGGACTAAGAAAGCAACGGCAGAAGTCGGCTCAGGAGCAGGAGCAGATGGGACGACGGGAGGGGACAGTTGGCATAACACCTGCTACTACTGTACTGCCTTGTGAGGTGCGGCGGACACAGGGGGGAAGACGAAAGTGAGACCGACAGGCAGACGGATTCATGCTGAGCAGCGGAGAGGAGGAGTAGGAGCGAGAGAGGAAGCGCTAAAGAAGCAAGCCAAAATTTGGCGTGGAAGCCAAGAGGAGACGAGATGAGACACAACGGCATCTGGAACGATGACTGAAAAGCGGAAGGAGTGCATACACAAACTATGCGTCTTGACGAAAGCGGCAGTGATAGAGTGAGCTGACAGGATTGGTATCCTTGGTTAGCTCTGCCGGAAAGATAACGGTATACAAACAGCGCAGCGCAGAAACTGCACAGAAAGACAAATAAATAAAAGAAAAAAGAAAAACATGAAGAGGGTTTTATTTTTGGTCTCTAAAAGCGGCTAAATACGAATTTTTGGCGCAGCATATCCCCGAATTTCTAGGGAAAATCAAATTGCGGAAGCACACACACCTACGTCTGTGGAGGGCACAAATGCAGCGAGGATCTATTTTCATTTGTCAATTTCCAGTTGTTTGTCCGCATCGGGTATGTAGTCAGGAGCCGCTGGACCTTTTACACTACTTTCGAGTCTTTTTCTTTTCCCGACAGGGTCGAGCGATCGACCGTCGTTCAGTTGGTCAGCAAGTCAGTCAGTCGATCAATCAGCCGATCATTTGCAAATCATCAGGAGAGAATCGCAGAATGCTTTGGCAGAGGACAGAGCGGGAAGAATGTCTTCGCAGGCTGTCGAAAGTAAAGAAGTTTTATGGTCCCGATACTGGTGATCGGGGATAGTCTAAGTACGATGTCACTACTTTGTTACGGCAGAAACATATACTAAATTGACTTAGGCAATGTGGCGAAAGCCTAGTGCTCTCTGTGAGGTATATATACAAATGAGCGGTACTCTCGACTTCATATCAACCTGAAAGCTCGAATTTCTATCTTTCCAGCAAGTCTACCCCATTTCTATCTTTCTCCGTTTTTCCTGGAACTCAATCACATCGATCCATCATCCACAATCGTTCAACATCTTAACCTGGTGGATGCTAGGCTATCAGAGCCCGCTTGGCAGTTTTTACCACTCATCACTACACTAAGGTCCTTGGACGTCAGTAATGCTGCTGTTCCTGCTGAGTTCCAGCCCCTTTTTCTTTCCACTCCATTATGAAAGCAGAACGGAGATGAAATTGTAGCTCACCACTTGCTCTCTTGTGGTTGTGCGTGGATAGAATGCTTCATAGCATCAACAATAGAAAGAAATCCGTATTTGGAGTTGATCGATCTATCGCATTGTAAGCAAATGAGGATTTCGACGAGCAGAAATGCCTTTCCGCTTGCTAAATCTCACGATGATGATGAGAATGAATGAATTGCGGGAAGAGGACGGACTGAAAATAACGCAAGCTCGACGAGAGATCTTCGATGCAGCCCAGAGGAAGACCAACCAAGGGCAACGATGAGTAGCTGCAGAAGGGAGAGAGATTACACAAGTCTAGACCCTGTCAGAGCTAGATTAGCCTTTAGCGACGAGATGACAGGATACCAAGACGAAACCTCAGTCCTTATTCTTCCCGGCCAAAGTGTAACTTCCCGCGGGAACGTCGTAATCGACAGCATAGGCATCTCCGTCCGTGGGATCCGAATGGTCTATGACTTTATTCACATCCGCCGAATCCGCGCTAAGGTCCAAATTCTTGCACTTTTCGTCATTCTGAACGTAGTACTTGTTGCAGAGGCCCAACTTGCTACACCATTTGCTGGTCTCACTGTTGTGCTGGCACTTGCCGTGGGTTAAGATGGTTAAGTAATAAGCTGTGAAGTAATACATCCACGTGTCCATCTCTTCACCTTGTTTGATCTTGCGGCAGTCAGGAGTACCGAGAAAGCAGACCATTTCGGTCTGGTTGCACTTTTTGGAGTTTTCTTCGCAAATACCCCATGACTTCTCAAATAAAGGAGTGTACTTTCTAGGAACCCACTCGTTGACGGCATCACGCAGCTGCTGCAAGTTGCTGACACGGGCGAGGCGAGTGTCGAGGTCGGCATCGCCAAAACTGCCCGTTTTCTTGTAAGGGTTGGTGTAGACCGATCCGGAGATAGCGGAGCCCATGTCTAAGAGGCCAGAAGAACGATCGAAATGGAAAACAACCTTAGCGTCTTCACAATCAAAGCGGGTTCGTG
Organism: Ustilago nuda; assembly: GCA_022963125.1. Lineage (NCBI taxonomy): Eukaryota > Fungi > Basidiomycota > Ustilaginomycetes > Ustilaginales > Ustilaginaceae > Ustilago > Ustilago nuda. The sequence continues at coordinate 70,958 of JALCUS010000021.1, forward strand.
AGGTAGGAAACTGACAAGGAGCGGGCTAGATATGAACTTATCATATGCGACAGCAGCAGTAGCAAGGCCCAAGCCGAGCATAACAAAGGAAAGAGTGAGCTTGACCATTTCGACTGAGTGAGATTGAGACCATGTGAAGAAGACTGAAGTGGAATGAGATGTCTGAATGAGAAATTGGCACTGAGCCGAGGAGGGGTTGGTTTATATCTCTTTTGCCAGTGACAAGAATGCACCAAGAAAGACACGCAACGAAGCATCAAAGGAATGCAGCCAGAGTGTACAGCCTACATCACAACAGCTTGCTCGAGAAGCACTCGGCAGCCAAAATCGCCTTCTGGCCAATGCAAGCTTGGAGCATTCCATTGTATTGAAGGGACGTAGGAGTTCCACGTACTTTGCTCTTGGCATTTTCATTGATAAAAAGTGGTTGTTTCAGCTCGGAACTTGGGTGACAATGGGTGTAATCAGGGGTGACCAAGTGGGCAGAATGAAGGAAAGAGACGGATGACGATGCGAAAGTTCCACACGTACGGTGGAGTTGAAGATACGTCGGTATTTCCAGGGAGCCAACATGTTAGATCGGAGCATGTGGGGCCAGCACATGCAACTTAATCTCGGGGATTAAACCCAAGATATGAGGTATGCAGGGCGACCTTTGACAAGGCAACGATCGAACTTTTCTTGTACCGCATGTATTCGCACGAGAGCGTACCCAGGCGTGACAATAACCCTTTATGATGCTCACAAGTTTCATCTCCCCCACTCTCATCTAGTTTGGCAGTACACGATCTGACTTGAAGGAGTTTGAGCCGAAACGGCTGTTGGGATTGGCCCGTGCTTGTTGAAAGTAGAACGATCCAACATGGTGATGTAAGCAGACACAAGGAGAAACGAGGGAGATCGGGCGAAGCAGATCTGATCGGAGATTAGAGAGAGACAATCAGACGAGGGATCGGATGCAACCTGGTCCTGCTCGTTCTCAGAGATGGTCATGAAGTAGATAGCTCCCAACACGTCGGCGTGTGCCACACTCATGTATATATATCAAGCTGGGAGCACCCGGCTCCCGCCATGTTCACTCAAGTCAATTGAGTATATTTGTTTCTGTCTATAAACTAGCAGTGACATCGTACTTAGACTCTCCCCGATCACCAGTATCGGGACCGAAACGACTTCAGTTTCCAACAGTGCTAAGGCAGGAATGAAGCTGTTGAAATCCCAGTCGACGCACAGGTGGCAATCTGTTCTTGATGGTTGACGAACGTTCCATTGAGGCTTAGTGTTGAGGAAGCCAGGTGGGGCTTCGAAGGAATCGCCAATGATATGAGTACGTGCCGTAGGCCAGGTCTTCATGACAACAACGTAATTCAGCGTGGAACCGTAGCAGCTGCACTGACTCCTGTCATCCATACATCGCTCATGTTAGGCACTGCGTCAGCCAAGGACTTGAGGATATTCTGAAAGTTTTGGTGGCCTTTGTGATGGATAGGAGCGGGTGCACTTGCGTAAGTTGTGACGGCCAGTGGAAGCTTATGCAAGAACACCACTTAGTCCGGGCTACGTTCTAGCGCCTTTCGCACAGGTGTATGATAGATGCAGTGCTTAAATTTTTTGTGTACTAACGTAGTTCACGTACATGTTGTCAGCGGTCGCGCGCCTGAAACCTGAGGTCAGTGGTAGTACTGATGCTACACTGATCTTGTTGGGTTATGCAACAACACTTAGTGGTATATATGGATGATGTAATGCTATTGCAGGTTTCGACTAATCGCTGTGGACACTCTGTCCAGAGGTAGCTCGGCATGATCAATATCAATACGAAGGTTATGGTGATGCCAAGGTCTGGTGTGAGTGTTCTTTGTTGATGATGAGGTTGATGGTGTTGGTGGTAAGGTTGGTGGCATCAACACAAGTGTCCAGTGTGTTGACTGGTGCTGGAGGTGATCCCCAGACTGCAGTGGACTACTGCCTTCGGTTCTATCTTAATCCGGACCACTGGTTTGCTATGAACCACCTTCAGATGTCAGTGAGTGGTGATACAACACATGCACTACAATGAGGAGCAACCTTGATAGATTGCTACTATGCTGACTGAAACTAATGTATACTTATGCTGAAGTGATAACTAGTTATGGTGTGTAGAGTGGATGGGGGTCCACTCAACCACTGATGATGAGAGGGTATGCTTATATACACTCCTTGTGGTGTCACCTGCGATGCTACTCTGGTTCTCTCTCTGCAGAGAGTACCCTCTTCATCGAGTACTGTACAGGAGGTCCCTCTAGTACCCTCCTGTCCTCCTCGAGCTATGTGTCGACTCCTTTGACACTGCTCCTCCTCCTAGTGACCTGTTTGCTGGTCTCCTATACACTGCCCCTCCTCCTTCGACCGGTGATGGTTCTTCTGACTCCTATCTCCCAAGCCCCTGAGTGGTGACCGTCTGCACGCTCCTTGAGCTTGGTCCTCCTCGTGGCTGTGCCTCGCCCTCCTCACATATGGGCCCGGTCCTCCTTTGCATGTGAGTCTGTAGGAGTCCATGGTCTCCATGGAGACTGCACTATGACCATGCTCATCACTGGTATCAACTAGATCTCCAATACCTGTGCTCCTTCCATATGAACCAGTGCCCCTCCTGCTTCCTGAGCATTCAGGCCCATGACACTACCCCCCTCTTAAGAGCCGAGCTCCGTCGAGGCATACTCTTGTCTGGTTCATGCTGACTCCTCCTCTCCTCATTACCTCTTCAACAACATTATCAACATCACCCTTCCTTCTCTCAATGTCATGCTCCTTCTTCTCCCTCTCTTTGCTCCTCCTGCTCTCTACTTTGTCTCCTTACTCGTCCCCCCTCCGACACCTAATACTCCTGGATGAGGTCGGGGCAGTTGAGATTCTCTACTGGTTCCCATGATGCAGCTTCTTCCAAGTACCCTCTCCACAACACCTTGTACTCTGTAGTCCCATTGTGTACACGCTTGTCGATGAGGGCCTCGACTTCGAAGTCCAGATCCTCATCTTGCAGTGGTGGTATTGTGGGCTGTTCAGCCCGTTGAGGAAGGGAGCTTTAGTCATGGGCCTGAATGCTCAGGAAGCAGGAGGGGCACTGGTTCATATGGAAGGAGCACAGGTATTGGAGATCTAGTTGATACCAGTGATGAGCATGGTCATAGTGCAGTCTCCATGGAGACCATGGACTCCTACAGACTCACATGCAAAGGAGGACCGGGCCCATATGTGAGGAGGGCGAGGCACAGCCACGAGGAGGACCAAGCTCAAGGAGCGTGCAGACGGTCACCACTCAGGGGCTTGGGAGATAGGAGTCAGAAGAACCATCACCGGTCGAAGGAGGAGGGGCAGTGTATAGGAGACCAGCAAACAGGTCACTAGGAGGAGGAGCAGTGTCAAAGGAGTCGACACATAGCTCGAGGAGGACAGGAGGGTACTAGAGGGACCTCCTGTACAGTACTCGATGAAGAGGGTACTCTCTGCAGAGAGAGAACCAGAGTAGCATCGCAGGTGACACCACAAGGAGTGTATATAAGCATACCCTCTCATCATCAGTGGTTGAGTGGACCCCCATCCACTCTACACACCATAACTAGTTATCACTTCAGCATAAGTATACATTAGTTTCAGTCAGCATAGTAGCAATCTATCAAGGTTGCTCCTCATTGTAGTGCATGTGTTGTATCACCACTCACTGACATCTGAAGGTGGTTCATAGCAAACCAGTGGTCCGGATTAAGATAGAACCGAAGGCAGTAGTCCACTGCAGTCTGGGGATCACCTCCAGCACCAGTCAACACACTGGACACTTGTGTTGATGCCACCAACCTTACCACCAACACCATCAACCTCATCATCACCAACACTCCCACCAGACCTTGGTGTCATCATAACCTTCATATTGATATTGATTGTGCCGAACTACCCCTTAACAGAGTGTCCACAGAGGTCAGCTGAAACCTACGATAGTATATACAATGAACACCACCTGCTGTCATTGCGCAACTTGATAGTCACCGAGCAACGTAGCTCGCTGAGACCAATACCAAGACAATAGCTGTCACACAGTTTGATAGTCGCTGAGTATCTCGACAGTCTGACCTGGGTTTCAGGCGCGAGACCCCTGACAAATTCTTCTGTAAATCCACCGATCTACCCAATCCTTTAATTCCTGTGCTACCTTCATATGAACTGTCGGATCTTCCTGCTTCCTGCGCAGTCAAACCCATGACAGCCACATGGGATTGTGGTGAAAGTGTTGCCTTGGCTTGAGACGAGGCAACGAGATGACTCAACTGCCAGATCGACAAGAACAAGGAGTAGTATGGAAAGGAACAAGAGGAGGAGAAGGAAGATGGATAGGCCAAACACAGACTGACTGCCTGCCTGGCATGTGTCCGTGCATTCGTGCGTCTGTGCCTGTGTTGCTTGATGGGACTTTGGAAAGAAACACACCTCCTCAATGTGACTGTGGAGAAGAATGGGAGAGGAAAAAAGGACTCGACTCAACCTGCTTGACCGAAGCTGACATAATCCCCCATGTCACCTCCTCGCCTTCATCAAGAGCGGTTTGAGAATGATTTGCTTCCCTGAACCTCCCGCAATTCTGTTAGACTTTCAGGAATTTGTCAGCATTAGATGCGGAAGAGGGCGATATTTGGATTTAGGTGTTGGAAGTCCATGCATGTCGTCAAAAAAAAAAGAAGTGGAAGTTTTGCCAAACCACCCTGCCACTCACTTTCTGCTAACATCGTAGTCTCCCTACAAACAACATCGCAACTCTCATCTCAGCCTTTGGGGCCCATTACCACCCATCTGTATCTCGCTGGGCGGCCAGAATGTCGAAAGACGCAGCGAGTCCTTCCAAGGACGCTAGGAGGAAGTCCAAGTCCTCTGACAGCTCATCTAAGAAGTCGAAAACGTCTTCTACAACAGTAGCATCCTTCTCCTCGGATGCTAGCATTTCTGTTTCTAAAGGCAAGGCCAAGGCCAGACCTGGTCAGGCCCAACTCAAAATCAAAGGCTCTGAGAATGGCTTCAAACAGCTGAGCGAGTCAGGCGCCGCTTTTGCTTCGTTCGCTGACTACAACCCTGCACCTTCCACCAAGTTCAGCCTGTACCGCGCTGATGGCTTGCCAGACGAGACCGGTGCGCGACCAGAAGAGGGAGATGAGCGACTCTTGCTGGCAGGAGAGACCGACACCATCGCCTATGTCGGCAACAACTTCGAGTTTGGAAGCTGCGCTGAAGCTCGAGGCTACACTGGCGAATACATGGTTGGCATCTACGACCCTTCTAGCAGTTCAGTCACTTTGTGCGCTGTACCAGCATTCCAAGTGGCGCGATCAATCAAGGCCAACAGCTCGCTCTCTTCCATCTCTAGCACGCGCACCTTTGCCGACTACAACGAGATGACAATGGCACGCAGAGCTCTTGGTGATGCATTCGGCAATCGCAAGCAGAAGGCCAATGCGAGGAATCAGGACCGTATGAAGGTGGACACGGCCAATATGGAAGTCATTCTCGACGACTTTACCGGTGGAATTCAGGACAACCTTGCATCACTGCCCTCACTGGATGAGGTGCTCGCTTCCTCCACGTCTTCTCGACCCATGCCTCCCGCCAACTTGGAAGCCAAGCACCCTGCCGAAGCATATCGCATCTCGGACCTCATTCCCACCGACATCTTCAAGTCGTTACCGATACAGAAGCTCATCGATAGCGTCGACGAAATAGAAGCGCTCAAGGAGCTCATTCCATACTCGCGAGAGTTCCCTGCATGGATCTGGTCTCGATTGGTCGACAACCTTCAACGCAGCTCTTACCTTTCCGATAGCAGTAGCGGCAAGAAGCACACCACTTTCGACGATGATGACGATGACGATGCTATAAAGCCAGCCAACGGCGGTGCTGATGGTGAAGATGTGTTGATGATGCCCGTCTTGGGCGCTACAGAAGACAAGGAAGATGCCAAGGACAAGGTGCGCATGGCCTACTACATGTCTCTACTCTGGTACATTCAAAGCCATCCGAAATCGGTCTCGCAGAAGGGCAAGCTGATCAGCAGCCTCAAACTCGACGGAGAAGATGCCAACAAGCGTATCATCAAGGCGATCCTCAACACTTTTACCGAGACACCTGCCAACTCGGACCGTGCAGTGATGTCGGCATTTCACTCGACCAAGGTACTTGCTTACATTTGTGCGCTCGCACTTCATTTGGACAACTTTTCGGTGGATCATGGCAAGTTGGCTCGCAACTGCAACATCGCACCTGCGACACTGCGCGAGCTGTTCAGGACGTTGGGATGCACATCAGCTGTGGTGGGCGGTGAAAAGCGAATGGTGCTCAAGACGCCTTTTACACTTCCTCAGCCCAGGAAGGGCAAGGCTGGTGGACGCAAGTAAGGGAGCCGATTCTTTCCATCTCTCTTTGATCATGTATATGTCACACATGGCACAATTCTAGCATCTTTGATGATTGAAGCCCAGCTTGCGCTCAAATGACTGGATGCTCCTTGGGTATGGTGTGATGTTTATGCTTCGCGTCCAAGTGCTGCCGCAAATGTTGTCCAGAATGGATGAGAAGACCACTCTTTTCCCATCGGCCTGGCGACAGTCCCTCTCGCAAAGCGTATTGGCGCGCCGTCGTGACCTCTCGTATGCTTTGTTGAAGATGATGTATCTTTCTCGAGGTACCAGATTGTCTCGACGCCAGAATCGACCAAGTATTGCCTCAATCTCAGATAGTTGAGACCGACAGCCTGTACGCCGTGTGAATCATCCGAGAGACACAACCTTCCCTTCAAGCTGAGAATGAGATCGAGAATCTCTTTACCAGGATAGGAAGTGTTCCAACCTTTCCGGAACGCGGCAGCATTGCATTCGAAAAGAGCGCCAAACTGGACAGCAAAGCGAACATTACGCTCGACCTTGGACCAAATCTGCGGCGCTTCCAATTTCAGCTCTGGGGTGAAGAGTCGGAACATGTCGAAATGGCCGATGACTTCAGGCTTGATTCGTTGCAACACTTCGAGCTGGTCATCGAGGTACTGGTCGATCAAAGCTAGGTGTGCCTGGGTTGTAGAAGAGGGAGAAGGGGTTTGAAAGCTGGAAACGGAGCGATCGAACGTTTCGCGATCAAAATCGATAGGTATTGTATGAGTATGGTGAAGCGAGCCTACGATGTAGTCGACCACGCCTTTGCCGACAAATTCTGGTTGAGTGTTGGCATCGCTGTCAAGCATTTCCGTCAAGTAGTCAAGAGTGCCTGGACTAGTGATGTTTTCTGTCTCGCATCCGACTAAGACGTGCAATGATCGACTCGCATACACTTGCTGCAGCTTTCTTGCTTCTGCGAGGTAGTTCCGGAAGGTGTTGCAAAGCTTGCTAGGTGTGATGGAAGCTTCAATTTCTTCCGGGTATAGCTCGGATTCGTTTTGGCGGGGGACGTGCTCGCTAAGATGGAAGTGGGTGAAGCCGAGCATTTGTGCACGCTCGAGCACCTGGGCGAGACTGTCTTTGGCGTGCGAGCAGAATTGACCGCTGTGAGAGTGGTGCGAGTGCGGCATGGCAGATGCTGGTGTCCTCGTCGACGTTGGTCTCGCTGCAATGAAGGCTATCAGCTGTACCAATTCAGGAAGAACTACTCCAAAGTGGAGAGGATGTGGCCTCTCGGAAGTCGGTGAAATGCAAATCACCCGATGGACCTTCTGTTTGAGCCCGATGCTTCACGATCTAGTTTTTCGAATTTGGTCGCCACTGCCGGCGGTAATGCGTGCTTATCAGATCGAGATTCCCTTGGCACGACTCGCGCGACCTCGTTGGTTGTTACCAAAACTTAACCACACGAAATGATGCAAGATTACGGTCAGTGGAAAGCCGTTGTCGGCGTTTCATCTGTTTGCAACTCACACCCCCCCCCCCCCACGTCGAATCGCAGTTTTGTTCTGCTAAGCATTTGCATAGCCGTACTGCACGCAAGGAGGAGTGTCCAACAAGCACCGCGCTTGGAGGCAAATGAGAATAGGTGGTGGCGAGATTTGATTGCACAGTCAGCGATCGACGGTGATGAGGGTCCAATGCCATGTGTCAAGATATTCCATCGCTCTTAGCTCGACGAAACTCAAGCTGCCTGCACGTTGCAAGCAACCGGTGTTTTAAGCGGATGTCAAGGGTGTTGCAAGTGAATGGTCACCAGAGCGACTTCAACGCTGGAGTGAGCCTATCGAACCTCGTGTGGCTTGCTCATGTGAAAAGAGAGAATCAAGCGGCACGGACCAGGCCCACGAAGAAGACAGAGGCCAGAAGCTCAGGTCAACTCAAACTGGGACGAGGAAGGTGTTGGCCTTTGCGCTCATATTGAACGGCGGATTTCCGAAGTTATCTCCCTTCACATTCACAAACTGACTGGAGGCAGGAGGCGAGAAGAGTCTATAGAAGGTTTTGGAGCACGCGCTTTGGAGCATTCAAGCCAAGTGAAGGAAAGGGTTGGAGGATGTTTTGAAAAATTTCGAGCTCAATTCAAAGTGGTCCATGCATGGGGCTTGAAGCGCACGACAGTATTGGGCCTGCCGTATTCTGCCGGTGATTGACTCGGGTCGATCAACGGGTGTTTGTTCTCGTCAAGCTCGACACTGTTCAAGTGCCTTCCTTTTACCACTAAAAAGAAAAAAGAAATCTCTAAAGAAGGCGTGTTTTGGGAAATAAAATCAATAATAATTGAAAATTGAGCCTTCATTTTGGTGTGAAGTGACCGGAAGGTGATTGCCGCTGCGTCCGAAAAAGCGCATGCACACGGCAAGTCACAGTGGAGGTGTAGCCAAGCAAGGGAGGCAGGGAAGAAATTTTGACTCTTCTCGGGAATTTCCGCCGTGTTGGACGCGAATCAAAAGAAAACGACCAAAATCTCATGATTTTGGAACAAGAGAGACCCTGGTCAATCATTCTTCTGCTCAATTGCCTCTTTCGTCTACGGCTCGGTTTGAAGAAGCGAAGCGCAGACAGCAACAGTCGGAAGCACCGAAGATCCTTCCCTCTGCTGCGACACTGGAGTTGTTTCAATATGGCTAAACTTGAGCTCAAGAGGACAACACTTTTGTATTGAATGCTATCGCTGCTGCATGGAAGCACAGTATCAAACATCGCGTTTGGCTGGGAGGCGCACTGGTCGCCTGACCTTTGCAACAATGGTATGTTTACCGTGCCGAAAGTTAGGATCGAGAGCGCGGGTGGTTAGCGTGTAAGGTTGAGTTGTGGCGTGTTCCTCTCGGTCAATTCAGTCACTTCTCTACCTTTGCCTGGCTACAAGATTCCTGCGCAGAGTAAGCTGAAGAGAGGGGGCAGAACGGTATTTATGGCCGGCAAGCGACAAAGTGAAGCGCTCGCAAAACCATACGGAAAAAATCTTGTTGCGCTTGCAGACCACAATGCTGGCTCTCTGCCTTTGTGCGGAAGGGAGTGTCTGTCTGTCTTGCGCTTCCTTCGGCCTTTCCGCCACTGTCCAGCTTGGTGCCGTTTGATTGACTTGTTTCGTCGCCTGTGCCTTACATTTCACCCCATCTTCCATCTTCCCTTAACCCTTATATCTCATCAAACATCAACCCTTCTCTTTCTCCCCATCACTATCCACCGCAACCGCGTATCGTCGATCAAGATCCTTTACCCCGTGCTCTACGTAGACACTCTCCCTTCCCACTCTCGCGGCTTCCTACTGGTTCCATCCGCTCTCTCCGGTCGCGTTTGCATACGAACCTCGGTACCATCTATCAAGGCATCCTCGGTATCTTGTGATACTTGCACTGCTCTCTTATCCGGCTAGCATCGCTCACACTCGCATCACAGCTCGGACTGTTCATCACATTACCAGCACTCCAACTGTGATGACTACGATCTATAATTAGGTTGGACACCCATCAGTTTATTCTCTCTAGCTTCATCTGCGCGTGCACTCTTTTTGCTTCTTACACATCCAAGCATCCCCGCCGCCGCCCCCACCGAATTCTCTGGATTTGCAATAACAGCGCATACCCGTTCCTAGCAACCAGTTACGCCCCACAGTAGCACCTACTTCAAAATGGATCTCATTCTAGAGATCGCCGACACCTACGCGCTCGACAAGGTCTGGGCCGCAGCATGGCCTGCACTTCCCCGTTCCATTGCAAAGAACCCTTCCACACTGGCATCGCTTGCTTCATCGTCCACTAGCAACTTGACATCCGCGCTCCGCCTCGCAACCGACGCGCCAATATGGGCCGCTTCCGCTAGTACCTCAGCGTTTGCCCCTTCCTCTTGGTTTTCCAACTATGTACTTCAGAAGGCCGTCTCATCCTCGCTGAGCGGTGAACACGTCGACTGGTCAGCATTGCAGCATGTCTCAGCACTACCAAGGGAGAGCATCATTCGTCAGACCGTCTCGTTGCTCGTCCTTACCTACATTGGCATCCTCATCCTCTACTTCACCTTTGCCGGTCTTTCCTACAAGTACCTTTTCAACAAGGAGGTGGAAAAGCACCCTCGTTTCCTCAAGAACCAAGTCAAACTCGAGATCGAAGCTTCCATGCGCGCTTTCTTGCCACTTGACTTCCTCACCATCCCATGGTTCGTTCTGGAAGTGCGAGGACATAGCAAGCTCTACCACAATATCTCAGATTACGGTTGGGCATACGCCTTGCTCTCCGTCCCACTCTTCCTCCTTTTCACCGATTTTCTCATCTATTGGGTCCACCGACTCGAACACCACCCAAGGCTCTACAAACATGTTCACAAGCCACACCACAAATGGCTCGTCCCCACTCCATACGCCAGTCACGCTTTCCACCCACTTGATGGCTACGCCCAGTCCTTGCCATACCACATTTTCCCCTTCGTCTTCCCCCTCCACCGTGTTGTTTCGGTCGGCTTGTTCGTCTTTGTCAACTTGTGGAGTATTCTCATCCACGACTCGGACATGATTTGCAACTCGCCATTGGAAAAGATCATCAATGGTCCTTCGCATCACACCTTGCACCACCTTTTCTTTACCTGTAACTACGGCCAGTATTTCACCTTCTGTGATCGCGCTGGTGGATCCTACCGCGCTCCTAAGGCAGAGGACGATCCATTGCTCGCAGTCATTGCTGTCGAAGAGAAGGTCGCGCTCGCAAAGAAGAAAGCTGCTGCTTCTGCTGCTGCTGCTGCCGCCGCCGCTGCATTGGAGGGATCATCAGATGACCAGTCTGACGCATCATCCAGCGGTGACGAAGGGGTGGTTATTAAGAAGGAGTCTCGTAAGAACAAGTAAACCCCCTGCACCTCAGTGAATCGTGGACGAAAAAGGGTTCCTCTGTCTCTCCGTTCAATCGTATATACCTGGCGGCCCCACAACACGCCCTCTTTCTACACTTTGCCACTTTTCGGTGAATTCGCCACATTCTCTTCTCTCTCCCACCCACTCGCATTCTGTGCATCTTACTGTACTTTGGATCACCCCCACACACTGCCTTTCCACCGTGTAAAACCGCACGGGTGGTGTAAATAACAATCTGACATACTAGTCTCAGCTCATTCTCGCACATTCTGATGGATCATTCATTGCAAACCACACGCACATACTCTCGTGTCTCTTCCGTGACTAAATGAGTATCTATTCATCCGCACCGTGTACTGCATCTAGACGGCTATCTCTACAGACCTTTATTGAACTCGACCTGAGTAATCGGCCTACCCTCCGGGTCCGTCAAATTATGGAACTTCGTCTCCAACTGCTTCGCATCGATCTTCGCTACTTGAGGGAAAGTAGCAATTGCTGGCGGAAGGAAGACCAACAAACTCGTCCCGATCATTGCTAGATCCACTGCTCTCGTCAACGGTCCCGACACCGGAATAACTTTCGTCCTCTGCAAAAACCTCAGCGCCAACGGCGGCAGAATCAGTGTGGGGATGTTAGTCAACACACGAGAAGCAGCAGTCATGGCCACTGCTCTTTGCCCTGCCTTGCTGGATTCGCCAATTTGATGTCTGTTCCCATCGGCATCACGAATGAATACGCCAACCCCATCTTTGATCTCTTTCCATCTCATACAGCTGATATTCACAATTCCTGCACTTGCTACGCTTACGAAGGGTACTAGGCCAGTAAGGACACCTTTGGCCCCCGGGCTGACTTTAAGTTTGGGTACACCTCTACTCATTCCCACCGCGATACCCACCGCGCTGGTGGTAGCTGCAGCATAGGCAAGACCAACTTCCTTCATGTTCATCGGAACACTTTTATTCGCATTGGAATAATTCACCGCTACATTAAGCGATTGATTGACCCATTGCCAGAAAATAATACTCGCCAAGGTTGGATTCGGCATCAACATTCCCCCCACCACTAACAGATTTGTTGGAACAAACGCAGCCATTCTAAATGGAAGCAAGATCACTTCTCCCGTGTCTGGGTGTACAGAAGAATCGACGAGTTGTTTGGCTTTCCAGTACTTCTGTGCTTCTTGTCGAGTAACGTAGTATTCGCCTGTAGTTCGGTTCAAAGGCAACTTGGATTCGATGGTTGTGACGTGTTCTTGTGCCGCTTTAAGCTCGGCATTGGATGCGAGAAGGGTGAGGGGGGAAGTGACAGTGGCAAAATGCATGAGACGACCGCGAAACGTGGAGAGATCGTACCGGTCTTTTGTGATGTCTACCATGTCTGATTCGGGGGTGTATTCGGTTGAGGTGGACTCGGCGACGGAATGGATGTTGTAGCGGTGTCGAGCGACGGTGAGGAGTGGAATGGTTTCCACCGTCGCGCTGGTTGAAGGTACAGAGATTGCTGAGGTCGACATTGTGACTGGTCGAACGAGGGGCAGCAGCAATGCGGGGCTGCTCTCTTTCCTTCTTGCCGCGATCTAGAGCGAGGGGTCGTCTAGGCGGTGTGGTGGAGGACGGATAGGATTGTAGTCGATGGCTTGGTTGGGTGTCATCTTTCTCAGGGTCGGTGGGTCGAACATGAACTCGCCAAAGCAGCCGCGCCAAAACCAACACACAAGAGCAGACCGTGCGCTAAAAAAGGCTCAAGGCAAATTGACCGAAAAAAAAAAGGCAGAAGAAATGCTCGCTTCGCGATTAGTTCCCCTACACATGCTTCACTCACTGCTCGTTCTACTGTAATGCACAAAGGTAGCACATGCCATCTCGTAACATCAAGCCACCCTCGAGGGCTCTTATCCAAGCTGTCACAGGCTGGTGCATACGTTGATATCGAAAGGATTGTGTTGATTGAATGCAACGACCGCTAGTGAACACCCCACAAATGCGTCTCAGAATCCCAAGCAGTACTAGCCACCACTCCTTTCTGAAACAAACTCCATGCTACACCCACCACAAATTCCGTATGTGCATCATGGATCTTCCTCATTGACCCAGCCCCCGCGACTACCCCTGCTTGGGACGGCTGCGGTGGTGCACCCGGAGGCCCACTCGTCGCCGCCGCATCAGCATCCCAAACTCTCGCTGTCATATCATAGCTCGCACTAGCCAGTAACTGCGGGGCATGAGGACTATACGCCACCTTTCTAATCGCATATTCATGGCCCAGTATCGCTGCCACTGGAGTCCCTATTTCCACCGCCGTCGCTACCCCTGTTTGCGGTTTCGAGATCGCACTTCTCAAATCCCACGTCTTGATCACTCTATCCGTACTACCCGTCGCCAATGACATCGGTCGGTATTTGTTCCAGTCCAAACACAAAACTTCTCCTCCCACCGGCACTGTTACGCTCGCTTGTGCTGCCGGTTGCCGAAGATCGAACAACCTTAAATGGCCATCTCCACAAGCCGTCGCTAAAAGATCAGGATTGTGCGGGGAGAAAGCACAAGCATAGACACAACCCGTATGCGCCGTAGTTATAGCCATCAAGCTCGTCGGTCGTTCCGGATGCCACACCCTCACGCTCGCGTCCCAGGACGAACTTGCAAATACGTCCTTTTTGATATTGTTCCAGTCCACGCAGAAAACTTCCCTGCCATGCTCAGCCCAGTTTCGAATGGGATGTTCTTGTAGCGCTGTATCCCAGAGTTTTATGGACCCGTCACCGGAGGCTGTTACAAGCTGGTTCTCGTGCGATTCGGAAAAGGCGAGATCGTAAAGTCCGTCTTGGGTGTCGAATACTTTTTCCACCAAAAGTTGAGGGTGGAGTGGGGTGGAGCTAGGGGCAAGCGAAAGGATGTGAAGTCGTCCGTTTCCGACAAGACCGTAGTTGGCGGAGGAGGAGACGGCGAGACTACGATCGAAGAAGGGTGACCAGGCGATACCGTACCCTGCGAAACCTGGGGTTCGGATACGGGCGAGGGGTGGAGATGGGGGGTTCATTGTGCATCCTACCTCCCTGGCACTATGGGCTGAGGCAGATGTGACAGTGTGCCGCGCCGTGGTCGAAGATGAGTCAGAGCTGAGGAAAGCAATAAAAAAACCGAGGTAACTGAGACGATGCAGCCAAAAGCGAAGCGAAGATAGTGATGCTTGAAGAAAAGTCGAGAATGATGGGGATGAGAAAGTTACGAGAGAGAAGAAGTTGCACAGAGCGAGCTTCCGGTTAATGGACAGCACGCCGGCTGTCGGTGATTCGCTCTCTCCGCATCCTCCACTTTTCCTGTCTGTGCGACTCGTACAGTCCCTGTGCAGAAGTTTGAGGACAATCGGATAATTTCCCGATTTAGTCAGTTACCCTGCATTTGGGTTGTCATCATCATTGAGCAATAGCACTACCATCATACTAATCAAGAACACTTCAAACACCAATATGGTCCATGGCAATGAGCTCTCTCCAAGCAAGCATACTTCAATCATTGCAATGCATGATACTGGGCTGCCAATTTGACAAATTGTGGAGCTAAGCGGTGTTTCCAAGACAGCAGTTCACAAGACCATCCATAACTTTAAAGAGTGTGGTACCTTTGAAACAAAAGCACAATCTGGCTGTCCGCACTCCTGGACAGCTACCTTGGACTGATACCTTCAGTGTGAGGTACTAAAAAACCCATTCCTATCATGGTGACAGCTGTCAGCATCACTTGGCAGCATTCCAATAATGCAGCTCCAGAAAGCAGCTTACCAGGCCAGTATTAACTGCCAGATTGTGCTTCGAAAGCCATTTCTGACAGCCAAAAACTGGCATCAGCGTCTGGTTGCCAGGTGCACGCACCACACGCGGGACTGGAGACATAAATGTGAGATTGCCTAACTTGTGGAAGAGTCGCTGGCAAGTGTCATGGGCCTGAGTGCGCAGGAAGCAGGAAGACCGTTGGTTCATATGAAGGGAGCACAGTGTCAGTGGTCGTGTGCCTGAAACCTGAGATCGGTAGTAGTATTGATACTATTACTGATTCTGTTGAGTTATGTGATAACACTTGTGGTATTTCAATTCTTAGTGAAATATGTGACAGAGCCGTCTCTGTCACTTTTCTTGTTGGAATCTGTAGTTATATTAATGCTGTGACAGATTTTGACTAACTGCTGTGGACACTCCGTCCAGAGGTAGCTCGGCATGATCAAGTACGATATGGCTATAGATGAACTTGATATTGACACCAATGGGCTGGTGTGAGTATTGATTGATGGTGTCAACACGAGTGTCCAGTGTGTCGACTAATGCTTGGGGTGATCCCTGGACCGCAGTGGACTACTGCCTTCAGTTCTATCTTGATCCGGACCACTGGTTTGCTATGAACCGCCTTTGGACGTCAGTGAGTGGTGATACAGCACACACACTACAATGAGGAGCAACCTTGATAGATTGCTGCTATGCTGACTGAAACTAGTGTATACTTATGCTGAAGTGATAACTAGTTATGGTGTGTAGAGTGGATGGGGATCCACTCAACCACTGATGGTGAGAGGGTATGCTTATATACACTCCTTGTAGTGTCGCCTGCAATGCTACTCTGGCTCTCTCTCTGCAGAGAGTACCCTCTTCATCGAGTACTGTACAAGAGGTACCTCCAGTACCCTCCTGTCCTCCTTGAGCTATGTGTCGACTCCTTCGACACTGCTCCTCCTCCTTCGACACTGCTCTTCTTCCTAGTGACCTGCTTGTCGGTCTCCTATGACTCCTATCTCTCAAGCCCCTGAGTGGTGACCGCCTGCACGCTCCTTGAGCTTGGTCCTCCTCATGGCTGTGCCTGGCCCTCCTCACATATGGGCCTGGTCTTCCTTTGCATGTGAGTCCATAGGAGCCCATGATCTCAATGGTGACTGTACTATGACCATGCTCACCACTGGTACCAGCTAGATCTATGGTATCTCATTGTCTACTGGCCTGATCTCTGATACCTGTGCTCCTTCCATATGAACCAATGACCCTCCTGCTTCCTGGGCATTCAGGCCCATGACAGCTCGTTGAGGGAGAGGAGTCTCAGTGGAGACTCTAGCACAGTGTCAGGGGTCTCGCGCCTGAACCCAGGTCGGTCTGTCGAGATACTCGGTGACTATCGAACTGCGCGACAGCTATTGTCTCGGTGAGCTACGTCACTCAGTGACTATCAGATTGTGCGGTGGCGATGGGTGGCGTTCATTGTATATACTATCGTAGGTTTCAGCTGACCTCTGTGGACACTCCATTCAGGGGTAGCTCGGCACAATTGATGTCAATACTAAGGTTGTGATGACACTAAGGTCTGGTGTGAGTGTTGATGGTGATGAGGTTGTTGGTGTTGGTGATAGGATTGGTGGCGTCAACACAAGTGTCCAGTGTGTTGACTGGTGCTGGAGGTGATCCCCGAACTGCAGTGGACTACTGCCTTTGGTTCTATCTTGATCTGGACCACTGGTTTGCTATGAACCACCTTTGGACATCAGTGAGTGGTGATACAACACATGCACTACAATGAGGAGCAACCTTGTTGGATTGCTACTATGCTGACTGAAACTAATGTATACTTATGCTGAAGTGATAACTAGTTATGGTGTGTAGAGTGGATGGGGGTCCACTCAACCACTGATGGTGAGAGGGTATGCTTATATACACTCCTTGTGGTGTCACCTGCGATGCTACTCTGGTTCTCTCTCTGCAGAGAGTACCCTCTTCATCGAGTACTGTACAAGAGGTACCTCCAGTACCCTCCTGTCCTCCCCGAGCTATGTGTCAACTCCTTTGATACTGCTCCTCCTCCTTCGACACTGCTCTTCTTCCTAGTGACCTGCTTGTCAGTCTCCGATGACTCCTATCTCTCGAGCCCCTGAGTGGTGACCACCTGCATGCTCTTGAGCTTGGTCCTCCTTTGCATGTAAGTCTGTAGGAGTTCATGGAGTCCATGGAGACCACACTATGACCATGCTCATCACTGGTATCGGCTAGTTCTCTGATACCTGTGCTCCTTCCATATGAACCAGTGCCCCTCCTGCTTCCTGAGCATTAAGGCCCATGACACACAGTACTCGGCGGCGAAGGTACTCTCTGGAGAGAGAGCTGGAGCAGTCTCGCCGGCGACGCTGCGAAGAGGTATATAACCATACCTTCTCGTCACAAATGGTGGAGTGGAATCCCATCCACTCTACACCATATAAACTAGTTATCACTTTAAGCACAAGTATACATTAGTTTAAGTCAGCAAGTAGTAATCAATAGATTGCTTCTCATTGTAGTGCGTGTGTTGTATCACCACTCACTGACATCCAAAGGCGGTTCCTAGTAAACCAGCAGTCCGGATAATGATAGAACCAAAGGCAGTTGTCCACTGTAGTCCGGGGATCACCTCAAGCATTAGTCGACACACTGGACACTTGTGTCGATGTCATCAATTCACTCACACCAGACCTTTGGTGTCATCATCAAGTTCATTCAACAAAGTATCGTGTTTGATCGTGCTGTGCTACCTCTGGATGGAGTGTCCACAGTGGTCAGTCGAAATATGTCATAATATCAATACAACTACAGATTCCAGTGAGAAAAGTGACAGAGACAGCCCTGTCGCATATTTCACTAAGAATCGAAATACCATTAGTGCTGTCACATAATTTGACAGAATCGGTAATAGTATCGATACTACTACAGATCTCAGGTTTCAGGTGCGCGACCCCTGACTGCTTACAGGCTCTCCAATGTCGTGAGTCGTCAAGAGAAAGGTCAAAAAGGGTTGAGCTTTGATCGTGTTTGGCAGGTCTAAAATAGGAATGTCAAAAGGAGGTAGTGCATGGCAAAGAGGGGACACTGGAGCCCCAGATCTGTTACATTGGCCTGTGCTAAGTGTGGTCAAGATGGTTACTTTAGGCCAGGAGGGTTGGTTTGTAGGAGGTTTGCAGTGTTGTGGATGACGGAGCTTGACAGATGTCAAGAAACATCATCTCAAAAGGACTTGGCCATTGTCTAATGGATCCTGTTCGAAATTTGATAAGGGCGATCCCCTCAGTATTCCGCGTTCATGGTGGCCATGAAAAAGTTATTTTTTGGTCGAACTGGGATTCGAACCCAGGATATACTGGAGGTGTTGCCATAAACGTGGCCAAGAAATCATTCAAGTTCTTGAAGCCAGCCCCATAACCACTCGGGCATTCGACCAGAGATATATAAGTTTGTATTGCTTTTGTGTACATAAAGCATGAACATACCCCTCACTAGTTGACACGTCCGCCGCGGAGAATGAGCTCTTGGGGATTTGAATTGGGTGAGGGCTTCATCTTGCTGTTCTGTGCAAGGTGCAGGCTGCATATACTGTCAGATAGAGGGAGTCAAACAGCTGCTTGTGGATGAGCACTCTTTTGATGTCGATGGAGAGTGGACGTGCTTAGAGACACCGGAATGTCGATGCTGATAAGACGATGTCGAGTGCTGCACACTCAACCAGCCCACGGTATTTGGATTCCAAAGGAGCAACACTGCATAGACACACAGACCGGCCAAAATCATGCGATAACCTTGGGCATCTGATCCGATCTCGCCATGCTACCCGACGACGAGAACACAACAGCTCGTTCACGTCTCACTGTGGCTCGCTGTCGCGGACGAGCTGTTCCGTTTCTTTCCTATGCTGGCAGAGAATCTTGATGGCAAAAGAACCAGCAGAAAAAGAATTCAAGCTTCATGCTTCATGCTTCGAGAGAACAATCGTCTATAAGCGAGGCTGCCGTTTCCTTTTCCGCTTCCCGCTAGAAAGCCCGCTTAGAAATGCGACGACGCTGAGGCCATCTCGGTTAACAAGAAGCGTCATCCTAGAAGCATAGCTTGGCTTCTACGTCTGAGCGCTGCACTCTGCCGTGAATTGTATAAGGGACAACGGCGACCATCTTTCCAGGCGTGCAACAGACGATCTTGACCAGGCTTCTTAAACTCAGCTTCCCACTCTTCCCCCTTTCGTCCATCATATTCTCATCCTACTCGCCTTGCCTGCAAGGAGGGAGCCTCCACGAAGCGCCGCAGCCGGCACATATATCCTCTCAACTCTCTCGAACCTCCTTCATCTTCGAACCAGCTCAGACCTGCCATCATCACAAACCTGCGTAAACGGCTTGATCTCGCAACCATGGCCTCAAACGTCTTCTCCGTTTCTACGGAGGGCTCGCTCATCAACTCCGCCGCCTTCTGGTCCATCTTCGCCATCCTCCTCGCCCTACTCGCATGGAACCTCTTCAAAGTCCCTTCATCACTTTACCGCCCGTCCTCCGTAAAACCCTACCGTTCCACTCTCCCCGCACTCGGCCCTATCCAGTTGTACTCCGAACGCAACACATTCCTTCGCACCGTCTTTGGTAATCCTGAAGAATGGAACATCAATCCTCCCAAGCAAAACTCGGTCCGAGTTAACGCCCGCCGCCACATCATGACCATCACCAACAATCCGCTCCAAGATGGCAAGACATTTTTCAACGATAGGGCCCTAGATTTCAACACGGCGTATGAGGTAATGTTTGCTGGTATTCCCGAACTTCCTTCCTGGTTAGCTAAAACGCCTCCTGCTGAAGATGCTGGGTCGGAAGGGTTCGTTTCGAACCTCCGCCAATCGTTGAGCAGTGCACGATTGCAAAGTAATTTGCCCGAGATGGTGAAAGCAGCTGTGGATGTGTTTAAAGCGATGCCTGCGAATAATGGAGAGATTGATATTCACCAGACGATTTATCCTCTTGTGTTTCAGATTTCCGTGTTGTTCGTAGGGATGGCGGAACATGCGAGGGATATCAATACGGTTAAGGCCATGGAAGCTCCGTTTTGGTCGTTTGCTGATAACACTGGTTACATGGCCACCCACTTCCCCCTCCTACCTGTTCCGAGCACGGTAAGGAAGTGGATCGGTGCGATCAAAATGTCCACCGCCATCCGAACTACGTTGGAAACTCGAAAGAAAGAGGGAAGGAGAGAGAAGGATTATATTCAAGAAATGATCGATCGAGGTTGTTCTCCTAAGGCGATTGAAGATTTTATTATGGGAGGATTGTTCGCTGCGATAATTAACACTACCGGCGTTGCTTCCTGGTTGCTTGTCTTCCTTTGCGCTCAACCGGAGTTGAGGGATAGAGTTCGAGCTGAATTCGACGGGGTGTTCCGCAAAGCAGCAGAAGAGCGTGGTGAAGACTACGACTCTCTTACTCTTCAAGAAAAACTCGAACGCACCCCACTTGAAAACTGGGAAGGAGACCTACCATTATACGAAACAGTCGTCGACGAAACCCTTCGCATCCTAATGATTTCCCTCGTTTTCCGCCGCAAGCTCAAAACCCCTTCAAAGGTTACCCATGGCGAAACGAAGATTAGCGAGGATAACATCCAGGATCGTGAATTTATCGCTTTCTGGCTCGGCTCAGCCCACAGAAACGCAAACATCTACTCTGACCCTCTCACGTTCGATCCATCCAGATTCGAAAGAGGAGAAGGAAAGGGAGAGGGCGAGTTCGTTCCCTGGGGTGCAGGAAGACACGTATGTTTAGGCATGAAGTTCGCGAAATTGGAAATCAGGACGGTTCATGCGGCCTTCTTATTGGCTTTCCGGGACACAAGGACTACGGATGGAAAGGGGACAGCGTACGGAAAGGAAAACGTACCTTATCCTGATCAGGAGAGCGAACATAGAAGGTATCCGACCAAACCTACTTCTTTGTCTTACAAGACGAATACGCTGGCGAAGTAGGTGGTGTGGAGTCGTCCTTTGTATTGCATTTCGCTGTAGCCCGGTCGTGTACTTTCCCACAATGACATTCGTGTCTCAACTTGAAGATCCGGAGTGTGTGAAGATTCAGTGTGTCAGAGTTTGTGGCTTTGCTATTGATCGCAGGCCTTAAAAAAAACCCCGATTTGCAAGCGGATCGCACTCATGCAGCTTTTCGAACGATGACATTGCAGTCGGACAAGAACACAAGGGATACAAAAGGTAATAAAGATAATGAGAAGAAAAGGAGAGGCTGGAAGAAGTGAAAATGTGGTGGACCTCGGCCTCAGACCTTGAAAAAAGGATTGTTATCAGCTCCAGTCTGCTGCGGTTGCTGCTGCTGTTGGCTCCCTCCTGCAGCAGTGTTGGCGTTGAAGTTCATACCAGTCTTTTGAGCACGCATCTGGTTATAAAGCGCAATGTTAGGACCCATCCTCATATCACCCGTGTTACCGAAAGTGTCTACACCGTCACCCATGGCCAGCAAGCGGTTGAGCTCGTTGTATTTGCCGTCATCGTTGACCTTCGCTCGGATGGGTCGGTTCTGTTGTGGCGACTGCTGAGGCTGAGGCTGTGGTGTGGTTTGCACTGGAGGAGGCGTGGGCGCGGATGAGAAGAGATCACCGACGGGAACATTGTGCTGTTGCTGCTGCTGTTGTTGTTGTTGTTGTTGAGGCTGCTGCTGGCCAGACTGAAGCCATGGGTTGTTGGACCCGAAAGAGGTCTGCTGTGGCTGGATGGGCTGCTGGGCCATCATATTCTGGTATTGCACAGCTGCTTGCTGGAGCTCAAGCTGACGTTGGTACTCGGCTTGTTGTTGTTGCATATATTGCTGCTGCATGAGCTCTTGCTGCTGCAGCTGGTTTTGAAGGAAAGGGTTGTAGCCGGTGGGTTGCATCTGCATGTAAGGGTTGAAAGAGGTGTATTGAGGCTGAACACCGTAGCTCTGGGAGCCCGAGGTATCAACGAGAGGATTGCCAAAGAAGTCGACCTGCTGGTTCTGGGTATAAGCATTGGGAGCGTCCATGTTGATCGAGTCGTCAAAGAGCGCATTCTTGTTGGCTTCTTCCAACGCCTTGATCCTTTCTTCCTCCTCCTTCTTGGACAGTGCAAGAGCACGTTGGAGCTCCTCCTCGTCTTTCGCTTCAGCACGGATGCGATCTTGCTCCTGCTGTGCCATGCGCTTGGACTCTTCGATAGCTCGTCGCAGCTCGTCGTCTTCGTTGTTGCCAGGTCTTCGACGATTCCTCTCCCGCTCTGCACGCCTTCTCCTTGCGTCATCATCGTCGTCGGTGGGACCGTTGGACATGCGATCGCGCATGTGGGAACGTGATCGACGCTCGTCCCGAAGACGCGCCTCGTCCTGAAGGAGGTTGGTGATGTCCTTGGCCTTCTGTCGAACGTTGGCGCCCTGGTCCTTGCCGCTCTCGTCAATGTACTGGAACTCTTTGAGGGTCTTAACAATGTAAATGTTGTCTCGGAAGTAGATAACGACGTTTTCAGAGCCGGCATGGAGCAAATAGTCGAGAAGAGTGAGCGACTTGAAGACGTGTCTCCAGTTCTTGCCCTTATCATTGAGACGCTTGTCGAGGATCTCCATCATTTCGATGAACTCATTTCTGCAATGTGGAAGGATAAGACAAAGCGAGTAGAGGAAGTCAGCACAGATGTATGGAACGAGAAAGATTACGAGACTGCACAGAGAGGGAGAAGGGACGTACTGGTTGTAACTGAGCTGTGCAAGCTCGTTCATCTGAGTGCCACTTGGGCCCCATGGATCGTTGGAGGTAGCATCTCGAACCTTGACCTGGACATCCGAGTAGCCTTTGATGTAGTTCTTGCCTACACGCACGGCAGATTTTGAGATGTTCTGGAGCGACATGGTGTGAGAATGCTGAGCAGCAAAGTGAGGGCTGGCGCTGTGTGCCTTTCAAGGGGATCCGGACAATGACGGGATGTCGGAATCGCCAAAGTGCTGTTAGTCACCGGGTGCGGGAAGGTGACGAGAGGAGATGGTGCTGCTGAGCCGGACGTGACAACGAGTCTGAGCAGCGAGTTTAAAGGTCGGTCAAAGAAACCGTCCGAGCGAGACTGGAACTACCGAATAGACTAGAAAGGCTATCCTGAATGCGATGTGGAGGAAGGCACTCGCAGATCGTGGCTGGTTCGAACAATGCCTTCAAGGTCGTGTGTGAGATGCCCGCGCTGTCCGGTGCTTGCTGGTGGATGGATGGAGTGCGCAAACAAGGTTTGGTGAGGATGGTGAAAGGGAAAGAAGAACAAAGCAATGTTATTTCAAAGAAAGCACGGAGATAGGCGAGAAAGTGAGGCGTTGGCCATGCGTGATGTGAGCGGAGAGTGAGCGTGCGAGCGAGTGTTGCGATGTGTGCGGTGCGTAATTATTGTGGGTTGAGTTGGACTCGGTCGAGCCATCTGTGAGCGCTGTGCTGTGCTGTGTGATATGCTGTGTTGCCGATTCAGATGTCCTTTTTGAAATTCATCATTTTATTTCCTTTGGTTACTCTCAGACTGCCTGCTGCTGATGCAGTGCAAATATATGCACCACTTTTGTTGAGGCCACAATCAGGCTCTCTTTGTACATGTGTGTAGCAACTGCAATGCTTATCGTATTCAAGTGAACAAGTGAACTAAGGCTATAAACATGAGTGTTTGTATCTTCACTTGATCTCTGAGAACATTGAGCAGCCTTATATGAGTTAAGTGTCTCTCCTGCAGAGCTCCTGAGCCATTGCCATGTCAACCTTCATGCCTTTCATGTGTCTGGGCAAAGCTTGTGAGTAAGCAGTGTTGGCTTTCATGAGCTTCACCCTGTTGGCATTCTGGATAAACCCTGGAAATTTCCCAACATTTCTTCAACTTGCCACCTTGATGACATTTCCAGTCCTATCAACTGAGCTAGCCAGGACATATCCAGTCCCTTTAATGGCTTTGTGAGGATGTCTGCCATATTGCCAACTGTCCCAACAAATTCAATTACTTTGTCACCCTTTTTGCATGGGGTCCCTAACAAAGTAGTACCTGGTGTTGATATACTTGAGCTTCCAGTGCTTTGCTGGATTCTTGCTTACCTGCATGCAGCCCTGGTGGTCCATATCTACTAATGGCTTAACATCCTTATATTCCCAAATCCCTGAGCAAATACAAGAAGAAGAGTGCCTCTCATGCCACTTTGGATGCAGTGGCAAACTCCACCTCTACTGCTGACAATGCCACACACTTCTGCATGTGCAACTTCCAACTAACTGGACATCCATACACATATGTGACTGCCCCAGATGTGCTTCTATACCTGTCCATAGAATCCAACACCCAGTTTGCATTGATGTATGTAACTACTGGCTGGCTCACATGCTTGCTCAACTTTCCTCCCAATCACAGGCAGTCTTCACTTGTCTGGTTAAGGTACTTCAGTATGCAGATCACTGTATCTCATGCACTGTCAATTGGGGTTGACATATATTGTGCCTGGGTTCCTACTGCAAACAAGATATCTGGTTGCACTGGGTTGGATACCCATAGCAACTGTCCTATTAAATCCTGATACTGTTTACTTTGTAATGGTGAGCACTTGTGGCCTCTTGCAATACCTGTTATGCTCTGCATGGGAATTGAGGACTTGTCACTTGTCTTCTGTAGCCACTTGTTCACCATTGTCTTAGGGTACTTCATCACACGCAATCTTGCCGCACCGGCAATGCCACAACCACACAGTTTACATTTTGAGCCTAGCGTTTTCGATTACAACAAGCGGATGCCTGACGTGCTCAGACAGTTACGATACAAGAAGAAAATCTCTCTCAAATAAAGAAGTTCTCGACCCTCACAGTGGAGCTATGGGGTTTAACGACGCTGCGAACCCCTACCATACCCATTAGCCAAAGCATCCAACTCGGCCTCCAACGCCTTCACGGTGGAATGAGCCGTTTCCAAATCTTTGTTCAACCTATCTCTCTCGGCAATCAAATGCTGTTCCCACTGTCTGAACCGAGCCTCTTCCAACTTGACCTGTTCGGTAAACCTCTTGCGCAACATTTCTTCCTCTTCCTTGAACTTGGGGTTGTCCAACTTCTTCACCTTGGGTTCACCGAACTTGCGCGTCTCCATCTGAGCTTGACGGTAATTCTCATAGTGAAGTTCTTCCGTAGTGTTAATTAGGTCGAGCATGTGTGTTCGAATGAGAAGGGAACGAAGTTTCTTAAAATCGCAGTGTTCTTCATTTTCGACTTCGGCTACACCCCAGAGGTATTCACGACCTTTGACAGTTCGACCGTCGGGAGTACGGACGTCGTCGGTGCTACCGATGATGGAGAAGGGCATAGCACCCATGAGGAGTTTAGCGTGGTCGGCGGAGGGTTCGTCGTCGGCTTCAACGGGTGGAGAGTAGACGCGGATGTCTTGGGTTGTGATCGCTTCACGAATGCGTTGCTTGAAGACGGCAAGATCGGCCTGTGTGAGAGTGTCGGCTTTGGCAACAACGGGGATGAGGTTGACGCGAGTACCGAGACGCTTCATGGTCTCAATGTCGAGTGGTTTGAGGGTGTGGCCGGTGGGACGGATGAAGTAGAGACAGGCATGAACACGGAGGTCGGTCTTCTCGCGTCGCGAAGGCTGCTGCTCCTGTCGCATGTACAACTCGTGCTGGTCGTCGATAAAGTCGACAATGGGAGTCCAAGAGTCACGGTTATTGACATAGTCACCGAAACCAGGAGTGTCGATGACGGTGAGCTTGACCTTGAATTGTTTCTCCTCGAGTTCAGCCTTGATGATGTCGATCTCAACAGTCTTGTCGAGCTGCTTGGTGTGTCGTCGCGAGTGATCCTTGCCGGTAGCAAGTTCGGTGCTGAAGAGTGTGTTGATGAGGGTGGTCTTTCCTACACCGCTCTCACCAACGACCATGAGGGTGAAGTGTCCACCTGCCTTGGCCACGATCTTGTGACGCTGGTTTGGCAGATTGGCGATACCAATGCCGTTGGATGCCATCTTTGCTGAATTGTTACGTGTGAAATGATAGGAAGAAACAGCAAGCCTGTGCGAAAAGTCGTAGCCTCGAGGCTGTTGTATAGAATAAGATGGAAGAAACCGTTATTAGCCGATGCGAGATGGTCCTGCAGGCCGGATATGGATGATGAGGAGGAGGAGTAAGTGAGGTTGATGAGATGATGGTGAGGACATGCCTTTGCTCTATTTCGCTATCTGGTGCTGGCGTGTGCGCTTGGATTTCTTCGCTCTGTCTTGTGCTGACACTTTCGAAGAAGACACGCCGCCGCACACGCAACACGCACACGCCACACGCACGCACGCACCCTTTCTGTCCGTGCGTGTTTCAGAAAGCGAGCGAAAGAGACACACACACACATATCCACAACCGCGCCTATTTCGAATAGAATTCAACTTGGCGGGTCTTGAATTTTGTGTTTCTAAATACAAATGCTACTGTAGCTTCGTTGCTCGCTACGCCCAACACGATTATACTACGCTAGGCCAAACCAGGCTTTCAGCTCTTCAGGCTTTCAATCGCTCAACGGCCAACAAGCAGAACAAAGATGAAGCGATAGACGATACAAGTAGAATGCTAGGAAAGATACAACCGCAGCCAATGTGAAACTGTCAATAGAAAGTGCGTGATACAATGAAATGCTAATAAGATGCGATATGGTGATATACAGAATGCAGTGCAGGGCAAGTAAAATAGGTAGATGCTATCCAGAAGATTATGGGATATTCTACAGTGTCAAACGAACAGAAGAGAGGAGCAGGCCAGTCAGCAAACACTGTTCCTTCTATCTCGGACAACTCGGTACGGGTTGGTGTGAAGGGCTCAGTTGGTGATGCATGTTTTGAGCAAGGGATCTCTGCCCCGCCACTGCGAAGGCTCACAGCTCGGTGTAAAGAGTATGGGAAATACGTTCATCAACGCCCGGATGAGTGTCCTCGCTCCTACGCTCTGTCATCGAGGGGGGGGGAGAGAGAGATAGAGAGAGCAAAGATCACTGCAATCCGTATCGAACGTAAAAGGGAAGTTGGCGTTGGAACACTTACGAGTCAAAGTAGACATTTTGACGATGCAATGAAACATGCGAGATGCTTGAACCAGCCAAGAAAGCTACTGGAAAGACGAGAATGGTTCGAGTGAAAGCGATGTTAGCAACTCGTTCCGTCACGTCTTGAGTTGCGCCGAGTCCAGCACGTGTGCGCGGGGCACAACATCGCTGATAAGGGAAAGTCATAGAGAAGATTAATGCATCTACGGACGGTCGAGGCTGCAACGCACCTTGCAGACCCTGCAATCCCAGCATTTCGTTGTCAACAAGGAGACAGCATCAAGGCTTCACACCGTAAACGCTGACCTGATGTCTTTCGCATGCCGCCGAAGCGAGTTAATCGACACCAAGTCAAAGCAGAGACAGCGGCCTAGACATGCCTAGCGTCCTCCCGTCAGCAACGCAGCTCGAAAGGAGGAATCGGAAAGGTGGAGCCTCAAACGAGGGCCGAGACCACATCAGCTCCCGAAGGAACGTCAGAGTCCCGTTGAACCCTCGCTGAGTTGAGACTACGGCAGACATTCCACCCCCTCAGAGAATGGATAAACTAGTTTTAATCATCTGAAAGCTCACTGCTGCGGCAAATGAGTTTCGATAAAGCAGCCATGGCGTGGGCGTGTGAATGGGGTTACGTGCGACACTAACCTTGTACTGATCGAAGGCTGATACGATGCTGTGTTGGAAGCCGTGTGGACGCGGAAAATTAAAAGTTCTACAAGCAGAGGCGAGGACAGAAGGAAAAAAAAATGAATGGTCAGCAACCTTGTCGTGACAAGTGCGAACTGCATCATTCGAAAGCGACAGAGCATTGCTGGCAAAAGACTCCTCCTGCAACCATCGACCCATAGAGAGCGATAGGATGACCATCCGAAGGTACGATCGAGATGGTCACAAAGGTTGCTTCTCGAGGTAACAGTCATATAAAGATTTGGTATGGTATGAGTTGTCCACAAGAGAATGCGAAGTCTCTGTTCGGAAGCAGAACTGTAAAAGTTTAAATCTAATCATTCGAAGGGGTCGGCTGCGAGACTGCAGTGCCGGGTTGCAGTAGGTAGCCTTTTGCCTCTGCCTTTGCTTCAATCGGTCTCTCATGATGCTCTGCTTGCTCCAGTTGCGAGGCTTGCTTACCACTCTAGTAAGAAAATTGTTTGTGGCGAGCGCTGACCTCGTTCAAGCTGCGGCAGCGATAGTCAGACTGGCAGACTCGATCGCGTTAGCTGGCGCATCGTCGTCGTCCTCGAAATCGATCGGATCGAACACGACTCGAATGATCAAAGAGCAGCCAGGACATCTTGCCACGTCTTGGGCATCCTTGAGCTGCTGACGTGTGATCTCGAACCGGTCACCGCAAGGACAAGGGTAGTGAAAGAGGTCCTTCTCCTCATCATAGGACATGTCCTCGAGCTCAACCTCGTCATAAAAAGCCTTCGGCATGATGCTTTAGTTTTACGGCTAGAGGTCGTCACCTAGTGATGTTAAGGAGCTTTAAAAGCGTTGCGAATGCCCAGATCGAGACCAGCTCCGATGCAAAGTTTGGAGCTGATCCAGTGTCTGAAAGCGGCTCGATGGTGTGCAAATGCGTTTGTGGCCTTTCGCAGATGACGAAAAGAGGTCGGGTATATTGAGGTGTTTGAGTGATGGATAGGAGGTTGAAGGATAAAAAGGAGGTAGAGCCAAGGCAACAAAGAAAAAATCTCTGCTTATTGAAAGGCTCAGCCGACTGCGGCCTGAATTTTTCGCTTGTCTCTAGCCACCAAAGAGAAATGAAAGCTCGAATGATCACGTGAGCTGACTCGTACGACTAACGACGATAACAGTGTGTTAGAGCTCTATATTGAACAAATTTGGATTTGGCCCTCCACATTCGAGTGTGCTTTCAGCTGTGACCTCACTCAGCCGCTTTTGCCCTTGCCAGAAAAGTAACCTGTCAAACCCTGACTGACACTCACATGCAATGCAACTTTCTCCTCTTTTCCTCTCCGACTGAGCATCGATTATACTTTCTCGCCATCCAGACCAACACCAGCTCATTCTTCTACCACCGCCATTCTCCTCAATCTCGCTGATAGGACCATAGGTCACGCTTTGTCCATTGAAGCGCTCGTCCTCATCTCGCCATCTGCACACGGCTTCATACAACCCACGACTCCTATCCAGCACCATCCGCCTTCGCATTGTCGAAGAGCGCCTTTGTACTCAAGATGTCATCCTCTGACATCCCCACGCTCAAGATCCTCCTCATTGGAGCATCATCCGTCGGCAAATCTTCCCTCCTCCTCCGTTTCACCGATGACGAATTTCTCTCACCTGAAGAAACAACCGCAACCATCGGTGTAGACTATCGTATCAAAGGCATTGAAGTTGGCGGCAAACGGTTCAAACTTTCCATCTGGGACACAGCAGGCCAAGAACGTTTCCGAACTCTCACTTCCAGCTACTACCGTGGAGCACAAGGTGTTATCATCGCATACGACGTTACACAACGAGACACGTTCGATGCTCTCCCCACCTGGTTCAACGAGTTGGAAACGTTTACTACGAGTGAGGACGTGGTGAAGATCATTGTGGGGAATAAGGTGGATAAGGAGTTTTCGAGAGTAGTGACAACAGAGGAAGGGCAGGGATTTGCGGATAAGATGGGATGTTTGTTTGTAGAGTGTAGCGCGAAGAAGGGAGTGGGAGTGAATGGAGCGTTTGATGAATTGGTGAATAGGATTATTTCTACTCCGTCGTTGTGGCAAAAGACAGCGCCGGGAGAGAGGAGACCAGGAGATAGGATGCCGGGAGGTGTTCCGGCAGCTCATGCAGCGGATAGCAGCCGAGGGAATATCTCATTGACAGATTCGCAAGGATATGTTGGATATGGGCTTGGGGTTGCGAAGGAAAACTGCAATTGCTAAAGAATGGACCGACCAAATCCCCTCTTCCTCTTCCATCGTTCGTAGCAAGTTCATCGCTTTTCCACGGCTTACACACGCATCGCACCCTCATAGACACTTTCTCATTTCCGACTTTCCTCTTATGTTTTAGGCCGCACATATAGAACAAACCGAAATGAGAGTGAAGAGATCCTTCCAAACGAACGAGAACCAAAGTGGGTGTGTGTGAGTGAGAGACACGTCAATTAAAGAAGCCTTTTACTTATTACGCTTGAACCTTCGAAAGAAGCCTTTTCCATCTGAGCTGCTTACCTTCCCCGAAACAGCGGGAGGCGGGGCAGTGGGGACGCTGATCGTGCTCTGTCCCTGAGCAGGAGGAGCGACGGGGACAGGAGGCATGTTGGGACGATCTTTGTTGCTGTCCAACGTGTTCAAGTTGGATGCAGTCAATGGGGCAGGGGCTTGAGCTGGAGCCTGGGGAATGGTAGTCGCTGCAGGAGTAGAAGCGGGAGCGGTGGAGGTGGAGGGAGGAACGACGCTTCCGCTCACAACCGAGCCTGGAGCAGTGACAGAATACATCGAGCTCGAAGGAGGAGGAGCACTTGCACCAGCCCCAACTGACGAGCCAGGTGCCTTCGCCGTATACAGCGTTGACGAGATCGATCCAGGCGCAGTAGGCACGTATCCAATCGAAGGCTGAGGAGCAGCCGGAGTAGCAACCGCACTACCACCGCCAACCTCAGAACCTCGCTTCCCCGCCGCCGCACCCTTCTTCGACTTGGTCGAAACCTTCGACCTCACCGACCCAGCATCACCAGCCTTCTTCTTGGGCTTGCTCGTACCCATCGCCTCACCCCATCCTCTCGTGGCAGAGCCAAACGCCTTCCGTGCGCTCGAATAACCATCTTCGTCAGCGTCCTCGTCATCACTACTGTCGGCATTGTTACGAACACGGCTGGTCCAGCCGGTCGGCTGTCGACCCGCACCGAGGTCAATCGGACCTGGCTCCTTGGTCGGCTTAGCAGGAGCAGAGGAAAGAGGAGCGATCCGGTTTCTCAACTGCGAACCACGCGCGGCAAGTGGGTCCTGGCCGCCGTGTTCGTTGCCTCGGGGAGTTTCAAAGTCGCCGCCATCGGTAGGAGTGTCAGGTGGGAGCTTGGTGTCAGGTGCCATACGGACGCTCTTGCGACGGGCGACAACGCTATCAGTCTCGCTGGGGGCTTTGTTGGGCACAGCCAAGGCGGCAAGGTTGAGAGCCTTCGCAGGGGCTGCCGGGGTGCCAGACAGGGCTGGAGCGGAAGCGTCGCTGGTGACAGGAGCGCTGGAGAGGCTCTGCAAGCTGGGATCAGGCTGGTGGGTAGGATCAGCCAGAGCGGACGAGGCTTGCACCTGAGCGGCCTTCTGTGCACCGCCTTCAGCCTGCTTGCTGTTCTTCTCGGCAGCTTGAACAGCTGATCCCTCTTCTGACGAAGTGTCGCTCAACTCTGGTCCACCAGCACCGTAGACACGGCTGGGCTCAAGCTTGACCTTGCGGTCGGTGAGGCGAGTAACACCGTTGGGCTGAGACTTGGTACCGATGGGTGTAGCTTCACCTGAGCGCTCGATGGAGGGAGGTTGACCGTGCTCCTGGATGAATGCCTTGTAAGTCTGTTCAGCTCCAGGAGTTACGACACCGTCCTCAGCGTTGCTTGCCATGGTCACAGCAGATCCACGACGAGCGCCGTCGACCTTGTTGACACCGTCGAACGAGATTGAGAAGGGTTCCGAGCTGGGCATGTCGAGCTTGGGCATTTGCGCCTTGGCCTGTGGGGCCGTGTTTATCTGTGTCGCCGCAGATGCTGCGCCGTCGGTAGACAGATCGAGACGGCCAGTACCATCGAAGCTCTTGTCCTCCTCAATACTGAGCACGGACTGTGGTGCTTTGGGGACGGTCTCGCCAGCAGCTTGAGGTGCAGCAGCTGGATCGGCAGTCTCAGTGGCAGGAGCAGTAACAGCGGCACTTGCAGCCGGAGTCGAAGTTGCGGCCGCTGGCTGCGAAGCAACAGGCGCTGCCTGAGCTTGAGGAGCCGCCTGGGCTGGAGCGGCTTGAGCAGCAGGAGCTGGCTGAGAAGCCACAGTCTCAGGCAAAGGCTGGGAAGTGACGGGCGCCGGTGCCTTGGGGATAGGCTCCATATTGGGCTGAGGCAAAGGTTCAGCTCGAATGCTCTGAGTGATATCATTGCGGAGAGCGGACTTTGCGGGGAGGCCTTGGGCAGCTACCGTAGCTGCGTTCGACGATCCAGATGCCTTCTTGGGCGACTTCGAAAGGTCCTTAGCGCTAGAGGTGCTGTTGGCACGGCTTAGAGTGGGTGTCTTGAGCGCCGACTTGAGAGGTGCGCTCTTGCCAGCTGATCCGGACATGACGGAAGCAGGCCGCGAGGCGTTACCCGCTGCTGCACCAGCAGTGGTTGGCGAGAGAGAGCCGGATGGAACAGCAGCAGGGGTAGTCGTTGTCGTCGAAGCGGGCTTGTCCTTGGGCGCGGCAGACTTGGGCACGACACCAGCCATAGCGACAGCTTCGTACGCGGTCATTTGACTGGCAGGCTTCTTGGTCCAAGAATCAGCACCGTACTTGCCAGCGTTGGGGCTGAAGACGTTACCGCCAATCAGACCTGAGCTAGCGGTGCTGGCGCGGTTCTTCTTCTTGGAGCTGGTCGACTTCATCGTGGAACTTCTCGAGAGGCCGGGAGGGTCAGCTGAACTGTTGCCTCGCAAGGACGAAAGGTCGCCCGAGATGCTGTAGCTAGCCGATGGACGAGTGGGTGCGGTACCAATCTCGCTGCCGGCAACGGGACGCTTCTTCTTCTTCTTCTTCTTGGTGCCAGTCGTCGTGGAGCGAATGCTGTCGGCTTCGCCAGCTGCAGGTTGCTTGATAGAGGAGCCAATACCACCACCAACGACAGAAGCGCGAATGCGGTCGATTTCGGCATGTTCGGCGTCATGGATACGGTTGCTCTGGGGCCTAGGAAGGATGCGAGAGCCGGACGAGAGCTTGCCCTTGCCACCAATGGCAGGATAGCCGGGACGTTGTTGGTTGACATTGCGGAAGACTTGGCGAGTGTCGGGCTCTTCATCGGAGCTGTCAGGCTCACTTGGTCGGAAGAAACCACTACGAAGTCGCTCGCCTTGTTCAACATTGGCTGCAATGCGCGTGTTCCAGCCTGGACGTTGGTCCGAATCAGGTGCGTCATTGTGAATGTCAGTCTTGAAGAGACGACTCATCTTGCCGATCAATGAGTTGCTCGACTTGCGCTTGTGGCCGTAGCCACCTTCGGAGTCACCGCTGCGTCGCGACATGGAGTAGCGAGGAGAGCTGTACTGAGTGTTATTGGGATTGTAGCCTTGGTCGGCGTTTTGACTTTGGTCGTATTCACGTGCCTGATTGACGTCAAAGGCAGGAGCCGAGAGCATAGGGGGCATAGGCACTTGGGAGGCGCCGTCGTCTTTGCGTGGAGGAGGGGGCGCGGCGCCGTTGGCACCGTGCTGACCGGCTTGACCTTCTGGGATGAACGAGTGGTGAGTGTCTGCTGCTAGGCCGAGTTCATGCGGAGCGGGCATGCGCATGCGAGGCTCGATGAAAGCACGTCGGTAGTCCTCTTCGCTGTCGGTGTCGGAAGGGATGCCTTCTTGCTCCTCTACGCCTTCAAACTGCGAAGTGTAGCGCTGACCTAGCGGGGCATGGGAGCGGTCGTGGTCGATGACTTGGCTGGCAGATTGAGAAGGAGTGACTGAGGCGCCGTCAAAGTGCTGAGGGTTGCGAGAGTCGAGGTGTTGGCCTGTTTGAGGGAAAAGGGGGAGGTCAATGCAGGCAGATGCGTACGGCGCGAGTCCCCATTATGGCGAATGTAAAGGTAGCATGGAACGAAGGGATTGTATGGGACAGCGATAGAGGTGAATGGTGGTCGAAAGATCGAGCGGAGCCAAATTCATCCAATAGCGCAAGGGTGGATGTGAGGTGTGAAGTGGAGGAAATGATGACAGGCCGAATTTCGATCGAAAATCGAGAGGGTGTTCGTGCAGAGATTGGGGCGCGAGAGCAGTCAAAGTGGGGAAAACCCAAAGAGCAGCGTCAGTCGACTGTTTCTCAATCGAAGCTTGGATCGGGCGATTGAGAATGCTCTTTCTCTCATCGGTCGATCCAACTGCGGATACCATCCGAGCTTGTGCGCCGAAAGCAAGAGATGCGGATGGTGCAGCTTCGAGCTAGACCGCCTGACGTTGGAAGCTCGTCGTTCGATGAGAGTAGAGGAAAAGAAATGAGCGAGACAGATTGTGGACTTACCCTGAAGGTGTTTGTGGAAACGTCCCTGCTCGTCGCGAGTGAGGTTGGTACCGTTGGCTGCGATAGGCGAACCGTACTTGTCGGCCTGCATTTGGTCTGACATGCCTTGAGGCTGTTGCTGTCCACCATAGTAGGCCTGGTCGAGAGCCTGGTTGTCGTAGGCACCGGTCTCGACACCGTCATCGGCGTACATGCTTTCGTACTGACCACCTCCAGTAGCTTGAAGCAAGGGTCCGTGCGTGTCGAACTCGTCTAGCAAGAGAATGGCCTCTTTTGCAGCGTCGACCATAGCAGCACCTGCATCGCCCATGGTCTTCATACGCATTGTAAGGGCCTCCTTGAAGGTGCGTCGCTTAACACCAACGAGAGCAGCTTCTTCGCTGGCAAGCACTTGTTCGCAAGCATGCAGCTCACGCTGTGCAGCATTGACTTTCTCCATCTTTTCATCTTGGCTAAGACCCGAGTCCTTCTTGGAAACCTTTTTCTTGCTCGCCTTGATCAGACGACCGACAAGAATGTCGCGATCACGCACGACAGAGCGGATGCTATGTTCACGGTCAAGCACATCCTTGAGCGCACTGCGGTAGCCTTCGAGAGCCTGAACATGAGTGCGTTGTGCGTCAGCGGCTGATGCCAGGATCTCAGAAAGAGTCTGGGATGCTTTCGAGATGTCCGGCGCCTCGGAAGTACCCCATGCGGCCAACGCACTAGCAGCAGCGTAACCTGAATGGGACGAGGCGGCAAGGTTGTCGATATAGCTCTTCTCCCCCTTGATCAGGTTCTGGAGCAAGCGAGAGTCGGTAGGATGTGGCCGCGAGAGGTTGGAATGGATTGCTTGTGGTGCCATTGACATGATGGGCAACGATGATTTGATGGTGTGGATGAGAATGGTGTGGATGAGAATGGTGTGGATGAGAATGATGTGGGCTGTGGTATGTGGTATGGACCGAGGAAGGGGTATTGCAGATTCGATCCTGAGCTGGATGGGGGATCCAAGAGTCGGACGGGTATGCTGACTTGCATTTGCTAGTGGTCGAAGGAGATGGTGGAGTGAACCGTGAATGGAATTGAAGGAAAGGAAAGATGAGCAAGGGTTGCAGGCCGAATCCAGTCGAGAAGGGCGAGAGATGTGTGACTGATGACGCTGAGAATGCAGGTCACAGTAAAGAGCAGAGCTGGAGGCTCGTCAGCGCCTTTGCGGAATCCGAAGACGGAAAAAAAAGACGATGGAGAATGGCAATACCAAACAAACACACACACAGACGACGGGGCCTCAGCAAGGTTTCAGTCGAATGGTGATTGAGCTGGGATATTAGTATCCAATTGGTGATGCCTTCGCATGTCTCTACAATGCCGGTCGAGGCGGAGAAGCGGCCTATGAAGAGAAAACAACAACAAAAGCAAGATGACGGCAGAGATGCATTCATTTGGCTGCAAGGATCGTCGTCGCTTTGGACCGCAATGATACTGTAATCGTTGCACAGGCAGAAGAAGCAGAGAACCAAGACATGCTAAAAGAAGTTGTGGACGGATTGACCCCACTCGTGCGGCTCGCGGCTACGCTTAGCAACATGAATCGCCAGTGGCGGTCAACTAATACGCCCTCGGCATGGATGGGCAGCCGATGGAATCAGGCGAACGAAGAACATCGGGATCCGAGCGAGTCGGGGCGAATTGATACCGATGGGGGAAAGCATCGGGATATCGAGCGATAGAGTCCTATTGTTTGCCCGATATCTGTTATTTTTTTATGCTCTCATGTTACGTCTCGAACAGGGGTTCCTCCAGCGACTTGTCCTCTTCATCTGTCCATTCTTGACACACGCGGAGTATCGCGCACTTTTCCGCCCTGAGCAACAGATTGTTGAAGTTGGGACCCGATAACTGGCGATCGGGTAGAGTCTGAGTACGATGTCACTGTTAGTTTTAGACAGAAACAAATATACTCGATTGACTGAGGAAAGAATGTGGCGGGAGCCTCGAGCTCCCCGCTAGATATATATACAAAGGTGCGGCAGATACCAAATGTGGGAGCATTCCCCTTAATGACCAAGCATGACAACGAGCGGGACGTAGTTGTACCCGATCCCTCACTTGTATCGGCTTCACCTAATCTCCAATCAGATCGGCTGGGCCCGATTACTTATCGTATCCGCTTACGTCAACTCGCATCATCATATTGGAACGTTTCCTTCAGCACAGATATGTTCAAGCACTAGGCCAAGCAGTTAGACCTCGCCAGAGACACCCGGCAGCGATTCTCGCCGAAGAGCTCGAGCGAAAAGGCAATCACCGCGGATACGCTACGGCATAGAGAGTTGCGTTGCTGAGCAAGGCACAACAGCCGATAGACGACCGAGATGAGCCCGGCCCTCAGTCTCGCTATCATCTCGATATTAGCTCGGGAAATGCTTGACCTCAGCTAGCTGCCTTGTCCATCTCAGCAGCAACATTTTGGTTGGGAGGTGACGGCTTTTGCTCGGTGTAGATTTCGCTTTCTCGTCGGTGCGTTTGTGCAGAATTGGGTTTCGCCGTCCCGCCGAGACTCAACGACAAGTTGGAGGTATCAAGACGAAGGTCCATCCTTGACTGCCATTCGCATGGATTCCATTGCCAGCCTCGCTTTTGCCTTTGCCTTTTCCTTTTCCTATCGCCACGAGCTCATCCTCCCGTTTTATCATCAAGGCTACCAGTTGAAGATGTGTCGGCATCACAACGGGAATGATGGGGTCCACAGAGCACAAGTGAGACATCGGTGAGTCAGAGTTGCATGTCGACATGCATCAATATGCGTGTGGGACATATAGGTGTTTTTCAACTACAATACTCAGAAGATGGTAACGCTCAGGAGGTGACAACACAGGGGTGATATGAAGAATAGTTCATTATGATCTAGTACATGCTAAGGGTGACCATCAAGTATATATATGTTCACACTGCAACACCCATCAATAGAATTGTTAAGCATTTTCAAAAAGGGTTATATGCCTGTGAAGTTGAGCTTGCTAGTAGCTCCAAACAGTCGCGTTTTACCCATGGGCTTCAACTGATTAAGAGTCTGAAGCCCTACCAACCGAGCTGACCGGGAACATCGACAACATGGTACAAGAAACCAAAGCTCAAGCCATAGCAAGCAAGGCCAGAGGAGGAAAGAAGGGCAAGGCAGCGCAAACACGAATTGCCGATAATGAGGTCACCAACAAGTCAGACACTGGGGCAATCAACGACAACACTGATGAAGAAACGGACTCTGACTCGGACCATGACAACGACGGCAAGCAATACAACTTTCATACCCTAGCGAAGCTACTTGAACCAGTTCCAAAGCTCACATCACACAACTACTATAGTTGGAGCGCCTACATCAAATCTTTCTTATGACGTGTTCCCCACGCTATGAAGCATCTCGATGGAATGTATGACAAGAAACACTCCCAGTGGAACCGAATGTTCGATGATGCCCTAACGAATGCACTACGTAGTACCATTGACACCACTGGAGAATTCAATATCAATTACCTAATTCTTGACATCATCAGGGAACACCATACGTTCCATAATGTATGGAAGAAAATTGAAAATGGACTCACCAATGAAGCTACCATCATATCTCGTCGCATTGCATTGATTGCCCAGCTAGGAGAACTCAGGATGTACAACTCAGATGTACGAAAGCTCATTCAAGAAATAAGGACCATCCAAACAGAGAGTAGCTTACTGGGAAAACCATTTGCCAATGACACCCTGTTCTCTAATCTACAAAAGTGCACCATTCGACACCCAATGTACAAGGAAACTGTTGCCACTGTAAGCCAACTTAGTTTTAGTACCCTCACCACCACTCTATCCATCTGGCAATCGGCAATTGAGAACAACCCTGTTTCAAGGGTTGATCCTCATCAAGCTAGCACCAGAATCGCCGGCAGCGACAACCAGGACGAGACACCCGGAGAGGATGTGAAGGATGAAAAGGACGAGGACAACACTAACGCCGAAGTCGCTGCTCGGCCTCGAAGGCTTCAGTGTTGGGTATGCAAGTGACTGGGACATGGGGTCAACCAATGTGACGCCACAGTAACCATCCCGGATAACTCCCCCCTCACCAAGACCAAATAGGAATCATGGTGCTCCTTTGCACTGAGTTGGCAGAGACCCCCAGGCTCTAAAGAAACATCTCATTAGATCTTAGACTCAGGGGCCAGTTATCATATGGTTAATACTCATAGCATGCTCATCAATCCTAAAACTTGCTGAAAACATGTATTCATGGCCAGAAGTGAAGTTTTAGAAGCAACAGCTATTGGAGATGCCAGCATATCGATAAGTAACGGAGATATACTACTCCACAATGTACTATATGTCAGGCACCTCAATGTTAACCTCTTGTCAACCAACTTGCTGACAGACGAAGGAGCACGAGTGATATTGGATTCCACCAGTGGGCAAATATACTTAGCAAACAGCATGCTACTCAAAATGACAAAGAATCACAAGCAAGGACTTTTAGAGTTCCGAGGTGATACATGGCAAGAGAACACAATGATCACATCAACACCAATATTTGAGGGTGTTGATGAAGATTTCAAGTGGAAAGAGAGCAAGGTCAGGATATCTAAGCAGCAACTATGGCATGAGCATCTAGGGCACCCAAGCCGAGACAAGACAAGGGCCATCACAAATCTTTTAAAGGGCAAGAACGTAGCTGAACTGAATCCAGATATGGCTCAAATGTGTGAGCAATGCATCCAATCCAAGAGCACAACAGCTCGAATGGGACAAGGCAGTGGCGAGAAATCCATCTCCCCGCTTGACCTCATTCACATTGATTTGATAATCGACTCATTGCACACAGCAGAGTATACATGTTCACTTGTATTGGTTGATGACCACAGCAAGTACACATATGTGCAGCCTTTACTATGGAAGAGCCATGCATTCCCCAAACTCAAAGCTATAGTGTCATACCTTGAAAAACAGACGGGAAGGAGTTTAAAAGCCATACGATCAGACCAGGGAACCATGTGGTGAAGCAATGATGCACTCGAATGGGCATACGATAAAGGCATAGAATGGCAGATGACAGTTGGATACAACAGCAAGCAAAACAGACGTGTGGAAAGAATGAATAGAAGTCTAGGAGAAAAGATGAGAACACTACTCATGCAGAGGAGACTACTGAGAAGCTTCTGGCTGTATGTGATCTGGGCCACAGCATTCAAAATGAATCTCACATCCAACATCGATGGTGAATTCCCATACCAAGTTATATTCGGGAAGTCACCAGAGCGGCTCATAAAGTTCTTACGGGTCTTTGGATGCCTGGCATGGGTTAATGTTCCCAAAGTCAAAAGAGACAACAAAAAGCTGGACCAATGAGCAATGGCATCTATATTCATAGGGTATAGTTTGGAAAGAAGAGGGTGGCTCTTTTATAGTCCAGACTACAATCCAAATATATTCTGGAGTAACTCCGTAAAGTTTATGGAAGATAAGTGCTGGTCTGACAGAACAGAATGGCACCCAACGAGAATGCAATCGCCACCAGCGCTAGCAGATGAAGCAGATCTCAGTGACTTAGGATACACAAACGAAAATCTTTTCAATGAGAGGGAGAAGGAACCCCACGACGAATACCTAAACATGAATGCAATCAACGGGTCAAACGATGACAAGGGCCCCTTTCAGGATACGACAAAATATACAAAGAACGAGACCAGCCCCAAAATGCAGGCCAGCGATCCAACTTTTGGACTCGTGGTAATGGGCAATGATAGACGAAGGAATCTAGATCTGACTGTAAGAGAAGCCTTATCTGGAGAAGACAAGAAACATTGGGGAGAAGCAATGCATAAAGAATTGGATGGGCTCAGAGCAATGGGTACATGGGAAATTGCCAACCTCCCAAAGGGAATGAACGCCATCGACACACATTGGGTTTTAAAGATTAAGACAGATGCAGATCTGATCCCGACAAAATTCAAAGTGAGATTGGTAGCTCGAGGGTTCACACAAAGAGAAGGGATAGATTATACAGAGGTGTTTGCACCCGTGGCACCCATCCAATCTATCCAAGGAGTCCTAGCTATAGCGACTGTGCAAGATTGGGAAGTGGACTGAAATGATGTCAAACAGGCATATCTGAACTCAACGCTACACCATGATGTGTTCCTAAAACCACTGGTTGGAACCAAAGTCCCTTCAGGAAAGTATCTGAAGTTAATCAAGGGACTGTACGGACTAAAACAATCAGGCAGAGAGTGGAACCTGGAACTGGATTCACATTTGTGAAGTATGGGTTTCTACTGCATGCCAAGTGCACCTTGTCTGTACTCAAGAGGGACCGGGGGCAGCCTAACTATCATTACAGCATATGTGGATGATATGCTCATAGTGTCCCCCAGCTGTGAGGAGGTAGATTGAACTATGAGGGAAATAATGGCTAAATGGGGCACAGAAGACAATGGGCCAGTAAAAGAATTTCTGGGTATACGCATCAACTGAAATAGGGCACAGAAGAAGATGTCCCTCGATTTGTCAGCCTATATCAGAGCAATGGTGAACAAATGGCTACAAACGATCAGTCAGAAATCTTGGGTGCCAATGCAAGGAATAGCCAGCATTGCCGGGGGAGACAAATGTGATCCAATAAAAGCCAAGTGATATCAAGAGTTAGTTGGACAACTACTATGGGTTTCGAAAACAGCACGTCCAGACATATCATTCATGGTTAGAATATTAGCGAGAAACATGTCAAGTCCGACTACTAGTGCATGGAAGGCAGCAATCCACCTGCTCAAGTACCTAAACCAAACCAGTGAGTATAAGCTGATCTTTGGAGATAGATCGAACAAGCACTTGGAACACTCAGTCCTCACGTACACAGATGCAAATTGGGTGTCAGACCCAACAAACAGATGGAGGAGTACATCAGGAGCAGTAACATATGTACATGGGTGTCCAGTTAGCTGGAAATCACATGTCCAAAAGTGTGTAGCATTATCGGCCGTGGAAGCAGAATTTGTTGCTGCTTCAGAGGCAGCAAGAGAGGTGCTTTTCTTTTCTTATCTTCTCAGAGATCTGGAGACGGGAACAATCCAACCAGTCCTACACACCGACAGTCAGGGATGTATCCAGGTGAGTAAGGATCCAGCAAAACATTGGAAACTGAAGCACATAGACACTTGATATCACTTTGTCAGAGATCACATGCAGGATGGAGAGATAGTGATTGAATTTGTTGGAACGGCAAGCAATGTAGCAGATATCTTGATGAAGCCACTGAAGGGATTGATGACATCCCAGCTAGCACAGTCATTGGGACTGAGGATGCCGTCGAAGGGGGGAGTTGAAGATGTGTCGGCATCACAACGGGAATGACAGGGTCCACAGAGCACAAGCGAGACATTGGTGAGACAGAGCTGCATGTCGACATGCATCAATATGTGTGTGGGACATATAGGTGTTTTTCAACTACAATACTCAGAAGATGGTAACGCTCAGGAGGTGACAACACAGGGGTGATATGAAGAATAGTTCATTATGATCTAGTACATGCTAAGGGTGACCATCAAGTATATATATGTTCACACTGCAACACCCATCAATAGAATTGTTAAGCATTTTCAAAAAGGGTTATACACCTGTGAAGTTGAGCTTGCTAGTAGCTCCAAACAGTCACGTTTTACCCGCGAGCTTCAACTCTACCTCTCCAACCTCAAGCGTTACTGATCTTGCGACACCTACCACCATCTCTACCTTCCTGACACCATTACACGTCCTCTCAACGGTCGTACAAAGACATCCCTGCTTCGGATCATTCGTTGGAGCAAAACAGCATTGCTGAGAGAGAGAGAGAAATCCCTGCTTCATCTACGCCGTCTCCTTCGCCACCGACACGGCTCGCAAGCCTCTCATCTCTGCGCCACGCCACGGCAAGCCAGCACCATCTCTCATTACTTTGCAGCCTCGCCACGATAGCAGCTCTTTGCAACAGCCCACATCAACAAATCTCTCCCTTGCTCCTCGCCGATACGGCCGTCAGCGTATTAAACGGAACCCTCACCACAGTCTCGGCAATCTCTTCTACCTTGCATCTTCTTGGGCCTGCGCAACGTCTGCAGCATTGTATCGTCATTCCTCGAAGCTCCTTTGTGCTAATCACTGACTCATTACCGCCACATTCTCCGTCACATGCATCACGGTATCTAAGCTTTGCTCAAACAAGCTCATTTCATTCAAATTCTACCTTCCAAGCCCGTGCTTCCGTTTATCATCCTATTCAAGCTCAAGCTCGACTTCCCACTTAGCCATCGCAAACGGCATCTCCTCCGCCTCTTCCTCTATCTCAATCTTATCTCCTCTCGCCGCGAGCTTATTCGCGGCACCGGCTTACGAAAGTCTGCATCCGTCACACACCC
Source organism: Ustilago nuda (assembly GCA_022963125.1). Lineage (NCBI taxonomy): Eukaryota > Fungi > Basidiomycota > Ustilaginomycetes > Ustilaginales > Ustilaginaceae > Ustilago > Ustilago nuda. The sequence continues at coordinate 113,735 of JALCUS010000021.1, forward strand.
GGCAACCAAAGACATCCATATTACCCAATTCACTTGCTGCTTTGACGTCTTGGCACAGTTTCGCTCCTAGTCGGCTTCGTTTCTCGGATCCACCCATCTCTCAGCCTGGCTGTACAGTAGCACTCGTCGGCGAATCACAGCTGCAAGACATCCCACCTATGGCCGCAAATGTCACCCGCTTCAACTCAAGGTTCCCTTGCTTTTGCAGACTCAGCGCAGCCGCCTGTTTCCGAACCCGCCTCCGGCAAAGATATTTACCTTGCTCATAAAGCCACGCTAGGTTTCAAGTCTTCTGCGCAACAGAATGGCGTGCGACCAAACCAATTAGATCTGCCGCAATTGCCTTCGACCCCAATGCAAGACAGTCTTCCATCCACCGAGTCGGAATTCTCTGGTACTGCATCGCCCGCTACATCTGGCTTTGCTGCTGCTTTTGCTCCTTCTTCCCCAGCTTCTCCCAGCGCACTGATCGCTTTTACTCCTGCCTCTTCCAACGCTTGCTCTCCACTCGAAGAGCTCGAAGAAGCAGATATGCTTAAAAACAATGCAGCATCAACTACAGCCACCACATCGGAAGAGCCCAAAGCACTCTTTGACCAATGGAGACCAACTTCGCACCTCCTCGGCCCGCATGGATGGATGAACGATCCTTGCGGTCCCTCTTATGACTCACGTACGGGTCTCTACCATCTCTGGTATCAGTGGAATCCGAATGCTTCCACATGGGGCAGCATCTGCTGGGGACATGCGTACAGTCTAGACATGATTCACTGGACTTCGCGTCCACGACCTGTCATCGTCCCTGGCGGCAACAGCGACCACGAAGGAATCTTCACCGGTTGCGTCCTCCAACGTTCACCGCTTGGAACAGCCGAAGAAGCAGCCGAGACAGGCGAAATGACCGCCATTTACACTGCCGTCTCCCAGCTCCCCATCCATCACACCCTACCTTACAACTACGGAAGTGAAAAAGTCGTCCTCTCCACCTCTTCTGATGGAGGCGAGACCTGGATTCCACAAGGTGTAGTGCTCAATGGTCCACCAGAGCATCTCGACGTCATTTCTTGGCGTGATCCTTATACCGCTCCCTGGCCCTTGCTCGATAGCCTTCTGGGTCGGGAAGGCAATCCTGGGCTGTACGCACTCATCGCAGGCGGAATTCGAGATACGACACCCACCATCTTTGCTTATTCCATCAACCCTACCGATCTCAGCCAATGGACTTACATTGGCACACTAGCTGACGTGGGTCCCAACCACAAAGCTGCTCCTTACGGTGTCGATCTCGGGAAAAACTGGGAAGTTGCCAACTTTTTCGCCATCCCCGATCCTCACTCCTCGGCAGAGGTTGAATATCTTTTGATTAATGTTGAGGGATGTACTGAGCCTGGACCGGCACGTGCACCTGTCTATATCAAGCTGGATCTCGAAGCAACTCAGATGCAGCAGCCGGATGGGATCCGATTGCAGCCTGGCCATGTTGGGTTGCTCGATCATGGTTGTCTCTATGCTGCTAGTAGCTTTCATGACGAGAAGCATGATCGTAGGATCGTGTGGGGTTGGATTACTGAAGATGATTTGCCAGAGGATTACTACAATACCCAAGGTTGGGCTGGATTGATCTCGTTACCGAGAGAAATGTTCCATCATCCTACTTCGAGCGAGTTGGGCATTAGGCCTGCTAAGGAGGTCTTCAAGCTGCGTCAGGGTGCACAGCACATCGCTCTTTCTACTCAAGATTTGGAACCAACCACTCTGATCGAACTGATAGAAGCTGCAATGGGTGGTGCGACGGAGTTAGCCGCAGCAAAGGTCGAGGCGGTTGCCAGCCGATCCTATGAGATCGAAATGGATTTGACTCCAGCTCAACCAGGGATCGTAGTTTCTCACAGTGACGACCTTTACACTCGCACCCTCATCTATATTTCCGACCATGGTCGGCTCGTTGTCGATCGCACACACTCTGCAGGCAAAACATCGGTCATCGCAAAGGACATCAAGGTCAACACTTCAACTCTCTACGCTCCCGTCTCGTCGACACAGAGAGGCAGTCACAAGTTGAGGCTGTTCATGGACAACTCGGTGCTTGAGATCTTTGCCGATGATCTCGTTGCACTTTCTACCCGTGTTTATCCCGATGCTGAGGATGTTGGGCTTTCCATCCTTGTTCAGCCTGCTGCTGGTTGTGCAGCGGGCGAGATCAACATCTGGGCAGGTCTTGATCGAGCTATCCTTGCTTAGACTCGTGCTTCTTACACTTGATGCTTCAAATCATTGTCATTGTCTACTTGTCACCATCATGCAAAATACAGTCACTGTCATTGCCAAACCTCATGCTTGCTTGATATCATTGATACTTTGATGAGCAGATGTGCTTGGGATGCGGCATTGTAGATGAATGTGTAGGGAGTTTAGAGACCCTTCTCACTCAACGCAAAAGCAAAGCTTCTAATCGCAGTCCAAACACCCTCCTTCTCATTCGTCTTGACTTGAACATTTGCCCCTTCCGCCGCCTTGAACACCACCAACAAAGTAGCCGTAGTAGCAACGAACAACACGTCACCCTCCTCCTTTCCCTGCTCTTGCAGAGTTGCTATCTCCAACGGGTACTGAGCTCCCCTTGGACCGGAGATGGTGAACTTTTTGCCAGCTAGTTCAATCTCTCGGTTGTTCTTCTTGAGTTCCTCCTCGGTGACGCTGGGAGCAGTGGCTTGGACGAAGACGTCGACCAACTGACGGATTTCTTCAGGGTCAAAAGACTTGGTGAAGGTAGGGAGGGAGCCTTTAACGGCGAGACAATCGTCACGGTCGAAGATAGCATAGTCGGCGATGCCGGATGCAGGCGGGATTTGAAGTCGAGCGATCTCGGAGAAATCCAAGTTGGAGAGGAGGGATTTGCGTTGCGGTCCGTTGAGGTCGGCCAAGGATGCTTCAGTGCCAGATCCAGTGTGGGGGCCTCGGTTGACTGCTCCGCCGCCTGCCATTTTCGATGATCAGTTGTGGGTGGTAAGTGGTAGTGTTGGAAGTCGTGAAATGAAGATCTCTTCGAATGCCAAGTTGAAGAGAGTTACAGAGAATGCTATGCCGTTATGGTCGATGACGGACAAACAAGGTTTATGGCCGGCCTTATATATCTTCTGACCACCAGCACCTGAAGAAGAGGATCAAGCCTCACTTTAAAGCAAAAAGTCATGTGCCACTCGCTTGTGCGGGTTGGTGACGCAACGCTCTCTCATATACACACACATTCTTCTTGCGGTACACGCACTTGCCTGACACCATTGGACCCTGGATCTGACCTTTCCCTGCTTCTCTCGCTCTCCTTTTTGTGAACGCATCACGCACCAACGACGATCTCCACGCAAGCAAGCTCTAACCCGAATCCTGCACCTCCGAACTGGGGAGGGAAGAGAGAAGAGAGAAGAGAGAAACGCGTGATGAGTGAGGTGTGACGTGAGGCGCAAGTTGACAGGCCATGTATGCATAGAAAGTGTTGGTGTGTCAGCCTGCGGCCTCCACCTCGTGTGTGTTTTTGCAGGGAATTCGCCGACGATGTGAAGCCCAGGCTTGCCGACCTGTCCCTATCCTTCTGCTCGGCTTGAGCTGGTGGAAGCCCAAAGATGAAGCTTCCAAAAGAGGAGATAGGGAGAATACAAGGAGGTGGCTTGGCAGGCCCCGAAAGTGTATGCTGCTGAGCTTGTAGATAATCAACATAGAAAAGGAGTTTGGCGGTTGGAAAAAGCACAACAAAAATGAGGCACAAAAATGCACCTGAATTTAACATCAGGTCGACAAGCATTAATCGACATCGTTCATGCTACGACTCTCCCCGTGCAATCCTCTTTAAGGGTTCAGGTAGAGGAAATAGAATAAGAGCCCTCCCTGACCCTAAGCAAACCTAGCTAGCTCTAAGGAGGAATGTCGACCACTAACGTCGGAAGATCACCAAGAACAACTAGAAGGAAAGCTTGGATGTATCGACACTAAATATTTCCCGCAGATCTCTTCGATCCGCCTTCTACGCGCCATTAGCGACGTTGGCGCTTTCTGTTACCACTCACAGAAAGGTCATTGCACGAGAGAGCTGCGTGCTTCACCTGCAGACACGAAAGAATGGGTTCGATCCCGATGCTACTTGTCACCGCGCAACACTACAGAACGAGGGCCAGTGAGCAGCACGCCACATATACCAGCCCAAACATTATCGCACTCTGTATGCAGTGGCTTCATCAGTTGCGCGTCGCTTTGGCTCCCGTGTCTAATTCGTACTTGACAACCGAAGAGGTTCGAGCGCATTGTGTTAGCTTCCGCCTGGGAATGGAAGCACAGCACAGACCGTATTGCAGCAAAATCGGCTCTCATATGCTTGAGAAAAGGTTGTGCGTCAGTCCGACAACGCCACCTTACTGTAGATTCCCATCTTTAGCGTTCGTCGTTGCAAAAAAGATGTCAAACAATGCACGTTTGCAGCCACACAATAGCTATTGTTTATCAAAGCAAGCAAGCATAGAGTCCGGAGTACAGCCTAGGTGCCTTACAACGCTATTGTTCACACCTCGTCAAGCCTACTGAGACTGGGGTTAGACAAGGTTTGTTACGGAAACGCAATCCGAAGTAACATCAGTCCCGCGGCTAGAAGTGTTCCGGCCAACGTATTAGACCTGGGTATGTGCAGTAACTTCTTTTTTAGCTTCGGTGTAGGATGTGAAAGAGTCTAGCACTGCATAGTCGGAAACTCAGTATGGGATTGAACCCCCCGTGCCCTAGGTAAGCCAAGCAAGAAGACCGAGCGAGCGCGGAAGGGTGCGTCACGAGTGTGTGCTTCAGAGGAAGGGAAGAGAGTGAGTTAGGAGGCGCAGTGTGGGCGACGTTGAGCTGGAGTGGGCTGCGATGGCCAGACACAATCGCAGAACAAGTGGACATCATTCCAAAAGTGAAGCGAACCTGCCAACGCGAACTTTATCATCCAGTTCCTAGCCTCAGCCCTGCTCCCTCTTTTCTCCGCCTCCCTGCCGCCCTACCCTCAGCGAACAAGAAGTATATGTACCAGCTTGAAAAGCTCTCCAACCCACCCTCGCTTCCTCCCCATTCCGAACCCTACCTCTAACCACGATCTCTAACTCGACCTTCCTCTCCACCACCACATCGCTTTGTGTCGACACACATACACACATTCCTTAACCAGGGCTGAGGAAACAAGATGGGCGCAGCTCCCAGCAAACCAGACCCCTACGGTCTATACGCACACGCCTACCCGCCACCGCTCCTCCCAACCTCCATGGCTAAAGCCGAAGGTCCAACCGAAATCCTCGTTTACGCCATGGGCATGTTTGCCGGTGCCAACGCTTCCCTCTTTTTCGTCTACTTCCACTTATTCGGCGGTCTTCGCTCCCGTTCGCAACCATCCCGCGATCCATACCTACTCCAACTAGCCGTGCTTATATCTGTACTATGCAACCTAACCCTGGCAATTGTCGGTTTCGTATGCCTGTACAACCGCGCACTAACCGCCCTCTATTCCAAAGTAGGATTCGACACAAACGCAATAGAATGGTACGTCCCATTGTACCACACGATGCAAGCTATACCCGGGGCCATAGGACAGTTGTATTTCGTGGCTAGGATCGCAAAGTTGTTCGATGTGAGGAAGAAATCTACCCGGATAGGAGTGGCAGTGGCGACAGTGGGGATAACGGCGCAGTTTGTATTGATGATTTGGTTCGGAGCTGCATTTTATGCTGTTCGATACAAACATCGTCTTCTAGACCCCAGCACGAGACATTGGGTGAAAGGAATTATTTCTGCATGGGCAATTATCTTTGTCTTGCTCGAAATCAGCACGACCCTGACCACAATTGCTCGGTTGATCGTTCTCCGTCGACAAACTTCCATGGATGCCGCCCGGCGTGTACTATTCAACTTGGGAGTGTACTCATTACAAGGACAGGTAGTTTTGGCTACCTTCTCGTTAACCAGCTTCTATCTGTTCTCGACTAGCGTTATTGGGTGGTATACTCCCATCTACCTCCTCAGTGGAGCGCTGTATACAACAGTGTTGTTGGCGAATTTGATCTACAGGCAGGCGGTAAGCACGGCGATGCATAAAGCAACTTCCGACTACTCACCCAGTGCAGATCCGGAGAGACAGGCGCAGAGGAACTTCGATTTCAATGCCGTCTGCACTTATCGTTCGGGGATGGAACAGGATATCCAAATGGAAGGAACGGGGAAAACTGAGGATGAAAGTTGGCAGGGTGGGGAACGAAGGTTGACCGGGTTCAGCTCACTTCATGCAGTGCGAGTAGGCGAGGTTGAGAATGCGAAAACCTTCTCGGAAGGTGCGGATGCGGCGATGCACGATGATACAAGGCTTTTCAGATCAGACCCAGGAACAGGAACAGGAACAGGAAGGGTGGTGGGGAGACCCTTTGCGGTTAGAGCCAGTCCTCCGACTAGACCAGCGCCGTTGGTGATGGTTACAAAGACAACTTCGCTTCATTCGAGTGAGTGCATTGCTGATCAGTAGAAAGGGGAGGGGGAAGAACGGACATTCTTTTGGATTTTTCTCTCTAGCATTGCCCTTGTCTAGTGGAGCAATTCTTGACATTCATGACACACATAACACTTGGCTGATCGAACACACACGAGAGAGAAAAACGAGAAAAGAGAAACGAGCTTTGATTGCGAATGACAACACCTTTCAACGCTGGAGTGAAGCAAGATCAGCGCTGGAGATAAACCTCCCAAGCAGCCCTCTCAATCTCCTCCCTCGGTGCCTCCCTCCCCGACCAGCGCAAAAACTGATGGCATCCTTGCTCCAGCAAGATCGTAATCCCCGGAATAGCAGACCACAACTTCTTCCCTGCCGCCACCGCCGTATTTATCTGCTGAGCCAACTGCAAAAGGCTCGTACTGTAAGGTCTATAGCTCATATCAATCACCACTCCCCCTGCAGGATTCTTCAAAATCCCCACCGGAAGATGAATCAGTCCCTGGGCGTTGGGATCCAACGTCGCACCTTCAGCAGGGATATTCGACACTACTACCGACGGCGCAAGCTCCGCTGGGAGAGAACCGATCTCGTCTAAGGAGGTGAGAAGTTGAACGTTCCACTCCACAGGAACCTGTTTGGCTAGGTTCTCTGCGTTAGCTAGCGTTCGGTTGAAGAGCAAAATTTTCTTTACGCCGAGACGATAGAGTGCGAAGAGCGCAGCGCGTGCCGATCCGCCTGCGCCGATGACAAGACCGGTAAGGTTGGGATCTGCAAGGTGGACAGTGCGGAGGGAACGTCGGGCCAGAGTCTCGATTGCGATCCAGTCCGTGTTATCCCCGAGCAGCGCTGTCACTTTCCCCTCTGCATCGCGGACGGGGATCACGGTGTTAACCGCACCAATGGCTTTCGCTTCGTCACTGACCTGATCCAAATACTTTATAATAGCAAGTTTGTGGGGGATCGTTACACTAGCCCCGCCAAAGTCACCCGAGCGAACATAGGCAGCAATAGCATCGTCCACCTCAGCCGTTTCGAACAGCTCGTAGTGATGAGGCAAACCCAAAGCACCAAAAGCCGTATTGTGGAGGACTGGGCTCAAACTGTGACTGATCGGGCTACCGAACAGCGCAAACTTGAGCGCCGTGGTTTGACCGATGAGTGCCAATGCAGTCTGAATTTGTCGGAAGGTGAGTTGTCCAGGAGCGGCTTTAACTGGCATCGTTTCATGTGTGATCGGTGTGAACACAGGGTTCACGACCCTACTGAACTGCCCGGCAGCACCCATGTTCACCGCTAGCAAAGGCTTCGTTGCTGAAGCAGAAACCTTAGCTCGGAATCGCTCTAAGCTGTAGTTGTCCTCCATCGAGTTTGCTTTGCCGATGATCTTTGCGATATCGCCGAACTGACAAGCCCTGGTGTAGATTGCAGCTGTTGTATCGCTTTCCCAGTCTAGATTTCCGGACCAGTCGTGGTGGGAGGCAATGATCTGACTGTTTCCCTTAGCTTCCACTACGGCGGTGAGGAGAGAATCGTCGAAGCCAAGCTCGAGATCAATATACTCGCAACCGTGTCGCAGGGCAAGACTGATCAGGTCAAAGTACTCTTTCTGGTGGTTGTCCGGGAACATACCTCCCTGCGAATGAGTACGAACGGTGAACACGATTGGGAGCGAAGTGCGGTGTCGCAATGCCGCCAACTGGTTCCTCACAAAGTCGTTGGGTGGAACTTGAGGTGTCGTCACTGGCTGACCTGACGGGTTCAGAAGATCGGCACGAAACTCCAACGCATCCGCACCAGACTCGATACTCCTAATCAACTCCAACTTCGGCACTACATCCGGGAAAGTAAGACTCAAAAAGTAAGTTCTCCTCCCTCCCTTCCTGCTATCCACCACCAGATCTTCCACCTGATTAGTATCTTGCCCAGTGACGAACTTGAAGAATCTCGCCACTTCCGACTCCAATCCGAACTGCTTCTGGATTGTAAACGACGGATCTGGGACGTTGGCTGCACATGGTTGTGCCGTCATACTCTCGCCTTCCGAGTAAGAGACGAGTTCGACAGACGAGCATTCGCTGAACCATGGGTTGCGACGGTGGTAGACGTCCATAATGGGTTCTCCGTAAGCTGGGCGGTCGCTGGTAGCGAGGAAATTGACAATGGCTTCCGTGTCGCGGACAATGTAGACGACTGGTCCTTTGGTCTGAGCGTATTCAGCGAGAAGCTTGCGGCAGGCTTCAGTTTCGACTACTCCTCCACCGAGCGAAATGAGGTGGTCGGTGGGATGGTGCAGCATGAGCTCTTCCAAAATCTTAAATTCCTTCTGTCGGAACGCGGGCCATCCATGCTGTTTCACGAACTCACCCAACCCATCCTTCGACCCGAGCTTCTGGTTAAAGACAACATCAGCATCAACAAACGTTCTTCCCAACGCAGCTGCACCAATCGCACCCAAAAATGTCTTTCCCGACGCACGCATACCAATACAAAAGATAGTCGCATCCTTGGCGTACTTCTTCGGCGCCGGCGCCCCGCTACTGGTCAACTGGCTCAAAATTGTAGCCTGCTTCCCATTCGCACCTGCCACGCTGGCCTTGTTGAAGTGCGAAGGAGAAATGCACAAGCTCGGCGAGCATTCAGGATCAACACCATGAGCATGAATCCCAAGCTTGCGTTCCAGATCATCCCACCAGTTCGGCCAAGTCTTTTCGACACATCGCTTCTCTTCCAAAATCGCACCCGGTGCGAGAGAGGAAAGAACGGAGAAAGCCATAGCTACACGGTGGTCGTCGTAGCAGTGAACGCGAACGTTGGATCGGAGTTGGCGGTAATCGATACCAAAGATCTCGAGACCATCTTCGTGTTCCTTGGTTTCGACCCCGAATTTGGCGAGTTCGTCCATCATAGCGCGGATACGATTGCATTCTTTGACACGCTGGTTTGCGATTCCTGTGATGCGGGTGGAAGGGCGAGCAGTCGAGGTAGAGCCGTTTGCAGGGGGCTGTGCTGAAACAGCGAGAAGCACGGAAGCGGTGAGGAAGGCATCGGTCATGGGCTCCATGTCCACCAAGCCGATCTGACGAAGCTGACCAACCTTAGGCCCGATAACAGTGGTCGAAGTGGCGGTCTGATGAACAATGCATCCCATCGGTTCGAGAACCTCCTTAGCGAAACGAGCATCGCCTTGAAGAGAAGCAGAGCCGATGTTGGGAACTGTGCATTCGGTACCGGTGATAGCAGCAATAGCAAGCGGGTAAGTAGCACTGCTAGCATCACTCTCAATGTCGTACACGTCAGGCGAGATGTAGTGGCCCTTGGGAATCCTGTACGTGTTGGAAGGTCGACCTGTGGCAGGGTCCAACAGACGTTCGACCTTGATACCGAAGGTAGCCATCATGGCGATGGTCATATCGATGTAGAGCTGCGAAATGACCTGACCTCCAACAAGCTCCAACACGACATCCTCAGCCGCATAAGGAGCGCAGAGCAAGATCGACGAGACGTACTGCGAAGAGATCGTAGCCGAGAGCTGGATCTTGCCGCCCTTGAAACCGCGCTCGGTACCCTTAACCGCAAGAGGCAAGCATCCATGAGCCTCCAAGTAGTCGATCGAGGTGCCGTTGGAGCGAAGCGCATCAACAAGCGCACCGATAGGACGCTCCTTCATACGCTTATTACCGGTGATTACGACAGGTTCTTGGTTGCCATCATTCTCAACGAGGCTGACGACAGTGGCCATGAATCGAGCTGCAGTACCTGCGTTCTGAAGGTAGATCTGCTTGCTGTTGGCAGGGCGACGAAGAGCACCGTTATTGCCGTGAACGACGATAGTCTCTCCTCCATCTTCGAACTCGAAGCGAGCGGCCTGCAAGTCATGGAGACCAGACATCATGACCTGTGTGTCGTCGGAGTGAAGCATGTTGCGCAAACGACAAGTGTTGCCGGCAAGAGCAGCAAGAACGAGAGCACGGTTGGAGATGGACTTGGAACCGGGAGTCGAGAGGATCACCTTGGGATTGTTGGGTTGCTTAAGGATGGGTGTGACGGTAGCACCAAGGGAGAGGACACGGCGGATGATGTCGTCGCTGACGGTGGAAGCTTTATCTTCGACAGTGTCACCGATGGAACTGAGGAGGACAATCTTCTTGTTGCTGCCCGAATTCTTCTTGTCAACTTTCATGATGTCGAGGAGACGGTCGACAGTGACTTTGAGCGACTTGGGAAGACGGGTGAGGCGCGGGTCGGAGAGGGTGACAGGCAAGTCGTACTCCTTGAGACAACGGGTGAGACGTCCAATGGCAACCTGGCTGAGACCGTGCATGTAACGAGCGACCTCGGCTTCGAGGATCATTCCGATCGAGATGCACTCACCGTGGAGCATCTCAGGCGTGAGGACGGCTTCGATAGCGTGACCAATTGTGTGGCCAAAGTTGACGAGGTTTCGCAGGCCGGTTTCCTTCTCGTCGATAGTAACAATATGAGCCTTGACACCAACGGAACCGCGAATGACATCGAGAAGCAAGGACTGAGCCTGGGTACGGGTATCGAGTGTCCTGCCCTCATCGAGGGGGGCATGCTTAGCGAAAGGACCAAGCACAGCAGATCGAATCGCAGGTGCACTAGACTCGAGCTTGGCAAAGTCGATCGGATCCCAAATAGCAGCAGTCTTGACGACTTCGGCCATACCGTTACTGAACTCGCGGGCTGGCAAGGTTTTGAGCCAAGCAGCATCAATAAAGACGTAGTTGGGTTGGTGGAAGCTGCCAATCAAGTTCTTTCCCAGAGGATGGTCAATCGCGGTCTTACCACCCACCGCCGAGTCGACCATAGCAAGGAGCGTAGTTGGGATCTGAACAAACTTGAGACCACGCATGAAAGTAGCAGCTACGAATCCCACAAGATCGCCAATCACACCACCACCAACAGCAAGCATAACAGCATCACGGGTGACACGGTGCTCAAACATCCAATCCTCGATGGCATTCTTGCCTTGACGGCTTTTGGAGGCTTCGCCGGGCGGGATGACCTTGGTGAGAAGCTTCCAGGTGTGCGAAGGACTGAGTTCTGCAGCGGCCTTTTCGAACTCGCGACGGAAAGCGGTGGTGACGCTGCATCTCGATTCGAGGTTCTGGTCAGTGATGAGGACGTAGGTAGATGAAGGTAGGGTGGAGAGAAGCGTCCTGGCGATGTGAGGAGTGAGATGGTAGCCGAGATGAATGGGTGTGTCAAGGCAACGAAGAGTGTGAATGGTAGCGCCAGTAAGAGGGTCGGTGGAAGGAGGAGCGTGGTATGAAGGCGTCTTTGTCCTCAGCACGGGTTCGGCTGCCGACTGGGATGATGGCTGTGTAGATGCCATTTTGGTGGTGGAAGCGAGGGGAGCAGATACGCCGATCAGACCAAGAGCGAGGCTGCCTTTTCAAGGGAAAAGCAAACGCTCAAGATCTGAAGCTAGAGTCTGCCTTGTTCTATTGGGAGGACGTGTAGGGCGGAGTAGGGTAGAAAGGTTGTAGCTGGTACCGACCAGGGGATAGGCAGCGTGTGGACAAGCTCAGGATGTGAGCTTGGGGTTGCGTCAACAAGCGGTTGTGAAGCTTGTTGAGATCGATTGTCGTAAAGAGCTCGATCTGCAACACCTACAGAGCTTTGATCGAAGGAGCAGACAGCGAAAGTCAGATTGTGTAAGGAGCGAGAGGTTGTTGGTTGTAGCAGTTGTAGTGGAGAGAGGGGGGAGGAAGATGGAAAGATGAAGAGTTGCAAGGAGAAGCGAAAGTGTCGGCGTGGCGATTTAATTGGCCGCACCAAATGCTCGAGCGCTGCTGCCAGCCAGCATCCCTCCTGTTGAAGCTCAATCTTCTCAGACAAGCGCAGTGACTGCATTTGTATTGCACATCTGTTCCAAGTTGTCGTCTTGCAAAGCATGTTGGTGCTAGGGTGTGGGCAAAAGCAAGGTTGTTGCTGCTGCTGCTACTATTGCTGGCACTGAAAAGTGACTCGATCTGCCCACACTCCTCTGGGGCCTCTGCCGCTTGACCTGATTTTTCACAGGAAAAGGCGAGAAAAAAGGAAAAAAAAAAAAAGGGAGAAAAAAAGGGCTTTCTAGATCTTCTTATCGCACGAGAAGAAGAAGAAGAAAAAAACAAAAAACAAAAAACAAAAAAAAATCAGTATTCACCGCGCCGGTGAAGCAGATCCTGAAGAAGAAGCTCACTGGCTTGTACCTTCAGCTGATCATGCTTTGCCCTAGAGACTCTAAACAGCACAGACTCAGACTGTATCCGAATATGCTGGATGTATTGAAATGCAGGGACAGTAAGATGCAATCGAGACCGTTTTGAACACGAGCAATTGTAATGGTGAACAAGTGAAAGACAGTAAGAACAGAGGAGCGTGGTGAAAGGTTAATGGCTTGGCTCACTTCTTGGACCTGCCAATCTTCTTACCCTCAAAGCCAGGTCTCGCCTTTCCAAATGACGGCTTCTTGCCACTCGGAGTCTTAGACTTGGACAAGGTGGACGAAGAAGCCTTCTTTCCCTTCCCACCTTTCGCCGCCTTTCTTGCAGCAATATTATCCTGACGCTTCTTCTGTCTATCCGCCTGTTGTTTGACCTCTGCCTGCTTGCGCTCGTTCCATGCGATACCCGACTTCTCCTTCTGCTTGTCCTTGCGTTTGGCTGCTTTCTTGAGCAACTTCTCGTCGTCACGAATCTTGACACCTGTGGCTGAAGCAAGCACTTTATCCCACTGCTTCTGCTCTTCCAACTCGGAAACCTTTGCGTTTAGCGCTTCGGGTGCATCGCTGAGCTTGTTGGCCAATTTGGCTTTTCGTGCCTCTTCTTGCTTCTTTCTCGCCTCAAGCACCTGCAAAGCTGCTTTGGGATCGGATGGTAGAGCAAGCTTGCTCTTTTTGCCGCCTGCTGAAGACTCAGCCAACGTCGCACCGGCAGCACCAACAGCTTGGAAGTCGAGTACGTTAAAGTTGAGCGATCCACCGTTGACGTCAATGTTCGAAGCACCCGAGCCGGAAGCTCCATTGCGCTTGTCACCGTAGCCTGGCTCAGCAACGAGAAGTGCTGGTGCCTTGGTGCCAATGTTGAGCTGCTTGCCGAATTTGGTACCGTTGGGAGCATTGTCGATGCCAGCTTTCTTAGCTTTGGCGGCAGCTTTTGCCGCTGCTTTCCCTTCCACCTTTTTCTGCTTCTTCTTCTCGCGCGCGTCGATCCTCTGTCTGCGTCGTTCCTCGAGAAGCTCGTCTTTGCTGCTGATCACACTGCTTCCTGCATCTGAAGCATCTTCAATGGTGTCGAGGTGGCCACGCTTACGTTGCAGACCGGCGATCTTGGCATGAAGTTTGGCTCGTAGCGCTTCGACGGATGCTTTGCGCTCGCCTTCCGTCTGGATCGGCTTGGGTGCAACGGGAGCAGCGACACCATTAACGCCCTTAGCAGCAGGCTTAGATGGCAGATCCTCCTCATCCGAATCCTGCAAATCTTCATCAGTATCTCCCGCTGCTGCAGCGTCTCTTGTCTCGTCGTCCTGGTCGGAGACCATGCCTTCAACATCCATCTCCAGATCCGAGTCAGCTTCGGCTGCTTGACGAGCTGCTTTGGCAGCAGCACGTTCGGCTTGAATATCGGTGACGGTGACAAAGTTGTCTGGATCAAGACGCTGTTTCTTGGCTTCGCGTAGCTTTGTTTTACGCTCCTGCGCTTCGATCTCGGACTTGGCCTTCTTGCGTTTGTTCTTCATGTACTTGGATGAGGCACCGTCTTCTGCGAGATCGTCGACGTCATCGCGTATAAGGTAGAATTGCGGTGGGATGAGGTCAAGGAGCGAGGTGAAGGCGGCATTGTGCTTTGTCAATGAATCGAGGTACTTTCCGGATGCAGCAGATGTCGAAACGTCTGCGGAAGTGGATGCTGAGGCGGAAGCGTCAACGCCATTGACTGAGGTGCTAGCAGTCTTTGCTTGCTTTGTTGGCGACTTCTTTGTTGGTGTGCCGTTGGGGAGGGTCGAAGTGGACACCTTTGATGAGGCAACCTTTGCAGCTGCCATTGTGTAGATGAATCAGAGACGGTGCTCAGTATCCCCGACTGCTTGCTTTCCTTGGGATCGCGGAACTTGCACTGTGTGTTCGTAAGGGCCGAAGAGTCAGTCGAGCCGTGAGCCAGTGAAAAGGGCGTGTCCGAGCTGTATCCGTGGCAGCTCCTGAAGCTATTCAAGTCGATGCGGTAAGATGTGAATGAGTGATGAGCAGAGGGAGATAGTATGGTATGGAACAAGCTTGAGCTGAAAGATAGCTGATGGTTACCCAAAGCTAAAAAAAATGTCTCTCGCTTCCTCACTCTCAAATTTCAGAAAATTTCGTCTGCTACAGGAAGGAGAAGAAAATATGTAAGAATAAGGAAAAAATAAAAAATAAAAAATAAAAAGAAAAAGAAAAAGAAAAAATAAAAATAAAAATAAAAATAAAAATAAAAATAAAAAATAAAAATAAAAATAAAAAATAAAAAGAAAAAGAAAAAAGAAAAATAAAATAAAAAAAGCATCGGCATCGGCATCGGCAACAATATCGCCATCGGCATCGGCATCGCCCTTCACCGAAACAGGCTTTTGAGCAGGGGATCGGGACTTTTCAACCGATCTGGACCCTGACATTTTCACTTTTTCTTCTTGAAATTTTTGATTTTCTCCACACACAAACAAACACGGCACCGAACAACATGAAGAAACAAGAAGCTCAGCTTTGTGCTCACACCAACACCACCTCTCTTATCAGGGTCACTTGATACAACTATGGCGACACAAATACCCCAGCGAACAGCCAAACGGCAACGTCTCGCCGACGAAAAAGCTGCTCGTGAAGCTTCTTCGCTCCAAGCCCAAGGTCAACTCGGTCCCTCAACAGAGACCCTTGTCATCCAATTCCAGTCCGGTCAAGATGGAAGCCTGCTCGGTCCCACCATCAACTTGCCCGCATCAACTGGTCAGAAGGAACTTCAGGCGATCATTAACCAGCTTCGACGTCAGCTCAAAGCAGCTCAAGGTCCCAAGGAACGCTCTGTAGACGACCCGGAAGAGAGCGACGACGATGACGATTTACCTTACGCCTTCCACGTCGACCTCCAACAGCTCTCAGCAAGCGCAGGTGTGGATACAGAGGAAAAGCAGGAGCTGGTCAAGAGCAATGCTCGACTACCCATCAAAGATTCGCTCACTCAGGATGTTCTCAATGCTCAGCAGGCGAAGAAGCTGGGTCTCAGTCAGGAAGATACCCTTACCGTTGTCTTTGAGCCGCAAGCTGTGTTCAAAGTTCGACCTGTTAGTCGATGCTCGAGTACGATGAGCGGTCATGCTTCGCCTATTCTATGCAGTACTTTCTCTCCCACTGGCTCGCTGCTGGCTACAGGTGCTGGTGATAAGACGGCTCGACTTTGGGATCTTGACACCGAGACACCCATGCACACGCTCGTGGGACACTCCAACTGGGTTCTGTGTGCCGAGTGGGAGGGTCGCGAACGCAAACTCGCTACCGGCGGAATGGATGGTCAAGTGTGGGTTTGGAAAGCACTTGATCCTAACTTTACCGGTCGCAAGGGTTGGCTTTCCCGAACGGCTAAGCAGGTTGATGAGGAATGGCAAGAACAGCAGAAACAAGAGAACCGCGAGACCACTGCTGCTGATACCGCTCAGGGAGAAACAAACGGCAAGCCGGCCAAGATGGGCGTCAAAGCACGTCGAGCAGCCCGAAACGCTGCACCTCAAGGCAAGCCTCTTTGTGGACACACCAAATGGATCACCTCTCTCTCATGGGAACCTATTCATCTCAACCCAACCAATCCTCGCCTTGCATCCTCTTCCAAAGACGGCACCGTTCGAGTCTGGAACCCCACCCTCCATCGTTGCGAATATGTCCTCGGAGGCCACACAGCCTCAGTCAATTGCGTGCGTTGGGGAGGCGAGGGAGCCATCTACACCGCTTCTTCCGATCGCACCGTGAAAGTCTGGTCCGCGGATGGAGGTAAACTCATCCGCAACCTCAACGAACACGCTCACTGGGTCAACACCATCGCTCTCTCCACCGACTTTATCCTCCGTACCGGTCCTTTCGATCACACCGGTCGAGCAGCCTCCTCCTCCTCCTCCAACAATATCACCCCATCCTACGTCCAACCCTCCGACGAAGACGCCAAATCCTCAGCCCTAAACCGTTTCCGCGAAGCCACCAGCTCCGGTTCCACCCCCGAAACCATCATCACCGGATCCGACGATCACACCCTCTTCCTCTGGCCTCCTCAAATCAACGGTTCCGCCTCCACACCCAAGAAACCCATCGCTCGTCTTACCGGTCACCAGAAAAGCGTCAACCACGTCGCGTTCTCCCCAGACGGTAAAAAAATCGCTTCTGCTTCTTTCGACAACAGCATCAAGCTTTGGGATGCTCGAACAGGGAAATTTATCGCGACGCTGAGAGGGCACGTAGCGTCGGTGTATAGGTTGGCTTGGTCGAGCGATTCGAGAATGTTGATTTCCGCGAGTAAAGATTCGACGTTGAAGTTGTGGGATCCGGTGAAGACGTTCAAGATTAGGAAGGATTTGCCGGGACATACGGATGAAGTGTACTGTGTCGATTTTGTTGCTGATAAGGTGGCCAGTGGGGGCAGGGATAAGGTTGTAAAGATTTGGCGTCACTAAGCTAGCACTCATAGACAGCATTTCATCCATGGTTCCACACACACTTATAACGACGCGGCTGAATGAAAGACGAGTCTGTATTTGATCGTGAGGCAACTTAGCAAAGACCTAACCTCTCGAACAAAGCCGGAATCAATCCAGCAGAGAACAACCCAATATTGGTATACACTATCACTTTGGTCAACACTGTTGATCGCCGCGCCACAACAAAAAGGATTCTCGTCAGTTTTCTCCCCATCCACATCAGATCAGATAGTGGGGTGTTTGCGGGGAACTTACCATCGGCATCATAATGTTTGACCTCTTTCTCCACCTCGGTCGGGGTAGTACGTTTGATATCAGCTGCCAAATTCTTCGCTACCTGTTCATCAGGCGCTACAAAGTTCGGATGTGCCTTGCTTTGCGTTAACGGAATAGGCAGATCTTGAGCCCCTCGTTCAGCTACTGTATCCTCGATCGCATCATCCGCACTTCCGCCACCAATCGTGAATTGAATCTTTCTCTTGCCCACTGCCGATCCGCCACCCAACGCACGTCGCATCTCCAGTGGATTCGGACTCGGAGTTCTCGACAGAACAGGTGAATGTATCGGTGACCTCGCCAACAATGCACTTGAAACAGAAGACGGGCTTGATGCTCCTCCGGCTCCACCCATCGCAATCGCACTAGCCCTCCTACTACCCAGCGGCGAAGTAAGCGCGGACTGAATCGTCTGCTCATTCCCACTTTCATCAGTAACAATAATTTGACTGGGCAAATCGATCACCGACGGAACCGCGCTTAGATCCTTCAGTGGGATCTTGTTATAATCGCTTGCCGGTGTATAATGTCTTCTCGGCAGACTGAACCCGATCAACTCATCCACCAACCTGAACGTCGGCGGAAGTATCACTTTACAAGCCGTCTTCACAATTACCCTCAACAATAGCACGTTGACTAAACCGAACACCATAATTAGACCATTCTTAATCCATCTCTCCCACACCCCCGCGATCGGGATCTGGATTGGAGGCTCTCTGTCGATGCTGGTTGCGTTAAAGCCGCGAGTTTCTAAACCTGCCAAAGCACCGCTCGGGCCTTGGAAAGGGTGCAAGGTGGGATCGGTATTGAGTGTGATCCCGAACCGGATTCCACTCCATCGCGCTAGACCTACGCCCATAGCAACAGAGATAAAGGCAATGGCGTCTTCGAAGCACGGGCAGTCATCGACTGGTTGTGGATGAACCGAAACCATCAACAACCCAGCTGGGATTACTGCGATTGGAACAGTCCAACTGTTGATCTGGAAAAACTCTTCGATCTGGTCAAAGCATGCCCATTGTACCGCCGTGATGGCTGCACCCAATGCTGAGCCGGAAATACAGTCGATGATCGAATGCATACCGGCGTAGATGCGCCCATAGACAACGCTGGTTGCGTAGAATAAGAGACCTGCTTCCCAGAGTGGAGAGGAGAAGATGCCGATAAATTCTACAGGGGTGATTTGGCGAAGTTTTCGAATCCAAAGATAGATGTAAAGTGCGATGCTGACACTGTTGGTTGAGTGTGTTGATGGGAATCCATACTCCAAATGATGCGTACCCACCGTTAGACGCGTTACTGGGGGAGAGTAAGGCCGAGGAAGGCAGAAAAGATCCTTGATCGCAGAAGAAAGATACACTCCAAAAGCCAAAACGTTGATCATTCCACGACCGAACCTCGGGTCTCCCAACCAGAAGATCATCGGCAAGAAGACGAGGAAGAAACTATGCGTCCCCAGCAGGGATGTGTTGACGAAATATCGATCTAGCCATGGTCTACGCATGAAATTCTGATGTCGCTCGTGTAGCGACGCTTCCTTGCGCAAGACTGCTACGATGAGACGACGCAAGAAAGCGACAGGAGGTGGAAGGTATGCATCGTAAACGGAATCGTCTTGGAGTCCGATGGAGGCGGTCAGCTCGTGTTGGGGGACGCAATCTTTGTCGGTGGATTTGACGTAGGATGAGCCACGAAGGAGACCGATGCGTTCCATCTTTTCGTGCTTTTGGATGTGACCTCGTTTGCCGTTGTTCTTGTCTTTGGAGTCGGAGGTGTTGGATGAAGAGGTGTTGGGCGAAGAGGTGTTGGGCGAAGAGGTGTTGGGCGAAGAGGTGTTGGGCGAAGAGGTGTTGGGCGAAGAGGTGTTGGGCGAAGAGGTGTTGGGCGAAGAGGTGTTGACGCTGAGCGGAGGTCGAGAGCTAGTAGCAGGGAGAGAAAAGGAAGGGGAGCAAGGCGATGAAGGAGAAGCAGACTGATGCCAGGAACCAGAAATCTTGCGATCTTCTTCGATGCTAGATGTGGATGCCTCGCGAACGGCGGGTGCTCGACGCTGATGTAGAGCAGACATTGTGATGAAAAAGATTTCTGTGCTACTTGCTAGCTGCGAAATGTTCTACAGCATCTCTGCCTTTTGTTGTGACGTGCTGGCTGTTGTTGTTAATGATGCTGGTGGTGGTGATGGAAAGCTGTGTCAAACGGAAGCTCGAACTGACAATCGCTTCTCTGCCTTGTTGTCCGTGTGTATTACACAAATTCGGTCCGGAAGACAACTGTAAGCGCTTTGCTGATGTCAATTGCAAATCGGGCAAGAAGACCATGTATTTATCGCGTATCGGGCAAGGATCGAGACCGAGATCAGGCTCGCTAAAATGAATGGAAGGAAAAGCTGGATACAGCAACACTTGCCCTGGAGCTGGCCAGGGATGCTGAAGGGCGTGGGTCAAATGTCAATGATCACAAGTGTCGATTGTGATGATGGGTGCGTGCTAAGTACAAGATGATCCGAGTGTATATATATATGTCTCAATGCTCCTCGTACGCATGTACAGACCCTGTGTGGAAGTTTGAGCGCAATCGGGTAATTTCCTAATTTAGCCGGATGTCACAGGGTCTGCGCAGAAGATCCTGCACAGAAGATCTGAAGCAAGCATCAGGTGCCGAAGATCTCAAACAAGCATCGGGCGTGTTGTGCGCATCCCAGCCTGGTTCACACGGCCGTAAGATGGGGGTCAGTCGGTCAATGCAGAAGACAATATGAAGGTCCTGATAGATTGCGGGTCAGCGAGGTGGCTCGCTGGCTCAAAGGCTCCCAGCCTGCCAGCCAAAGGTTGAGCCACCTGCACAGCAGAGAGCAGTCTCAACAGGGATGGGGCCAACTGAAGAGGCTTATGAAGAACCCACATCACACCACAAGGCAGTGGGGGGATGAGTGGGCCATCTCAAAGACAGTAGAGAGCAGAGATGGAGAGGTCCTGATGGTCGGTGGCCAAGCAGTCAGTGCGCTGGAAACAGTCTGAGTTCCACCAGCCAAGACACTGAATGGTAGTGGCATCAGCACCAAGCCTGGCAGCCCAGGTGGCAGCACCATGGCGGAAGGAGTGGTCAGCATAGGCCGAGGGGGAGAGGCCAGAAGCTGCACTTGCCCATCGGAGCATTGAGACAAAGGCAGAGTGAGAGAGGGTTGCAGTTCTGGATGGGCCAAGGCCAAAGAGGGGAGAGGAGGCTGGTTGGGAGAGCAAGGGTTGGAGGTGAGAGATGGGCACTCAGGCCCACCCATGAAGGGGGCAACCACCTTGACACCAAGCCTGAAGGGGTCAGTCTTCGAGGCCAGGAGGGTGATGATGGCATGGTCATGGGAAAGGGCCACACTGGCCACCCGGAGGATGATGGCTGGATCAGAGGAACATGTCAGAGGCCGCGCACCCAAAACCTGATATCTGTAATAGAACCGTGTCTATTATGAATCCTGTCAAGATATGTTACAGCACTTTGTCAGCGGTCGCGCGCCTGAAACCTGAGGTTAGTAGTAGTACTGATGCTATACTGATATTGTCAGGTTATGTAACAACACTTAGTGGTATATATGGATGATGTAATGCTATTGCAGGTTTCGACTAACCACTGTGGGCACTCCATCCAGAGGTAGCTCAGCATGAACAATATCAAAATGTAGGTTATGATGACACCAAGGTCTGGTTTGAGTATATGTTGATGATGAGGTTGGTGGTGTCGACACACTTGTCCAGTGTGTCGACTAGTGCTTGAGGTGATCCCCAGACCGCAGTGGACTACTGCCTTCGGTTCTATCTTAATCCGGATGTCATGGGCCTGAATGCTCAGGAAGCAGGAGGGTCACTGGTTCATATGGAAGGAGCACAGGTATCGGAGATCTAGTCGATACCAGTGATGAGCATGGTTGTAGTGCAGTCTCCATGGAGACCATGGACTCCTACAGACTCACATGCAAAGGAGGACCGGGCCCATATGTGAGGAGGGCGAGGCACAGCCACGAGGAGGACCAAGCTCAAGGAGCGTGCAGACGGTCACCACTCAGGGGCTCGAGAGATAGGAGTCATAGGAGACCAGCAAGCAGGTCACTAGGAGGAGGAGCAGTGTCGAAGGAGTCGACACATAGTTCGAGGAGGACAGGAGGGTACTGGAGGGACCTCTTGTACAGTACTCGATGAAGAGGGTACTCCCTGCAGAGAGAGGGCCAGAGTAGCATTGCAGGCGACACTACAAGGAGTGTATATAAGCACACCCTCTCATCATCAGTGGTTGAGTGGATCCCCATCCACTCTACACACCATAACTAGTTATCACTTCAGCATAAGTATACATTAGTTTCAGTCAGCATAGTAGCAATCTATGAAGGTTGCTCCTCATTGTAGTGCATGTGTTGTATCACCACTCACTGACATCCGAAGGTGGTTCATAGCAAACCAGTGGTCCGGATTAAGATAGAACCAAAGGCAGTAGTCCACTGCAGTCCGGGGATCACTTCAAGCATCAGTCAACACACTGGACACTCGTGTTGATGCCACCAACCTTATCACCAACCCCATCAACCTCATCACCATCAACACTCACACCAGACCTTGGTGTCACCATAACCTTCATATTGATATTGATCATGCCGAGCTACCCCTGAATGGAGTGTCCACAGAGGTCAGCCGAAACCTGCAATAGTATACATACATATCAAACACCACCCACTGTCATCACACAGCTCGATAGTTGCCGAACAACACAGCTTGCTGAGACTAATATCGAGACAATAGCTGTCACACAGTTTGATAGTCACTGAGCAGCTCGACAGACCGACCTGGGTTTCAGGCGCGAGACCCCTGACACTTGCCTTGGCAGCGCTTGATCCTTCCTGCATGCGAGCTTGGTCCTCTCTGCATGTGAACTCGTCGTACGAACCTCCTTACCACTGATCTCCGCAGAATCTGCCACATGATCATGCTTACTGCAGATTCTGGTGGGATTTGTGATATCAACAACGCTCGTGCAGATTTCGCTGAGATCTGTCATAGAGCTGATTCTACCACAGATCTCGGTGAACTCTGCCACAGACCCTACAATCCGCCCGATCTCCTGATTCCTGCGCTCCTTCATATGAACTGACGGGTCTTCATGCTTTCTGCGCATTCAGGCCCATGACACTTACTTGGTTGATTTCACCAATATCAACTGGAAACACCAAACCTGATTTCCGGCGCATGACCGCTTGCACAATGACCCTACAGCAAGAGCAGTCAGACTCTTAATCTGTTGAAGGGTGTGCATCAAATGTCAATGATCACAGGTGTCGATTGTGATGATGGGTGCGTGCTAAGTACAAGATGATCCGAGTGTATATATATATGTCTCAATGCTCCTTGTATGCATGTATGGTACTAGGGTGTTGAGGTTGAAGACATGGTTGTGGAACTACAGAGAAACTACACTGGCTGTCTATTGGCTGGTGTCTTGATGTCTGACAGTTGGTCTGGGTAATTCACTAAACCTGAGTAAGCAAGGTTGGCATTTAGATGTTAGCTCGGTGTAGAAGTTACATACTCCGAGAGGTCACATGCTTCAACTGGGGACGAGGCGAAAGGAGGGCGCGTTTTCTTTTTCTTCTTGTTCTTCTGCTGTTAAAGTCTGACCACGTTCTTTTTTAGGCCTCCTTTCTCTCGGAGCCAACCGAAGGATAGACCTCTTCTTCTCCTTGTTGTTCGTTATCCACTTGCTCCTTCCTCCACCGCCACCGCCACCGCCACCGCCACCATCAGCATCACTCACTACCGATCCCAATCACCCCTCCGAGTACATCTCTCTCGCACGCAACCAACACTTCATATTGGCAACTTGTCTGGCGCTGCACCCGAGCTTTTGTGGACAAATACCCACCATCTTTGCATCACTTTTCAACCAACTTCATATCGAATTTGCTGGCGTTCATTCCACCCAGCCTCGCCCGCCTCCTGCCTCAGTAAACCGTCAGCAGCCATCTCACCCTTTACACCACCATCTCCATCACTACGCCCCATCTTCCACCACGCCGAGCGATCTCTTCTCAACAGCATATCAGCAGCAACCCTAGACACACACACACTACGATGGCCAAGGCAGCAGCATCACAGTCGCCGTCCTCCGCCATGGCATCATCGGCTCCAAAAAAGCCCTTCTCCAAAGGCTATCTCTCCAAAGCATCGTTTAGATCCAGAGAATGGTCTGCAACCCGAAGAGCAGCCGAAGAGTCCCTCACCACACAAATTCAATACACTTTTAATGGGCTCATCGCACTCCTTGTCATGCACACACTCTCTTCTCCGTCTTCTCTCTCCCTGGCACATCTCTCCTCCCACTTGCATCTACCTTCTTCACTCCACTCCATTATTCCATCATGGCTCAGATTGCCCTCCCTTGCACCATTTGCATCCGACCTACCCAACGCTTCCGAACGAGGTGCACACCAACTCTGGTCGAATCTCGTCGGTGAAGCAAGCAGTCTTGGCCCCTTCCGCAGCGAAGCTCGTGGGTTTGGACACCCTCTTACAGCATTGCACAACTTTACACGCGCTTGCTTGGGGCTCTCTTACCCTGTACCCGATGCCCTTTCTTCGCCCATTGCTGCATTGAAGCACGACTCCCTCCCACACTCGGTCCGCGCTGCTCCATGGGCTCTCCTCTATGGCTTGCCAGGCTACTTGTACGAGCGAGGATTGAAAGATGCACTCTTCGTCGCAACCCTAGTCCTACTCTTCACCCTCGCTCGAGCTCTTCTCATGAAGTATCTCCTCCTACCCCTTGGTGAAATCGCAGTGCCACACCTTTCCGAGTCCCGCAAAACTCGCACCTCTTCCTCCTCTGACTCCATCGCCGAACGGGCGAAACTTCTCCGCAATCGCGAAAAGGAAGTCCTTCGATTCGCAGAACAGGGCTTCTCCCTCATCTACTACTCTTTCTCCTGGTCTCTCGGCCTCTATGTCGCTTCCTCTCAACCTTATTGGCCTTTTAACACGATCGAATACTGGACACACTATCCGCAATTCCGCCTCGAACCTTTGTTCAAATTCTACTACCTCGCCTCCTGTGCGTTTTACATCCAACAACTATTCGTCCTTCACCTCGAAGCGAAGCGTTCGGACCACTGGCAGATGTTTTCTCATCACGTCATAACGATCGCTCTCATCTCCGGCAGTTATATCTGCAGCTTCCACAAGGTCGGCAATGCGATCCTCTGTTTGATGGACCCGAGCGATATTGCACTAAACATTGCCAAGATGCTAAAGTATGCAGGATGGCAAACAACATGCGACATTGCATTTGGTCTGTTCATGCTCAGTTGGTTAGTAACAAGGCATTTGCTGTATATCCGAGTGGTTTGGAGTTGCGTTATCGACCCAGCCAAGGCTATGACTTTTAAGCCAACAAATCATCTAACAGGGGACTTTTTTACAAAGACAGCGCATAGGGTGTTGGTCGTGTTACTGTGTGCATTGCAGGTGATATTGTTGATGTGGTTTTATATGATTTGTAGAGTGGCTTATAGGGTGGTGACGAAGGCCGGTGCGGTTGATAGTAGGAGTGATGCAGAGAGTAGTTACGAGGATGAAATGGATGAGCCAGTCGAGGAGCTAGCGGCTGAGGTGGTGGGGAGGGAGACGGACAAGTTGCAGCAGACGACCAAAGGGCAGAAGAAGAAGAAGTCGAAACGTCGATAGATACAGCATAGAATCCGCTTCGTTTCAGTTTTATTTGCAATTTCAGTAGAGAGAGTCCGTCTTCAGGTTTGGTCTTGTAGACGATGGTTGTGCTTGAGCTTTCGGCTGTGATTCGTTGCTCAGCACAGCGGTTTGGACCTGGTAGAGAGCTGAAGGTTGCATGATTGCTTCGCTGTGCTCACCCTGGGAAGATCATCAAAGCTGGTTGGCGAGGCGATGAGTTGTAATCCTGCACAGCAGTCCATGCTCACAAAGTCGTTCCCGCCTTGTCGAAACGTCGGCCAACTCAAACCGATACCGTTGGACAGTGGAGGCCACAATGCAAAGCGCGGGCTCGATCCTGCAAAGTATATAGAACCGGCTCACGAAACTCCGACACAGTACAGAAGAGTCATTCGACATTTCTTCCGACGTCTTCATTCCTTGTTGCGAACCTTTCATGATTGACATGGATAGGTAGGTCGCATTCCTGGCACAAACGGTGCTATACGTTCAGCTGACCGTGCCTCAAATCAATGACAGCATCGAGGGTGGGCAAAAGCTACCGGGTACAGGGCGTTGCTGTTTGACAGCCGAGGCCAACTGTAAAATTTTCTTGCCCGCCACTGGTAAAAGGGCGGCAAAGCGGCATTTTAGCCGGCATTGCTTTTATTTTGACCGATTAGATCGCCGGTTCCTCCCTCCTCCCGCTCCCCCAAAACGTCTCCGCCGACCCTACATGCTCTCCTTCCTCCCCCTATCAATGATAGGATACATCCTCCTCCTCGCCACCTCAAACCCGCGTACAAAATATGGTGCAACATTCCTCATCTGTCTGGTAAACGCGTTGCAGTTGATGATCGCAAATCTAGCTGGATTTGTGGCTACGTTCATATATCAGGAGAAATGGGCACTGAGGCATGTGGAAGGACATGCGGTGGTGTTGGAGTGAAAACAAGGCGAGGAGGGAGGGGATGAGAGAGGGGAATTGGGAGGAATGGGAAAGGTTGGTCAGGGAGGGGAAGACGAAGGCGCCGATTGGGGAAGCAGTCCGTTGTTTAGATATACGCTGTAGATTTAGGTCTGGGTTTAAAGAATGATGATATTGTTATGCGTCAAGTGGTTGATTTGGGTGCGGTCCGCTGAGAGACGCAGATGAGAGCTGAGCTGTGGTTTGTTGTGAGGCGGCGATGAGAGCGGGACAGCTTGAGACGGCATCGCCGTTCCGAAGAGGAGCGGGTGAAGTGATTGATGTAGAGGTGCTTCCGTTCTGCAAAGGAGGGTGAGGCTCTTGTCAAGCTTTCATAAGCTAAAGGGATGTCAGCCTCGGCACGGAAGCTTGGCCAGGTTCCGCTCATAGGCGGGTGCGGTAAGGGATAAGCGTCAGCTAAGGCTTTCCGCAACTTGTTCGGCATAGCTTTCTGCCTCGCCTCGTCACGCCTGGGTGCAGATTCCAGGACAAGAGATATCGGCCATACTGATATGGAGCATCTGACACCGTCCGAGGAGCTCTCACAGATGCTTCAAGCTGAGGATTGAGAGATGTACCTCTACGTGTTGATAGAGGGGTCACAGATTAAGCACACAATGCTCCGTCTGAGCTTCCCAGAGTGCGGAAGCGGAAGGCTGCTGCAAGCAGTGAAGTCGTAGTCAACCTTTCCGCACTCTTCGATCCTTCGGTCGTGGGTGTATATAGACTGCCGCTCTCGACTAGTCGACTCCTTTCCCCCCAACCACCCCTGGTCTCAAGAGTTTTACGATCAAGAATGCCGACTCGGATCTCACGTGGGCTATTCGGGCATTCGATCGGGTCGAGGTGACCATCACGGCGTACTTCGAGGTTGATCAAGACAACGACTTCTGTCAAGATGTCTCAACGATCCTTTCTTGACGAGAGGTTTGCGATGTTCGACAGCAATAAGGATCGGTGTCATCGGCCTTTTCATGGACCCTACCCCGATCGATCGGGTTCGCATAAACGCTCTTAGGCGGTTGCTGTGGACCCTTTTTCAGCGCTCTGTGTGTTTCCCCTGAGCCATCCCTACTCATCGAGCCTAACTTATCCGATAAGAGAGCGATAAAAGCCGAATCGCTTCTTCTTGTGTCCGAGAATGCTTTGCAATACCAAAGCGACTTGAAAAAATATATATATATATATATATATATTACTTGGAGGGAGAAGTTGGTGAAGATAGCATCAAACGATGTGGGTGTTGATGCGGCTGTGGAAGATCAATGGCAACCAAGTGTTGAGAGTGGGTGGGGCCAAGCTGCAAGAAAGGAAAAGTGAGAAGCCTGAAAAACAGGCGAGCATCAGAATTTCCAAGGCCGTCTGGCCACCTTCTCATCTATCGTCAAGACCATCATCGCCACCCGCAACAAGTACCAGCATCTGGTTGGCTCGTCAAGCAATACGCTCGACTCTATCAACCCTCATCGTCGCACCACCTTGCGCCTCTACTCCTGGTTGTCTGATGCTTGTCTTTCTAGATCGACTTTCCAACTCGATTGATAGCGCAACTCAGCCCAGGATGCAAAGCTGAACGCAGGACATACAACCACGCCAAACTCTGCGGCCTCTTCCCCCGATCGTTCCATTCGAGTCTCGCGCCGAGACTGTTTAGCGGACCAAGCAGCTCCACAGAGTATTGCCTGTCAACAGGGCTCTTCACAATGCCTTCCTCTTCCCATCCATACCTCTCAGCGGCGCACCAACTTCAGCATCCAGAACACGCCTCATACTCACCCTCACCTCGATCCACACCACTATACTCAACAACAGGACGCACATTACACGCATATCGCAGTGCCTCCAACGCTTCCAGTCCCGAAGCTTTCGGCGACCATAACTCCAAGAGGAGCGGACACGACCATTACCCCACCTCATCCTCTGGCCATTCAGCACCTCGCACATCCATCAACCCCCCGGATACATCGCGGCAAAGCGGTACCTCAGCATCCAAACGTCGCAAACAGTCCAACGACTCATCCTCCATCCCAGCTTCTTCTCGCTCTCCAGCACTCAACCCGAAGATTGCATCGGCCAACACACCCGAGGCAGACACCAGCAACATTGACTCGAAACTATCCACTCGAGTTGCAAAAGCTTGCCAACCCTGCAGCGCCAAGAAGCGTAGATGCGATGGTCGACAGCCCGAATGCTCCGTCTGTCAAGTATTGCGTACTCCATGCACGTACAATCATACAGGGTTGAAACGTGGGCCGCCCAAAGGCTTTCGTTCCAGTCCGAAAGGGTCGGCGAAGGCCAAGCTTATTCGTACGCTGGAGACTACCATTCGTGACTTGGTGAATCATTTAGGAAAGGAGGATGCTGGTGCACAGATTCTCCGTGTTTCTGCACAGAGAGAGCTGAGTATTGCTGATACAAAGACGGAGAAGAAGCCTAATCCAGGCGATGGAGCCAAGGGAAGCCGTCGCCCGGCTATGGCTGAGGATAGGTCAGCTGCAAGGATCAAGATCGAGCATCTCACCTCTACCTCATCTACTTCCTTTGGCAATGCAAGGCATTCTGATAGCGAAGCTGATGATCCAGCAGCAGAAGCGGAGGAAGATGTAATTGGTGAAACTCGTCAAGGTGAACTGGTCTATCGTGGATCTAGCTCAGGCATTGGAATCTTGCAACGTCAACATCGCGCCGAGTCACCTTGTGCAGCTATCGGTATTGGTGCTACACGATCAGTCGCTTCGAGCTCCTCAGCGCCCTTCGGTGGACAATCTGGTGATGATCGAGGTCCAGTAGACGTAAAGCCCCCTGTCTTTCTACCTATCTCGTCGCCACGACCTGTCGGTGATGCAGAAACAATAAGCTCACAACAAGACCGTTCTCCACACCCATCAGGTCTCACACCTCGCAAAGACGCAGCCAACTTACAAAGCCTCTACCCTGGCTCTAGCCGCGATGGTCGTCCATCCACTGGCACCACCACTGAAGATCCGGTCGTGTCAGACCAAGAAACCGACCGTCTCTTCCGCTACTATTGGCAAGGATTTCATCCGTTCTACCCTATCCTGTACAAGCCCTGGTTCGTCACCTTCCGGCGGGAAGAACTTCGATCGAACCTCGATTCGAGCTTACTCTATGCTATCTACGCTATCGCGGCTTGCGTTGTCCCTGGCAACGCCTCTGCCTTCAACACTGCGAGTGATAGCGAACCGTCGCTTCACAAACTTAACCTTGACCGAGCGCAGTCTTTCTGTCGGGCAGCTGAACGACATGTCCTCGCCAAAGGATTGCGACCGGATATAGCTTCGATTCAAACTTGTTGGCTGCTCAGCCTCTACTCTCATGGAACAGGGGATCTTTCAAGAGCATGGAACTTCTCCAACTTAGCTAGCTCGATGGCGGTCGATATGGGTTTGCATCGCTGGCCGATCTATCGACCTGAGATCGTACAAGATCGTGTGCAGAGGGAGACGAGGATAAGGATTATATGGCATTGTTATATTGTGGATAAGCTGTTATGTGCAGAGATGGGGAGACCGGTGGGGTTGAGGGCCAAGGATATTGATGTGCCACTATTGTCAGAGGCGGAAGAGGATGAGTTTGAGTTGTGGTCGGATCAGACTGAGATGCAACACGTAGATCAAGGTGGGGCAAGGCGTGCTACAGCCACCTCTGGTTCGGCTCCTCGACGATTGCATGCTCCATCATGTCTAAATTGGGGCGTGCATCTATTTAAGATCGTCGAACGCATCCTCGATGAAGTTCACTCCCTTCGACGCAAAGCTTTGCTGAGAAAACAAGGCAAAGAACAAGTCCGAACCGACCTCGACGGACAACTTACAGAATGGAAACTCAAACTCCCCCCTCACCTCCATCTCGACGATGACCGAACACAAGATGGACCATTCCCTTCCTTCTTCGCCCTCAACCTATGGTACTATACCGCTCGACTCCTCCTCCATCGTCCTTTCATTCCTCAAGAAGAAGGTCTATCCATGTCAAAAGTTCTCGAAAATGATTCTCATCGACAATCAACACTTGCAGCCAACACCATCTGCGATTTACTCGAAGCGACGTCTAGAGATATCGTCGATAGGTTATCGACAGATCTGGGATACTGTCTGTTTACGGCGGCGGTGATGTTTGTCTTCAATGCAAGGCTGCCGGATGGCAAGATCGCGGTGGATGCAAGGAGAAGGTATGGATTGTGTATGCAGTGGTTGAAGAAGTTAGCTGATACATGGCCTGCTGCATCGGCGCACAGGTTGTTGTTGGATGGATTTGCGGTTGTTGGTGAGGATGCGTCGAAGCAGGGTGCGCGGGTGGAGGGAGGGAGGAGAGGGAGTGCGGTGCGGGTTGGGGGTGGGGTGGCCAAGGTTTCGAGTTGGATTGCGGAGACGGAGGCGTCGATCGGTGATGCTGAGGCGAAAAAGTCGGGACGGGGTGAAGGAGGCAAACGCGGTGGTAATGCTGAGAAGGGAGAGGGTCAGGATAACGGTAATGGTGATGTTGTCGATGCAGCTCTACCGATGCAAGGGTTCGCTGATGGAGTAAGTCTCGGGTTTGCAGGCAACCAGTCGAATGTCGGTGGTATGCCGTCGGTTGACTTCGCACCAGGCATCTTTGACGTCGAATCGTTCTTCTGGAACGAGAATGCGGCCTCTGCTTCCAATCTGATGGGTACGAACTTGAACTCTCTTCCGCCTAACACGGTGCTTCCACAGCAACAGCAGCAAGGGTTGCCTCAGCAGAACATGGCTTATGGATTCGATCTCAATAACTTTTCTCTCGGCGCTGGCGTTGCAATGCAATCCAACGCACAGGCAATGCCGTATCCATCAGGGGTCGGCTATACACAGCAACCACGCCTCGCACAACCGCAGCAACAGCATGCACGGAGTAATGCGATGCAGCAGAGCAACACTGCGCCACCTGTGCCTGTATCGCAGAACAACGCCAATGGAGCAACTGCAGGAGGATTCAACACATCTCCATTCGCATTCAACCCAACCACTCAAAACATTGGCGAGTTTTGGAGCATGTTCGAGCTTCCACCTGCTTTCTTACAGCAATGAACAACACCAGGCCTCAGCCTCCCCGGCGGCAAAAACTCTTTGACTCCGATCATCGTAAGTGTGGAGACAAATGCCGAGCGGCAACAACTGTCGTTTGTGTTTGACCAGGGTTGAATTTGCAATTTGCCAAACACAGCAAGAGATCGACGAGCGGCAAAAGAGAAGTTTGCTCCTCCGATCAAGCGAGGTAGTTGAAGAAACACCGGAATTACTAACATGCAGGAAGGCCAAGTGACCGACAGACCTGATCCCCGGCATGCATAGCAAACCGTGTGGCAACGAATTAGGAAGCGCTCACGAAAGGAAAACGCCGAGGCACATTGTGATAAACACAACTCATAGACAACTCATAGGAGAATGATAGAAGATCACACAGACAGGACAAAGGTATATATACATGCAAACCTGTAGTAGTGTTCCATTGAAATCACAAGCATTGCCCTTATGATACACTTGTGTAAAGTGAAGCTAGAACGTAGCTCAGACACAACGGTGTTAGCATAGCTTCAACTGAGCTTCCTGGCCGAGAGCCTTCGCTTGGCCCGATTATCCGCGTTCCCTTTGTTACTTTTCGATGACTGTCGCACGACGGAACGGAACTGCAAAGCAAAACCCAAACACCCTTATAACATATACAAAAAGGGAGAGGGTGAGGAGGAAGGGGGAAAGGGGGAAGGCGCAAGTCACATGCCAAGCCAACTCATTCTCGGAGCCGTCCTTGCTCCCTTTTCATGTGCGGTCGAAAACTAGTTCGCATCAGACTTGGCAATTTTTATTCCAGAAATGCAATTTTGGCGGTTTGGCTGCAAATGAACCGCATCGTCGCCAGCAAAGAGAGCGCTCGGTCTTTTCCGAGCCAAGTTCAAACCCAGCTGGCACAAGATGATCGACATGGTCAACAAGGGGCCGGTGTCTGTGTCACTCGCCAGGCTCCTCCTCCTTCCGCTCTCCTTATCTTTTCAACCTAGCTTTGTTTTAGCAGGAATGAAACAAGAGAAGAAAGAGGAAGAATAGGAAAGACTATGGAGAAGAAAAGAGAACGGCGACTAATCCAGACACCAGGGGCATTGTCTTGTGAGGGCAAAAGGGAAGCTTCGAGTACGCCGCTCGCTCTCTTCTTGTTCCTTCCCGAACCGACTCGGCTCATGATTCGCATTGCTTCATGCAAGCCCCCGGTTCAGCTCTTGGCACAGCTGCTGGCATGCCTTTCGTTGTTGTTGGCAAATTTCGGTACAACTTACTACCATCCTTGCCTCGGCGCATGAAGAGCGTTGCTGACCGCGTGCTCTGCTCTGCTTGTGCTGCGTAACCCCCCGCCCCTTGCTGTTACCCTTTGGTCGAAGGAGGGGATTCGCGTGACAGTTCCCAAAAGAAGGGCTATGTGAAGGGCGTTGTGAAGGGCGATGTGAAGGGCTCGCTTAAAGTGATGCTTGGTCCCCGACGGTCCTTTGATGTCATGTTCCTTTTGCTCCTTTGCCTCGGGAAGTGTTGTGTATTGCTTCTTGCCCTCGTTACAGACAGAGAGCAGTGCTGACCCTAGTCAACTATCCGACCTTCCTTTGTTTCGTTATCACCATCACCATCATCATACTCTCCCCTTGCACAAAGCTCGTCGAGTCCGCTTCATCTTCGCCTTCCTTAAAGAGGCTGTCGACTTTGCTTGATCTCTACCACCACCATAGAGCAGATATCCCATCACCACTCTCACATGCTGCCATCATCTCCACAATGCACCCCCCAACAATCATAACAACCCTCACCACCCTGACCGTTCTCACATCCACTGTATCCGCCGACTACGTCCCATTCCCTCACCAACGGCACTCACACCTGCTTCGTCGCGATGCATCCACCTACACCGCCCGTCTCAAAGACACATCCCTTGGCTACGAAATCCACACCAAACCCGGTGCACCTTCCGGTTCCCGTCTAACAACGATCTCCGTCGGCACCTCTTCCCACAGCCTCGCCACATACTGGACTCGCAACCCCAACAATGCGGCTGCTAAACAAGCATTTGTCATGATCCACGGTAGAAACCGTAACGGCAACGACTATTGGACTACCATGTCCAAGATCGTCGACGCCGCCGTCTCGGACAACTATGTCTCTGCCGACCCTAATGCTATCATCGTCGCTCCTCAATTCTATTCAGAGAAGTTGAATAAGGGGCAGTACGAGAAGCATGAACTGGCCTGGGACGATGTCAATGCGTGGCAAGCGGGTGAAGCTGCCATTCACCCCAAAAGTGCTAAAGAGACGAGTTTTGACGCACTCGATGCACTGTTTGATCACTTTTCCAACCAGACAGCCTATCCGAGTTTGGAAGAGCTGGTGTTTGTAGGTCATGGTGGCGGTGGACAGTTGATTAATCGATATGGAATCGTAGCGAAAGATATGTCCGCCAATGCCCTCTCCGTTCGTTTCATCGCCGGCGATCCTTCCTCCAGCGCTTACTTCACTCACCATCGCCCCACCACTAACGCCGATATCGCATCCAAATCCACCTGCCCACTGTACAACACCTGGAGATACGGATTCGACAACTTCACCGGAACCCTCGACGGTCTTAAGACCCCGCAAGCATATTTCGCACAAAACGTCGTCCGTGATGTCCGATACATCGTCGGTTACGACGATACCTCCGAATCCGGAGATCAATACTGCATGGCTATCCTCCAAGGCGGTCTTGCACGAAGGGACAGGAACTTAGCTTGGTGGAAGTACATCAATCTTTTGGCGAGGACGAATGAGGATGTCTCCGGTCTCCCAGGCAACATCACTGCTCAAGACTTACCCGATTGGAGCAATCTCAGTGGTGGGAAATTGGCTCATATATTGACGGTGATCGAGGGAGCGACGCATAATGCTGATGAGGTGTTTGGGAGTAGGCAAGGAAGAACGGTGCTGTTTGAGAAGAGCCAGAAGGATGTTGCGAGAGGATGGAGACCGAAAGGTTATAATAAGGCTGCTGGTGGGTCGACTACTAATTCCACTCCGGCAACGGTCGATTTGAGTTCGACGGCTGATGGGCAGAGTACTTCTACAGCTGCATCAGTGAAGGCAGTGAAGTTGGGATCGGGAGCGACAATGGTGGTGGTGAGCGCTGTGCTCGCAGTGATGCTGTACTAGAACAGCAGAAAGGACGTTTGGAAAGATCAAGTAGAATCATAGAACATCATAACTTGGGGTCTGGCTGAGCCGCCCATCACACCCACTTTCTTGCATTCATTTCTTCGTGGAATTGACGATCGTTCAACACAGCTAATCATACCGTGTGACACCCAAGAATGAAGGCGACTGGCGCAGCGGCAACCAGCACAAAGGTATGAGGTTGCAAGCAAACTCCAAGAGAAGTAGTCAAAGGGGTACCAAGTGAGATCGAATAGAAACAATTAAAGGTAAGGATTGGTATGAAATCAAAGCGGAAGCAATGGTACAAGCTATCACAAGCCGGGAATCTACTCCTCATCCTCGCAATCCTCCTCCTCAGCTCCATCCGCACTAGCACTAATCTCCTCATCCTCTCCCTCACCATCCCAATCACACTCATCCACAACTTCGTACGGGCAACTCTTGATCAACTCCGCCGCAGTCTCCGCAATCGCATACGTCGCACTCATCAAATGACTACTCAACGAAATCGGCACCACACTAGCATCCATCACCCTTACATTACTCGTACCATACACCCTCAACTCTTCATCCACCACTCCACCATCGCCCTCATCCAGCATACTGCACGTGCTACTTGGGTGGTACTCCGTCTGCACCGTCTTGGCTACGAACTTATCCCACTCTTCGTCGCTATCCACTTCCGCACCCGGTGCTGCTTCCGCTTTGACTAGGCTGGAGAGGGGTTTGGTTTGGCCGATTTTGCGGGCTAGCACCTGCTGACAGAATCACCTCTCGTCTCGCAGTGACGTGCACCCTATAAGCGGCAGGGTTGGCAGCAAACTCAACACCAAGTGCGCGGAGCTTCCCATCCTCATTCAGCTCCGTATCCCAAATAATCCTCGTAACAGTCTGGTTAGGAAGCACAACCAAATTCTTTCTCTTGTTAACAATGGGATCGATGTAAGCGTTACAAGAGAAAGATCGTTCCCAAGTCTTAGGGTTGATCGTTGACGTTGCGATAAAAGCACCTTGATTGTCGCCGTTGTAAGGGCTCTCTGCATGGTCGATACCCAACGCTGCAAGAGTGGGAACCCAATCAGCTACCGGCTGGTAACTAACGCCTGGGTAGGTCACACCCACAGGGCCGTTGTCGCCGACATACTTGGTTTGGTTTTTGATGCTGGAATCGAGCTCCTTGATTTGGTTGGCACTGAAATCGGTGGACTTCTTCATAGCATCACGGAAAGAATGCCATCCCCAAGTAGCCACATCTCCAGACAACCTCCCCACACTTGATGCTCTCTCTTGCTC
Source organism: Ustilago nuda (assembly GCA_022963125.1). Lineage (NCBI taxonomy): Eukaryota > Fungi > Basidiomycota > Ustilaginomycetes > Ustilaginales > Ustilaginaceae > Ustilago > Ustilago nuda. The sequence continues at coordinate 149,381 of JALCUS010000021.1, forward strand.
GCCGCTACGTAGTATAAACCATTAATAGCCGAAGATCCACCCAATACCTTTCCGCGAGGCCAGCTAGCGGTTCGTGCATTTCCACTCTCATCCTGAAGTTTCGACTGCAATGCCGTCTCGTGCTGCCAGTCGAGGTCCGAACCTACAGACGATTTGAAGTACGCATTGCTAGACACAAGTAGTTCAGAATCAGAGTTGTAGCCTGAATGACCAGCTTCAATCACAGCAACTGTCACGTCAGGATCCTCGGATAGACGTCCGGCAAGTGCGAGACCAGCAGTACCGCCGCCAGCGATGACATAGTCGAACACTTTATCCGTGACTGCAGTGTAGATTTTAGCGATCGCTGCCCCTGGTTCCGATCGACGGTGGAGAGGGCGAGGTTGATCGCCGAAGGAATCGCGGAAGTAGAGGGATGGGGTGGAGGGGGTGGAGGGGGTGTAAGGGTCGGCGTGGAAGTTTCGTGTGCGACGTTGATGGTGGGAACTAGGACGCGAACGATGGGGGTCGCGAGAGGCGGCGGAGACGATGGGTAGATAGAGCAGGAGGAGGGTAATGAAGGCGGTCTTCATGTTGGGGATAAGCACTGCTCGATGAGGAGGGTGGGGTTGTTTATGTGTGCTGGTGGTTGGGTGAGAGAAACGACGAGAGAGCGAACGTCGTCGAGAGATCCAGAAAAAGGCTACCAGTAGGCTTCAAAGGAGGGTTGTTGGGAGGGGTGGTATAGAAAGAAAGCAATGCTGCAAGCAGAGGCCACGACCGTCTGAACAGGTCAGATGTAGGCCCTTGCTGTAGCGGAAATAGTGGAGAGGGGAGTGGGTTGGGGGGTATGGTGGAATGGTGGTGGAAAGGACAGATGGTGACGAGGAGGGGGAAAGGTGATGGGAGGAGGGACAAAGGAACGTGAAGCAACGTGGGTCAGACGAGCAATGGATCTGGCCTTGTCGGTTACTGAATCTTGCTATAGAGGAGCGAGAGCGAGGCTGGTAGTCGATAAAGGGAAGTGGTCGAATGGAGAAGGGGGAGGGGGTTTAGGAGCGGGAGCGGGAGCGAGACTTCAAAAGTGAAAAGTTACCACTACCCGGGCTTGGCAAGAGGATGGGAACGATTCCCTCCTGTCATACAGCGAGCGCGACCTCGCCCATCCTTTCCATACACTAACTCGTTCTCGCTCAATGGGACCTCATACCACCACTACTCACCCGTGCAAAGCTATACTATAAACCAAAATAAGAGTGTGACATTCCACATGAAGCAATGGTGAGTAAGCTTGGCATAGCAAAAGATATCTTGGCTATCCTGAAGGAGACACGGAACTGCCAATCAGCGCAAATAGGGGCCGTGGTGAGTTCACGATGCAAACTACAGCTACATTGCAGCAGCCAAGTCTCCAAGCTCGAAGCAAGCGTCATCGGATCTGGCTTCTTCGGCATGCTCACCTAGCTGACAGTGAAGGGAGGAACACCACAAGTCTGCGCAAAAGCGAGACTAGTCTTGCCGGAGGATGAGAAGGAGGTCGAGCAACCTTTCCGTAGGCTAACCCGACCTCTCTTCTTCAGGCACCATCGGCAAGGGCTGGAATGTACTTCCCTCTATCCTCCTTGTCGGGTTCTTCTCTTTCTCCTCACCCAATCTCACCGTTTCATCTCATCTCACTGCACTCCACAACTCCCCATTAACCTGTCGGTCGATGTGTCCAGAACAAGAAAGCCAAATGATCGAAGGGGGGCAAGAGTTTCAGTCGACCACCGAGCTGGGAAGCTTCATACCTCGAAGTTGCAAAAATCTCCCATCGCATTTTGGCAGCTGTTGAAATGTGCATGTTTCGCTTGCAATACAGCGCATTTTTTACACCGCGCCAAGGACTGTGAACAAAAGGGTTTCTGTTGGCCAGCGCGACGTGTTCGTCCCCCTCTTCACCAGGGTCCTTTATAGCGCCACCTTGTGTAGTGGCTGCGAGGACATGTATGACTGCTTGCTCGGATCCAAGTCTCTTGCGGACTCGGATGGATGCAAGAGCTTCTGCCGAGAATGACCTTTTCGGCTGCGTGGTGCCGTTCTGTCCATCGCTATGCGTGTCGTGAAGGTGGTTCCTGACTGTGCTGGAAGCTTCCCTTTCCTTTGTCGCCAAGTCCAGGCCAGGGCGCATGCTGCTGTTGTTACAACATGTTACGCCCGCGCTTGTACCACTGTCTGATACCAAGTATCAACGGCCAGCGATGCAAGTTGACGCTTTCGACGAACCGCACCTAACACAATGGAACTGAAAACGTTCCTGAAGATCTCCGAAGCCAAGCGAAGCTAGCAGCAACCAAGAACAAAATCCTCCTCATGGTGGAATGCTTGGACCTCTTCTCTACCTCGTGATGACGACCGCACGGTTGCACCTTCTGCAATGCAAATCCGACCTTGCACATTGCATAACCGAGCTTTCCTTGGCTGGCTGTTGTGTTGCGACAGATTGTTCGATCGTCGAGGTGCAGCCGAAGCATCTGTTGGCAATGTGAAGAGTAGGTCGAAGTATTACATTCCATGTTCCTGACCATCAAAGCGCCAAGCATTTGCTTCCATGCCGTTGAGTTGCAGCTAGTTCGGCCACCATCTGCCGAAGCCAGTAGCTCGCCGATGGCAACACATGGCTACACAACCGGCGATATTTCTAATCTTGATAGAGAAAATGGTTGGAAAGATGTTATCTAGACAGGATCTGACACATGGGATTTTGGCGACTCCACCTAGTACAGTGCGCACACATGCAGGACCTTATTTGATTGACGTTTCTTTGTGCATACATCTTCTTCCTCTCCACCGACATCTGACCATCCTGCTAGCTAGCTACCTCCCTCGCTTGCTCCATTCTCATTATCAACACCATAAAATTATCAGTTTCCTTATCCTGCCCAGCCACCCGCAACGATGCGACGTAAAATAGCTAAACCCCTCCTCCTTACCGCCAGCTTCACCCTCCTCCTAACCTCCGTCTTCTATCTTGCTCACGACACCGTTCTCTCCAACTCCCGCATCATTGGCTGGCAAGCATATACATCTATCGATCTCCGCAAATCCTCCTCCCCCTCTACCTTCTCCTCTCCTCAGTCCTCAGTCACCTCGACTTCGCCCGCCTCAGAGCAATACGACGACATCTTCCCACTCGACCTCTACGCGCCTCTCCTCCCCAACCCTTCCCCGCTTACCGAGATCACAGTCCACTCTTGTCTTCCCATCGCATCATGCTCCCCTAAGACTACACCCGCGGAAGATGCACTGCTAGGGAAGTGGGTGAAGGTGGATCGAAGTTTGAGCCCAACTGGACAGTACGGTGCCAGTGCGGGGGGTATGTTGGGGAATTTATTTGGGAGTATTGAACAACGGTACATCTTTTATAGAAGATCTAGACGGCGAGACGTGCAGAATGTAGTGGAACTCAAATTGGTCGAGGAGGGAGAAACACCTCCGACACCAGGCGGCGATGAAGGGTGGCATCGCATCAAAAAGGGTCTGCGTTCGAAGACGGTGAGGTTAATAAGTGGTGAAAAAGCTCTACATCTCTACTATCGTACCGTTTCTCCCGCGCAGAGGCAGGCACAGAGCTCGGGACTGTGGAAGAGGAAGGCAGCAGAGGCAATTACAGAGCTGGATCTGGTATACGGAGATAACCCACCCTGGCCAGGGTTCGAGTCAGCGGGGTTAGTGAGCCAGGAACATAGCTCCATAGGTGCTACTCAAGTCATCCTCTCCTTTCGTCGGAACCCGATGAGGAAGCCACCCCTATCACCGTTGAAGTTCAAGCAAGATGGGTCATTTAAAATCCTCCAACTGGCGGATTTACACTTTTCCGTCAATCCAGAACCATGCAGAGATTATAACCCGAAAGATCCTCGGTGGGCAACTCGCGGATGTTTGTCAAAGAACAATACGTTTTCTCTCATCGACAATTGGCTCGATACGGAGAAACCCGACTTGGTGGTGCTTACAGGAGATCAGCTTAATGGTCAAGGAACCTCATGGGACCCTCGTTCGGTGCTATCTCTCTACACCGCACCACTTATTGCGCGCAAGATCCCATACGCGGTCATTCTTGGCAACCACGACAGCGAATCTGGACCGCTGACACGTGGGGAACAGATGCAGATCATCTCCCAAATGCCGTACTCCTATAGCCAAGTTGGGCCGGCCATGGTCACAGGGGAGGGCAATTATCTGCTCAAAATAGAGAGCGGGAGGGAAGATAGAACCCACGTAGCAAGTCTATGGTTCATGGATACAGGTGCACGGGCAAAGAGGGACAAATGGAAGCCATGGACAAAGCCAGGTTATGGTTATGTGCATAAAGATCAAATCGAGTGGTTCGAAAAGCATTACACCGATATCAAACAAGTTTTGCTACCTTATAAGCCGGATGGGACGAAGGATCTTCCACAACAGAACTGGAAGCGAGCGAGACGTGCATCAGGACGACAACTATCCGATGTAACTGGGGATAGCTCGAGGAGGGATGTTACATGGGACGCAGCAGCAGACCAAAATCAAGCGCTCGCCAGACCACCATCAATCGTATTCATGCACATCCCCATCCCCGAAGCATTCAATCCCGTCGATAACTCCCCTTCACCACTCTCTGTTTCAAACCCAACCAACACCTCCATCTCCCGCACAACAATGGCAGTAGGAGATAGGAAAGAAACAGCAACCTTCGAAGGAGCTCAATCTCAACCTGGTATATTTGACCTTTTTACCCAAATAAACACTCATGCACTCCCCGACGTAGGAGGGGCCGGAAACATTGCAGGGGTGAAGTTAGTTGTTCATGGTCATATGCATCTGAATTCGGACTGTAGAAGGGTGAATAATGTTTGGATTTGTTTTGGTGGCGGTTCGTCACTTGCTGGATACGGGAATGCCAAGGTGGAGCGGAGGGCTAGGGTGATTGTGTTAGAAGATTGGGGGAGGAGAATTAGAACGTATCATAGGATCAGTTCGAAGGATGCAGGCGAGGCGGGCCAGAGGTTTGATGACTTTGTTTTGCCTTTTTCTTGGCTAGACACGCACACACGCATGAAAGGTGAACAAGAATGAACCTTTTGATTACGATTTGCTTAGCCCGAGGCGGAAAAGAGATTAGATATGGCAAGAGAAGACGCCTCGACATCAACCAATCTGCACAGCGCTGTGGATCGACGGAGGAGTTTTGCCAATGCACTGTCAGTATCTGCTGAACCTGATGCAGCGGCTAGGTTGAGGATAGATTGTTGGATTCTGACCGCGCTGTGTTGCATCTGTTCTGCCTTGTTGTGATGTTCGGTGAGATCCAGGACTTTTTTGAGGATCTCGTTGATGTCGCCCCGATGAATGGTCATGGCTGGGTCATCGGCGAAGAGCATCATCTTATCCAGTACAACTGTGGCTGCGTTCGTGATCGTGCGTGTCAACTCTGCAGAGACAGAAGGCAGCCTGGGAGAAGCTGTGTTGGTGACGCAATTGTGCAAGGCATAAATGGTCGTTTGTAGAAGTGTAGTAAGGGTACTTAGCCAAGCTCCTTCTGTGGCTCGATGTAGACGGTCAAGGTCAACGCTGCGAACTAGTTCAGCGAGCAGAAGGATCCATACGCTGCGGAGTGTAGCTACTGGTGAGCGTGTCTCAGCTTCCGCACCCTTCTGTTCACTTTGCCCTTTCGCAAACCGACCGTCTTCAGCAATGGCCATCACCCCTTCCTTCACAACTTGCTGCCAAACCCACGTCAACAATCCTCTCCTGGTCACCAATTCTATCGCCACATCTCCATTCCACATCAACCAAGCAGTCGTATCCTCAATCAAAGCCCGCATAGCCGCTTCCTCGACCGCCCGCCAAGCGCTGATCCCTGTTGCTCCGACATCACATGCATCGTATAGCGACGCTAACAACTCCCACGTGCGTCTGCGTTTGAAGATCTTCCAATCGCTCCTACCTCCCGATCGTGCCACATCGCGGAGGAAACGAAGCATCCACATTCGTTCCTGCTTGTACTTGTCCGATGCAGCGTAGAGCAAGTTGTAGAGCAGTGGCACATCGCCGACATCAAGCTCGGGTCGTTGGAGCAAGAAGTGAGAGATGACGGGATAGATGAATGATCCTGGTGCCGCGACCGAGCGTAAGGCATGAGCGATGAAGAGTGTGGTGGTGGTTGGCAGGAAGGGTGAAGATGAAGGCGTGTTCGAGTCTTCCAAGGTCGCAGCAGAATCAAGAGCGTCGCGGAAGAGATCGAGGACCATGATGAGGTGGTCTTTCTCTTGGAAGTCTGCTTCTCGAACTGCCAGATAGAGGTTCGAGATGAGGGTGAGACACGCACTTCGCATGTCGGGGCAGCGCGACGACAGTCCACAAACAACCAAACCGGGCACGTTAGTTGAAAACACGCTTAGCCACTGCAACCCAGTGAGCTTAATTCCTGGCGCGGTGACACCAGCAAGGAGTGAAGAGAGGAAGACAGGGTCGTATCGCTGAGCTGCATCGGTGTGACGGCCGTATACTTGGCCTGGCAACACATTGTCCTCATCTGCGCTTTCGTAGCCTGATGCGATGGTGTTGCGCGAAGGCAGCGATCGAGGGTACTCGGTGCAAGTTGCGAAGACGGTGTTAGCATCAAGCGACTGCAGCGCCTCGAGCGTGTTCTCTTGCTCTGCACCGCCCGTGTTGTCACCTTGCTGCGACGACGGCAACGTCCACTCCTGCACAAGGGATGCGAAGGAGTGTCCGCACTCTTCCTCGAACTTCCTGAACAATGACAGAAGCATTCGGTCGTTCTTTGCAAGGCTGGCGTCGTAGAACGACATCAATTTTGTCAGCAATGGAGCTCGCAGCAAAGACTTGGCGTCACGACTGGCGACGGTGTAGACCAGCTCAACCATGAGCTGCTTGAGCTCCTCCGACTTAGTACGCTTCTCCTCTTCGCTGAGCGAATCTAGATCTTGCTCCTCGTCCGCATCCTCATCCGCATGCAGGGGTCGCTGAATCGTAGCGTTGCCTCGCATGACGGTATTAAAGTCAGCGTGAGCAGAAATGGCTCCGAGGTAGCGAGAAAGATGGCTCGCTGCCAGATCGGCATGACTGCAAAGTGCGAGAAGAAGCTGCATCTGGTCGAGAGCTCGAAGTCGATTCTTGATGGCTGCCTGAATGACAGGGTCGACGAGCGACTTCTTCAGCTGCACTTTGAGCTTCGCGTTCTCGCTGACACGCTCAACAAGCGAAGTAAAGATCGAGATCGTCTGCACCAGCTCGATCGAATCATTGCTATCCTCCGCAAATCGACGAACGAGCCATAGCAACGCGCAATCGAATGTCGCTTGGAGTATCTCGGATAAGCGAGGCAGTTCGGGCACCTCTTCGACCAATCCAAGCAAAGTCTGCAACAGCGAGGCTCGGAAAGCCTCCTTATGCGATCCTCCGAGCGCCTTTTTCACGAACTTCAGAAGACTACCGGCGACCTGCGACTGTGTCTCGGTCCAGCCGAACTTGGACGCACATCGCAGCGCCATCACCAGGTATGCTGCGTGCTGCATGCTCCCATTCCAGCTCTCCGGCGTCTTGAGGATAGCAAAGACTCCAAGTCTAACAATGAGTTCGAGGTGGGACTCTTTCCAAACTTGGTCAGCCAGCTGGGGCGATCCTGCCTCCAGCAAAGCGGAGAGGAGCGTGAGGTACGTGCAAGGCAGTGCTTGAACAGGACGATGTTCCTGAGGTGCAACCAAGACGGAAAGCATCGACTCGGAGACGGACAGTGCAAGTGCAGGATCTGCGTGCATAGCTGCTACCAATGCGCCGTCTTTGGCCTGAGCAGTGGCCCTTGCATAAACGATTTTGCTCAGGTGAAGCTTGGCGAACTTGCTATGAAGCTCCGTGTTGGCACGATGCGGGGCCTGTTGCAGGACGGACTGAATAATTGCGCAAAGCATATCTTCGCGACAGTGGCCATCTGGCGTTTTGCAGCTTTTTGGGAATCCTTTGCGTGCGACTGCATCGAGAACGCTGTCTAGCTGCGATGCCATGATGTTCCAGACCTGGGAAGACGAGCCATGAGCGGCGAGAAGGACGTAAAGAAGCTCTGTGGATAAAAGATACAGCTTGCTACTTTGCAATCGGCTCTTGATAGTGCTGGCGCATCTTTCGATCACCTCGACGGCGTCCTGTTCGTTCATGAAAGGTACTAGCTTGGCCATGCACATGAAATAATCGTAGCCCGCCATATTCTCGATCTTCCTTAAGACTGTTGCTGCCATCTTCACGTGGTCCTTTCGCCGAGGATCCAAGTGTCGAAAGGCAAGGTCGCTTATCTGGAGCATGATCAGGTTCGAGCTCTCAGACCAATACCGACCCTCGGTCATAGTCGATACGGCCTCGACGAAGAGAAAATGCTTGATGTCGTCGTAAGAGAGAGATCCTGAGACATCAACAAGGGCGATGTACGGGTCCAAATGCTCTGAAAGAATTTTTATGGAACTTCTCCTGGGGCACGAGAAGGCCTTCCAGAGAGCGATACGGACCTGATCTTTAGCTTTCCAAGGCACTATTGTGGTTTCGGCAGGCGCGTGAAGTGACTGTGACGTCGTCATGAAGTCGCTTTGGGTAGAGGCAACGAATCTTGCTCCATGCGGAAAGTGGAAGATCGGAATACTGCCGTAAGCAAGCTCCTTTGACCCCGGAAACACAGCGGCCGCGATGTTCTCTTCACGAGGCTCAAGCTCCTCGAGAATCTGCGACACGCACGAATAGCCATTCGAGTGCAGTTTCCGCACCGTCATGTACACCTCGCGGACCTCGGAAGGGCGAAGAGTTTCATCAGAATCGAGAGCTCGCAAACGCTCCTTGAGGTCAGCGGGGGTTGTGCAATCTGTCGGGAGCAAGAACATTGTGTGTAATACAAGGAAGGATCAGAGGTTAGCGCATTTTCATGTGAAATACTTGAAGTCGACAAGGTCTGAGCCTCGTGTCGAATGGTCAGGACGCCACAACTTCGGTGATACAAAAGAAGGACGACTTCAGAATTATCGGCAAGCCATCGCTCCAGCAATCAAGCTGGAGAATGTACCTTTGGTGTAGCGGTTCTGATAATTGGGAGATTCTAATCATCCCATTCGACACGAGAACCTTTATCTGCGTCCTTGAGAGAGGACAGAGTAGAAGAAGTCAGACCAAAAAAGAGTACTCACCACTGAACGAGGTCGAGTCGCTTCGACTCGAAGAATGTGACAAATTCTGTTCTTGGTCGATACGCACGTTAGGGTACCTGAAACCTGTCATCTTGTTGTCTAACAGCGAGACGAGACGTTCATAATACTTGCTGTTTTGTTTGTCGAAACAGCAATTGCTCATGTCCCACGCAAGTTGGTCGAACACCCTGGTCTGGCAAGAGTAAGCACAGAGCGTCGGTAGTAAGCGGACGAAGAATGCCAGCAGTGCGTCCACTGTAACTGTCTGGGTTGGGAATAAACCTTTTTCTAAACGAACGGTGAATTGCTCGACCAAAGCCATGAGCCACGGCGAGGCCATCAGGTTGGCAGAGGCAAGCTCGTCATCAGACACGCCGTCGGAGCCGTCATAATGCGTGAATTTGCCGTGTTTCTGCAGGTATTGACGTGCGCTCTCGATGTAGCGATACGGTGTCTTGATGCACCGGAGCATGCACTCGTCCAGAAATGTAATGACTGCCTGCTGTTCGTCGGAAAGCCGCTGACTTGCAATGGAGCTGTTTGCATCCTCTCCAGGGACAACCATCCGGGTGTCTGCTTGCGGAAGGCTGGCAAGCCACGCCTCGATCTCAGCGGGATGATGCTCAAAGAGCGCAGAGGGCGCGAGGAGCGAGTGAAGAAGGTCCGAACATGCTTGCTTAACTTGTTGCAGAGGTGTCAAGATGAAGAGGGAGAGGAGCATGCCGAGGTAGCTGAGGTTGTTGCCAGAGCCGCTCGGTTTGGCAGTCCAGTCGAAGGAGGTGGCCCGCGCAGAGTGCGACAGGATGCGCAAGGTGTGCACCTGACAAAGTGCTTCGAAGTTGATCTCGCCGTTGTCTTCGCCTTCATTCTCACCGTCGCTGTCATCCTCACTCTGAGCAGCGGTGTCATTGGTCATGTCTGCACCCCGGCCTTGTTCGTGATTTGCAGAGGGACGCGAAGACTGATTGAATGCATTGGTAAGCAGCTTACCGGCGTTGAAGCGCACGTCGAACGCTGAACTGGGCACTGCCTGATAGTACAGGGAGAGAAGGCGAAGTACGACTTCAGTCGATAGCATGTCCTTCTTCTCCACAACGTCGTCATTTGCACCGTTAGTGGCATCGTCTTCCGTGTCTATCGCAGTCGAGTTGCAATTCGCATTGGAACGAGACGTGGCAACTTGCAAGATCTGAATAACGATCGAGATATCAGGAATGCGGCGTCGTGCTTCCATCTCGAGCGCATCTAGACGTTTACGCCAAGGTCCATTTTCGTCTTCATCGAGCTCTGTGATGGCGTTGAGGCAGACATTGCGGAAGCGGACCATGCGATCCAGACAACGGCACAGAAGTGCACACGTCGAGTAACGCACCAGACGATCGGAACTGTTGAGACCTTGACTGAAAAGGAAGCGGTGCAGCGGGCCGGGAAAGATGTTGGCAAGGATGCTCGACAGCGGAGGTGGCTCCGAGGCGAACATGCGATGGGCTTGTGGTGTCAGCGCACCAGCTGACGCATCGTCGGCATTCTCGAGGTGTTCGACTTTGGCGTTGCGGAAGGAAGGAAGCTCGAGCCCGACTACTCGACCGAAGAAGGCAACATTGCATAGCCAACGAGAGCTTGGCCTTGGATCGACGCTTAGACCTGCACAGGAGCTTTCGAGATAAGGACCAACAAGCTCGGGGCAAGCAGTGAGGATGCTGAGGGCCAACTCTTGCTGTCGGAGATCTTCGGCGACACCAAGCTGACGCAGGACACCCGACAAAACCTTGTTGTAGATCGAGCCACCAACAATGCTGCTCTGCTTACCCTTCTGTACGGAAGTGGGTTCTGGAGAAAAGTCGAGACGATCAACGCCGTCGATGAATGCGTCACTCTGAGTTGCATTCGCGATATGGGCGCCATCTCCCTTGCTCGAGGCTTTGCGTGGGAACCAGCCACGATCTGGGAAACAGATACCGAAGCCTGGGTTCGTGCAGATGCTGAGGAGAAAGTGGTGAGCGAGCTCGGCTACCGAAGGATTCTCGACTGCGTCGGAGTCAGCGTGGATGAGGACGTGTTCCTGTTCGCGTGCATAGAGCTGGACGACACAGCCACATGCCCACTCATTCCAAAACTCGACTTTCTTGCTGCGTGGGATCCTTTGGTCCTTGACAAGGTCTTCGTGAAGGTGGAGCAGGACAGTCTGGACGACATCGGGCGGATCCTGAGGCAGACCTTTGAGAATGCCTGGCAAGAAGTCACGTCCAAGATCGAGGAGTCGAAGCTTGAGTGTATGCGAGTAGCTCTGCTGCAAGAAGGAAAGAAGGAAGAGGATGTAGAGAGTGCGAATATCGGGTCGTCGAAGCGACACATCTTGAGCAGCCTGCGCCTTTTTGGATGTCTTGGATTTGCGGTTGACTCTCCTGCGCATGTTGAAGAGGTGAGGCAAGACACGCATAGACCAGTTGAAAGAGTCAAAGAGCTTGGAAGCATAGCGACCCTTGGCGAATGTGGTGATCTCACGAAGAAGGACAAGTGAAGCGAGAGGGGCCACATGTGAGATCTTCGAGGTACGAGGGTTGCGCTGCTTGGTTGCAAACTTGGCACCACCGAGGTTGGAGATGTAGTCGTGCAGCATTGCCAGCCATGGCTCATTGGAATTCAGAATACGCTCGACAATGTTGGAGCCTAGGGGATGTGTAGGATAGTGAATGGAGAGAAGAGCCAGCGATTGGGCTAAACAGAAGATGGGCAGATGCAACAATGTTGAAAGGTCCTGTCGATCAGCGAGCTCCCAAGTAGAGAAGATGGAAGCAGCTGCTGCGGTCGGTGAGCCATAATTAGATGCTTGCGTCTCGCATAGCAGGCAGTAGTTCTTAACCAGCTGAATGCGCTTGTCGCTCGCAGGGATGGTGGAACGTTGTGTGTTTTCGACGAAAGAGAGACTGGTTTGGTTGCGGAGGCGGGAAAGGAGAAGACGCAAGAGATCGGCAGAGGGTGTTTTGAGTACTTGGTGGAGCTCAGCACCATCTGTGAATGGAACAAAGTCCATGTTGGGCATCGAGGCTGCGGCTACAGCCTCAGCCTGATCGTTGGCGACATGCTCATCCTCTGAAGCGTCGGAGGAGTGATGAGCCGAGGAGGCTGCATCTGAGCCTGCGCGTTTGCGATTGTGGGTCATGGTGATAGTCCACGATCTCGATGCTCAAGCAGTCTCTGTATTAGGAGAGAAAGCCCGTATGTTCGAAGCGGGAGGGCTGGTGATGTAAAGATGAAGGAGAGGAAAGGTTGGGCGCAGTTGAAATTAGAAGCACCGATACAGAGGCCACTAACAGGCACTCTCACAATCAGGTAGTCTTTAAGCAAAAGGCTTATATTTTCATGGTATGGTAGTAACCATCTTGATAATATATATACATGTTCTGTGCACCCGTTTGTGCTCACTTTGGTGAATCATTCCTATATGACACATATCTATCTTCATGAGTGTTGTCATGCCAACGTACCCCCTGCATCTTATGGTGTTGATAATCGTTTATGGCCTGCATTATCCCCCACTAGCTTCGTGTTCTACTTGTCTCTCCTCGTTGCTCGATGTTTTTCCGATTTCCTGATGTTGTGAGCTTCCATTTAATGTGTCATGTGTTGGTGATGCCGGTGCACCTTCAACTCCCCCCTTCAACGGCATATCCAATCCCATCATTTTCAATATCCTTGTCGTGTTGAGTCCCTTGAGAGGTTTTGTTAGGATGTCAGCCACGTTGTTCGTCGTCCCAACAAACTCAATCAATATGTTGCTGTCTTGTACATGATCCCTAACAAAATAATACCTGGTGTCTATATGCTTGAGCTTCCAGTGTTTGGCTGGGTCCTTGCTGACCTGTGTACATCCCTGACTGTCAGTGTACATTACTGGTTTGACTCCCGCAATTCCCAAACCCCTGAGCAAGTATGAAAAGAAGAGGGCTTCTCTCACTGCCTCTGACACAGCAACTAGTTCTGCCTCTACTGCCAATAATGCCACACATTTTTGTATGTGTGATTTCCAGCTAACTGGGCATCCATATACATATGTGATTGCCCCAGATGTACTCCTTCATCCATTGGTTGGATCTGAAGCCCAATTCACATTGGTATACGTAACTACTGGCTGTTTTGCATGCTTCCTATACATCCCTCCAAGCTCCAGACAATATTCGCTCGTTTGGTTCAGGTACTTTAATAGGTGTACCGCAGCTTGCCATGCACTATTGATTGGTTCTGACATGTATCGTGTCAGGACCCCAACCATAAAAGAAACATCTGGTCACACCATGTTGGACACCCACAGCAGCTGTCCTACCAATTCCTGGTATTGCTTGCTTCGCTCTGGTGTACACTTGTTTCCTCTGGCGATACTTGCTATACTTTGCATTGGTATCCATGACTTTTCACTCAGCTTCTCCAACCATTTACTTACCATACCTTTGACGTACGCCATGAGGTCAAGTGAGATCTTGTTCTGGCTCCTTTCCCAAGTGATTCTGATGCCTAAGAATTCCTTTACTGGTCCGTGGTCTTCCGTCCCCCATTTGCTCATGATTTCTGCCTTAGCGCGATCGACTTCTCTTCGGCTTGGCTATGTGATAAGCATATCATCCACATATGCGGTTATCACCATGAGTCAGTCACCTGTCCCTCTCGAGTATAAGCATGGAGCACTGGACATGCAGTGGAAACCAATTCTTCTCAGATGCGTGTCTAGCTCGATATTCCACTCACGGCCTGATTGCTTTAGTCCGTAGAGTCCTTTCATGAGCTTGAAGACTTTTCCTGGTGGCACTTTGGTCCTGACGGGTGGCTTGAGGTAAACATCATGGTGTAGATTCAAATTTAAGTAAGCTTGTTTTACATCAATCGATTCCACCTCCCAACCCTGTATGGCTGCAACTGCCAAGATTCCTCTGATGGATTGAATAGGTGCCACAGGTGCAAAGATTTCTGCATAGTCTATGCCTTCCCTCTGCGTGAACCCTCGTGCCACTAGTCTCGCCTTGTACTTCATGGGGATTAGATTTGCATCCGTTTTGATTTTCAACACCCAATGCGTGTCAACTGTGTTCATACCATGTGGTAGGTCGGTGGTCTCCCATGTACCCATCGCCTCTAGCCCCTCCAGCTCCTTGCGCATCGCTTCCTTCCAAAAGTTCTTGTCTTCTCCAGTCAGTGCTTCCTGAATGTTTGGGTTGAGATTCTTTTCTTCTCCTGCTATCGCTAGCCCAAAAGGGGTTTGGGCTTTGAGGTTCGGCTCTTTGTATTCTTCCTCTCCAAGTGTTGCCTCTATGTTTACATACTCATCTATGGGTTCTTGTTCTCTTTCATCAAAGAGATCCTCCTCAGTGTACCCTAAGTTGGTGAGGTCCTCTTCATTGGTTGAGATTGTTGGTGAATGTATGTCAACTGGCCTCCATTCGGTTTGGTCTGACCAACATTGGGTTTCCATGAACCTTGCCAAATTACTCCAGAAGATGTTTGGGTTGTAATCTGGGCTGTAAAACAGCCACCCCTTCCTTTCCAAGCTGTATCCTATGAATATGGCTGGGACCGCTCTTTGGTCCAACTTCTTGTTATACCTCTTGGCTTTCGGGATGTTTACCCATGCCAAACAACCAAACACACACATGAGATGTATGAACCACTCTGGCAGTTTCCTGAACATTAGTTGATAAGGGAATTCTCCATCAACATTGGGAGTTAGGTTCATCTTGAAAGCCGCCACCCAAATCGCATATGGCCAAAAACCTTTCGCTAGATTCCTCTGTATTAGTAACATCCGCATTTTCTCACCTAAACTTCTGTTCATTCATTCTACCTGGCCATTTTGCTGACTGTTATATCCTACAGTAGTCTGCCATTCTATGCCTTTTCTGAGAGTCCATTCTAGTGCTTCACTGCTTCTCCATTCAGTTCCCTGATCGGATCGCATTGCCTTTAGCATCCTGTTTGTCTGTGTTTCTAAGTACGAGACAATCCTCTTGAGCTGCATGAATGCATGGCTCTTTCGTAGTAACGGCTGTACATGCACATACTTGCTATAGTCATCGACTAGCACTAATATGCATGTGTACTCCATTACCTGAGATGAATCGATAATTAAATCGATGTGGACAAGGTCAGGGGCCCCACAGCTCTTTCGCCACTACCTTGCCCCATTCTGGCGACCGTACTTTCGGATTGCATACACGGCTCACATGTCAAAGCTGTGTCTGGGTCCAACGTTACTATAGTTTCACCTTTCAATTTGCTAGTGATCGCCCTGGACTTGTCTCGACCTGGGTGTCCCAGTTTCTCATGCCAGAGCTGTTCATTTGAGATTTTTGGTCTCTGTTTGGCTAGCTCGAACTCTTCATCAACCCCTTCAAACAGCGGTGTTGATGCAGTCATCGCGCTTTGTCACCATGTATCGCCTCAAACTTCCAGCAGTCCACGCTCACGATTCTTTGCTATCTTTAATAGCATTCCATTTGCCAGGTGTATTTGCCCTCCTCTAGGGTCTAGTGTCACACGTGCTCCTTCATCTGTCAGTGAGCTGGTTGATAATAAATTGACATTGAGGTTGTGAACATAAAGAACATTGTGGAGTAGTATCTCTCTGTACTTTGTTGAATGTTTACATCCCCTACAGCAGTTGCCTCTAAGATCTCGCTTCCGGCAGTGTAGACACACTTTCTGCATCTTCTTGGGTGAATGAGCATACTGTAGTCATTTATCATGTGAAAGCTTGCTCCCAAGTCCAAGACCCAATGGTTGGCTTGGTCTGACTTTGAGAGCTTTCGCCAACTCGGGGTGAATGAGCACCAGACTTCCTACTTGGTCTGGGCAAGAGGGGAATTTTCGGGGATGGTGATGGTGGCATCGCACTTTCTGGCACTATGTCCGTAACATCTGCATACCCAGCAGCAGATCTTCCTTGGTCTGGTCATAGCCTTTGAGCTCTCAGCATCCTCTTCGGTGTTGCTGTCTTGCTTGTTGCTGCCAGCTGTTCAGGCACTTGCTTGTTGTGGATCCATATTTTGGGCGGGAATGCTCTCAATTGCAGATTGGCGCGTCATCAATGCAGTGGCAAGGGTATCGAAGCTGACCTGATGGACAGTAGTGACCATTTCTTTGTAGATTGGGTGCCAGATTGTGCACCTTTGGAGTGCTGTGTATATTGCATCATCACTGAAGGGTGCTTCCAGGAGGCTTGTCTCCATCTGCATGACTCTAATCTCTTGGATTAGCTTCCGTGTGTCAGCATTAAACATCTTAACTTCGTTGAGCTGAGCAAGGAGCGTGATTTGTCGTGAGGTCCTAGTAGCTTCACTGGTCAAACCCTTTTCGATCTTCCTCCAGGTCTGGTGGAAAGTCAAGTGTGCCTTACTAATGTCGAGTAATAAATAGAGGATGTTATGCTCTCCTTCAGTGTCTAAGGTGCTGCGTAGCACACCCACTAGAGCATTGTCAAAGGTTTTGTTCCATTTTGGGTGATTCCTATCATACATGCCCTCCAAGTGCCATATGGCATGAGGAACAACTCTAAGGGTGGCCTTGATAAGGGTGCTCCAGCTATAGTAGTTTCGCAATGTGAGTTTAGGGACCACCTCCACGATCTTGGCTAGGGTGTGGTAGTCGTACCTCTCGTTGTCATCATTGGAGTCTGACCCCTCTTCAGCTTCATTAACCTCGGTTTTGTTGCCGTTGGTGGCCTCCTTATCAATTCATACTTGTTGGGTCACCTTACCCTTTCTTCCTCCTTTAGTCTTCTCAGTCACTTCACTGGCTTGGTGATCTCCTTCTCCTTTCATGCTCAATTTCATGGGTTAGAGCCCCACGTTGGGAGCCAGTTGAAATTAGATGCACCGATACAGAGGCCACTAACAGGCACTCTCACAATCAGGTAGTCTTTAAGCAAAAGGCTTATATTTTCATGGTATGGTAGTAACCATCTTGATAATATATATACATGTTCTGTGCACCCATTTGTGCTCACTTTGGCGAATCATTCCTATATGATACATATCTATCTTCATGAGTGTTGTCATGCCAACGTACCCCCTGCATCTTATGGTGTTGATAATCGTTTATGGCCTGCATTATCCCCCACTAGCTTCGTGTTCTACTTGTCTCTCCTCGTTGCTCGATGTTTTTCCGATTTCCTGATGTTGTGAGCTTCCATTTAATGTGTCGCGTGTTGGCGATGCCGGTGCACCTTCAACTGGCGCAGAAGTGGGATTCTTGAATGGGATTCTTAAAACGAAAATATACAGCTCGCGCGTAAACTGTCGCACGATTTTACATGTCACCACACATCACTCTAATGCTCAATAGCCATAAGTTGTATTGCCACACTGTCTGGTATCGTCTGAAAGCCCTGCTTCTTCTCTCCAAGACTGTGTGATTGATATTGACATTGCATGCGAAAATTGTGTATGAATCCTACGAATGGATAGAAACGCATTTTTCAAAGGTAAGCAAAGAGGCACGTGACCAACGCGCAGAATACCATTTGAGCCATCTCGCTCGCTCTCCCTCCCTTCCCCTTATACAATACATTTCACATCTCACGCACATTAGTTTCTTATATAGCTTTTCTTTGGTATTTCGTTCTCGCGCGCATTCCGTCTCGCTTACACGCGAGGCTCGACCGACCATGGGAGCTCGGAAGCGACTCACCTCGAGTTCGGCAATTTAACATTCCCCCCCTCCCCCGCCTTTTTATTCCTCAATTCCTTAGCCTCCTTTTCCAACAATTTTCATGCGTTGTCAAGGGCGATAATAATCACCGTTGATTATATAAAAGCTCGGGACACGGAACTGAAAACTCCCAAGTGGGATCTCACAACGCTTTACTCAAATTCACAATTTGGCCCTCCACAAGGCGAGGCACGCTTTGAGAAGAAACGCATCGGCCATCTCGGAGTGACAACAGAAGCACAAGGGTCCAACAATATAAATTCTGACCTGAGCATAGATCCACCACCACCATCAGCTCGACAAGATCATCTAAAAGCTCGCACGCACATATCAAGGATGTCGCCGCCGCGCGTGCTCACCATCGCTGGTTCGGATTCAGGAGGAGGCGCAGGCATCCAAGCCGATCTCAAGACGTTGCTCTCCCTGGGCACGTATGGTCTTTCGGTACTCACGGCCTTGACAGCACAAAATACAGCAGGCGTGTCCGCAATCCATGCCTGTCCACCCGAATTTGTGCTGCAGCAATTCAACTCGGTAGCTTCAGATATCCAGATCGATGCAGTCAAGCTCGGCATGTTGTGCAATCACGAGATTGTCGCCGCCCTGGCATCAAGACTTAGCGAATGGAGGAAGGCGACTGATGCGAACGGTGGCAGTGGGGTACCAATAGTATTGGACCCGGTTATGGTCTCGACATCAGGATCTCTGCTGCTCTCGGAAGGTGCTATTGAGACGCTGATTCGAGACTTGCTGCCGCTTTGCACTATCCTGACACCGAACTTGCCAGAGGCAAGACAGCTGCTCAAGTATGCTGCCAAGTTCACGTCGCACCAATCAGGACCGCGCGAGCTCGAGCTGGCACAGTACAATCACGATACAGAGCTACCACAGATGATGGCAGCAGCCAAGATCATCGCAAAGCTAGGTCCGGAGGCTGTGCTGGTCAAAGGAGGTCACGCCAAGCTTAAAAGATGCCAGATTGACGCGTATCTGGAAGGTATCGATGCAGGGCCTTCTGGTGTACAGACGATACCTCTGACGGAAACTACTTGGCAAGCATCTAGGCCCAAAGAGCGATATCCACAGCGCAAAGAGAAGCGTAGCACTGCGTCGAAATCTCGGAAGGTAACGACTGAAGAGGATTCCAGACAACTCGCAGGTGTTGATGGCGCCATCATCACAGTTCAAGGCAGCGTAACGGTCATCCGGACCGACAGGATCCCGCTGAGCGAGGTCTTGGATCGCCAACATAAGCAATCAGATGACGAATCTGTTGTATGTGATGTCCTGTATCAACAGATCAGCCAAGGCGAGGGCGCATATGTGTTGTTCGTCAAACCACTGATCGACTCAACCGCGACACACGGTACAGGCTGCACACTCTCATCCGCCATAGCAGCGTCTCTTGCACAGGGCCTTTCTTTACTGCGCTCCACATCGATAGCGATCAAGTACGTGCAAAACGCGATTGCTAACGGCATTCACGATCTAGGCAAAGGTCCAGGCCCACTCGACCATTCATATCCCTTCCAGCCACGTGGTCTCATCACCTCACCGACTCATACAGATAGCTCTACAACGCATCCGTTCGCATTGAATCGGAACTTGATCTCGAACTCGCTCGAGGTTTGGACAGCCTTCGTCCAGCACCCTTTCGTATTGGGACTGGCAGACGGGTCATTACCACGGGAAAGCTTCGTATGGTTCATGAAGCAAGACTATCTCTTCCTTGGTCACTATGCACGCATCTGGGCACAAGCGGCCTCGTCTTCAGACAACACGTTCGAAGAGGTTTCTCAATTGGCAGAGCTATCCGAAGCGATGGCAGAGGAAGCGAAACTACATCAACGCCTCTGTTCGGAGAGCTTTGGGATATCTGCCGAGCAGCTGGAGAATGAGACGATGGAAAGCGCAGCGACACTAGCATACACGCGGTTTGTGCTCGACACAGCTCGGTCCAGCGATGGTCTGGACTTGTTCGTCGCAGTAAGCCCATGCATGGTGGGTTATGCTCAAGTTGGTCTCTGGCTGGCAAAGAAGCGCAAGGCAGACATCAACAAGGACTATGCAGCGTGGATCGATGGCTACGCAGGGGAGGAGTTTCAGGAGGTGGTGCAAAAGGCGATGCGACTAGTGGAGGCCAAGGCTGCAAGAGATGCTCCCACACCGGAGAGGCTGCGAAAGTTGCAAAAGATCTGGAACGCGGCGTGTCGACTGGAAGCAGGCATGTGGGATGAAGCTGTAGATGCTCGTTTGCGCAGATTGGTGCTTGAACCTTGAAAGCAACGCTGTCCATGTGCGCATTTCTCCGCACACCACGAGACTAGTAGCGCGACTTGTTCTGGCCGTCAAAGTGTGTTTGGTCGAGTTGCAAGATAGAAGTGTCATGGGTTCTGTGATGCAATAGGATGACTGTCATTGCCTAATCTAACCTGTGGCTTTCCTGTTTCCTCGATCTCGCTTGTAGCGAACTGGGCAGTCGATGGCCGGGGGAGACGACGCGCGTTCAGTAACCACGTGCGATCCTCACCGGTTCCAACACCATCCAAAGTGGGTCAGAAAGGCAGAAGGACTATTATGAAGCATCGAAGAGGAGGTCAATCGCGAAGAAGGTGCAAGCTGCGAACCCTGTGATTGAAAGATGATGATGAGTGAGCGTGCAGCGTCATCGCGCAAGACCCGACATTTGACAGGGCATCGACAGGCCAAAATGGCTGACGATGCAATTTTACATAACGCATCTGCAGAACGTCGGTGTCTTGGTGCTCTCAGGCCGCTCGTTTTGATGATCAGCAGCAACAAGGACAAGGAAGACGGGATGTCTTATTTGATCGGCCATCATTCTTCCCGCCCTCAATGCCAATCCGGCTTTGCGTACTTGGGTTGCGGCGCTCTCTCGCGTAAGTTAACCAGCTTTGGATGTTCGACGTCAGTCCCTTGTTCTCTCCCTGAAACTCGATCCTGTCAGCGTAAGACTTTTTCGAATCGCTTTTGCCAAGCAATGTTGTCAACGCTGACTTATCGCCCTTGACAACGCGTGAAACTTGTTGGAAAAGGAGGCCGAGAAATTGGAAGGAAAATATATATATTATGTTAAATCGCCCAACTCGAGTGAGTCGCTTGCGAGCTCCCGGCTCAAAGCGTTGCGACGAAATGGAGTTCTGCGCGTTGGTCACGTGCCCCTTCGCTCACCTTTGAAAAATGCGCATGTATCCATTCGCACGATAAGTCATGATCGCGTGCTCGATTGGCGTTGATGCAAAGGCTTTTGCTTGATTGGCTGCGTTAGGTTGCAACTCGAATCTTGCTGTTCCTGTTCCGTTCGAAGCGAGAAGCAAGCCACAATTCCAATTGTGTCCCTCTCCCGCTGTCAAATCGCTTTCAAACTGGTTTTCTCTGTTATTTGATACGCCGGGAAAGTGATGATCGGATTTCCCGCTGCATGCAATTTGCGTCGGTGCACATAGAAGCGGCGCTACCGAAAAAGACGAAAAGCCCGATGCAATGGATGTGCGGCACGGTTTCTGGAGAAGAATACAGAGGCTGCACACCGACGGTCAAGCTAGGAAAAGAGCAAAGAGGTGCCAAGCGTGATAAAAGAGAAAAGAAACAGGGCACATACTTGTCGACGGCAGTTGGAGCGGACAACTCTTGTCGTGTGCGCCGGCCAGTCATACAGTAAAACGCGCCAGGCCGTCATTTTTCTTGCAAAAACAAGAGCACCGCTCGTTCTTTCATCGATGTGCGTGCATGTTTCCAACGTCATTCCTCGCTCTCTCTGGTTCGCTTCCTCTCGACTTGCCTGTGCCTATCTTAGTCTTGCTTGTCGTATGATGTAGCCCCTGTTCTCTAGCTTAGCCGTGGTCGCGAATACATACGTTAGCCCTGGCACAAATTCTCCGCTCTTGCTTGCTCGCTTGCTCGCTTGCTTGCACTCAATCATGCTGCGCTGTACATAGGCGAATCAATCCAGACTCTTTAGCGAATGACCTTCGAAACTATACCTTTCTTTCCTAGCAAAGGGTCCTGACCCTGGGTAAGCTCATACCATCACAGGTAATAATAGCGTTACCGTCTGTCTGTGTTCGGCGGCAACATTTCTCACAATCACAAAGAAGAGAACTCAATATGATGACGATTGCGTTAGAGCGAGTTCCTTCGTCTGGTCTGAGGCGAAACCTGCCAGTTCCCTTTTCCTTTCTCTAGCGTCACTCGGGGCGATGATCTATCGGTCCGGGTTCACCAATGCCCTTTTTGTTTCCGCGTAGCCAGACCATTCAGTTCGGCACTTTACCACAGTGTTTTTCCCACGACATACTCATCCCTCTCGGAAGACCCGACGTAGCTCGAGTGCCTCTTTGCTCCCACTTTAGCGCTCTTACTCTCCGAAGTGAGAGAAAGAGAATCCCTTCTAGCCCAACTCGAGCGAGCAACAGAACTCAGCTCCTCTCTGAAACGCAACTCCCTTCCATAACCACACCTATCATCTCTCAACTTCCCCTCTCTCGGAGCATCGAGATCCTTTGGTGCTAATAAGGGTCCACCGATCATGGCGGACAACTCATATAGCAGTGCTGGTGCTGTCCACCGCACCTCTTCATCTGACGAAGAGACCGCAGCCGAAATACCACGACACAATGACGCCGCTTCCTCCACCCACGACAGCAGCAACAAAACCAACGAGCAAGTCCCCGCTGATATCGAGGCCATTCGCGAGAAGAACGATCTCACAAAGACCAACCAAGAGAAGCAGCGCGAAGGAGAACACGATCTTCAACCCCGTGAAGAGGATGGCAAGATCGTCCTTACCGAGCGAGCCGGTTACCTCTCAACTGCTTACTCCTACCCGACATGGAACAAGTGGGCCATTCTCTGCGTCATCTTTGCCGTTCAGGTTTCCATGAACTTCAACACTTCCGTCTACCCTAACGCTGTTGTGGGTGTTGCCGAAAAGTACCGCGTTTCCGAGCCGGCCGCTCGTGTAGGTCAGATGATCTTCCTTGTCGCCTACGCTTTCGGCTGTGAGTTCTGGGCTCCCTGGTCTGAAGAGATTGGTCGATGGCCCGTCCTTCAGCTTTCGCTCTTTCTCGTCAACATCTGGCAGATTCTCGCCGCTCTCGCTCCCAACTACGGCTCTCTCATCGTTGCTCGTTTCCTCGGTGGTCTCTTCACCGCAGGTGGATCCGTCACTTTGGGTATGGTTGCCGATCTCTGGGAGCCTGATGAGCAACAGTTTGCTGTCGCCTTCGTCGTGCTCTCCTCCGTCGGTGGTACTTCCGTCGGTCCTTTCGTCGGTGGTTTCATCCAGGCTTACCTTAAGCTCGAGTGGAACTTCTGGATTCAGCTCATCTTTGGAGGTGTTGTCCAGATCGCACACTTCTTCCTCGTTCCCGAGACTCGTTCCACTATCTTGCTCGATCGCGAGGCCAAGCGCCGTCGCAAGAGCGGCGAGAACAACATTTATGGTCCCAACGAAGTTCGCACGGAGCGATTCAGCATGAAGGAGATCGGAACCTACTGGCTTCGTCCCTTCGAGATGTTCCTTCGAGAGCCTATTGTTCTTTTCCTCTCATTGCTTTCTGGTTTCTCCGACATGCTCATCTTTATCTTCCTCGAGTCATTTCAGCTCGTGTACAAGCAGTGGGGTTTCAGCACTGTCCAGATTGGTCTGGCCTTTATCCCCATCAACCTGGGTTATCTGCTAGCCTACTTCATTTTTGTGCCCCGTTTCCGCTGGGAGAGGAAACGCCGCGTTCGTGACCCCGATGCCCTCGCTCCCGAAGCCCGTCTCTGGTTGCTGCTTTACCTCGCACCCCTCGAAGCACTTGGACTATTTGGCTTTGCCTGGACATCTCTCGGCCCACCTCAGGTGCACTGGATCGCCCCCATGATTTTCTCCTGCATGATCGCAATCGCCAACTACGCTATATATATGGCGACGATTGACTACATGATAGCCGCTTACGGTCCTTACTCGGCCTCTGCAACAGGAGGAAACGCTCTGGCAAGAGACTTTCTTGCCGGTATCTCCGCAATGTACGCCACACCTCTCTACGACACGCTGGGTCTCGAATGGGCTTCTACTCTCCTCGCTTTCCTTGCCATCATCGTTGCCATTCCCGTATACATCTTCTACTGGAAAGGACCTGCGATCAGGGAGAGGAGTAGGTTCGCCCAGTCGCTGACTGAGAATAGGAAGGCGAACGGCGGTAAGAGGATCGATCAAGATGAAAAGGCGGAGAACGGCACTATGTACCGCAGGAGGAAGCAGCAGGAACAGCCTCAGGAGTAGACTGCGATAGGAGAAGAGATGTGCGTTGAGAGTTGTATAGATGGAAGCAAATGTACATAGACTTATCGTGCGAATGGATACATGCGCATTTTTTCAATGATGAGCGAAGGGGCACGTGAGCAACAATTGAAGATAACAATTAATATACGGCGTTATCGGGGTCACAATCAGACTCCCTTTTGCCACAGCCATATGTTCAATGTAATGCTTAGTTTTCATAGTGCAAACCTAAATGACAAACACATATATATACTCCATTCGCTGCTCTAATCCTATCCGAGACAGTACATGTCACTTCATTTGTACTCCTGTGTTGCTATGATACTGGGTACCACTGAGCTGTCGCCATGACAACGATCATGTACCTCATTGTGCTTCTCGCTTAAATAAGTCTTCTGTACCTCAGTGTCTCGGCCATAACATGTGCATCTTGCTTGAGATGCCAACACATCTTCAACTCCCCCCTTTGGCAGGATCTCCAGCCCTATCATCCGAGCTAATCAAGAAGTGTTGAGACCCTGTAAAGGTTTTGTCAAGACATCTGCAACATTGTTTGCTGTTCTGACATATTTGATTGCCACATCACCCTCTTGCATGTGATTGCAGATGAAATGATATTGTGTGTCAATATGCTTTAACTTCCAATGTTTGGCTGGATCTTTACTCACCTGTATGCACCCCTGACTATCCATGTATAGCACAGGCCAAACGTCCATGGTCTCCAAGTCCCGGAGCAAATATGAGAAGAATAATGCTTCCTGCACTGCTTCGGAAGCAGCAACGAACTCTGCTTTGACTGCTGACAATGCCACACATTTTTTAACGAGAGAATTCCAACTCACTGGACATCCATACACATATGTTATCAATCCCAAGGTGCTCCTTTGTCCATTTGTGGGGTCAGATGCCCAGTTTGCATCAGTATACGTTGTTACCGGTGTATCTGAGTGCTCATTTGTCTCCCCTCCTAAGTGCAACTGATATCTGTTTGTCTGGTTCAGGTACTTTACCACATGAATGGCTGCCTTCCATGCACTGCCAATTGGGATCAACATATATTGTGACAATATGCCAACAGCAAATGCAATGTCTGGTCAGGCTGTGTTGGAGACCCATAATAGTTGGCCGACCAACTCTTGGTACTTTTTTGCTTGTTGAGTGTTGCATCTCTTGCCTCTGGCGACATCCACCACACTCAGCATAGGTATCCAGGATTTCTCATTTGCTCCTTCTAACCATTTGTTCACTATTGCTTTGATGTATGCCATTAAATCAAGCGATATCCTCCTCTGTCTTCTATCACATGTGATCTTGATACCCAGAAATTCTTTGATCCTTCTGTTATCTTGCGTCTCCCATTTGTCCATGATCTCTTGTTTAGTGTGGTCTACTTCATTGTGACTGGGTGACGTTATCAGCATGTCATCCACGTATGCTGTAATGATTGTGATCTTGTCGCCTGTCCCTCTTGAGTATAAACATGGTGTGCTCAGCATGCAATGAAATCTGATTGTCTGGAGATGTGAGTCTAACTCAATGTTCCATTCTCGGCTTGACTGTTTCAGACAGTACAGTCCTTTCACTACCTTCAATGCTTTTCTGGGTGGTATTTTGATTCCTACTGGGGGCTTGAGATATACATCATGGTGTATAGTGAAGTTCAGGTATGCTTGCTTCACGTCAATTGAGTCTATTTCCCAATCTCATACTGCTGCGACAGCGATCACCCCTCGAATGGATTGGATGGGTGCTACTGGTGCGAAGACCTCTGTGTAGTCGATGCCCTTGTGTTGGGTGAAACCTCGTGCCACAAGCCAGGCTTTGAACTTTGTCAGCATGAGGTTTGCATTGGTTTTGATCTTGAGTACCCAACACGTGTCGATGGTGTTTGCCCCCTTTGGGAGGTCGGCGATCTCCCACATGCCCATCGCTTCCAATCCATCCAGCTCCTTTCGCATGGCCTCCTCCCAGTGCTTTCTGTCTTCTCCACTCATTGCTTCATGTATGGTTGGGTCCAGATTCTTTCTCCATGTCATGAGCTGGAGTGTGCAGAGCGGAGGAGGCCGAAGTTCATATGAAGGCAGCGCAGGAATCAAGGGATCGGGCAGAATCGCAGGAATTGCAGAAGTCAGTGAGATCGGTAATAGTTACGACTCTCTGACAGATCTCACCAAGAGAGGTGTGAACGAGACTGATATCACGTATTCCAGCGAAATCGGTAGGAAGCACAATCTTGTGGCAGATTCTGTGGAGATCAGTGATAAGGACGTACGTACGACGATTCACATGCAAGAATCACCACACTTATATGGGAAGGGGACCAAGCTCCACTGGGCCGGGGGGGCTCAGTCTTTCCAAGAGGGGGACCGAGCCCTACGACATGCAATAGGTTACCACTCAGGGGCATGCAAGGTAGAGATAGAAGAGGACCATCGCTGGTCAAAGGTAGTAGAGCTGTACAACGGACACCGGCAAAGAGAGCATGAGGAGAAAGAGCAGTGTTGATGGAGTCGACACAGCTTAAGGAAGATAGAACGGGATAGCATCGAGACCAGGAGGAGTTTCATTGAAGACTCCTGTGTAGTACTTAACACAGGAGGTACTCTCTGGAGAGAGGGCAGGAGCAGCGTCGCTGGCAACACTGTGAAAGGGGTATATAACCATACCTCCTCGTCACAAATGGTCGAGTGGATTTGCATCCACTCTACACACCATACAACTAGTCATAACTTTAGCATAAGTATCATTAGTTTCTCAGTCAGCATAGCAGCAATCAATAGATTGCCTCTCATTGAAGCATGTGTGTTGTCTCACCACTCACTGATGTCCGAAGGCGGTTCTTGGCAAACCAGTGGTCCAGATAATGATAGAACTGAAGGCAGCCATTCACTGCGGTCCGGGGATCACCTCAAGCGTTAGTCAGCACATTGGACACTTGTGTCGACACCATCAATCAATATTCACACCATCCCATTGGTGTCAATACCAAGTTCACATAGAGTCGTATCATACGTGATCGTGCCAAGCTACCTCTGGATGGAGTGTCCACAGCAGTTAGTCGAAATCTGTCATAACGACAATACAACTACAGATTCCAACGAGAAAAGTGACAGAGACGGCTCTGTCACATAATTCACTAGGAATCCTAATACCATTAGCGCTGTTGCATAACTCGACAGAATCGGTAGTAGTATCAGTACTACTACGGATTTCAGGTTTCAGGCGCGCAACTGCTGACACTCCGTTCCAATTGTGTCGCTACGAGTCCAAATAATTTGCTGTCAATCTGAGTTTTGGTGATTGATCCCTGTTCCATCACCTCTGCCATTCCTCCACTTAACCTTTCTTCCAGATCTGTCTCCATATCCATGTATTCTTCTAGTGGACCTTCATCTGTTTTCTCGAATATATTTTCTTTGTTATATCCCAGATCTTCGAAATTTTCTTCTGTCATCATTGTTGGAGGTGCCTTTGTGTCGACTGGTCGCCACTCTGTTCTGTCTGACCAGCACTTTGATTCCATTAATTTTGCTGAATTGCTCCAGAACATGTTCGGATTATAGTCTGGGCTGTAGAAGAGCCAGCCCTTTCTCTCTAGGCTGTATCCCAAGAAAATGGATGCAACGGCTCGCTGATCCAGTTTCTTGTTGTCCTGTTTGACTTTGGGTACATTTACCCATGCCAGACAACCAAACACTCATAGGAGTCTTAAAGCTCGCTCCAGTGACTTGCCAAACATTGCTTGATAAGGAAACTCATTATCAACGCTCGGAGTGAGGTTTATTTTGAACACCGCAGCTCTGATTGCATATGGCCAGAACTTCTTTGGTAGTCTCCTCTGCATTAGTAATGTCCTCATCTTCTCTCCAAGGGTCCTGTTCATTCTCTCTACCTGTCCATTTTGTTTGCTGTTGTACCCTATGGTGGTTTGCCACTCTATGCCCTTTTCTAGCGACCATTCTAATGCATCATTGCTTCTCCATTTGGTTCCTTGATCAGATCAGATCACTTTTAGCTTCCGATCCATCTGTGTCTCCAGGAACGAGACAATCCTTTTGAGTTGCATAAATGCATGACTTTTTCGTGTCAATGGCTGTGCATACACATACTTGCTATGATCGTCAACCAGCACCAATGTGCATGTGTACTCTGTCACATGGGACAAATCTATTATTAGATTGACATGGATAAGATCCAGGGGCCCTATGGCTCTTTCACCACAACCTTGCCCCATCCAAGCACTTGTGCTCTTGGATCATACACACTGCTCACATGTCAGAGCAGTGTTTGGATCCAATTCCATAGTACACTTATCTTTTAGTTTGCTCATGATCACTTTAGCTTTATCTCTTCCTGGGTGTCTGAGATGCTCATGCCATAGTTGTTGCTTTGAAATTTTTGGCTCATTCTTAATATGCTTGAACTCCTCATCAACACCTTCAAACAGTGGAGTTGATGTGGCCATCGCGCTTTCTTGCCATGTGTCGGCTTGGAACTCCAAGAGTCCTCACTCGTGATTTTTTGCAATCTTAAGTGTCATGCCATTTGTTAGAAAGATTTGGCCACCAGTTGTGTCCAATATCACTTGTGCTCCTTCATCCGTTAATGAATTCGTTGACAGTAGGTTAACATTAAGGTGCTTCACATATAGTACATCTTGTAGGGAGATTTCCCAGTGTTCTGTTGATATGTTTGCATCTCCTATAGCTGCTGCTTCCAAGACCTCGCTTCCAGCGGTAATTATCCACTTTCAGCAAGTTTTCAGATGGATTAGCATGCTATAATTGTTCACCATATGATAACTCACCCCCAAGTCCAAGATCCAATGGGCTGTTTCTTTTGTGTTTGGGGGGTCTTGCCATTTCAATGGGAGAGTGAGGGAGCACCACACTTCCTATTTAGGTTTATTGAAGGGGGAGTCTTTGGAAATGGTGACTGAGGCATCACATTGACTAATACAGTGTCCCGGTCACTTGCATATCCAGCATCGGATTTGATGTGGTCTGCCTGTGTTCTTCAAGCTTGTGTGGCTGTTGTCGGCTTCAGCTTCGGTCTCTCCAGCCTGTTCGTATTGATTGTCATTTCCAGCAGTTCTAGCGCTGGCTTGTTGGGGGTCGATCTTTTGCACAGGAACACTCTTGACAGCGGTCTGCTGAATGCTTAGTGCAGTGGTGAGAGTGTTGAAATCGATTTGATGAATGGTGGTGACTGTCTCCTTATACACCGGATGCCGGATTGTGCATTTCTGCAGGACCGAGAACAATGTATCATCAGCGAATGGTTTGCCGAGGAGGCTACTTTCAGTCTGTATGGACCAGATCTCTTGAATTAGCTTTCTGGCATCCAAGTGAAACATCTTTGTGTCATTGAGCTGCGAGATGAGCACAAGTCTGTGAGACATCTTGGTGGCTTCATTCGTGAGACCATTTTTGATCTTTCTCCACACTTGATTGAAAGTAAGGTATTCCTTGATTACATCTAGAATGAGGTAATTTACATTGTATTCTCTGGTGGTGTCAATTGTTCCACACAGGGCGTTGATTAAAGCATCATCGAGGGAGCAGCTCCATTTCAGGTGCTTCTTGTCATATGTTCCCTCAAGGTGTTTCATTGCATGGGGCACAGAATGGAGGAAAGATTTCACGTGGACGCTCCAGCTATAATAGTTGCGTGACGTGAGCTTTGGCATGGGTTCGAGGAGCCTTGTGTCACGGGATCGGGAATCGGGTAACCAAACCGAACATAGTGAGCAGAAAAACCACTACACCAGCTAGACCCTTAGCTGGTGTACCCGATTCACACAACACTGAAGTATAAGCATTTTCACTCCCAAATGCTCCGGACTCGGAGAACGGAACCATTCCGGTGACACCTTGCTAGGGTGCGAAAGCTATATCGCTTGTTGCCATCATCGAAGTCGTGGTTGGAGTCAGTGTCTTCGTTGGCTTCATTTTCAATGGACTCTGGCTCGTTCTCGTTTGTGGCATCATTGTTGACCTGGACCTGGGTGTTCTTACCTTTTCTGCTTCCTTTGGTCCTCGTTTTGGTGTCTTCTACCATGGTTGTCGATGAGTTTCAGTTAGCTCAGTGATAGCTTCTTCAGACTCTTAATCAATTGAAGATAACAATTAATATATGGTGTTATTGGGGTCACAATCAGACTCCCTTTTGCCACAGCTGTATGTTCAATGTAATGCTTAGTTTTCATAGTGCAAACCTAAATGACAAACACATATATATACTCCATTCACTGCTCTAATCCTATCCATGACAGTACGTGTCACTTCATTCGTACTCCTGTGTTGCTATGATACTGGGTACCACTGAGCTGTTGCCATGACAACAATCATGTACCTCATTGTGCTTCTCGCTTAAATAAGTCTTCTGTACCTCAGTGTCTCAGCTGTAACACATGCATCTTGCTTGAGATGCCGACGCATCTTCAACTGCAACGCGCAACACTCTCATTTCGTCACAACGCTTTGAGCCGGAAGCTCGCAAGCGACTCACTCGGGTTAGGCAATTTAACATTCCTTTTTCCTCAATTTCTCAGCCTTCTTTTCCAACAATTTTCACGCTTTGTCAAGGGCGATAACTCAGCGTTGGTACTTAGAAGCGGATCTTTCGATGTTGAATTGAATCAGTTGAAGAATCGTCGGCATTCCAACGGGGTTTTACGGGATCCGCAGAGCACAAGCGAGCCACCAGTGAAGTAAAATGCATATAGGTGGTATGCATGTGGGATGCATAAGCGTTGCCATAGCAACACTCAGGAGTAACGCGGGAGACGACACTCAGGAGTAATATGAGGAATGGCCCACCACAGTCTCGCATGTATAGAAGGTGATGATCAGGTATATATATATATGCCTATGTACATAGCATCCCATTGATAAAAATGATAAGCATTCAAGAAGACATAGACTTGTGGACAAGAGCTTGATGGTAGCTCTGATCAGCATATAGGACTTGTAATCTTCAATTGAAGATTGTTGGAGCAAAAGACACCACTGCGTTGGGGCTACGATCAAGCTCCTTTCGAACAGGTGTATGCTAATTGTAATGCTTAATTTTCTTCGTGTGGACTAGAGCTACAAACGTGTATATATATATAGCTTCGCATCATCCATGAGAATGTCAAGTATTCTTAGGCAAACCGAGTGTCTGTCCTGCTGTGCTCCTCAGCCATTTCTCCTACAGGTTCCCTGAGCTGCATCATTAACTACGTCATGCTTCCGGCGTCCCTGAGTCAGCTCGTGAATAAGCAGCTCTTTCACAAGGTCCGGCGACTGCTAGCCTCGGCAATCGCTAACCTTGGCAATCGTATGTTCCAACAATCGCGGGCTTCGGCAATTGAATAAGCTCTAGAGAATTTTTGACGTATCTTCAACTGAATCTAATTGTAGCCTCCAATCGCACGCCGTGTCGACCTCTGGAACTGAGCAAGCTGCGACTCTAGGCTTCCATGAGTTCTCGCTTGCTTGAAAGAGCATTTGTGGGAGACTAGCAGATAAGGAGCTTTGTCTGGAGCGCTGTCGTTGAGGAAGAGGAAATTTTGTGACAGGCAGAATGACTCTTAAAAAAAAAAGCGCAAACATGAGGTGTAGAAACTAGGCACTCAAAATGAACGCCACGCAACACCCAGTTGAAGTTTTCGTGTGATTTATGATGATAGAGGGGGGAAGAGAGAGAGCGAGAAGAGAAGGAGTCTATATATATACAGAAGAGGAGCGGAGCGGTAGAGTGCCGCATTGACTGCGGAGCAAGACAAAACATTTGTCTTGAGTAGGTCGTGACACATGCGGCCTGTGCTCGGATGCTTTACCCTTTTACTCGGCCGTAAGCACTACCTCCGCAGTTTCTACGCTTTGTGTGACTTCTATCCTCTTCAACTCACCCCACCGTGCTGTCAAATTGTGCACAAGCCCGCAATACCCTTTCGACACCATCCCATTCAACAATCTGAGACTATGGCTGTTCAAGTATGAATGATATAGGGAGGCCAACCCTAACCCTAAGCCTATCCCCGACCCTAAGCTAAGCTAGCCTCGCCCTGAAACTCTGATACTTGCTCCTTGCTCTAAAGGAAAATCTACTATTGACTCTGACTCTAGAGATCGCGTACTGAAGTTGGAATGACCCAACTCTACCTAATTTCTGAAGTCACCACCAGGAGGTACTTGGTACGGAAGCGGACCTCAAGTCCAGCTTCAAAGCACAAAGAAGGAAGAAGAGCAGATCTGCGAATTGCGAGAACAAGACCAAACACCAGAATACTAAAAGTACATAGAACCTTAGGCTACACGAAACTGGAAAGGACTCAAATCAGGCAGCTGAAACTCTTCCCCTCCTCCTCCCTCCTTCATCCCCATCCCCATCCCACCGAGACTAGGAGGGGTAAACTCAACCGAACTCCCGTAATCAAGTGATCCCAACGTAGCCGTCGTCAGCGGTGGAGAAAGAGAATGGTTGGAAGAGGCTCTACTTGAACTTGCGTCCGAAACCTCTGAACTGGCATGTTTAGGAGGCAGCGTTGTAGGGGTTAGAAAAAACGCCTGATTCGCATTCGCATTGTTGTAAGGGTGGGGAGAAGAGGTCGGATCCAGATCGAGGTCTGTCCAGAATGGTTGCATTCCTCCTCCGCTGGGTGTGTACGTTTGTTGCTGTGTTGGAACTGGGACGCTGAGATTCGCACCACTATCAGCGGCAGCACCACCTTCGTTGAGAATCTGCCAGCAAGATTGCCACACGTCGTCGGGCAATACTGACACCTGTCCCTCCGCTCCTCCCTGATGACAAGTAGAAGCATCGGCAAGGAAAGATTCGATTGCACTAGCGTTCTTCCTGCCCAGTCCTACCTCTGAACGCTCCTGCTCGCAGCGTTCTTGCTGCTGCTTCAGTGGCGAGTGTAGATCCAACAACTTCCTAACCTCCACACTTGCATCCACCGCCATAATACTTCGATTGCTCAACTGTTCCAACGCCCAGATACACTTCTCCACTCTCTCCTCGGCACTTTTGACCTCTTCCCACCTTCCTTCCCTCGCCCATCCCGCAAATGCCTTGATCTCGCTTTTTGCAACACAGGCGAATCCATGAACTGAAATTTCCGGCCACGGATCACTATGCAAGATAGTGCTGTTGGTAGCTTCGATAAAGTCGAACGAACTCGGACTGCCAGCTTTGGCCATACTACTCGCCAAACTCGAATGCTGAATAGCATAGATCAGCGCGGCGGTTTGGTTGCATACCTTGCTACGGAGCGAAGCGAAGACTTGATCGGTGTTGTTAAACGGGTCCGAAGCGGAACGGTCCATAGTAGAGACGAGCTCGACGAGGAGGATTGCAGCAAGGTTCCACTTCGTAGCGGTGATCACGTGCCAAGATTGAATGGAGGGCGGAAGTTCGGAATGGTGTGCAATACAAGAAGCGAAAAAGGGAGCGAAGGTTTCATCCCAGTGTCGAACCACGGACAACACGTGGGTGATCTGCCTCTCGATCTGTTCGGCGGGGGCTTGACGCCAATAGCTCGATTGCAGACGACCTACGTGGCGGAAGAGCAGGACCTTGATAGGGGTGGCATAGGCAAGGGTGCGTTTGGCTTCTTCTTCAGAGCATGGCCAAGATTTGGCAAAGGTGTGCATGTTTGATTTGCTGTTTGCAGGAATTACTTCGTCCCAGATCTTGCGGAGCGGTTTTTTGCGGGTGCTGCCCGAGGTAAGGAAGCTGTCTGTTTCGGATGCAGAGGGTTGGGTGGAGAGGAGTTGGTCGGTGAGCTCTGCATCTTCGTCGCCAATGACAGCGTCGTATTTGCGGAGAACGGAGAGTTCGGTATCCATCATACACCCGAACCAGTAGAGATTGTGGTAGGTGTTCTCCAGTAGTGTTGCTTCAGCTCGGCGGTGAGCAACCTGGGTGGGATCCAGGCCGGGTTCTTGAGTTGACCAGAGATCGATGCCTTTCCGCCTGAGCTGTTGGATCTTGAGACGGAAAGCTTTGAGCTTGCGCATAGCAGTGGCCAACATCATGGTACTCGCCTCTGCAGGGATCTGCCATGAACTGGAGTC
Source organism: Ustilago nuda (assembly GCA_022963125.1). Taxonomy (NCBI): domain Eukaryota; kingdom Fungi; phylum Basidiomycota; class Ustilaginomycetes; order Ustilaginales; family Ustilaginaceae; genus Ustilago; species Ustilago nuda. The sequence goes on from JALCUS010000021.1 coordinate 183,622, forward strand.
CAGCGCCGAGTTCTCATCCAGAGAAGGAACGTGTAGCTGAGAAGGATGGTCATGACTCGGATCATCTCGAGGAAAAGCTTCATTGTCGGGCACTTCCCTCGGCTTTTCCGTCCAAGCGAACAATATCAGCGCAAAGACGATTCTAAAGCTCCACGCATCGGCAGCATCCATGAGTTTGTCTCTGGCCTGTTTCCACAGCGATAACCGGATCCTTGCTTCGTCCGGCCTCCATCCACCGCCAGCCTCTCCGCTTCGGTGTCTTGGCCATTGGGCAGCATAAGCGAGGAGTACAGCGTGATATGCTTCCGAAACGCGCTTCTCGACATTGCGATTGGCGTTGTCAGGTTTGAAGATGCGTTTGGAGGCGTGGTCGAGCAAGCACACCTTTTTGTTGAGGGCCATAGCCGCAGAAGAAGAAGGCGGAGAGAAGGAAGAGCAGAGGGCAGAAGAGGAGAGGAGGTAAGGCGTGGTTGCATCGGTGACCCAAACTCTGAAAGCGGATTCTGCAACTCCTTCGTATACATTCAAAAGATCGGTGTTGAGGTGAAATCGATCTGATGATTGGGCGAGGCGGACGGAAGGGGCTGTGTTCCAAATGTCGAAACCGAGAACGTCAAAAGGCGAAGTGCCATTTGCAGTAAAAGGTGACTGCGCTCGACTTCGTACTAGTGGCCCAGCACGGCTAGCATAGCTGGAAGTGGTGGCGTGATCGAAGTCGGCAAAGTCAGCAAACGTTGTTGTCGCTGTGGTATCGCTCTGCTTACTTCTCTTACTGTCCCTCTCCTCTCCCTCTTCACCACCTGCTTGGGAGGAGGAGTTGTTGAGGACCTCAAATACGGCATCGACATTACCGATACTTTCCGCTACACTCTCCCTTCTCCTTTTCGCGCCTTCACTACTCTCTTCCATGGCCGCCTCCATACTTTCGTCCGCCATTATTGCGGGTAATTGAGACTGCAAGCTCTCAGCAAACGCCGCCCCAGTCAACCCACCCAGTGGAATTCCGCCAAATGAGTTGATCAAGCTGTTAAAGGTGCAAACCTGGCCTTTCTTCTTGCAGTTAGTGCATGCCACCTTGCTCGCTAACGCTTCCGCAATGGAAACGTACTGAGCGGAACAGGCACGTTTGGCTTGTCGACAACGGTCGCAGTTCTTGTACATTTTCTTGCGCGAGCGTGCTGCACCGGCGCCGCCCGCAGCAGCGCAGGTGGAAGCCTCAGCGGCTGTATTTGTTGCGTTGTTGGTTGGAGACATTGTGACGGATCGTCCCGATGATGGTGGTGATGGTGGTGGTGGTGGTGGTGGTGGTGGTGATGATGAGGCTATAGGAAGGTGCAAAGGGTGGCGATCCTGAAATGGTAGATCAGTCGGTTAGGTTAAATGAAGTGTGCGGATCGGTGGTGCCGAAGATCGCTTCTGATGGCGTGAGAAGGCTAAGTCGGTGGCGTAAATCTTAGCACCTTGTGATGACAGAGTTGGTGATAGTGACGATGAGAAGAGAGTTGTTCGCTGTCGGATCTGGGTGAAGAGTGGCGGGCAGCAAAGGAGGCCCGATTGTAGGAAGGACTGACGAATGGATTGCGACTATATATTCTGAGACGTTCCGTCAAAGAAATGCGGGGGAATGTCGCATCCTTCGATGCTCTCCACCGCAGTCTACGAGGGGAGATGAGGAAGAGACTAAAGATTAGATTGCAGAATGGCATTTTCGCAGAGATTCAGATCAGACACACCAAACATGTCTGCCCACACTTAACCCACAGAGGAGGGCAGGACCCACTTCCCAGGGCCCATGATAATGCTATGCAATGCTACATCTGAGAAAATAAAGGAGTCATATGGATAGCCTTGATAGGCATATCGAAAGCACCATTGTGGTCACAATCTGCTGAGTAGAAGCAGGTTAAGCATCAGAAATGTTTGCTAACACCTAGTCTTTGGTTGAGATTGCCACACTGAGAGCAGGTCTTCAATGTATATGCTTCTGATTGTATAAGAAGCACTGTTGGCCACCCAAATTTGTGTAGATAGCATGGATCATGAGCAACATTGTGGCAATCAATCAGCAAACAGTTGATGAAATTGCAGTGTCCCCAGCCCAGCAGCCTCCAGTAAGTGTTTTGGTGCAAGTGTCATAGGTCATAGGACCGGAGGCGCAGAAGGAAGAGGTTCCATGCACACAAATCGCGGAATCGGGTGAGTAGTGGGTTCCAACAGAGTTTGGCAGGATCAGTGGAATCAAGACCTTACAACAGATCTCAACAAAACCAAACAAAGGGTGCTACTCACATCGATCTCACAAGACATGCCACGAAGAAGGAGACAGTTGAGTTGGTATGGGTCAGGTGACTTCAAGCAATGGATGGTGGCAGGCACAGAAGAGCTCACCACCCAGATGAAGTGGGGAGAGGCCCTTGAGTGGCAATGAACTCAGCATAGGAAGGTTGGTGTTGTCATCAGAGGAGAGCAAGGAACTACAAGGGGGCAAGATGAAGGAGAGTGTGTCTTGCCGCTTGGATGAAGTGGGAATAACCCCTATCAAGAGTGAGGACAAGACAGGTCACATAGAGGACCAGGAGTAGAAGCTGTAGGAGCAGTGTCAAGAGGGACATACACCTCCTAGGAGGGGCAAGAGCAGTGTTGCAGGCAACACTGTAAGAGTCTATATATACACTCATTCCACCATTGTAGAAGAGTGGATCCTTATCCACTCTACACATAAATAGCTATATCTTTACCATATCATATACTTAGTTGTCTTGTCAAACAGTTGCAATTGCAGGACATTGCTTCTACTATAGCACATGTGCCATATCACCACTCTTGACATCATCCATAGGCAGTACTCCACTGCAACCAATACTGAAGGCGGTCCCTTACTGTGGTCCAGCTCTCTCAATCTCATACCAAAGGCAGTCTTCCACTGTGGTCCAGATAACAATCAACCCAACCCAATTGTGCAGCTGTCAACTTTACAGATGCTTGTGTTAAGATGGACACTGTTGCACCACACCCTGGTGTAGTCTCAGCAAGTTCCTTAGGGCTTTGATTGTGCCACACAACCACTGGACAGAGTGTCCACAGCAGTTAGTCGGAACTTGTTTGAAAGCAGTGTTACAATATATTCCAGCAAAACCCCTTGTAAAGAGCTCATACAGGAGATTTCACCAAGACCAATCCTAATTGACCTTTAACACAGATTTCGGGTTCCAGGCACATGACTGCTTACAGCAAGTTCCTATTCTTCCTTTGTATCATTATGAAAACCTCCATGGTTGGCATGACCACAATGTGGGATGAGGTCACTGGATAATTTGCCATCTGGCAATGTAGATCATTGCTAAGCTGTTGCAGCTTTTTGTGGACCTTCTTTGAGCGCTTTTGAAGCTCGCGGCGTTGCATAGATGACAAGGCAAATGGTGTCAGGGGGTCTCGCGCCTGAAACACGAAAACTGCTGGATGAGCTTGTTCCAGCAAATATCAGCAAAATTTGTCAAGTGAGCTCCTCCTGGCAAATCTCAATGAGATGTGTTGGAAGACACACTTCTAACAGGTTTTGGTTGACCACTGTGAACACTCCATTCGGAGGTAAAGCATGGCACATTCAGAATACTTGGATACTTGGGTGAATTGTATGATACACCTGTCTTTGCATGAGTGTTTGTTATGCATGGACAGTTGTATGATGGTACTGGTTGTAGTGCCAGGACCACAGTGGAGGTGCTGCCTATGGTTGAGGTGTTGTAGCAAGGATTGAGGGGTCAACAACATCTGGAAGTGGTTATACAACAAACACACACACACACAAACATGGAGTAGTTGCAATTCCCTGCAATTGCAACTGATGGCAATACTGAAAAAGAGACTGAGAAGCTATACTGAGCATATGGTAAAGTAACTGAACTGTAGAGTGGATGAACTCCCACTGTTTCACTGTGATGAAGTGAATGTATGTATATATATGTATGTATAGTGTCACCTGCGACACTGCACCTGCTCCTCCAGACCCTGAGAGAAGCAAGCAAACAAGCCAATACTGTGACTGAATCTTGTGTTTTTGGGCCTCTTTCTTTCTTGAGATGGAGAAGAAGAAAGAGAGAAGAGCAAGCGGGACAGGTTAAGGTGTTGTGACAAAATGGAGTGACATGCGTTGGTCACGTGCCCCTTAGCTTCCCATACAGAACAATGGAGAGTGAAGGGTGGCTGAAGCGGCGCTGCACAGTCAGTCATATTGCAGTTCGAGTGTAGGTGCATTAGGCGCGGGATCTGTGTGTGTGTTTCCCTTTTTGAGAGGCAAATTGACCGAGCTAGGTAGCTTTTAGCTCCTCTCTTCATTTTGGGAATTCTTTTTGTTCTTCAGCCTATACCTCGCTTAGTGTTTCTGATTGCGGGGTAAAAGAAAAAACTGCTCGATCCCCTCATCTCCAGTTAGAGTAGGGCTTTTGTTGCAGACCATCGAACGAACCTTTCTCTCGGCCTCCATAGACACTCTTAATCACAAGAAGCGAGAACTAGAATAGGTCTTTGGCACAGCCTACAATTCAAGCGCCACTCGAGAATGCTGAGTATAAGTAAAGGCTGAGAAAAAGGGTGACGGAGGTGCGTGGCCGTAATCTCGAAAAATCCGACCAGATTACAGTTAGAAGCGCTTGGCTTGGCTTTTGCTCCGACACTTGCGCCAGCGCTTCATCTCTCTTTTCTCCTTCTACATGGTCTAGCCGAATCGACCAAGCAGCAACGAAAGCCCGTCGGAAGATCACACGATGCCGTGTTACGTTTCCCCTTTATTCCTGACATCATCTCCTCACCTCGTCTCTCAGGATCTAAAGCAACCGCTCACCAGGCGCTCGAATGGAGAAGCGGAAGAAGAGGAAAGAGAGGCAAGAGGCCGAGTATCAACGGGACCTACTCTAAATTATGGTAAAAAGGGGGTCAAGGCCATGTCCTACGTACAGCGCTTTGCTCATTGTTCAGTTGTCGGGCCATTGGCAGAAGCGAATGTGGGGAATGTCCAAAGACGGCCGTATGAGGGTCTTGCTTGTGTTCGTACGAGCGGGAACCAAGACTGTATGCAGACGAAGCGGAATGTGATGTGGTGTGGAAGCGCTCAACTGCGGGGAAACAATATTCAATGCGATAGAAAAGCTTAACCCGGGTATAAAGTTTTTAATTCGACAGCGCCTAGGGCCATGTGAGCAGGTTGCCTTGGCGTGCCAGACCCTGCTGCTGCAAACGGTTGCTGTTTCAGTTGAAGTTTTCGTGTGATTGATGATGATAGAGCTAAGTACAGATGCGAGTCAAGAATTTTCGGATTTTCACTACTTGCGCACGCTCTGTGCGCGCGCGCGCGCACTGCTGCGCTCTCCATTCCGCAAACCCTTTTACTCAGCCGTGAACACTACCTCTATGCTTTGTGCGGCTTTATCTACTTCAACTGTTTCCGCTCTTTTTTCTCGATTTTTCTAAGCGAAGCGAGCCGGTTTTTAGCAACAAATTTCGTTGCGGGAGCTGCCGCATTTCCAATTCAGGTTTGCCCAAGCGACGCCAATATCTGACCTCCATCTACGATTCGCACCACGACAAAGTCCCGATCTATTCCGATGGCATCTTCCACGAGTCGTTCACCAAGCTGCAGATTCTACGTCTATTGCTAGGATCATCTGGATATCATGTGTATGAGGTGGTACTGATTGTGAGAATCAGCGACGCTGCTTCTTCTTGTCACTACCGCTGTTGCGAGGTTTCCCATGCGAGCTTCCTCCTTTACGTTTGCCTGCGTCCTTGAGATCCTTTTTCTTCTTCGCATTCTCTGCTTCTGCCTCCTTCAACCTCTCCAACACGTACTTGAGCACTCTCTTCTGATCCATCAACACCCTCTTTTCTCCCAACCTCACCACCAGTGCCCTTCTTTCATTCTCTCCACTCACCTCACCCTTCCGGCTTCCGTACAACTTTGCTTCTTCCTCCTCGACCGAACCACCATTTGGATAATCTCTCAGCCTGAGATCGATCGCATTCATCATAATCTCACTGACAGAGACACGCACAGTCTTGCCTCCTTCCAAAGAGTGTTCTTCTTGCGCTTCCACTCTCGCACTCGGACCTTCTCCTTTCGCTTTCGCCTTCTCGAACGTCTCCCTTGACTGAGTAAGGACGCGGGCGAGAGCGATCATCTCTTCGGAGATTCCGCCGCCAGTGGCTGCTGCTTTGAGTTCTTTTGGGCTCGGTTTCTCGGGCTCTGCTCTGTGTGGCGGCTTTTTAGACGGTGTGAAGAGGTAGTTAAGGATGAACACTTCGTCAATTCCGAGGGATGAACATGCCCATTCCAGTCTCTCTTCTACATCTTTCTTCAGATCTTCTTCATTGCGAGGGAGAAGAGAGGAAAGGTGGGAGAAGGTAGCTTGGAGGATGAGTTTCGCATCGAGTTCGACTACATCGCTTCCGTTGGGTTCGTCAACGTGACCATATCGACGTAGGAGATCGCTGTTCGGTGGGTCGGCGTAGGTGTTGAAGATCTGTTCACCGGCAGAGATGGGTTTGGTAGCTCGCATCTCGAGGACGTGCGACTTGTAGAAAAGTCGGGCATTATCGGATTCGAATCGCGCGTTGAGCATATCTGCCATGGGAGTCATCGAGATATCGATCACGTTTTCTTGCTCTTGCTCTTCTTCGTCGTCATCATCATCATCATCATCATCATCATCATCGCTTTCGTCTGATTTGTTGCCGTCGTCTTTGGTCTCATCCACTTCTCCATCATCTTGTTTGCTTTCGTCCGCTTCATCATCCGTCCTGGCCTCTGCTGCATCGGCCTCACCCTCATCTTCCAGCACTTCTGCTTCGGGCTCATCAACCTCCTCGTCCTCATCATCGTCCAGATCGTCCATATCAACCGTCTTCCCTTCCAATCCTTTCTTCCGACTCTTGACGTGAAAGCTGCGACTCAAAATCCTCGATCCCATAATGTGGTATGTCTCGAGCGGATACCATTCCCGAACCTCTGCATCACGCTGCTCCTCACTCTCGACGCCATCCAGGAACACATCTGGTAGCGATTGAATGTAGGGAAGCGCCTTAATGTGGTAATCCGCCTCAGCCTCATCTCTCGCGATCTTATCCGCGATCGAAGTTCCTGCCAAATGTTTCAGATCTGCTTCTTGCCAGAACATCGGCGTGCTGAACTCTGTTGGCATGATTTCAAAGTACGCTCCCCAATTTTGCTCACCAAACTGTCGTGGAGCTTCGCGGTATGCTGCGCCCTCCTCGTCGGTGCCTTCGACCTGAGCGATGTTATTCGATGGTGCTGCTTCAAGGTTCTCCATCGACACATCTCCGTCTTCAGCACTTGATCTCGACGTTGATGCGGAGAAGAGTTTGGCGGCTCTTCTACGCTCGTACATCATGGCCAATATGAGAGGTAGCCAGCCCATTTTGCTGATCTGCTTCCAAGTCAGCGCATCCGAAGAGGAGCTACTTGAGGAGGAAGTGGAGGCTTCAGCTTCTGTGCATCGTTGAGCGAGAGTTGATGTAGCAAGATTGAGCAATACGTGACGAGGGATCACAAAAATGGTGTCGCCTGCTTTAATGGGGGATGTGGCGACCATGCCTCTGCCCATGCCAGGGATGGGTTGGATACGGCATCGTTGGTCGAGGGCCCCTCCGGATTGGCGGAACCAGCGGAGGAAGTTGGCCTCCACTTCAGATGTCGTCTGCCTGTTGTCGGTTGACATTGTAAATCCAATCAATGTCGCTTGGATGGCCGACCTTGGTCTGTGTCGATGGTGTCTGGGTCTGGGTGGTGTGGACAAATCCTCCTTGCTGAACCCTGAACGTCAGCTTTTTCTTCTCAACACAGAGAAATTATAGAAGTTTCGGTTACTTACCTACGACCAACGACAAACTCGTAAGCGAGTACGTCGGAGAGGTGAAGATGATGTTGGTGGTTCGGAAGCAACAACTTTGTCAAAGACCAACTCGGTTTTTGGGTTGAGCAATTTGAAAAAACAAAAAACAAAGATTAAAAATTCCAAGTGACGCGTCTGTGCGATTTATAAGCATGTGCTCACCAACCCGGCAGCCCTCGGAACCGGCTGATACAGTGAGATCCGTGAGCTGGCGGATGGTAGTACTCGTGGTCGCGATCAGGCACGGGTCGGTAAAGTTAAGGTTCACGGCCTTCGGTCTCTATTACCCCGTATGTCTCTCACTTCATATACCCCACCATCAGCGCACTGCAATGCCGACAGCATGAACAGCAGCCAGGACACCGCTTTCGCACTCAGCACACTACCTCCTGTTGTGTCTGAAGAGCTGTAATCGCTCTCACGCAGTGGGTAGCTTGCAAATGTTAGGAACCAAGTTGAAAGTTGACGAGGACGAGGAGTTCCTTGCCGACGTCGATTGGCCAGCAAGTCCATCACCGCCGCAAGGACCTCTTGTAACTAGTGCATCAGCATCAACTCCTGTATCTAGTTCACAAGCACGCTCATTTCTCAATATACTTTCACACTCCACTCATCATTGGTAAGCAGAATATGTTACACTCCTCTCAAAAACATGCTTGAAGAGCAGTTGGGCGTTGACTTTTCCAATGCCTGCCTACTACTAATTGAAAAGGGCCTTGGGCAGCGTCCTCGCCTACGTCGACTTCGTCTTTGAGGTCCTTGCCGAGGCAGAGTCCGGCGTGGACCTTACTACCGAAACCTCACAATTCTGGCTGCTATCTCGGAAGTCGGGCAGAGTCGGCATTCCGGCTTCAACATTCCCAAAAATGCGTCAAAAGTGAAAGAGAGCGCGTTACGCCACGCTCGAATCGACAACAACGACGACGGTTGAGCCATCCAAGAAGAAGAAACAAAGCCAAAAGCCAAACCCACTCTCGTTCCTTCTTCCTTCTTCACCACCACCACTTTTATCTCCTCCCCCACTGTGATCGCAAAGATGGCCTTCACCATCACTATCGAGAAACGCACCGCTCCGGGCAAGTCAGCCTCCAAAGGCTTCCCTCTCACCATAAACTTTGCCTCCGCCCAATCCACTCTTTCCGAAGTCAAAAAACAAGTTGCTTCCTCCTCTCGAAAACTCACCCCCGAACGTCAACGCATCACCACGGAAGACAAAAAACCTCTCCTCGACGATGATGCCTCCCTATCCTCCCTCAACATCACCTCCGGTCAAACCCTCTACGTCAAAGACCTAGGCCCCCAAATTGGATGGAAAACCGTCTTCCTCACCGAATACGCCGGTCCCATCTTCATCCACCCCCTCTTCTACTACCTCGGTCCCAAAATCTGGCACCGGGAATACGTCCCTTCCAGAATGCAAACAGTCGCTCTCACTCTCGCCGTTGCCCACTACGTCAAACGCGAACTTGAAACCCTCTTGGTCCATCGATTCTCCAACGGCACAATGCCGTTGTTTAACATCTTTAAGAACTCCACCCACTATTGGTTCCTTTCCGGATTCTTGCTCGCTCCATTCATCTACTCGCCCTGGTTCTCAGCTGCGTCTATAGCGGGGACTATTCAGGATAACAACACGTTCATCTTCACCACCGTCGCAGTTTGGGTTCTTGCGGAGCTGAGCAATGCCTACACGCACATTATTTTGAAGAACCTCAGACCGGCGGGTACGAAGTTGAGGAGGATTCCAAGAGGGTTCGCGTTTGAGTTGGTTTCCTGCCCGAACTACTTTTTCGAGTTCGTAGCTTGGGCAGCCTTTACAGCGTTGACGCTGAACCCGGCAAGTGCTTTGTTCGCGGCGGTGAGCACGGGACAAATGTGGGTATGGGCGGTGAAGAAACATAAAAATTATAAGAAGGAGTTCGGTAAGGAGTACCCCAAGAGGAAGGCCATGTTCCCTTTCATTGCCTAAGCACGACACTCTCTTGTTCAGGAAGCTGCTGCAAACACAGCATGTTGTGCACAACCAGCCTGTTATTCAGCGTCGCCGAGATTCGAAGTGGTCTTCGAATGCAATGCAAATGCCGTTTCCCAAGGATAACAGAAATGAAAGTGCGAATGTGTGTGCGAGGGATCAACAATACGTAGGCCTCGAAACACGATGATAATCCAACAACTGTTCCGGACTACCATATACCAAATGCAACGGCTTTTCCAACTCTGGTAAAGAAGTCACTTTCTCTTGCCAACCCCATTTATTCTCCCTCCTTCTCATCGAATCATCATCGTCTTCACTCCCATCTTCTCCACCATCACCCCTGCTTTCCCCTTCTTGACTCTGTTCTGGATCCAACGAACTTCTTCCACTTTCCCCTGCGTCCTCACCAAAACTTGACGGAACGGGCAAAAACACATCAGCCCTCCTCCCACTCGCCCGTACCACATCCTCCTCCTCCCCATCCCCTTCCTCCTCTCCCACTAACCTGCCACCCAACGTCGTCGGCCGCAACACATGCTCCAAAAACGCCCCAACTCTCCGATGCAGCGTCTCCAACCGCGCCACCAACCCGCCATACCGCAACTCCAACGTCTCCCAACCATGAGGCTTATACATCGACATCCAAACCTCCCTATGGTATCTCCACAACTTTCTCGCTGCGTCCGCACACCTCCCCGTCCTCCGATTCAACTGTTGTAGCTGAGGCCAATTCCTCGATACATACGCTTGATGCAACCTCTGCCTCAAATTTGCCTTCAACGAGAGAGTCCGGGCGAGTAGCCGAGCAAGTTGGAGTCGAGCGTTGAACGGGTGATCCGCTAAAATTCGAATTGTTTTCATCCCCTCACCCTCGCTTGTGGCTGTAACGGAGGAAAGAAGCGAAGCAGCTGCACCAAAGAGTCCTTTCTTTTCCTCTTTGCCCTGTGTGGATCGGACAACAAGTGTATTGTGGTGCTGAAGCGGGTTCGACAGAGTCACACCCTCCACGCGTTCCCCTAACGTTTCAGCTAGGCCAGCGTAGTGCGATTCAGCATCGAACCCACTTGCAACCAATGTTGGCTCCGCGAAGCTATGCAACGGATCGCTCCAAAACATCCACTTGCTCGTGTTGGGAGCAAAATGAATTTTATCGTCCTCCGCAAACTTATTCCCATCCTTACTCGTATCGTCGATAGAAGAAGCTTGGATAAAGTCGTCCCAATTCGCACCCACTATTGCATCAAACTTGGCCTTCACCATCCCCACTTCCAACCCCCTTTCTCCACCCCCCACAGAGGAGGTCGTTGTGTAGCAGTGATCAGCATAGTACACCCAAGCAGGCAATGAACTCCACAAATCCACTTCATTTCCTTCATCTCCCCAAATCGTCAAAAATACATGTTTCACCCCTACACTCCTCTTCGCAGCCGTCAAATTTACCGCAATAGTCTGAAATGTAAACGGCAAAGCAGTCCAAAACCTGGACCAAGTCCAGCTTCCAGCAGCTAACCAAGGACTTGCACCCCTCAACTGTTCATGATTCCTTATCCTGCCTTCATAGCTCTGCACACTCGTATGGTAATAATCCCAATAAACCAGATCTATCCCACCCGGCAAACCTTGCTCCTTCACATCCAAGGGTTGCTCCGAATCGTAGTACCCCACTAAACTATTATTCTTTGCTGATAGGCAGAAGAGCATATCGCTCCAAATCATCGGCTCTAACCCCATACCCTTACATATGTCATTCACCTTTTCCAAATGCTCGACAAACACTTGGCTGCTTGGTTTGTTGTTCGCATGACCAAAAATCGAGTAATACCTCCCCTGGGAGAGTCCATGAGTCTCATCCATCCCTAAATGAATCTTCTTGCTGCGAAAAGGCGATGTGGCAGCACGAATCATCTTCTCCAAGATAACATAAGTCTCTCCCCACTCCGGAAGCAACACTTCTGGTGTATCTCTCAACGCCAGATATCTGGGCCATTGCAACATCTGACCCAAATGTCCTAAAGTTTGGATACACGGAATGACTTCAACTCCCAACATAGCCGCATAGTCGTCAATCTCTCGCAGCTCGGTGTGGGAGTATCCACCACGCAGGTAACCGAAGAAAGGTTCTCCGTCGATCTCGTACGTGTCCTCGGTGTAGAGCTGGAGCATGTTATACCCAAGGAGAGCGAGAGTTCGGAGGAGATATTTATTGGAACGGACGTTGAGGACTCCATTTCGGGAACAGTCGATCATGGTGCCGATTGTCTCATAGTCTGATTTCTGCGTGATGTTCAATTTGTTGTTGGCAACTGAGGGCGAGAGGTAGTATCCTGAGCTATGGTTTTGGGGAAAGAGATTAGGGTGTAGCGGCGTAGGTTCAGAGGTAGAGCTTGAGATTAGGGAGAGGATGTCCTTGCTGACACCAAGAATGTGCCCGAGAGCTCGGTAGGCGTGATGCGGGGAGGCGGGATGGTAGGTAATGTTGATGATAAAAGGTGCATTGACTGGCTGTGAGCGTGAAGCATCGTCGGATGAGGCGAAGTTAGAGGATGAGGTGGAAGAAGTCCATGTCAAGGGATCTATTGCGGCAAATTCGGTGAATTGAAGGTTCCAGTCCCAGACAGGCGCAGAGGATGAGGTGCGGCCTCCATTGTGGTTTGGAAGGCCATTAGCGGGTAGGGGCGAGTTGCCCCGATGAAGGTAGAGTACATCTGGTCGAATATGGTGCCGAACTAGCTCATCGATTCCTTTTGAGATGGGAGGAGGAAGAGATTGCTGCAAAATACAGATCCGAATGCGTGGCAGATAGGATAATGGAACGGCGTCTGCTTGGACGCTGCTTTCTTGACCGCTTCCTAGCTCGGGGCCCATCGAGGCGTCTCGTATCGTATCGGCCATCCTGAACGCACTGAACGGCAGCCAAGACGTCCGAGTGCTTGATCGAGTGGTGTCGAATGTAGGTTGTTTCGAAGACGATGGTGCTGTTACAATTCCAGGAACCGGAGAAGCAAGGGTACGGTCACTGTTCCTCACCGCAATATGATAAGGTGGCTCGTGTGTAGCAAACCGCAGTCAAGTGGAGGCATTTAGCCTTATCGAGCGTATCGGCTGAGCCTGGGCCCTATTGGACGGATCTGAAGGCTCTCAATCGGGAACACTTGACGAGATTTCGCCGAGATCACTTTCAGAATTTTGTTAAGTTCTCAAAAATCTACACTACCGGAAAATGACGAGAAGAAGATAAAAAAGGTGGAGTTTTGGAAACGTCATGAGTCTGTCACTCTTTCTTCTGATAGCTGATCATATCGACTAAGCAACCACTAACTCACCACCATTTTTATCACCGTATCATTCGACGACGACAACAGCAGCAGTATCACCGTGGTCCAGTTCCGCATACCCGCTGCATATCTAACCGTATCTCTCAACTGGCTCTGGCAGCGCACAAGGTTTATTTTGCGTAGTAGTGCCATCATGTCGGACCCAGCACAAGCAATCAGAGCCTACATCGTAGGCTCATTCCAAGACCTTCCCCCTTCTCTCATCAACGACCTCGCCACCGGCTCAGTCTCGCTTCTCGGTCTAGTCCGCCTCCTCGGCGAATACCTTACATCCGAAGAAGAAGACACTCGCACCCGTGCGGTCCAACTCTTGTCCCATCTCACATGCCATTTCCTTGACCCCAGCTCCCAATCACAACCTATCTCTACACAGCAGCCCTTATCCAGCATATTCACTATCCAAGCAGTCCGAACACTCACTTCCTTCTTCGCGCACAAGATCGCAGATGGTGTAATCATCTCTGACAACTTTGTTCGATCTTCGAAAGCGCCTGAAGTGTTACCAGACACTGCACCACGGGCTAGGAAAAATGAGGTGGAACAGAAAACATTACAGGGAAGTGCTATGCTTGTGAGCTCGCTGAAAGCGCTTACTATCTTGAGTGCGTGTAAGACTCCAGCGGGAGTAGCACCGGGTAGAGAAGCGCCAGTGAAAGGATTTGGTCAGGAACAAGCGCATGCAGTCGCAGATGCACTTTTTACTCATGTCGTGGCGAGCAACCATCCTCAAAGTCTACGCTTCATCATCTATCGGCTGTTGGACAGCTTGGTTGCTCATCATAGAGATGCGCTCAAAGCATATCGCTCTTCCTCCTCCTCCAGTGACGCCACCGACGAGAAGCCAAATTCGCCAACACCAATGGAAGTCGATCCACCCACCGCCGATGCATCCCAATCCGAGGTTTGTCAAGGAAAAGACTTTCTCTCAGGCTATGTCAAGATGGTTTCTGGCGAAAAAGACCCTCGCAACCTAATGCTTCTCTTTGGCGTCGATAAAGTCTTGTTGACTGAATGGATTATGGATCGACAAATGACCGAAGAGTTCTTCGACATTACTTTCTGTTACTTCCCCATTACTTTCCGACCTCCGCCTGACGATCCCTATGGGATTACATCCGATGATCTCAAAATTGCGCTTCGAGCAGCAATCTGCGCCTCTCCCGCAATGGCGCCCCTCGGCTACCCTCTGCTATTGGAGAAGCTCAGTGCAGCAGGCGGGCCAGCCAAACTCGACACCCTTCGAACACTTATCGCGGCTATGCCAGTCTACGGTCGTGCAGCAGCACTCGCCAACGCCGAAAAGCTATGGGAGAGTCTCAAGATCGAAATTTTCCACGCGATTGATGACGAAACTGGCGATCTTGCCGTTGACACGCTCACCATGCTCCTGCATGTCTTGTACGAAGCAGTGGACCCGCCAAAGGGAATCGCGCCGAATATGGTCCATGATTGTTTGGTCGAGCTTGAAGAACCGGGCAAGTCAATTGCGAAAGCGGGGATTAAGGTTCTTTCGTGTTTAGTGCGTGCTAGTACGAGTACCGCGTATTTGGCGGTGTACGGGTTCATGGATCAGATGACTAAGATGTTTGCTGATCCCGAAGACCTTGCACAGCGAAACCCCATCTTAGCGGGAATTGGAGAGCTGCTGGAGGCTTTGGCGAAGGTGTATCGTCATGCGGAGCTTTCACGAGCTGGCGAGGAGACTGCGGCGGTAGGGAGTGAGATTGGGTCAGGTCAGCTGTTGCCGGAGAGTGCAAAGGGGAGGAGCTATGTGGGGGATAATCGACCTTTGGATGCCTTTTTGGAGGATCTGTTGAACTGTCTGAGCAACGGGCTTAGATCGACGAGTTACCGTCGTTCGGCAATGCTAGTCTTTTCGTCAGTAGTGTCGATTTCCATCCTCAGCAGCAATGGTGTGCCTGGGAAGGAGGGTAAGGCGGAAAAGCCGCTGTTAGACTTTGACGAGCTTAGTTTCCTCACTCGGGAGGTTGCTTCGTTGCTCACGTCGTCCGTGGGGGATGATGTGAGGGAGGAAGCGCTATGTGCAATCGAGGTGATTTCGAATGAAGGCACATCGAATACTCTTGCTGCAGCAAACCCGACCGCGAAAGTCATCGAACAAGTGGTACTCCCTGTGCTGTTGGAGAAGTTGCCGGATAGGATCAAACCCCTCGATGATCCCGAAGGACGAACCCCAGGTAATGCTATGGACGATACAGGGGCCGAAATCGAGCTCATCAAAGCCAATATCCGACGTTCCCTCGGCGCTCTTTCACGCCTATGCGTAGCTCCATTTCTTTTCGAAGCAGTGGTAGTCAAGCTCTTCACGAAGTTAGAACTGTGCTGTCGACCCAGCTCCCGCACTTCATCCGGCGGTACAGGCGAGGAGAAGGGAATCCTTGGGTTAACAGATACAAATGAACAAGATAAAGCCGATTCCACTGTTCAAGACCAGCTCAAGTCACTGCAGGAAGCTAATGTCGGATATGCAAGGGGGTTGATTCTGACTCTGCAGACAATGGTCGATTTGAAGCGAGCGAACGGACATAGGGATTTGACCAAGTATGCGGTTACTTTGCCGCCGAGGTTGGTGACGTTGGCGCTTGCGGGAGTGGAGACGTCGAAGAGTGGAGGGGAAGAGTTGAGTATCGCGGCGGATCCGGCGGTTGTGGCTGATATGGCGGCACTGTTGGGTACGTTTGTGAAGTTGCTGGATGGAGCGAAGCAGAAAGAGCTGCTGAGTAGTCTCAACAAGACGTTTGTTCATGGTACTGGGACCTTTGTCGAAGGTGCGACTACAGAGGGGGAGTCTTTAATTCAGAGCAGCTCCAAGCTGAGGAACGCTTTCGCTCCGTTCGGTGAAGGGCATGTGGCGAGTAGGAACGCAATTGCGCTATTGAGTGCTGCTGTTGTTGCGTCTAACCCTGCTGCTGGAGTGGTTGTTCTCACCTCCGAAGGTAAAGAGGCAACGAAACACGAGGCCGCACTCTCGTCCCTCTCAGTTCTGCTCGATTGGGCACTCGCCTCGGCCCAAAACTCAAAGAGCGCCACCCTCAAAGCATCCGAAGCACTCCAACTCAATTCGGCTTTCTGGACTATCGTCAGTCTCACCAACAAGTTCATCGACGAATCCCAGCAAGCTTTCCTGGACCTGCTCGACGCCTTCTGGATTAAAAACATCAAGTCTTCCTCCTCCTCAGCCTTGGGTCGTGCGAAGAGAAGGGTAGCATTGCAGATCTGGATGTGGCTAACCCGCGCATTGGTGGTCAAATCCAGCAAACTATCCGAAGCGATGCTCAACAGGGTTCTGATTGAGATTTTTGACGATGTTGCGTCTAAGATCTTTGGTCAGGCTCCTACGACGCAGCTGGTACAAGGAGGTAGGGGGGAGGGTAAAGGGGTAGAGGGTGCGGAGTGGAAGTTCGCTAGGGCTGCAGCAAGGGATCTCTCCGCGATTGTTGGCGTGGGTGAAGATGGTATTGCGACAAAGGAGAACGGGTTTACGGTAAGGCTGTTGTGGAAGCAAAAGTTATTTAGCTTCTTGCTGCCGAGGTTATTGGAGAGTTATGGTGCTGCTGCTAAAGTGACCCATTCGCAAGGCCACAATTATACTCATGGGGAAAAGTGCGACCACGAACATCAGCACGGAGAGAAGGATGTGGATGCAAAGACGATCTATCTTGTCTCCCTGGCCGGTCTTCTACCCTCTCTTCCGTCGACGATGCTGGTCGAGCGATTGGAAGGTCTTTTTCCGCTTCTGATCCAGGCTTTGGGTTTACCGGATTCAAAGGCGCGAGCGGCAGCTGCTAATGCTATCACGGTGGCTAGCGAAGTAGGGAAAAAGCTCCCATCTTCCACTGAGGCTAAGGCTGGGTTCAATCCAACTGCGCTCATCGCCGAGCATCTAACTTCGATCGTTACTAGACTGCTGGCGGATATCGAGCCAAGTGATTTTACGCCAAGCTCGACGAGGATTGCCGCTTTGCGAACTTTGGCTAGTTTGGCGGCGAAACCAGGAGGTGTGGAGGAGGAAGCAGCTGGAAAGGTGGAGGCAGGAGGGTTGGAGCATCACCATTTGCACCCGCTGAGAAATGTCGTGTTGAAAGAACTGGGTAGGGATGGGAAGGGGATTGATGATCCAGTGAGGGGTGTTAGGAGTTTTGCAGTGGATGCTAGGGATGCCTGGTTTGCTATCTCTGAGACATAAGGCCATGGAACTCATCAACCGGACATTTTGCAACTCATAGAAAGTTCACGACAATTTTGAGCGCAGTCTGATAGAAGAGAAGAGAGAATGAGGGAGTGTAGCGATTTCAAGTGGAGAAATAATACTCATCGCCCATAACGCCTGCTTCGTAGGCTGGTTTGGAGTCTTTCTTCTCCCCCACAACTCCAGCGTCCGAGATGTCGGGTTTGATTCCGGTCCCAATTGCCAACACTGCCGTGATCACCGGAGCCGGAGCAGGTGTGTCTGGTGCAACAGGCTGGACTTTACCAGTCACGGTACCGAAACGAGAGAAGAACCCTTGCTCGCCAGAACTGTCAGCTTGCAATCTCGGATCAATATCCCGCACCAACCCATCCTCTAACGTGCCCTCTCTTGCTTTCTCTTCAGCCTCAGCACTATCCGGTGTCAACGGCGAGCTCTCCCTCCTCTGCTGTTGGGAACTTGAAGGTAAAGTCGCAATTGTAGCAGCCATATGCGTCTGACTTACCGACCGACGTGGATAAGTGCTTGGACCCTTCCTTTGCACCGTCGGTTCAGAACTAAAACTTCTTCCCCCACCTCCCTCTCCATCCGTCTGAAAAGGCATCTCAGGCTCGACACTCATCTCCGCTTCACTAGAAACATTCTTCATCCACTCAAACACTTTCCCCCTCGCTCTCTCTACAATCCCTGATCCACTCTCTACTTCATCCCCCTCATGCTGTGGGATCTTGTGTTTTCGCCCACGCCTTTTGTCCTCCCCTGCACTGCTTTCTACGCCAACACCTTCGAAGGGTCCAATAGGCGCTTTTCTTCGACGTTTGCCGGTCCAGCCTGCTTCTGCTCTCAACCTTTCTCTTCTTTCTCGTTGCAGTTGTGTGTTTCGAGCCCTTCTGAGAGCGGCCTGCATCTCAGGGGAGAGAGATTGAACAGTTTTGCGATCCAAAACATCGTCGAGACGAAGTTGCCGACTCTTGCGACGACTTGCTTTTTCAGTCGGATGTTCTGCAGACGCTTCGAGTGCAACAGCGAGGATCTCGTTGGCGGCTTTGATCTTTTCGAGCACGTCAGGGGTGTAGTCTTCCTTACGCCATCGTCCGCGGCGTTTGGGCGGTTCGTTGGGATCAGAAGGATCAGCCTTCGTTGCGCTCCCTGGGACTTTGCCGGCTGTACTGCTGCTTGCGAGGCTGCGTCGTGGAGCAGATGTTGTGGCGCGGCGAGGGGTGGAGACGGAGCCAGAAGCATCGGCTGCATGACCTGAGGTGTGTGAGTGAGGAATGATGCGTTTGGCAGAGTTGTTCGGCCTGAAGTCTCCATCATTTGGATCGTCATGATCATTGGGCAGAGTCTCGTCTTCGGCATCGGCGTAGTCACCGTCGTGATCGGATTCCATGACTGCCTCTGCGCCAAGTGCGAGCCCGTCGTCTTCGTCGTAGTCCTGCAAATCTGCTTTTCCATCTTCGTCGCCAGGGAATACGTCGATTTGTCGTGGTCTACGGGAAGGTGCTGAGTGACGTGCTACTGATAGGAGAGCAGCAGCTGGTTCCTGTTGCTGGACTGAGGATTGACTGGACCCCGCCACTGGTGTCGCCTCTGTCTGGTACTGATACTGAACCGCAGAAACTGTTCTTCTCGGTGCTGCCGCAGGGTACGTGCTGTCGGCTGGTGCTACTGATGCTCTCGCCTGTAAACCTGCCGTACTAGGCGTCGATGACCGTTCGCGCACTCTTGGCGGCCCACCCAGCAAGAACTCCAGATCTTTGCGCGTTGGTATGTTCTGTCTCGGTGCTATCATCGGCATCACGTACTGCGGCTCGACCACTGGTGCTGGAGCTGGCGTTGCCGATGCTCGCACTACATATGCTTGCGGCTGCTGTTGTGGTTGGGCATAGAAGCTCGAAGTCGTGATGGGTGCTGCAGCATGGGGCTGCGGCGGAGGTTGCATCGCGGACACATAGTGCTGCTGCTGCTCCTGTGGTTGAGCGCGTGCCTTCTTTGGCGGCAGGTATGATGTGGATGCTGTAGCTGTCGACAGCTGCTGGTGCTTCGAGGTGCTGGCCCAGGGATGCAGCGGCTGCCAAGTATCGATCTCAGCCGACTGGGCTTTGCGTGGTCTGCCGCGTGGTCTCTTTACCGGTGGGGCTGAGTCGATCGCGGTTTCGTCGGTGGGAACCATCACCGGTCGTCTCTTTTCGTTTTCGAAGTTGGGCTATGCGATGGTTTCAACCTTTGAGTAGTGCACATCGAGCGCGCAGTGGTTCAGACTGTGAGTGCTGGGGGTATATAGAACAAGTCGACGGTAGGGTTTGATGATGGTGTTGTTTGGTGGATAAAGGCGTGAGGAGATGGAAGTGAGGAGCAAGTCAAAGGCCGAGAGAAGGTGGAAATCAAGTGGGAAAGTGTGTATGTTCGAGACGCGACTTTGTTGGATTTGCCATTTCACCAGCAGCAACATAATAATAATTCACGCGCCTCAGTCATTCATCAGACATCGCCGATTCCGATTTCCACCTCCACTGCCCGATTTGAACTAGACCTTCCACTTGGATCTCACAGTTGAGCTTTCGCCTATCTTGGCACAGACACTCTTTCCTGCCTTCTTCTCCTCTTGGTTGCCTTGCTCCAACAATCATCCTACTCGCTCACACAATGTTTGCAGCAACAACGTCAATCCTACCTCTACTACGGGCAACATCGCAGAGACCTCTGCTGACACGCCGCACACCCACGACAGTTCGCACCTTCACCTCAACACAACTTCGCAGCCTCGCAGCACCACAATCAACACAAGAAGAAGAACTGAACGAAGCCCAACGATACCTTGCGAACAAAGCGGCACGTAAAGCCGCTCGAGCATCCAACCCGACAGGTGCTTCAGCGAGACATGCCTTGCTCTACAGCCATACCTTTCCAGCGCTGCTTCGCATATTAGCCTATGGCAGCAGTGCCTACTTCGGTCTACATTTGCTATGGAACGTATTGGATAGAGATGAACAGACGAAGCTGATGAACGCGCATACGGCTGGTTTGGAAAGCACGGCGAGAAGCATTGCTGAGAAGGTCGAACAGGCGCAAGCCAAGGTGTCTGACGCAGGGTCGAAAGTGGTGTCAGAGGTAAAAGACGGACAGAAGGAGGGTAAGAAGAGTTGGTGGCTCTTCTGATCAGCATCATTTACGCTATCATGTATTATATCTCAGCATCAACAAGGATCACAAAAGCATACAAAAACTGCGGAAAGAGTTGAAAGTGGCGGGTAACAATTGATGACTAATGATACAAGATGGAGCGGGGACTTAGGAAGCAACGACCTCCATCCCGACCCAAACCTTCGCTCCCTCCTCCTCTTTCAAGCCGATGTCAGGCAACCAACACAAATGGCTACCAAATATGACCCTTCCCCTTGCATTCCTTCTGTACTTGGCCAAAGCTTTGAGGGTCTGAGGTTTGACTTCACCCGTCTCCTGATCCACACAAACCATCAGACATCTCCTACACTCTCCCAGGACACCGAACACGTGTTTGCCGCCCATCACTACTCTGTTCAACTCGTCCTCTGCAAATGCTTCCACTGCCTTAATTTCCTGAGCTGACGTGCTGAGGGGAGAGATGAGAAAGTTGGCACGAAAGCTAGCTGCCTGAGCCATTATCCCACCTTCCTCCTTCCCGTCCAGCGAGTGAGAGATAGAAGAGTAGCCTGAATCTGAAGCCAACTCCTCACTGCCCGGAAGAAGCGCAGGTTGAGAATCTTGCTGAATCCACCGACTGACTTTGTCCACACTAGCAGAGTTGATCATCAGGAAAGGCGACTCGTTGCTGAATATGAGCGGGATCTTGTCGCTTCCTGAGTCGAGTTTCGAATGTCGGCTTACCTCGGTTGCTTGTCGAGCAAGCGTGCAAGATACGCCTAGAAGGTCGGTGAGCATGCGTCGCAAGATTTCGCACTTGTGCGCTCTTGGACGGATTTCTGCTCCGCACACCTCTGCTGAGATTGAAGAAGATGCATCGTCAACATATTGCGAATCGTCTTCCAAATCCACAGCGACGCTAGTCGAGGAACCGGCGATGGAAACCGTCATCTTGCGCGTAGCCAGATCGATACTGGGTCGGATTAGAGCCATCTTTGGGAAACGTTTCTGACTCAAAGCTTTTCCATTGGCAAGGTTCATTACGATCCATTCTCTGTCGTACTCCAACCCGTGTCGTGTCAATCCCCATTCCTGACCAGGGCGGAGGTTTTGACCGGCGCAAGACTTGACCGGGTAGACGGTGATGTTGGCCAGTTCGAACCTCTTCTCCTTCCTGGATGCAGTCTTTCCTGAAACGCTGTGCATTGAAGAGATGGGAGAGCAGGAAAGGAAGAACCTGGCAATAAACCCAATCAACCGTTCCACATCTTCTTCCACATTCAGCAGGCACAAGCTCGCCCTCAAGGACACCGAAACAGCAAGCCCAGCATCAGCGCCGGCATCATCGCATCCAACACCCTCCGCGTATTCCGTCTTGAGCTGTTCGTGTGTTATGCCGAGTTGAGAAGTAACAAAACCAGGATTGCAGTGTCGACCCATACGAAGGTGTATGTTGCTGATGCTGGCGAGTCGTTCCACTTCTTGTGGTGGGACTATGGAGCTGTTGCTGTTAAGGATGTTGAAGTTGATAATGGGTCCAAACTCCTTCTCTGCGTCGTTTTCTGGATAGAGTCGGACGACTGCTGATCCATTTCCATGCATCAAACCTCGCATAGCACGAATGAGCTTCTCTCTCAGACCACCAACGTACTCGCTCCGAGCAGCCCAAGGGCCGAACGTCTCGCCGTAATAGTCGAGTGCTTTATTGACGGCAACAATACCGTGTATGTTGATCGTCCCATCCTCGAACCGCGCTTCGAACTCTTTTCTTGGCTTTGTCCAACAACTTTCTGCTAGGACAGAGTCGACAGTCCCACCACCAAAGTAAGTCTTGTTGCTGAGTCGAGGTGCGGCTGATGCTTTGACAAGGAGACCGCCGAGTCCAGTTGGGTAGCCAAAGATCTTGTAGAATGAAAATGCGATCATGTCAGGCGTCTCCTCTGGCAACACTTGTGACATATCGAGCCTAGAGGAGGAAGAGAGATAGGAAGCTGCATCAACCATCACGAGCGTGTCGTTCCTTTTGGCTCGACACACTCGCTTGACCAGATCCGAATACCTTCGACCTGTAGCATTGCATTGCAACGGCAGCACGACGAGTCCACTGGTGCCAACTTGTGTCAGATCATCGTTCTCGCTAAAGCTCGAGCTGGTCACACCTGCGCATGCAGCAATAACTCTAATCCCGACTGCGCTTGTGTGGCTCTCTAGCAAGTATGAGAGGCCAGGGGACGCTTTGGATGAGCTAGCAACAGAATTCCAGTCGAACGACTCGCCGACAAGTTTTAGGGAGGCCGTTGCGCCAGAAGTGAAGACGAGATGCCAATTGTGCGTGTCTTGAATGCCAAAGAGCTCGCGCATGACCCGCAGGCGGACAGAAGTAATCTGATCGGCGGTAGAGATAGCTGAGGGTGACTTTGAATGCGGATTGGAGAGGAGCTTGGTTGAGAGCTCGTCTGCTACAGCTTTGACCAAACCCGATGGATAGGGAGGTGCAGCTGCTGCATCAAGGTAGCATGCGTCAATTAGTTGTGGGCATTGCTCGCTCTGAACTCGCGATACTTTCTCGGGGACTGAGCTTTCATTTCCGGATGGTGCTGCGGGCCGTGATGCTGAGCTTCTCTTCTGAAATGATGGAGATGACAGCTGTGATCGAAGCTTCGAGGGCTTCGAATTAGCAGCTGAAGGAATTTTCGACTCTGATGTAGTCCTTTGCTGGTCGACGGCGAAGCGCTTGGCTGATCGGTGTTGCTGCTGCCCCGAGACGAGCATGTAGATGGCCAGAGACGCTACAAGGCGCTGAGTGAGACTAAGTTGCGACAGTAGTGATGCGATATATGGCGTAATTAGAACAAGCAGCGCCGCAAACGCGGCAAGCGTGCATGCTGACATCTCTGAAAGGCCTGCAAGCGTGAACTGCGCCGCTATCATCACGAGATCTGAAGAACCAGGGTACCAACCGGAAATTGAAAAGGCATCAAGAGCCAAGGAAGGCGCGGAGAGGAAGCTCAAAGCGTCGATGATAATGTGAGCATGTTGAAGTTTGTTGTACGAGGTCCGTAGCAGTAGTAGAAGTGATGTAACCCTTATCGCAGATAGAGAAGTGGGGAGGTGATGATGTCCAACAGAGTCGCCGGGTCGAGCAATCATAGTTGGCGATGGTCCTGAATAAGAAACTCAGATCCGCCACTTGTGCGGTTTCGGAGTTGGCCGAGGTCGCTATTTTGTGACGCGAACTTTGAGACGGCCTAACAAAGCTGTTAATCCAAAGATAGCAGTTTCTATGAAGACAGGTATACTTGATGGCCGTGGAGTGAGGCTTCTATTCGTCTATTACAAGTGTGATCTAGCTGAACAGCGAAGCAAGAGGGTACTCGGCTCTCGCCCTGCCTCTGGTGTTACCTGCACCTAATCCATTGTTGACCCGCAACTTCTCCGCCAGCTGCGGGTCATCAAACGCAGCCGCAATACCACTCGGATCAGCAGCGGTAGCGATCATCATCCTCACCGCTGCTCTCGCTGCCTTCTCTCCAGCCTCGTGCATCATCAATGCGATGGTGTTGCTCACCGACCTAGGCAATAACGACAACTGCGGCTCATCACCCTTCGCATTCATCGCCTTAACCTTCTTCCAGAACGGCTTGTCTTCAGGGAATCGCACCACTCTCAAGTCGGTAGCTAGGGCAAGCATGCCATCTTCGGTGACTTCGCGGTCAGCACCGGGACGAATCTTGGCAGTGGCCTGCTCGAGGGTGAGGTTGTCCTTGGTGGCCATAGATTCGATCTCAGCTTGAAGGGCAAGGGTCATGGCGAAGAAAGCAGAATCCCAGATACCACCGATGGAGTCAACGAGACCTTTGCCGTATGGGCCAAGCTTGGCGGCGTCAGCAGCAGCGTCAGATTCACTTGCGACGACTCCAGCGGTCTTGATCTCGGCATCGCTATCTGACTTGCGAGATTTTTCGGCGGCGAAATGAGCAGCCATGGCAAGACGCGACTCTTCTTCCTCCATTCGCTTCTTGAGCTTTTCGGCTCCTGTCAAGGGCTTCTCGAACGAAGACGAGTCGGAGGCAGATTGGCTGCTGAAGCTGACAGCAGCATCAGAGCGACCCAAGAGAGCTTCTTCTGCTCTTGCAATCAGGTCAGAGAGGATTCGGTTGTGCTCGTCATTGTCGCCGTTTTCACCGGCGGAAGAAGCGGACGAGGAAGAAGAGGTGGAAGGCTGAGTGGGACCGACACGTTCGATCATGATCGTGTTGTTGCCACTGCTGGCGGTGACCTCCTTCGTCTTCCATTGGCTTGTGAGACTGACGGCCTTGATCCTGCGCACGGCTGATTTGACGCTCTCCTGCACATCTTTCTCCTCTGCCTTCTTGCCAGTGGCAGGCTTTTCACCTTCAGCCTTTTGACCGAGCTCGACAACCTTCTCAGCTCGAGGAGTACCAGCTTCTGAACCGGCACCGCTGCTAAATTGAGCCCACTCGAGTTCTGCATCTGGATTGCATCGAGCCCATGCGCTGAGACCAGTCATGACCCTTCCTCCGGCCAGACTTTCGATCACGTCTCGTGAGATGTTACGTCCATCGCAGACCTTCTGCAGGAAGTCGTCGTACATTTCGTCGATGTGCTTGGCCGACTTGGCACACTGTGCCTCGTTGAGCTCGTGCAACGTCGATTGCGAAGTGGAGCTGGTGAAGAACGATTGAATACCGACATTGAAGCGGTCGAAGAAAGCCCGTGTGATAGTAGGACGGAGAGATGCGACACCGATGGATCCGGTGACGGTGTTCTCGCAAGCAAGAATGGCATCAGCGGCACTGGCAGCGTAGTAGCCACCCGAAGCAGCAGCGTTACCGAAAGATGCAACTACTGGCTTGCCATAGTCCTCTCGCACGCGCTTGACAGCATCCCAGATCGACTCACTGGCAACGACGTCTCCTCCACCCGAGTCGATACGCAGAACGATCGATTTGATATCTTTGTGCTCTGCCGCTTCCTTGAGACCCTTGACCACGGAGGAGGTCGAGAACTCGCCGGGTGCCGAGCTGATGCCACCAAGAAGGTAGACGACACCAACCTGTACCACCTCGTCGTCGTTGAGCTGTCGTTCAAGGCCACGGTTGGTGACCTTGTTGTAGTGGTGTAGGGACTTGAACTTTGTCTCCTCGTTGCCGCCGTGCTTTGGATCAACAAGACGCTTGATGATATCCCTTTTGAAAGCTGCACCATTGATGAGACCAAGCTCCTTAGCTTCGCGTGTTGAGAAGGGACCTTCCTTCATCCACTGTTCGAGCTTGCCTGACATGGTATCTGGATCCTCATCAGGGTAGCGGTTGACTGCAACTGCGTGAATGAGACCGCGGTTGAGCTCACCCAGCAGCTCGGCTTCGTTTTGGATTTGCGGTGCCGACAGCGATTCTTCGCGGTTGAAAGTAGAGATCATTGACTTGTACTCTCGTCGTGCTTCAGCAAGTATCTTGATGCCAAAGTAGTCGAGGACCTTCTTGAAGAAAGGAATCTGAGCACCGAGACCTGTCAATGGGACTGAGCCTGTTGGCTGCATCCACAGCTCATCGAAAGCGGACGCAAGGAGGAAGGAGCCTTGGCTGTTGAACGTGTCTGCCCAAGCGATCGACGGCCGCGCCTTTTCTCCATGCTGTTGCTTCTTGGCCCGCTTGAATTCGTGAAGAACTTGCATCAGCTCCTCGATCTGTGCTAGGCCAAGTCGATTTGGTGTTACTGACGAAGGAAGATGTAAGCCGGAAAAGTCGGCAAAGATACCCTTGATGCGCTCGTCTGCTTGAGCCCACTTCAGTGCCCGGATGACCTCGAACATCTCCATCACATGCGGCGCATCCTCACCGGCCGCAGGAGCATTAATGAGCGCGCTGACTGAGGGAGGCCCGCGTGACTCGACGATAGAGCCATCGTAGATCTTCCAAACCAAGTAAGTATCGGGGTGCACAAAGTCACGAAGGTAGGCATCGCGTTTGAGCTTGAGATAGCCAATAGCGGTGTAAGTTGCGAAGAAGCCAAAGAGGAGAGGGCGGCGGTAGGACCACGCTTTCGCGGTGGTACGACCTGTGCGGGAGGTGATGATCTTGTTGGCAACAAAGGCGGCGCGTGGAAATCGTCGTTGAAGAAAGGACGGCACAGCGCCTTTGTTTGGCTGTGCCTGGCCTGTTGTGCTCGACGAGGAGGAGTTGCCCGTGTTCGACATGACGGCTTGAGTGCTGTAGGACCGCGAGCGAGACCGCGTCGACTTGGATCGTGAAAGGTATGTCCAACACCGAGAGCGAGGAGAGTATGGAGATTCTTGAGTAAGGTTGAAGAAGCAAACCTGTTCCGTCCTGCTGTCCTCCCAGGCGATGAGACCTTGATCGACGTTACGTGAGCCCTTTGTTGCCGGGTTGCGAAGACCTTGGCGTGTGTCTGTCTGTGTTGTGTTGGACTCGTCAGCTTTCTCCTTCTTCTCAGCGCCGGAAAAGTGGAGAGATGTCACAGATCTGATCTCGATTCACCTCACAGATGAGACCCGATCTTGCGTGTCCGGGAAAGCGGAAGTCGGACAAATAGCAGCAGCCGAAGCGCAAAATCGAAGACTCGAGAAGGAAACGCTTAAGCGAGAAATCAACCAAGATATTCAGGGCATTTTGAAGACCATCGGAAATTGCAGGATGGCTCAGTTAATTAACGGCAACATATCGCGCTGTGCTGTGCTGTGCTGTGCTGTGACGTTGTGTGTTTTGTTCTTTCGATCCGATTTCTTCCTCAAAGAAGCGGCCAGGAACCGTCAAGCGAGCTCAACAAGGTCAGGGTCAAACCCTTTATCGTCATCTTTTTTTATTAGCCTTCCACATTCTCATCCACGGAACCATTCACCAGCTACACGCCACCCCAAGGCCCTTCACCTTTCCTCTCACAATGCTGTCAGGCCAAATTGTAGCTCGTTCAGCGAGTCGTTCGCTTCAGCAAGCCTCGCGCTCCTTTCTTCCATCCACGCGCGGCGTTGCCACCAAGTCAGCCGCTGGGCCATCTCGTCAAGCCGCCTGGTCTTCTTCTTACTCGCT
Organism: Ustilago nuda; assembly: GCA_022963125.1. Lineage (NCBI taxonomy): Eukaryota > Fungi > Basidiomycota > Ustilaginomycetes > Ustilaginales > Ustilaginaceae > Ustilago > Ustilago nuda. The sequence continues at coordinate 211,239 of JALCUS010000021.1, forward strand.
CGCTGCCGCTGCCGCTGTCGGTGTCGGTGCCGCCGCCTACGCTTCCTTGCATCGCTCATCCATCCAGTGCGAGCCCCGTCAGAAATGGTCCGACCGCATGAGGCCCAAGGAGTTTAAAGGTGACGCTTTCCTCCACAAGGACGCCCACGATCGCCATCCACCCGCTGCTGTCCACGATGAAGAAGAGGCCGAAGCTGCCGAGGAGACACCCGCCACCATCGAAGTCGCTGTTGAGGAGAGCGAAGAGCAGACTGGGCAGCAGTCCGCGTACGACCCCGAGACTGGCGAGATCAACTGGGACTGCCCATGCCTTGGTGGTATGGCACACGGCCCATGCGGTGGACAGTTCAAGCTTGCTTTCTCATGCTTCATCTATTCTGAGGCCGAGCCAAAGGGTATCGATTGCGTAGACAAGTTCAAGGCGATGCAGGACTGCTTCCGCGAGCACCCGGACGTGTACAAGGACGAGATCGAGGACGACGAGGCTGCCAACGCTCAGTTCGAGAAGGAAGGGGCTGAGGCCAATTCCGAGAGCACACCAGCAGAAAAGAAGGAAAAGGAGCACAGCTCTGCCTAAGGTTGGCGTAGAAAGGAATGGTGTTCTCGAGAGGAAAGACGTACTTCCGCATCGTCACGGATGAGCAGCTGAATAGGTTTGGCATCAAGCTTTGCTGCGCGTTGCGCACCTCATTTCTAACGCGGCCATGCGTCCGCTCAGATCAATCAGACCATTTCGTCCTTCACTGCTCTTCTGTATCAAAAGCCCCCTGCGCTCTGCGCATTTGTACGCAAACACACACCTCTCATGGCTTCCACTCCTGTACATAAAAAAGCATCGCATTTTGCTAATAGATCGGCATCCCTGCCTAACCTCCCCTTTCACATCTACCACTGACCTGCCCTCCATCGTCCGTTCCATACATTCGCCTCATCCAAGCTAGACTTTCTCCATGACTGAGCCGTGGGGGATTGCCGCTGCTGTATTGTTTCTCACCTCCATCATTGTACTCACGGCGGTTGTTGTATACTACTCGGACGATATTGAGAGGCAGTGCGTAAAGTCGAACTGGATCTAGTGCTCCAAGCACTAGAATCACCTCAATTTGCATCATAATCACATCAGCCTTTTGCGCGAAGTTCTAGACAAGGCTACAATTCAGGTGCACAGGCTCCCTAACGGAAAACACTGCTTCAACTTAGAGCTTTCTGGTACTGTGACGAGGACTGAGCTTGCATTGCGCCTAGGAAAGGCCCTCAAGAAAGGTCAAGATGATTGGGCATCCGCTTCAGGCGACAGCCTCCGATCCAGACAGCATCAGAAGGGAGAAGGAGAACCCGGAGGGGAACCAGCCGGAGATGCATGCCAGCAAAAGCTCAGCCAGTAGTGACTCGGGATCCATCACCGAGCGCGCAGCTATGATCCGTGACGAGCTGCTGGGAGAGGACTCGGTCGAGCGCCACACTGTTCAGGCATCTGATGGCTCTTCTACCAATAGCATTGTTGGTGGTGATCAAAGCAGTCAGAAGGAAATGCATGGCGATGATGACGAGGAGCTCGAGCAGAGGCTAAGCATCTCGTGCATTGCTCACTCACTGCGTCACATCGCCATTGCTTTCGACGAGAAGGTAAGTTTTTGCTCACAGTTGACGGACGAATAAGTACGTCGCTGGCAAGCATCCATCTCAGACCCAAAGCTGACATTTCTTTCCGCGTACTCACGATGGACCATATTTTTGACAGAGTCGCGAACTCGAAAGTCTTAGAAATGTGAGTGTTTTCAGGCATCGTCGTGAACACCGTGGATCAAAGTACTAAATTCGCTGTATCATCTTTGCCGGTCAACAGATCCAGCAGACGCATGACGAAGAATGCGCCTTGCTTCGATCGCAGCTTGAAGCTGAAGAGTAAGCATACATCTACGTTGCTCTGGATGATGAGCGTTTGATTGCGCTCCCCATACTGACGCGCTCTCTTGACTGCCAAACCACAGAGACGAACGACAAACCCTACTCACTCAGCTCAACAACGTTAACTCCACCACTACTGCTCTCGAACGTGAAGTAGAAGCTCTGAAGCACGAGATCGCACACAAAGACGAGCTTATCTGCTTCTCTAACGATATCTCCTCCCGCCTCTTCGACATGATCCACGCCATCCGAGCTCAGGTGGAGGCGGCTGAATCTCTCTCCCCGGCCATCCGTAGTCTCTCAGTCACTCCTGCCACGTCTTCTTGGAGCGATATCTCTCCCACCTTTGCCTCAGTCTCGTCTCTCGATTCGAGTGTCATGACTCCTCCCCTCTACCAAGCTCCAGGCAGCCTTGATCAGCTCTTCAAGGAGTTTCTGGCCAAGAATGCCCCGCTGTCTGATGACGACCTTGTTTAGCACGTCCCCGTCGCCATATGCCTTTCCACCATTTCCTGCTTTCTCCCCGTTCACTCCCCCTCTCAATTTGTTGCGGCTACTGTATCTCGATCGGAATGTGCCTATGCAATGTGGTGAAAAGATGTAGCCATAGCGACGGAGCAGTTTTTGCCTGCTGGTGGAATTGTGTGAGAGCGGCACGCGTGACAGCAAAACTGAAATTCACCGCGCTCGGGCCGCGCCTTTCAACTGCTGTCAATTGTGTAAACATGTTGCAAGCGTATCTTTGTGTGTTGTTCTTGCCTTGACCATCACATTCACATATACCCCACACTATCCTTGCAGTAAGCGCTCGCAGAAGCAACGGGCTAGTCCGATAGGAGTGCATGAGCAGCAGCACCAGTATTGACTACAACGTGCTGCTCAAAGGCGTCCCCCATGCAGTCAAGGTAGCCCGAACAACGCCACGCTGCAACACGCATTCACTTTGAGCGCGGCAAGATGAGCTTCGCACTTCCTGCCCATCATCTGGTCGGCATGGCGTCTCTATCGCCCAACGCCAAACAGAACGGAACGCAGCTCAAAAGCGGAGGCGCATCATCCTCTTCACCGTCATCTTCATCGCTCGGACATGCAGGTCCATCGTCCAACACACATTCTTCAGTACTCATGTCGAATGCCCTCTCCGCCGCAACACTGCCCAGCAGCGCTATCCTGAACCCGTCCAACCTCGTCGCCGAATTCCTCAAGTCTCCAGACGACCTGACCAAGATCTCAGCACTTCGTAAGAAGCTGCTCAAGGAGCAAGCGAGTCTATCAGCCAAGCTCAAGCTAGGCGCCAAAGAGCAGCTCGAAGCTACCAGAGAGGGCTTGCTGAAATTACAGGCGACAAGGAAAGATGTCGCAGCAATCAGGGAGGCGTTCGCGCAGATCGAAGCGCTATATACCAACACAGAAGGAGAGGATGGGTCGAGATCGACTCATCCAGATGCCAGTCGTTCTTTCAGGGTCATCAGTCAGGTATCGCAGATTCACCGCAACTTTGTTCAGACTACAAATACGCTCGAGAAGCTCGATGCTCTGCCGGGACAGATTCAGACACTAACAGAAATGCTGCAACGAGGCAAAGATGACATTATGGGGCCAGCGACCGACTTGCTGCCACTGCATTTCCATCTTTCGCAGCTGGAAGCGTTCCGCAATGAGACTTTTCAGATTGCAAGGACGTGCTCGGCTGATGTACGCAGCACGGTGTCGAAGTTCTTTGCGCCGCTCGATGGGCTCATCAAGGCATTCGACGATTATATCATGCAGCTAGCCGAGCGCACCTTGGACCTTGTTCGAGAAGATAGATCCTCCGTGGTGGTCAAGCTCATCAAGATCATCGAGAAAGAGTCTCGCGAAGATGAACGCGCAGCAGCGATTCGTCTTGCCAAACGTGCCAATCTCGAAGGTGCCGCTCGCTTCAGATCAGTGGTGGCGAATGCAAGAGTCATCAAGCTGTACCGACCAAAATTCGTGGAAGCTATCGATCGGTCCACCGGAGAGCTATTCGACGAGTGCTGGGGCCGCTTTGGAGCTGATGGAACAAGTCTCGAGTTTCTGGGGCATCTGGACTGGATCTATGATGACATACGCTTCATCCAGTCCGAAGTGACACCGCTCTTTCCCGAAGACTACAAGATCCTACGAACTTTTGCCAAGAGCTATCACAAGCATCTAGGTGGTATCTTGCGTGAACGTATCTTGGCAACAGAACCGGAAGCAAGCGCATTGCTGGAGCTTTACCAGTTCACACAAAAGTACACAAAAACAATGACCAAGGAGATTGGTGCAGATAAGTCTTGGCTCGAGCCGACACTTCTGGCTGGTAAAGAACAGGGCATTATCGACGACTACCTCGGATTGATCACCAAAAAGATCGATGAGTGGTCAGCCAACTTGATGTCGGATGAGGTGCGTGAGTTTGTTGCGCGGCAGAACCCGCCTGATGAAGACAATGAGGGATTGTATGGATTGCAAGGTGCAGCGATCTTGTTCCAGATGGTCAATCAGCAGGTGGATGTTGCGGCGGATTCAGGGCAGGCAAGTGTGTTGGCGAAAGTGGTGGATCATGCGGCTAAAGCGATGCATTCAACCCAAGCAACTTGGCTCAGGGTGCTGGAGAGTGAATTCAAGAAGCAACGCGAGGCCAAGTCGGCCGACGATGTTGTTGGTGGCTTGGTGGAGTATGTGATTGCACTCGCGAATGATCAGCTCAAATCAGCAGACTATGCAGAAGTGTTGCTTGCAAGACTGGAACCAATGGTCAGCAAGAAGTACCAAGCAGGTATTCGAGAAGCCGTCGACGACGCACTCAACGGGTTCCTCGATGTTTCGAAGCGATGTACGCAAGTGCTGGTCGACTTGGTGTTTGCTGATTTGCAGCCGGCGATCAAGGATCTATTCGCATTCCCGGTATGGTATTCGGAAGGCACGATGACAACGATTGTCGAGACGATGCGCGACTATACGACAGACTATAGCGAGCGTCTCAATCCGAACTTGTTCGATGTGTTGTGCGACGACATGGTCGAGCGTCTCCAAGTCGCCTACATCGGTGCACTTCGTCGTGTTGGCAGCGGCAAGCTTCGTATGCCCGCAGCAGGCGAACAGATGCGAAAAGACGTCGAAGATGCTAAAACCTTGTTCTACGCATTCAAGAAGGAAGAAGAGGTGCAGGGGAAATTCGAAGTGCTCGATGCGATCCAAGGCATGCTCACGTCTTCTGCTACAATGGTATTCCTTCCATACTGGAGCTTTGCCAAGGCACACGGAGCGCATTTGGGCTTTTTGGAATCTATCATGAGAGCAAGAGATGATCTCAAGAAGGACGATGTGAGCAGTTTGATGGAAAGCGCGAGGAGGAAGGTGAAGAGCGAAGGGTTGAACGATCTGGTGCCGGAAACTGGAGGTCCGACAGTGATGAGCAGAGTAGCACAGGCCTACGGATCAAGCTATAGTGGTGGATTGCTAGCCAACCTGGGAGGCGAGAGAGCGGCAGGGATGGCGGCGAGCGCAACACAAGCGTTAGGGCTGGGTGGGTGGAAGAGCAAGGATCGCGACTAGCACTCAAAGCAGCTGCCACGGCAATGCACTTTGTCAAACTATCCGGCGGAGTCCAGAGTGTTCTCTTCTGCCTCTCACATCTTGGCAACACACAGACATACCATCTGCGGGCTACTCGGCTACCAACATTCAATTTGGAAGCAGACGCTAGATCAGTGGAAGGTCTGAAGTGGGATGAGACCATCGTGTGATCGGATATGGGCCATGCATTGTCGGTGATGAAGGGCATGGCGCACCAGTGGGATGAGGTAATCATTTGGAGAGTAACCAAAAATGGGGAGACCATTTTACCAGGAGGAGTGTTTTCAGAAAGACGTTTTTATTTATTTATTTTTTAATCAATTTCGGGTGAGCTTACATAAGATTTTAGTGCGAAACAAAAACAGGTCAAAATCGAGAAACACGTATCAATTTTCGAGTGTTTTTAGAAACACGTGTTTCTCGATTTTGACAACCTTTTCCCATTTTTGAACACCCCTTTTAAGGATCCAAAAAACATGTGTTTCTAAAAACACATCTGCAGCAAATGTGACATTTGCTACGGTTTAACATGTATGTTATTAATACTGAAGCTCATCAGTATCATGTTAACATGTGCTTCACACTGTTACAGACTGTCATAGTCAATCAATTCTTTTGTGGAAACATTTCAAGGATGAAAATGAACAGGTGCTAGGGTTGTGAAGGTGTTGACAGTTGGTGACTTTGCCTAGACAACTGGCCCTGTGCCAACATTGCATTGTAGTCCTCGGCCGTCCTCTTGTGGCGCCTGGAGCATGCAGTTGTGTCCTCCTGCTGTCAGCCAGTGGAAGTGAACAGTGCCTGAAACATTTGCTCTCAAAGATCATGTGCCATTGAGCTGTGAAGTTGTGTCAAGGCAGGCTGCGTCATGCTTTGTGTACTTGCCATGCTCTCTGTCATGGGCCTAAGCTGCGCAGAGCGAGGGAAGGCCGAAATGATATGAAGGTAGCGCAGGAATCGTGGGATCGGGCAGATCATAAGGTTTGCGGCAGGGTTCACCGAGATCGGCAGTAGAATCAGCTCTATGGCAGATCTCAGCCAAATCGGCACAAACGACATTGGTGTCAGCGGTCGCGTGCCTGAAACCTGAAATCTGTAGTAGTACTGATACTACTACCGATTCTGTCGAGTTATGTGACAGTGCTAATGTTATTTCGATTCCTAGTGAATTATGCGACAGAGCCATCTCTGTTGCTTTTCTCGTTGGAATCTGTAGTTGTATTGTCATTATGACAGATTTTGACTAACCACTGTGGACACTCCATCCAGAGGTAGCTCGGCACGATCAAATACGATATGACTCTAAGTGAACTTGATATTGACACCAATGGTCTGGTGTGAGTATTGATTGATGACATTGACATGAGCGTCCAGTGTGTCCACTAACGCTTGAGGTGATCCCCGGACCGCAGCGGTCGACTGCCTTCGGTTCTAACGTATCTGGACTGCAGGTTTACTATGAACTGCCTTCGGACATCAGAAAATGGTGATACAACACATGTGCTTCAATGAGAAGTAATCTATCGATTACTACTGTGCTGACTGTGAACTAATGGTACTTATTCTGGAAGTAATACTAGTTGTATGGTGTAGAGTGGATGAAGCTCCACTTGACCCATGCTGACAAGAGAGTGTGTTTATATACCCCTTTTCACAGTGTTGCCAGTGACACTGCTCCAGCTCCCTCTCTCCAGAGAGTACTGCTCTTCCTCAGATGCTATACAAGAGTCTCCAATGGGGCTCTTCCTCCTCATTGAGCCCTGTCGCTGCTAACTTTCCTGAGCTTTGTTGATTCCTGTCGACACTGATTTTCCTCCTCATGACCTGTTCACTGGTGTCCACCACACAGCTCCCATTCCTTCAACTGGCAATGGTTCTCTTGTTTGCATATCTCCTGAGCCCCTGAGCGGTAACCACCTGCATACCTCATGAGCTAGGTCCTTGACTTGGCAGGGCTCGATCCTCTTCTCTTGCGAACATAGTCCTTTTTGCATGTGAAATCGTCATTCAAACATCGTTGTCACAGATCCCAGTGAAATCTGCCATACTATTGTGCTTACTGCAGATTCTGGTAGGATCTGTGATATTGACTTTGTTTGTGCAGACCCCCATGAGATCTGTCATAGAACTGGGTCTACTACCAATTCCACTGAATTCTTCCGTAAATTTATTGATCCACCCGATCCTTCGATTCCTGCGCTACCTTCATATGAACTGTCTGGTCTTCCTGCTTTCTGCGCCGTCCAGTCCATGACAATCGGTATCACGATTCTCACCGGAATCTGCAGCAAGTATGATCCTGAAGTGGATTCCATGGAGATCAGTGACAAAGTCGTCCGTACGACAATTCACATGCAGGCCGAGGTTAAGCTCATGTACGAAGAGGACCAAGCTCCACCAGGCCGGAAACCAAGCCTTGCCAAGAGAGGGACCGAGCTCAGTGACACGCAGTCGGTTACCACTCAGGGGCACACAGGATAGGAGGAACGTAGAAGCATCACTGGTCAAAGGAAGGAGAGCTGTGTAACGGACACCAGCAAAGAGAACACGAGGAGAAAGGGCAGTGTCGATGGAGTTGACACAGCTCGAGGAAGACAGACAGGATGGCATAGTAGGGAGGAGGAGTCTCATCAAAGACTCCTGTGTAGCACTCGACGCAGGAGGTACTCTCTGGAGAGAGAGCAGGAGCAGCATTGCTGGCGACGCTGCAAAGAGGTACATAACCATACCTCCTCGTCACAAATGGTCGAGTGGATCCCCATCCACTCTACACCATACAACTAGTACTACTTCAAGCATAAGTATCATTAGTTCATAGTCAGCATAGCAGTAATCAATAGATTACTTCTCATTGAAGCACGTGTGTCATATCACCGTTTCCTGATGTCCGAAGGCAGTTCTTAGTAAACCTGCGGTCCAGATAACGATAGAACCGAAGGCAGTCGTCCACTGTGGTCCGGGGATCACCTCAAGCATTAGTCGACACACTGGACACTCGTGTTGACATCATCAATCCATACTCACACCAGACCATTGGTGTCAATATCAAGTTCACTTAGAGTTGTATTGTATTTGATCGTGCCGAGCTACCTCTGGATGGAGTGTCCACAGTGGTTAGTCAAAATCTGTCATAATGACCATACAACTACAGATTCCAATGAGAAAAGTGACAGAGATGGCTCTGTCACATAATTCACTAGGAATCGAAATAACATTAGCGCTGTCACATAACTCAACAGAATCGGTAGTAGTATCAGTACTACTACAGATTTCAGGTTTCAGGCGCGTGACCGCTGACACTCTCCTCCTCGTACTGAGCTTGATTTGTCTGCCGTTGACTCTGCATATTCCCACTCTGGCTTGGGTTGGTGCTGAGAGTCTGAACAACATCATGAACTACTTCCTCGGAGAAGGATGGGTGAAGGAGTTCAGCAACCATGTCTGGACCATCATATTGGCTTGCAAATGTATGGGTGACAATGCATGCATGGATAGTCCTTGCTGCCTTCTTACAATCCTTGACACAATACATGTTCCCTCTGTACCTGTTCAGGCACTGAAATCAATTCTTGAGGTAGGCAATGGCATGCTCAACCCGGACCCAGACTTGAGAGAGAGAGTGGTTGAAGAAATGCAGGTTGCGGCTTTTCTCAGCAGCTATATGTGAGAAAGGTCCAACCATGAAGGCAGAGTGACCATACCCTCTGTCCAGGGTCTCGCGCCTGAAACCCAGGTCGGTCTGTCGAGATACTCGGTGACTATCAAACTGCGCGACAGCTATTTTCTCAGTATCAGTCTCAGCAAACTACATCGCTTGGTAACTATCAGGTTGCACGGTGGCGACAGGTGGTGTTCGTTGTATATACTATCGTAGGTTTCAGCTGACCTCTGTGGACACTCCGTTCAGGGGTAGCTCGGCACGATCAATATCAATACTATGGTGGCAACACCAAGGTCTGGTGTGAGTGTTGATGGTGATGAGGCTGTTGGGGTTGGTGATAGGGTTGGTGGCATCAACACAAGTGTCCAGTGTGCTGACCGATGCTTGAGGTGATCCCCGGACCGCAGTGGACTACTGTCTTTGGTTCTATCTTAATCTGGACCACTGGTTTGCTATGAACCGCCTTCAGATGTCAGTGAGTGGTGATACAACACACACACTACAATGAGGAGCAACCTTGATGGCTTGCTACTATGCTGACTGAAACTAATGTATACTTATGCTGAAGGGATAACTTGTTATGGTGTGTAGTGTGGATGGGGATCCACTCGACCACTGATGATGAGAGGGTATGCTTATATACACTCCTTGTAGTGTTGCCTGCGATGCTACTCTGGCCCTCTCTCTGCAGAGAGTACCCTCTTCATCGAGTACTGTACAAGAGGTCCCTCCAGTACCCTCCTGTCCTCCTCGAACTATGTGTCAACTCCTTCGACACTGCTCCTCCTCCTAGTGACCTGCTTGCCGGTCTCCTATGACTCCTATCTCTCGAGCCCCTGAGTGGTGACCGTCTGCATGCTCCTTGAGCTTGGTCCTCCTCGTGGCTGTGCCTGGCCCTCCTCGCATACGGGCCTGGTCCTCCTTTGCATGTGAGTCTGTAGGAGTCCATGGTCTCCATGGAGACTGCACTACGACCATGCTCATCACTGGTATCGACTAGATCTCTGATACCTATGCTCCCTCCATATGAACCAGTGACCCTCTTGCTTCCTGAGCATTCAGGCCCATGACACCGAGCTACCCCTGAATGGAGTGTCCACAGAGGTCAGCCGGAACCTACGATAGTATATACAACGAACACCACCCGCTGTCATCACACAACTTGATAGTCGCTGAGCGACGTAGCTCGCCGAGACCGATAGCGAGACAATAGCTGTCGCACAGTTTGATAGTCGTTTGATAGTCACCGAGTATCTCGACAGACCGACCTGGGTTTCAGGTGCGAGACCCCTGACACCCTGTCACTCCTGTCCTTTCGAGACGTGTCATCTCCATCGACACTGTGTAAGCGATCGTGCGCCAGAGACTAACTGAGGTTGATTGACTGAGGTCTACTCGATATGTCTCGTCTAAACGTAACCAAGTGTCGCCGCCTAGTAAGCCTTGACTGATTGCCTTGAACACTCCATTCAGAGGTTGCGTGGCACAAACGTTGTTTGTTGGTGAGTGGGTGATACCCCATCCACTACAGTACGAGCGTTCATAGTACTGTTGTTAATGCTCTTGGACGTCGTCTGGACCGCGATATGCTAATCGCCTTCAGAGGACGAGGGTTACTGGACCGCTGGTGTGAATAACCGCCTACAGTAACTGACTGGACCGCTGGTGTTGAGCAACACCACCTTCAGCAAGGGACTGGACTGCAGGTGTTGAAGAACACCACCTTCAGTGATGAACTGGACTGCTAGTGTGGAGTACACCACCTACAGTTGTCGATTAACAGTGATACAACACACACATTGAGAGTCGTTGCAAGAGCACTGCTATTGTGATGGAATGTAACTGAGTAAGTAAAGTATAAGTAAGTAGTATGTAGAGTGGATACCAATCCACTTGTATGCTATTGTAGAATGAGAGTATTTATGTGTCTGATGGGTGTTCTCCTTCGACACCTATCCTGCTCCTCTTGAGGGGCCTCTGTCCCCTGTTGGGCACTGTCTTGCCCTGCTGGCACCGACCTCTTCGATACTGTGCTCCTACCGTTTGCACGGCACAGGGGTTATGCAACACTGCCCTCTCGCCTTCAAGCTCTACTTCTGCCTGAGATGTGATGCCCCTCCTTTTGACGCAGCTTCCTCTTGACCTTATCTTGTGAAACTCCTTGACCTCGTGACCATACCCCTTGGTTATGTGGTTACGTCGGCACAGTTCCGAGTACTTGTTCGTATCGGCCAACTAGTTGAGGCGTTCAGATCTGACTGACCCTGACCGATCCCATGAGATTGATCTAGATTCCCAGGGTTCGATCGATCTCGTGATTCATATGCACTGCCAACCCGATTAATCGCGTTGATCCCCGATGGTTTTGGCTCTGATCAATCTGGCACACCCTTCATATGTTGATCTTCTGCGCACCTTTTCATATACTGCTCCGTACGCGACATTACCATAACTGCCGCTGCTCATTTGGCGCACTCTCTTGCGCTGGCCAGCCGACCCTGTGACACACTGCTCCACCTCCTCATGACCCGTTCGCCGGTGTTCGTCACGCAGCTCCTCCTCCTTTAACCGGTAATGGTTCTCCTGTTTGCCCTCTTCTGAGCCCCTGAACGGTAACCACCTGCATGCTTCATGAGCTCGGCTCCTGTCTTGGCGGTGCTGAATCCTCGTTGCCAGCGAGTTTGATCCTCCTCGTTTGTGAGCATGTTCCTTCTCACATGTGAATTGTCGTATGGATGTCTTTATTGCTGATCTCTGCGAGATCTGCCATACTATTGTGCTTACTGCAGATTCTGGTGGGAACTGTGATATCGACTTCGTTTGTGCAGATCCTAGTGAGATCTGTCATAGAACCATGTCTACTACCGATCTCACTGAATTCTTCTGTAAGTCCACTGATCTACCTGATCCTTCGATTCCTGTGCTACCTTCATATGAACTGTCATATCTTCCTGCTTCCTGCGCAGTCAACCCATGACAATATGTTCCTTCGAGATGTTCCATGGCATAAGGTGCTGATCGGAGGAAGGACTTTACATGAGCACTCCAGCTGTAATAGTTCTGGGTAGTGAGCTTTGGTACCGGCTCAAGGAGTTTGCTCAAGGTGTGAAAACTGTATCATTTAGTGATGTCATCATCATCTGATTCATTTTCAGGGTCATCATCGAGCTTGTTGTCATCATTGGCTATATTTCCAGCTTGTGTCTGTCAGACAATTGTTACCTTCTTGGTCCTTTTAGACCTCTTGGCAGCCTTGCTGGCGCCAGCTTGAGGATCAGTGTTGTCCACCATGACTGGTCTCAGTGATATAGCTTCAGACTCTTAATCAGTTGAAGTTATGTGATACACCTCTTTGTCTGGGCTACGTTCTAGCTCCTTTTGCACTGGTGTATGGTAGATGCAATGCTTGGATTCAGATTGACTAAGACTACAGTAATGTGAGAGTATATATACCTTTGCTCTGTTTGTAAGGATGGTTATCTACACCCTATGAACTAGGTGTGTCATGAGGAGCTTTGGCATTTTCCTACTTAGTCTCAGTGTTCCTCTCTCTAAACATGTGCTGATTGGTTGCCACCAAATTTATTATGCATGCATGATCCTTGACCTGTCGGTGGCTCGGCTCTCTTGCATGGTTGTCATTCTGGCGCAACTTCAACTATAACTCTGCCGAAATGGATGGTGGTTGTGTTTTAGCGTGCATAGACACCAAGTAGTACGTACCACAGGGACACAAGAGATCTAGACCCAGTCAGATGGTCCACCATCCGCTCGGTGCACCTCCATTTACCCTCCCCTCATCTACACAGAGTGCTGCTCATATCGCTATTCCGATACCAGCCATGGAGACAAGCTCTTGGTTGGACCTCTTTCCTTCTGCCATCACCACCTGACTAGGTACTGCTCGAATTCGCCTCCACTAGAACGACACACACACACATTAGGGCAACGGACTCCTGCTCACCACCAGCAGTGATAGAAACTATACCCATCATGGTCAAGCAGGACGAGCGACCACCGTCGCCTTCCAGTCAAGGCTGCAACGAAGACCATGACGACGATCAGCCAATAAGTGGTCTCAAGAAGAAGCGGATCCAGCAGGCTTGTCGTCCGTGTGGTATCAAGCGAGTCAAATGCGATGGCTCCAAGCCCTGCATCACCTGCATCCGCTCCGGCGAGGTCTGCGAATATGGTCAACCCAAGAAGCGAGGGCCGCCAAAGGGATCGACTCGCGGAGGAAGCAAGACTGCCAAGCGCAAGGCGGAAGCTCAAGCTCAGCTCTCTGCTGCTCGCAGAGGTGTCTACGAAGCAGCCAATAACCTTCCAATGCAATCCTCGCGCGACTATGCCGCTTCCACATCCACAGACCCCAACGGCCTCCCGCTTTCACGACCACCGCCTCCAGCTTTGCCGGACTCCGACTGGAGCCGCACCGTCGTGCCTCCAGCCGCTGCTGCAGCCTCTTCCTCTAGATACCCACAACAAGGAGCAATGAATGTCTTGCCATATCCCGCGCTACCACCCTACCAGCAACAGCAGTTTCTACACCAGCAGCCACTTTCAGCAGGCTCCGTAAGCGCTCCAGCATCATTGCCGTCCGATGTCCATGCAGAGCCATATACGACATCTGCACACCCATCACCAGAAAGCAGTTATCCTAACCAAAGCCATCGCACAGCAGGCTCAGCACATGATGGCAGTGTCGGCAGCCCCAACTACGGGCCCAATGCTTCCAGTCCAGGCTACTACTCTTATCCGTCTCGCTATGACCCAGCTTCGGGTTCACATCATGGCTCCAAGCAGCGCAGCGAGACATTCTATCGTGGAAGTAGCAGCGGCCTTGGTTTTATTCGTCCACCACCTGGATCTGTTGATCGAAGATTGCCGCCATTGGACTTTTACGGCACTCGCTCGTCCAACCGGTCCTCTTCTTCGCCAAGCAACTATGCCAGAGTTTCGATCGGCTCAGATACGTTCGAGTCTACATTGCCAGGTAGATCAAGTGCCAACAAGTCGCTGTACAAGACAGCAGCTCCATATGCTCGATCATCACCAACAACATCCACATCGGGAGATGCAGTCAGTCAGTTTCCAGGTGCAGGCAGTGCAGTCTCGGATGCTTCGGGGCCTGACAGTCGCCATGCAGCAGCTGCTGCGACTGCATCCCGAGGCCCGAGTAGTAACCCTTGGGCGACTGCGGATCGAACATCAGGAGCGGACGCCGTTGATCCTGGCAGACCAGCAATCGGTCGATCCACAGGGATCAGCCAGCCACACACCACCAACCATAACCAGCTCTCGGTTGAAGGAACGCTCTTGCAACTGCAACGCGACCGCGATCGTGATCGTGCCCGCAAAACAACGACAGCTGATGTCAGTCGACCCAGAGACGAAGACGTTAATCTCGAGCCTCTCCTTTGGGTCAAGCCAGGTAATGAAAGCAGAAGTGGCGTCAACCGTTCTGGTGTCACACTGAACAAGCCAGAGATCCCACCTCTCATACAGGAGCGTCTATTCACTATTTTCTGGGGGATAGTGCAAACAATTTGGCCTGCGCTGCATAAGCCTGCGCTCTGTCTTTCCAACTTCAACGTCATCGATCCAGAGAAGCATCCGATGCTACACAATGCTGCATGTGCTTTAGCGGCAGTCGCTTGGGACTCGGGCGAGTTCGGCGTTTCGGAAGAAGACACAGAAGCAACTCAGTCCGACTGGGTCGAACGCACTGCCTCTGATCTCAGCTTTAGCTCGGCACCAGCACAGCTTGGCGATGGTACCAGCCTGCGTCGTCTCAGCGCCGCTGATCTTGGAGACATCTTCCTCGCTCGAGCCAAGTACTACCTCGTCAAGTCCAACAACGAGCCTAGTCTTGAGACGATCCAGTCGCTTCTCTTTATGGCGCTAAGAGAAGGGGGCAACGGTCGAGCGAGTCAAGCATCAGCCTATCTCTCAACGGCATGCAGAATGTGCATTGATCTTGGTCTGCATAGACAGCGAGACTTCTCTTCTGTGTTGGGATTACACTTCTCGCACGCAGAGGAACAGGCAAGACGACGCATCTTCTGGTGTTTGTATCTGCTGGATAAGACATTGTGTGCTTCGTTGGGTAGACCAGTAACGTTGCGATACTCAGAAATTGATTGCCCACTGCCCAATATCGACGAGGCGGACGAACACGAGACTTGGGCAGAGACGACCAACAACAGCTCACTCATCAAAGATAGGGCGCGAAGCATCTTGCTGAAAACACCGGTTGCGGCTATGTCTCATTTGCGCTTTGGTATCAGACTGGGTCATATCTGTGAGGAGGTCATTGCAATCTACACACAAGTTCGCCGTCCATACGATGACCAAGCGCCCGATACTCTCGGAACAGGCAAGGATGATGATCAGGACGACAAGGACGGTGCAGATGCGATCCCAGAATGGGAAACTCGTCTCGTTCGTCTCCACCGGATGCTCGAAATTTGGGAACGTGATCTTCCTTACCGACTTCGTTTCGATAACCCTTCGCACCGTCTACCCAATACGCTCTCGCAGCACCTCTGGTTCCAGGCGTGCAAAGTCATGCTTCATCGACCTTATATCCTCAAGCAATCCTCTCGCCCCGACTTGCCGCCTTCCCATCGCATCTGCACAGACGCAGTCGGCAGTATTTGCGACATCCTCACCGCCTACGACAACAACTTTGGTATGCGAAAACTCTCTTCCACCGTCACATACTGCATCTTTACCGCGTCCACGATCGAGATTGCCAACACGACCTCCACCGATGCTGCGGTTGCATTGGAAGCCAAGCGCCGTCTGCGCAAGTTCATGTCATGGCTTTCGAGGATGAGCAAATCCTGGCAGAGCGCTAGTCATCATCTTAAGATTCTCGAGCAGTTGGGACATGGAATTGATGCAGATTTGGATGGAACGGGGCTGCCAAGTCATAGAGAGCCCAGTGCAACGGGAGGTATGGTGGCTAGTAGAGCGGATAGTCCGAATACAGCGGCTGCGGTGACAGCTGCGACAAGTGCGATTGCGAAGAGTACAGGGGTTGATGTGGGAACTTCGCCGTTGTCGTTGCCGAGGGAGACGCAGGGATCGATCGGGGAGCGATTGCAACAAGTTGGGGGTGGGGAACAGGGGCCCACTTCTGCGCGGGGCGATCTCAATAGTGCGGCTGGGTTAGCACTGCAAACACAGCAACCGCCAAGTATTGTTCCTACAGGAGCATCCGCAGCTGCAGGAACAGATGATTGTACGGGGGCCCTTTCAGTACCGGGACCTATAGGTGCACCAATGTACCTCACCCGTTCGCGCACAAGTTACCAAATCGCAACTGCACTTCAAGACGATCTTCAAGCCCAGTTTCACGCTCAAGGTCAAACCCCTGGCTTGCTCTACGGATGGCCTGCTACATCTCGTGTTCCAACTCCCAACCCTAGCTCCAATGCAGCCCCTGCATCTGTAGTTGACGCTACTACTGCTGCTCAGAATGTGGCTGGTAGAGTAGACTCCCCTGCCGTCGGCTCCACAGCTAACGACGGTGGAGCAACAGCAGCAGGGTTGATCGGCGCACCTGTCAATCCCACAGCCTATCTAAAGCTGCACGATACGTCGTACTGGGGAGCAATGCCTCTTGCGTCAGAAGATGCGCTGTCTTGGGCCAACTTCACTGGTTCTTATATTGAAGCGTTGAATGGAATGACGAATACTAATGGCGGTAGTGCGGCGACGACTGGTGCGGCGAGCAACGCCGGTGCAAATGCGAGTGCCGCTAGTGTATCTTTCACTGGTACAGCTTCAATCAACGCTGCGGGTTCGAACACAGCTTCCGCGCAGGCTGCTGCTACGTCTACCACGCGATAAGGATCACAGCTATAATTGCTGGAGAATACTAGCTGTATTTGTACCATCAACCTGCTTGATTATGTGCGAGAAAGAATGAGTATTACTCCTGCCCAGACTTGATCCGCTCCAACTCCTGCTTCCACGATTCAAATAACTCAATCCTACACCATCACAACAAAGATTCGTCAGCGTTGCCTACCCTCACGATCCCCCCATAACTTGGATATGGTGGTGATGAAACTTACCCTTGCTTCCCTTTCGTGAAACCCCCCTCTCTCGCCAGCGTGTTCTTTTCGGCTTGGAAGAGTGAGATTACTTCATCAAGACTCGACTCGAGCTTGTTAATCGCCTCCTGCAGTGCGTGGGGGTTTTCGATCGCTGAAAAGATGGTTGATTTGGGTCGACGGGACTTGATCGGGTCGGGATCAGCTACACATCCCCAGAAAAGGAAAGAAGAAGCGGAAGTCAGTGGTAGGAAGGCGAGAAAAAGGGAAGCGAGGTGGGGGGATAAGGGGTGCTTACCTTGACGAGTATCACGAGGAAAAGCACCGGCTGGATTTTCTGCTGAGGCTCCTGGGCCTCGAAAACCTGTTGTTTGACCAGGGTATTTTCTATGTTGCCGCAACGAAAGAGGGGTAAGAAGGGCTTAGTAAGGGGTAGAAAGAGAAGTGGGTCAATGGCAATTTGAGAGGGGTTGGTTGACGTACGCTTCGTTCTGGAATGCTACGTTTGGTGTTCCTTCGTCTTGGGCTGACATGATTGCTATCTTTCCCACAGTATGATGGTGATGGTATCGAGCAAGGGAGGCAGGCTGAAGCGGTGAGATAAACAGGTTGCACTGGAGGGTTGTGCGTTGTGCTGACTCAAGGAAGCGGCTTGAGTGCGAGTCTTCAGGAAGAAAGAGTCAGGTATCTGATGCACGCCAACCCTGCAGTCATGTGGAGATATCTCGGGCTGTCACTCACGCACGATGACGCCATATTCACACAGTCGACGGAGAAACACAATTTTCCTTTATGTTAGGGCACATCAAAATAACAAAGGTAGGAAAAATTGACAAGTCACAGCCGAAGTCCGAGAAGCGACGAAAGGGTCTGGAAGGGAAGAAGTGAGAGAAAGTGGTCAGTGCTTAGATTCCAGCTTCGCTTGCAAACACCAACTCAGCTGCACTCTTCACCACCACCAACGATCAGCTCAGTCGTATTGTCGTCAATATGGGGCTGCCGATGTAAGTTTCTCCTATTCCCTGCTAGCTGGTTTCTTTGGCAGAGCACTAAGATTCTCATCGCCTCCCTATCAATCTGCCCAACTTTTGACTTCGTAGCACCGTCTCAACCTGCTCCTTAAACCAATGGGCTCTCGACTTCGACGGCAACCGAGACCGAATTCTCTCCTCCATTCAACTCGCCAAATCTGCAGGCTCGCGGCTCCGTGTTGGACCTGAACTCGAAATCCCAGGCTACGGCTGTTTCGATCACTTCCTCGAACCGGATACCGTTCTCCACTCATGGCAGGTTCTCGCTGAGATCCTTTCCTCCGACGCAACTCACGGAATCCTCTGCGATGTCGGTATGCCCGTCCTTCATCGCTCTACACTCTACAACTGCCGATTGCTGTTGCTGGATGGAAAGATTCTGCAGATCAGGCCGAAGATGTGGCTGGCTAACGATGGAAACTACCGCGAAATGAGGTATTTTACTCCTTGGACGAGGGCTAATCACACCGACAGCTTTATATTGCCACGCATAGTGGCGGAGGTTATGGGTCAAGATGAGGTGCCCATCGGTGATGCTGTAGTGAAGACGAGGGATGCTGTACTTGGTGTAGAGCTGTGTGAGGAGCTCTTCACTCCGGACTCGCCTCACATCCGACAGGGTCTTGGCGGGGTGGAAATTTTCACCAACTCTTCTGCCTCTCATCACGAGCTGCGAAAGCTGTACCGAAGGGTGGAGCTGATCAAAGAAGCCACTCTGAAGCTCGGCGGTATTTACCTCTACGCAAATCAGCAAGGCTGCGATGGTGATAGGTTGTACTATGATGGATGCCCATTGATCGCAGTGAACGGAAACATTGTTGCTCAGGGATCACAGTTTTCGTTGGATGACGTGCAGGTGATTAGTGCAACCGTGGACTTGGACGATATCAGGGCCCATAGGAGTGCGAAAAGTCGAGGGATGCAGGCTGTCAGTGATAGTATTGGAGAAGGGTGTCCGAGAGTGAACGTGGATTTTGAGATGGGAGAGTCGGAGGAGTTTGGAAGTAAGACGCCTGGTACTGCTACTCCCACTACTTCTCAGCAGAAAGGAAAGGAAGAGAAAGGAGGGGATGCGACAAGGTTATTCAGGAGATACTTTACTCCGCTTTCCCAGCCCATCGTCGTTCAGTACCATTCACCAGAGGAGGAAATTGCGTTGGGTCCTGCATGCTGGTTATGGGACTACTTGAGGCGGTCTAGGACGCAAGGGTACTTTGTGCCGCTGTCGGGAGGTATCGACTCGTGCGCTACTGCAACGATCGTTTTCAGCATGTGTAGACTCGTACATGCTGCCATCCAACCTCCAACTTCCTCTTCTTCCGCCGATTCAACAGGAAAGGGAACTTCAGCTCTCACAACCGACACTTGCGCTCAAGTCCTTTCCGACGTCCGACGAATCTGCAACGAAAAAGAAAACTCAACCTGGACACCCTCCACCCCTCAAGAACTCTGCAACCGAATCTTCGTGACCTGCTACATGGGAACTGAAAACTCTTCCGCCGAAACCCGCGGTCGCGCAGCGGACCTTGCTCGCGACATTGGCTCCTACCACATCGATCTCAATATGGATCTTGTCATTCGCGCGATCATCACTCTTTTCTCCACTGTCACGAACGCTACCCCTCGATTCAGAGCGCACGGAGGAACGCCTGGAGAGAATCTGGCATTGCAAAACATCCAGGCAAGATTGAGGATGTTACTCGCGTATATGTTTGCTCAGCTCACACCATGGGTTAGAGGGTCTTGGGGTGGATTGCTGGTGTTGGGATCAGCGAATGTGGATGAGAGCTTGAGGGGGTATTTGACGAAGTATGATTGTTCGAGTGCGGATATTAACCCTATAGGGGGTATTTCCAAGACGGATCTGAAGTCTTTCATTGCGTATGCTAGGGATGCGTTCGACCTTCCGATCTTGCATAGCTTCCTTACTGCCGTGCCTACTGCTGAGTTGGAACCTATGTCGGAAACGTATATTCAAGCTGACGAGGCGGATATGGGCATGACCTATGATGAGCTTAGCATCTTCGGCCGTCTTCGGAAGAATCTTAAATGCGGACCTTACTCTATGTTCAACAAACTTCTTCAGGAATGGGGACCAACGTTGGGAGCAGAGAAAGTAGCAGAAAAGGTAAAGTTGTTCTGGTTCGAATACGCTAGGAATAGGCATAAGATGACGACCCTTACTCCGTCGTATCATGCAGAAGGATATAGTCCGGACGACAACAGGTTTGATTTAAGACCGTTTTTGTATCCCAGTAGATTCCCGTTTCAGTTCAGGAAGATTGACGAGTTAGTCGCTCGACTCAGGCCTTTATCTAAGGAGGTTGAAGAGGCGAAGAAGCAGGATTAGACGAGATCTGGAGGAATGCAATGCTATTTCTATGCTAGGAAGAGAGAGTGTGTCTATGCTTGTGCTCGAGACTCTCTTCGACGCCAAACAGCCTCCTGCGGGGCCTCCATTCGAAGTGTAACAAGCCAAGTGATGGCGCTGATTGCCCACATAACTACCCAACTCGCTTGTCCATCCAACAAGTTATTACTTGTGGAAAAGGCGAATAGGCTTGTGCTGAAGCTTGGACCAATGGTCCTACTCAAGCATCCAGCCATTTGAGATATGCTATTTAGCGTTGCCAAACTAGCTCTATTCGGCGCCGCATTGCTAACTAAGAGGTTAGAGCAGACGATGGACATATTGCTCCATCCTTTTAGCACGATTGCCAGCACTAGCATGGCCATTGGGAGTGTTTTTGCGGGGGATGTAGTAGCGAGGAAATGTGCGAGCGGGAAAGACAACCATAAAAACGGTAGAGCTGAAGTAACCCTTCGATACACTGGGAGGGGCCCACCAAGACGGCGTTCGAGAGTGGGAAATAGGGCGAGTTGGACGAGAATTGTTAAAGCTCCATCGAGTGCGAGGATTGAACCGATATCGCGTGATGAGAAGGAAAGACCACCGTGAGAGATGGACGTGTAGCAGAAGAGTGGGAGTAGGGCTGCATGGCATGCATTTAAGAAGTTTAAGCAGTATTGGGTGGTGAGGATTCGACGAATGCTTTTAGAGGAGAGAAGGGTCGGGACGGAGGGTGCTGCTTCTTGCTGCACTGCTTCTGTTTGTGTTGTTGGTTTGGGTTTCTTGGGAGGGAGAGTTTCTTTGAGGAACATGAACCCGGTGATGATAGCTAAGAGGTTGAAGCAGGAGGCTATACCACAAGGTAACCACCAAGGATGATCTCCTAGCCAGCCCTCTTTTCCCATTCCATATCCGCCTAACCACCCACCCAAACCATTGCCCACGATGCTGCCTACTGCAAAGCAAAGCGGAATGAGACTGAACGCTCTCGCTTGATTCGTCTCATCAGTCACCTCCGCCAAAACGCTTTTGAGGATTGCAATGTTGCCATTCATCAACCCAGCGATGCTTCTCGCTGCGACCATCTGCGGGAACGTCTTTGCCAACCCAAATGTGTTGACAGACAGAAAGGAACCGAACAAGCCTATGAGAAGGACTGGTTTGCGTCCAATTCTATCGGATAGTCGCGCCCAGAAAAAGATGGTCAGGAACTGAACAAATGCGAAGGAAGATTCAACTATGCCTGCATAGTATCCAAGCTGTGAGTCTGGGATGGAAGAAGAGAGGTTTGAGCGGAGCATAGGTGTCACGAACGGGAATATGACGGTGAATGAGACAGGTTCAGATAAACGCATCAAGCAGAGGATGAAGAGTTGACGGAGGGGGAGAGGTGTTGCTTTTCGTTCCGCTGCTGCCGGTTTTTGTGATGGTGGTGCGTCTCGGTTTGTTATTGATGTAGCATCGTACGCAGCGGTCTGGGTTGAGGCTGAGGAGAGAAGCGGTCGCGCTTCTTCTTCTCTTCGTGTTGATGCCATCTCGTCGACTTCTTCCTGCGGGTGCGCTTCAATGCCGAAGTATTATAAAAGCTGTGGTTGGGTGAGCATTACTTTGTCCAGCAAAGCAAAGCCCTCTTTGTCTATCGAGTATGTTCTACAAGAAGATGGTATTGGTGGAAGAGATGGAAGGCGCGACGGTGATGTCGCAAAGCAAGTAGTGTATGGAGTGGGAGGAAAGTTTGAACTGAGAGCCTGGTGAAATCATTAACTGCAGCCCAGCAGCATGTGAAACCGCGTGGTTGAACGGTACACAAGGTTGAATAGCCGAACGGTACAACACTCGAACACATCAACCCTGTGATCTCTTCGATAGAGCAGCGGGTGGAGCAGGTGCTTACTAAGCATGGACCCACTGCAATCGAAAGCTCTTGTTTCAGACTTGCTCACTGCGTGTTTCGTACAGCCTGACACTTCTGAGACATCAGTCGTCCAAGCCCACGGAAGGTATGCTACCGCATGAGTTGTCTACTTGGACCCGTCCCCAAACTTTCGGAAGGGACTGTACTACTCCAGATCTGCACGCTGCAGCACAAACGGCAGATGTGAGACACGGAGAGTGAGGGTTTAGTCACCGTTCAAGCTGACTCGGCCAACCTCCACACCAACACTTGTTTGTATGCAGCTAGCTTTCTTCGTTGTGTCTCTCAGACCCTGACCTTTTCATGCTACCACTCTCCCATTACTGCAAACCTATCCTCCTGTCGCAACATCTCTGCTGCGACGCCATTTGGTAAACATGGTGGTGACTAGGTCCAGCGCCTCAATTTCGGCCTCTTCCCCGTCGAAACGAAAAGCAACATTCTCACCAAAGGCAAAATCGACAACGTCGAAAGCTTCCTCCTCGAAAGAAACCCTAGATTCGGATACTGGAGCTAAGAGACCCAAGGCAACGTCCATACGCAAGCCAAGATCAAGCACTTCCAAGCCCACTCCCGCACCCAAATTCGCATATGACCTCCCCTATAATCATCTCTGCCTCCGTACCAATCCACACCTCTACCGCACCGGCATAGGCGAACAAGGAGTCCTCATGGTCGAGCCTTACAAGTCCGAGATCTTACCTCATTGGCGATTTAAAAATCCTCCCACTGCTCGTGAGTCGTCCCCTAAGCTGTACTCTATATTCTGCTCTTATTTGGAAGAGGATGATTTCGTGGGAGCAGATATGACAAGAAAGTTCATTCAGATGGGCTACACACGTGCTAGGAGGTATTCTAATCATAAAGGAGGAAAGAAATACATATATGGAGAAGGAAAGGGTAAAGATGGGAGAAAGGAGATTCCAAGGTTGGAAGTGGCAGATCAGGATCCGGAGAAGGTAGAGGCTGCAAAGATCTTCAAGCGGGTGCTGGATGAGGAGTGTTGGGGCAATGAAAAGTATGTGAGATTGAGAGAGGAGCATCTAGAGTGGGCGAGGGAGAGGGAGGTGCCGAGAGAGAATGGGGAGGAGGTGAGGGGGGCTTTGTTGAAAGATCCTGCGAAGGAGAGAGTTGTGAGGAAGTGGTAGCGATGAGCGGCGTGGTCGCGACATGTTTGGGTGAAATCACATGATCTCTTTCCTTCGCTCTAACATGTCCGCCAACCTCGTTCACCGTCGTCACTCATCATCACCCACCAACGATACTCATCATCCACGTCAACACCCTTGCCCCATTACGATAGCACGCAATCCTACGTGTCACTTCATTCCACACATACACACACCGACCATCGGCAGAGACATATATATCTATCATTGCTTTGTACTTAGTCACTTTCTAATGACAACGATCGCTATCCGCTTTGCCGCTCCTCGCTTGTGTATTCTTCAACAGTTTGAAGGTATAATGTAACAATAATAATAAATCGCGTCCATCTGTCAAGCTCTGCGAAGATGTGAAGCACGGATCAACGTCAAAACCTTATTGCCCGTCTCAACTTCTTTAACCTCCATTACCAGCCAGTTGTACAGATTTCAGTGAGATAGATACAAGATGACAGAGACATCAGTTCCAGCAAAAACAAAGGCGGCCGAGACGAGCAGAAGTACATTTGCGCCCAAGTTAACAGAGACAGTGGCACCGAAAGACACGACGACATCTCTGAAACAGGGTGAGAGCCAGGACGAAGACAAAGGAGGAGACGGGGACCAGCCGGAGGGTGGTGAGTTGGAAGGTGATGAAGATTTACCACACCAGGGCTCGGAAAAAGCATACGAGGAGAGCAGTGACGAAGGGGAATCTGGAAACGTAGGCTTATCGTACTTGCTACAAGATGTAAGTTTTTCCCTACCCTTCCTCCACGGTGGACTTCCGTTCTGACTTTGCAACACTCTTCGGCTGGCGATTATGTGGATGCCTATAAAAGCACGACGACGAAGAAGAATCAGAAGACGAAGATTTCCACGAATCTCAGGAGGAAGATGACGAAGACGATGATCCCGAAATCCAAGAATCTGACGAAGAGGGCAGCACACCCGCTTCGTCAAGCGCCAAGCGCAAACGCGCGCAGCCGTCAGGCTCGAATGGGGCTAGCAAACGGGCAAAGTAGACCCTCGTTCCTCTCTCGCGTGCTTCGAGTAATCTCTATCCATCCCTCTCATCAACACATGCACTCATGTGGTCTTCTCAATCACACTTCATATCAGGATTTGATCAAAACGTTTCTTTTTCGTAAGAGTATAAAATGCATAGCTATAGACGGAGCAATCGCTGCATCAAACGTCCTTTCTAGTTACCCTTCAGAATCGTATCGGCTGCCTTCTCCGCCATTCCGTACAAAGTCGAACTCAAGTGTGCCGAAACTTGTACCGGCAAAGCACTTGCATCCACCACCCTGACATTTTTCGTACCGTACACTTTGAACCTTCCATCCACCACACCGCCCTTCTCTCGAGGCTGCATTGACGCTGTCCCGAGTTGGTGATTGTTAGCTGCGAATCCACTACCACCTGTGTTTCCGAGGACCCAATCCCTCCAGCGGCTGTAGCGACCTTTGTGGGTTCCATCGGGGATCAAGTCGAATCCGGGAGTTGTCTCACCGTTGTAGGTGAGAGATTTGAGGTTGTCGTTCTGCAAAACTCGGCGAGAGGCTCGGAGAGAGGCTACTTGCATGTCCATATCAATGGGCAGGCCGAAGTAGTTGGGATCTACACGGGGCATGTCAAATGGGTTTTGGCTTACTGCCCGAGTGGATCCACGCGAAAAGGGAAGGAGAGGCCAGATAACAAGACCGTAAGAGTTTCTCGGGTGCCCAGTATCAAAGAACAACTCCGCCACGGGTGCTTGTTGATCAAAGATAAGGTTGACTGCAGAATTCCACTGCTCCATCAACCCGTCTTTGGACGCGACGTGACCTTGGGAGACAAGCTGATCAGCCCAAGTGTTGAGGTTTGAGTTGATGTAGCTGCGTACGTCGGTGGAGTTGGACATGATCTGTTGGATCGTTGGCATAGCAATGGTGTTGGATGGGCCGCCGCCGGAGTAATCAATGTTACCTTGCGAGCCGATGGATGTGAGGGTTTGGTCCTGAAGGTTCTTGCCAACGCCAGGAAGGTCGAGTTTTTGATCGACGCTGATAGAGTTGAGGTCGGAGCGAGAGCCAACCCCGGAACGCTGGAGGATGGCAGGGGTGGAGAGTGCGCCTGCTGCAAGGATGACTTCTCTTTTGGCGGTGACTCGTATTTGATTTCCATCACGGGATTGTTGGACGACGACACCGGAGCTGCGGATGCCGCTGTTGGAGGAAGAGTCCCAGATGAGGTTCTTTGCTCGTGTGCCAGTAAGGATGGTGAGGTTGGGACGGTTCTCTATTGGGGAGTAGTAGGCAGTGGCTGCAGAGACACGATTGTTGTTGACGTCGATAGAGGTGGGTGTATAGGCAACGGAGTTGGCGTTTCCTGAACACTGGTCGTCTACTTGCTGCACACCAAGGGTCTCGCCGACAGCTCGGATGAAAGCAGCCTGTTGAGGACCAGTGAACATCCTCTTCCACTGCTGTGATGCTCCTCCCTGCACACTCCTCCTTCCATTATTCCTGATAGGCGAAAACCTGATCTCCAAAGGACCATTGAATCCGTGCGTGCTAGCATCATATCTCGCCCCTGCAGCTTTCTGTCGAGCATTCGGAGCAACGAACTTCTCGCTCTGCTTCATGTTTCCGAGCAATCCGTCCCAGTTCCAACCATCCGAGTACTGACCTACCAATTCACCCAGAGCATCATACTGTGCCTTGTGACCGCGGTTCCACGCCGCACCGTTGATTGAGGTGGATCCACCGAGAGTGCGGCCACCCTTGGGCTCCTTTGTTCGACCACCGATCTGGGGAGTGGTGGTGTAGCGGAAGGTGAGGTCAGTGGAGAAGGCTGCACCGTAGTTACTGACGTCGTAGATGTTAGGGTTGCTGCGGTCGTCATTGCCCGCTTCGATGACTAGGACGGAGACAAAGGAGCTTGCTGAAAGTCGGTTAGCAACGGTCAGACCGGCAAGACCACCTCCGACGATGATGTAGTCGTAGGCGGAGTTCGAGACGAGGGATGCGTCCGTAACAACGCCGGCAGAAACGCAGGTGAGGGAGAGGAAGAGGAGGGAGGCGAGGGTAGTGAAGGATCGGGTGAGATGGACCATTGTTCCGTGCTATCTTCGGTCCGGCGGGAAGGGGGGAAAGTTTGTTGCTTGATGTCTAAGGGATGGATAGAGAGGGGATAAGGTCTATGAGGTATATCCTGTTCAGGATAGGGTTCGTTGTGTGGATGGTTGGTGACTGCTCAAGAGGGAGGCGGCCTATATACACATTCGCCCAGGATGGACGGAGTGGAGCTAGGTTCGATGCTTCTCATTGCGAATGGTACACACTCAGTCAAACAGTTGTTTCAAGTCCAACAGGAGGTGGGGACGCTGAGGAACCCCACTGCGTACAATGAAGCTGCGGTCGAGGGTTCTGATCACAACGGACTCCGCCCACCACTGTTTCGAGACTCTATTTCGCCAGCCCGCACACCTTCGAAAGTTGGCCTTGAAATGTGATCGACTGACACATTGTACAACAGTAGCAAATCTCGAACATGGAGGCGGCCAAAAGACGATTTGTGATGGGGAATCCCGAAGACGAAGTAAGTCGGTTTTACAAACGAAAGGAAGAGGTGGCTTTCCGAGCATCTTCGGAATTTTTCTTTGTATACAGTTGGGCAAGAGCAAACAAACAGATAACGCGGGTCGTGGCGTTACGATAGAAGCAACCACTCCATTGTGGCTTCCTACTGGCGGTGGTGGGGAGAAGAATGATGTAGCCTTGCACCAGTGCGGCGGTGTAATTAGGAACGCGGGATCAAGCATCAAAAGCTATATCCAAGCGAAGCGAGACAGTAGTAACAGGGGGTGCGGAACTCCTTTGTGATGAACAACGAATTGATTCACCGGCTCGCTCCTCTCCGAACAGCGGCATTCGGACGGGTCTTTCGTTTAGCGATGCGAAACGTGAGTTTTAGCGGCGGAAGAAGAACATGGCATGCGAGCATGAAACGCTTGGCCTTCCCGCGTGTGCCTCTTGCAACGATCGCATTAGCTGTCACCACCAAACCTCCGCTTCGCTTACTAGCGTTTATCCTCACACTAAAGCCCCTCTTTCTGGTGGCAACCATCCAGGAGAGGATACAGGACTGTGGTGGGACTTGGTCAGGCGGCCTTACTTCACAGTCTTAGTTGCGCGCTGTTCTGTGTCGAAGACAGCAGTCCCGGACGCGGGCAAAGAAGTGTGAAACTTAGAGTTGACGGCGTTGGCGCTGAGGATACGGTAGTGGTGTTCCTCTACCTGCCTAACTTGGTCTGGCAAACAGAAAATGAAAAACTTCGCTTGGGTGGTTGGTCTTCAACGGTCCGACCAGACTGCGACACACAGAGACATTTGTCGCATCATCGGGCCTCGCTTTTCTCTTATCACTGGAAGAGGTCTCCAACGCCCAATGACTCTTTCCGCAATTCCGACCAACCGCCCGGAGGCTTGGCATAGCCCATACTACATCTGCACCCGTTAGAACCGTGGCTGTGCATGGCTTGGCTCCGTGGCGGCGAAAAGGCCGAGTGCTCCATCCAGAGACGGTTACTATATCAGGTGCTACGAGCGCCACTGAAGAAGGGTTGATGGTTGATGATTGAAGACAGTCGGGGGCTCATAGCGCAGACACAAAGCAAGCAAATTCAGCATTCTTGAAACTGGGAGGAACTGCGCTTGATAGAGGCCTGCCTGTGGAAGAAGCAGCTGGGCACCATCAAGATGATGCTAGTTAGTGCAAAAACGAGTTGGTGAAGGATAAAAATTTCATCGATAACTATTTGACATCATGTATAGTTTTGCTGAGCTTGATACTTTAACAAATCCCAGTTAGTACAATGGTTAGTATAGGGCACTCTCAAATTGTAAGCGGTTGTATCAACCTGAACTTAATTGTTCTGCTCAGATCAGGGTTCGATTCCCTGGCCGGGAAAAAATTTTGGGCCTTATTTTTGGCATCACTGTTCAACTTCGAGTCCAGACTTTTTCATTGTAGCACCCCCAGCTTTCTCCCCAGACTCAGACTTCGAACGAGTACAGAGGGTTTGGCGAATTTTTTTGCCCTTTTGAAGGCCTCCACGAATGGGGAATAGCGAGGGGAACACCCTTCAACTTTTTCGAACAAGACTTATCAAGAAATGGCCGAGTTATGGTGATTTTAAGGTTTTTGAGATAGTGCCACTGGTACTAATCAGGCGTCGCGCCTGATCACTTTGGCCTTCTGACCTTTTAACAACATCACAATCTTGGCCCCGTTCCGGGCTCATGACTTTATGCTCTCCCCGCTCCACTCTATTGCGCCCAATCACTGGGTGTTTTCTTTCGCCTCTGACCTGGCCTCTGCTTCCTGGTGAGCATTGGTTATTAGCTATGTTGTTCGGCTCTCTCGCTCTTTTGACCGGGAAGTCACCTCTTTAGAGGACACATAGCCAGATGACCTCTGATCATCGCGAACGTTCGAGCCTGGCCTAGAGGCGTATTGGTCTCATCTCGTTTCATTTCGTGTACATTTACTTTCACGCGTCCCTGTTGGTTTTGCAATCGAAAAAACAAAAACAAAAAACAAAAAGGTGACATTCGGCCAGGGAACACCTCGCTGTCGCTTGAACGATACACTTGGCACCACACGTTTGCACTTAAAATCAGGTCACGCTAATTGCGAATGATGGTTTGTGTCTAGAAGTACAGCTTTTCAGCGTTGCATTTCGCAACTCTTGTTTGTGAAGTGAAGTGAACGCGGGTGCGTGTGAGCCATTGAAAGGAATCCGGCACGATGCGGATGCGGGGCTGGAGATGTAGGAGGTCGAGTCCGACAACAGAGAAGCCTTGATGTCTTTGTTCGCTGTGCGAAAGTGTTGGAAGTGCATGGGCATATGTGTGAGGCGAAAGCTTCGTTGGGATGCGGAGGCGGTGGAATGGTTCCGCTGAAACACGGGACTGCATTCAAGGCAGCGAGCCGAAGGAAGCTGCTTCCGCAAACGACCGTACCGTGGTTTAGTCCCATCCACCAGCATAAGGATTAGCCTGTTGTTGCTGAGCATGGTACCCATTCATATCACCCATCCCGCCATTCATATCACCCATCCCGCCATTCATATCCATCCCTCCTCCATTTGGCATGCCTCCTGTCCCTGTACCATATGGATCCATCATTCCATTCTCCAACCCCCCTCCAGGTTGAGGATCATCCAACATACTCAACTCTTGAACGATCTGTGCCACTCTATACTCCAACAACCCCAATCCCGTCTCGACAATTTCCGCTGGATGCATACTCCCACTTGCCTCAACATCAAAATAGAACTTATCCGCCTTCTTATTGTAATCAAACGGAGCTCCCTCCTGTGGTGGTTCTTCCAACTCTGCATTCGGTCCTTCAGGCCATTCTTGTTTCG
This sequence comes from Ustilago nuda, assembly GCA_022963125.1. Lineage (NCBI taxonomy): Eukaryota > Fungi > Basidiomycota > Ustilaginomycetes > Ustilaginales > Ustilaginaceae > Ustilago > Ustilago nuda. Next base: position 241,315 of record JALCUS010000021.1, read on the forward strand.
CATCGAACTCGTACCAGTATGTGGTATGGCGCAAGGCGTTGTGCGGGTCATATTCAAATCCGACTGCGGAACAGGGCGACCATTTGGCGTGTTCCTTTGCAAATCCTTTACGTGCAATACAGCGAATGTCGAGTTCTTGGCCTTTGGACATTTTGACAAGCATAATGGGTGGGATGGATCCATCGTGGCCTACGGGTCGACCAAAATCGGGGTGTTTGGGTGCGGCAGGTTCGTTCATTGCATCATCGTCATAGATTGTGGCATTTTCGATGGTGTCTGATCGTATAAGGTCGCGGGAGGTTACTTCGAGGTTACCTCGGGTTGTGCAACGGGCGCGTAATGTGAGTTCGACGGAACATCGGTCGCAACCGTCTTCACAGGCACAGTCCTTCGAGCGTGCGTGCGAGCGTTTGGAGCGTTCGAGTGATTCGTGAGCGTGTGCAGCAGTGTGAGAGGTAGGGAGGTCAGGTCAAAGCAAGAAGAAAAGAGAGTCAGATCACAGCTCGAAGCAGCGGCAAAGTCAAACCTTAGGCCGAGAACAAGAAACGTACCCTGTGATCAACCAAAGCCTTCGAACAATCCATACTCAACAATGGGACCATACCCAGTCTATGCGCCAAGAACTCATCCGGCAACACCGTTGTGTTATTCCTGATTTCCACCATATCGATCGCCACTGTTGGGATGTCTGCAATCATGATTCTCCGCAATGAGTTGGCAAAGGAAAGATCGACATTTTCGAGAATGAAGTTGGCATGGCCACGGTTGAGTTGTCGCACTGTGATCTTGGGCCGTAAGGCTGCTGCATCATATCTGCCGTTCATGATGTGTGAGAGTGAGTGTCACGACTCTTGAGTAGGACGTGCGTGCTCGGCGACGAGGTGCTGGAAAATGCTGCTGGGTCGGGACAGGATGCGTCGCGCTGATTCTTCTTTCGTACGCTTTGGAGACAAAGATGGTCTGTCGAGCCGACTGGGCAGCAGGCTACAGGGAGGTGTGTGACTGATATGAAACGAATGTACGAGCCGGAACGAAGGTGAAGAAGGATAAATGGTCGGTGATGGTGAGTGTGTCGTCTGCAAGAAGGAGCGTCACGGCGATATTCAATCTTCTTGAATTGCGACCCTTCGTGGAGAAAGGGTATCACGTGATTTGGCGCAGAGTAGAGTCGAACTTAACATTGAGTGAAATCTTGGCGCCATACGTTGATGCTTCTTCATCCATCATACTCGCTGCTTCACCCACATTGTCCAAGCAGACCACGGTCAGTGTTGTCAACGCGCACACATCAGAACATCTGCATTGCAATCTAAAAGCCGTGACTGGTCCAAATCTTGAAATCGTCGCCCGCAGCACCTCTACCGCCTCTTGCTGACTGCAGTCCGCGCTGCTGTTGCTGTGATTGCTGTGATTGCTGCGTTTGCTCCTGCTGCTGGTTCTGACGACGCAGGAAAGGCCCATGTGGCGGGAGTGGCGAGCTGTGCTGTTGATTCTCCGAGCTCCTCTCGTACGCTAGTACCAGCTCCTTGAGCTGCTTACGTTCCGCTTCTTCCTTCAGCTGCTTCGAGCGTGTGTTGATCGCGATAGAAGCTGTCGAGGGGACGTGAACTTCGTGAGTGACCTGCTTAGAGCCCTTCTTGGAAAGGAGAGAGAACTTCATATGCGAGCTGTTGTCCTCGACAATGGTGCTGTGGGTCTGCTCATAAGGCTTCTTGCGAAGGGGAAGGCCGATCTCGGAAAGTCCGCCTGAGCCGGAAGCGTGAGAGTGAACGTGGATATGGCCGTGATTGTAGCCGGTGTTGGTGGAGGACAGTCCACCTCGTGAGAAGAGATGCATGCTTCGCGGGTTGCTTGTAGCGGCGTTGCTGACTTGAGCCGGGGCAGCTGAAGAACCTGAAGAGCTAGACTCGGCCATCATCCTTGCGAGCTCGCGGTCGAATTCGTCGTCCGCTTCCTTGCGGAGAGCGAGTTCCTCGTCCATGCGGTGACGGCTCACTTCATCTTCCTCGTCCGAGTCGGCGTCAGAGACGTCAGAGTCTCCTGCATCCGAACGTAACGCATCCGAGTCCTCAGAAGAGCCCGATGGGGAAGATTCCTCCTCGTCGGATTGCGCTGAGCCCGATGAGGAAGTGTAAGAACCAGACGAGTCGTCACTATCCGAAGTGTCGTCACCTTTGACAGCATTCCTTCCCTTGGCTCTGCGTCTCTTCTCCCCACTCTCACCGCTCTGTCCGTTTTCTCTCGGACCCTCGTCCGAGCTTCTCGCGTCACTTTCCTCCTCTTCCTCGTCCGCCGCTCCCACCTGATCAGTCTTCTGCCTGTTCACAGCCATCATTTCCTCCCATGCCGCAGCTGCATCTCCAAATACCCTCTTGAATTTCAACTCCGGCCTCAGCGTCTCCAGTGTCTCTATCAACATAAAGTCGACGTCCATAGGCAACGGCTGTTCTTTACACAGCACATACACGTTCAGAAACACCAAAAAGTCATCCAGCTTCCTCCGCAACGACCCTCTGTCAAAGCAGACACCACACGTGTCTAGCAATGTACAGACGAGTCTGATCCTGAAGTAATCATCTGGCGCGTCAAGTGGTGCCACTTGCCCTGGCCACGGCCTGCCGTTGGGATGACCGAAAGTGACAAGCGACCAGAGCTGCTCGAACACCATCCCGCTGTTGATGAGACGGTAGTTGTAGAGCTCGCCAAGGTAGCAGATGGTGGCAACTCGTCGCTGGTTGTGCTTGAAGATGTTTTCTTCCATACCGATGCGGACGTTCTCGAGGATCTGATCGATGACTTCGACTGCGAAGGAAGGGTGGAATCTGTCGAGCTCGTAAAGAAGGATAGCGAGCAGGTGAATGTTGGAGTATCGAATTCTCCATGCTCGAGTGAATGCATCCTTGAGCCATCCGTACACCTCGGGATTGTCCCAGTTAAGTTTCCGGAGCTGCATAACAACGTGATCGACCATCTTCTTTGTGAGAACATGGTAGATGAGATGACGGATGTAAAGCTCCATCGGGGATCGGACTTTCTGCTCGGCTGCTTTGCGCTTGGGTGGATTGCATTGGTAGTAGGCATTATTGAGAAGGAGCAGCTGGCGAGAGTCTAGATTGGCAGCTGCACGCTTTCGCCTCAGCATTTCGAGCATGCTACGCATATTTGCTGATGTTGCTTCCGTGCGCAAAAGGTATCGTCCACAGCCCTCGAGCAATGAAGCGAGGACATCGATGTTAGGCCCAGTGAAATCCTCGAGACATGTCTTGAGACAGTGGAAGATAGCATGTGTTGGTGTCACTTTGAACTTGGTGAGCTCTGAGATGAAGCGTGCGTTCTTTGCTCGGGTCTCGGTGAGGTGGACGTTCTTCTTGCGTTGCAGGTAGCGGAACTCGTCTTCGAGTAAAGATGTGAGACCAGAGCCAACGTCTGGCATGTAGCGATTGAGCGTTGCAGCGAGACGAGCGTAGTATGGCGCTAAATCGATACGGTTCCGTGGAAGGGAAGCGAGATGCTTGATCAACTTTCTGCGAGCGGGCTTAGTGGCGATGAAAGCAAAGTCCACCGCAGCGCTATCGATCATACTGCGGTTGGTCATGTCCAGCAACTTGGCCATGAGTGTAGCAAGCTGTGCAGCAGGTCCAGCATTCATTACTTCGTCAGTCTGATCAGCGTTGAGTTGAGGCGTGTTCAGTCCTGACGATGTGCTGACTGGGTCTGTTTCGCTGCGGCTGGCTCCATCCTCTGCCCAATCTGCTCTGCCACCGATGCTGGAAGCGTTGGTGCTGATGCCTGTAGTCTGTGCCAGGATCGCAGGAGGGATAATGTCGCCCAGATCCAAGATGTCTTCGTAGAACTTTTGCGAGTCTTGGTCCTCCCATGGACTCTGATCCGTCGCAAATTCTTCATCTGCCCGCTCGAAGGCTGATTTTGAATCCAAGTTGACGCCCAGGCCTACGGCGTTGCTAGCCGAAGCTGAAGACTCGAGTTCAGGCATCGGCACGTGGAGTAGGTCCGACAGGATCCGACCCCAGTCTCGAACGCGCTCGAAGCTCTTCGTCATGCGTTCGTAGTTCTGCTGACGGTCCTCAAATATCTCTCCAGAACGAATGTAGGCTTCGTGGTTCTTGCGATCCTGGTCCTGCAACCTCTGGTGTTCCTTGACGATGCGTCGAGCAAGAGTGTGGAAGTAGCTCTCGATAAGTTTGTGAAACTTGGCCTGCATACCTGACGAAACGAGAGGGGCAGTTGCTGGATCGGCTGCTTCGACGGCGCTCATGTCGACAGCTTCGCCTAGAGTGAGTGAGTTGGCCTGCTTAGAAAGTTGCGTATCAGCATCGCTAGCTGCAGGTGGAGCTAGGATGGACTGACCGAGACCTTTGAGGATGGAGATGAGTAGCGGAACGTTGCTGTGCTCTTTGTCGGTAGCTAAGAGGTTCTTGAGAAGGGTGTAAAGCCAGGCTGCTCCCTTGTTGTCGTTCGAGGTACCTATCGCTTCAACGAGCGCGAGCTCTGCCGTCACACGAAGCAGCGGCTTTTGACGAGCTACTCGAGCAGCCTCGTCTCTCTCCTTTTGCTCTGCTGTTGCATTCTGGTAGACAGTCTTGCTTGCAGGAGCTAGTGCCTGCTCAAGCGCAATAGTGAGGGGCAAGCTGAAAGCCTCACCACCAAAGCGAACATGAAATGCGGAGACGATCTCTGCCGCGGAAAAGCAGTCCTTCGCTGTGGCACACCTCGACAAGCCCTCAGGTACCGCCTGTGTGAGCTCTTGCAAATATTTCTCTAGGTTGAGCTGAGGCAGGTCTTTGAGAAGCTGGTCGCGAGCATCTTGACCAATGCTCTGCTTGACCCGCTTGACGAACGCCGTGTTCTTCTTGAGGTTCGAATCGAGGGTCTTTGGTGTTGCTGGTGGACCGGCAGTCCAGGCTTGTAGGTTGGCAGCACGTAGTTGGCATCGCTTCTTCTCTCTTTCTTTGTAGAGAGCGTTGGCCTGCGAGTCGTCCTTGGCCGGTGCTGCTGATGTGGATGCTGTAGCTGAGCTGGAACCGGCCAGCTTCGCAGCGGCAGCGGCCATGAGTGTTCGATGAGCCGCGTAGAAAAGACACTATGGTAGCAGCATGTGCGAGTACGTCGTGCCGTTGAGAGCTCTTCTCGAGGCTGAAAAGGCGTCTTGCCCGCAAGTGAGGAGACAGCCTCGCAGATGGTGTCTTGAGAGCTGGCCAGAGTCAACCCAGCATTAAATCAAGTGATGTGGTGGAGCGGCATGTCAGAAGTCTAATCTTCCTGCATGTTGCGCCGTGTTCATCTTGAACTTGGATCCGAAACCCGAATCTTTGCGTTCAGGGTCCAACAGTGAAAACCCATGACAGTCCCGTGTATTTCCGATTTCCGCAAACCTCATTTCACGTCGCCACCCGTCAACTTCCACCAACGCTCGACACCATCTATCCCACTCAATAACAACGAGTAGTCGCATATGCCACGTCACCAATTTGCATGTACAGAGATCGAAGCAGAAGCATATATAGTTCACGACCTCACTTTGTACTTAGCTCTAGAATAGTAACGATTTCGCAATTCGCTCGCCCGACCCGACCGTGTTTTACTCAACACCAACACAATTAATTTGAGGTTTGTAGTTTTTTTTTTTCCATCTCACACTCCTTGCTGGTCGACCAAAATACGAAGCGTCGAAGACCCTTTTTTGTTGAAAGTAGACAATCCAACATGGTGATGTAAGCAGACATAAGGCGATAAGAAAGAGATCGGGCTAAGGAGCAATGATCGGTGATTAGACAGAGACGATCACGCCAGGGATCGGATGCAACCTCACTCCTTGTCAGGCATCGTCATTAAGTAGAAAGCGCCCACACTTGGTATCAGCCTCAGAGATGTATATATATTTAGCTCGAGAACACTAGGTTCTCGCCATGTTCACTTAGTCAATTGAGTATACATGTTTCTGTCTAAACCAGCAGTGACATCGTACTTAGACTCTCCCCGATCGCCAGTTATCGGGACTCAAGCGTCTTCACTTTTCAACATTTTCCGGTCTCTAGATTCCGGCCATGTGGATTTAGCGCTGTTGAAGCGTGACGGCATCGTAACCCTAACACAAAAAGCTATATTAAAAATAAAAGAAAAAGAAAACTCAGCCAAAGCGTTAGCCGGCTCAAACGCGACCCGAACAGGAAGAAAGATGGCACTCGAGCACAGTCTCTAACCGGTAGAACGGACCGGAAGAAGTAAACCTGATGTTCGAGCCAGTTGTGTCATCTCCCTTACACCTTCTTGGAAACTTGCCAACAAGAAGATCGTGTGTACCGTATCTCCGAGAGTGGGGTCGTGGTCTGTACTGTATGCGTGTGAAGTGTCTGCCATGTTCCGTGGAGTTTGTTTAAACGGCCTCAAACGTAGGCAAGAGCAAAGCCGGACTCGGCTTCCTGGTCTCAACCATACAAATGTCGGCTCCTTGGCTTCGTCAAGAAAAGTTTGTTTCCCTCCAACTCCGAAGCATCCTGGGATTTCTCCACCTTCTTCTCTCACATCCATCACACATCCTTGCCCCACTTTCGTCCAACATGTCGTTCAACGTTCCGTCCCAGCAGACCCAGATCGTCTTGCGCAAGCGTCCTACCGCCGCCATTAATGACACTATTGGAGCCTCCGACTCTACCTACGAGAAGCGCACCGTCCCCGTTCCTAAGGAATCCGAGCTTCAAGATGGTGAAGTTCTCATCAAGGTCGAGTATGTCTCTCTCGACCCTGCCATGCGTGGCTGGTTGCGTGATGCACGATCTTACCTTCCCCCCGTCCAGATTGGTGAGGTGATGCGTGCGGGTGGTGTTGGTGTTGTCGTCGCTTCCAAGTTCTCTGGTCTTCAGAAGGGTGACCAGGTTAGCGGTACTCTCGGTTGGCAACAGTACGCCCGTGTTCCCGGAAAGACTGTCGAGAAGCGCACCATCCGCCAAGGCGGTTCTCTCCTCGACTACCTTGGACCTCTTGGTTCCTCGGGCCAGACCGCCTATTGGGGGATTTTCGACGTTGCCGCTATTAAGGAAGACGATGTTGTCGTCGTTACCGGTGCTGCTGGCTCTGTCGGCTCCATTGCTGTCCAGCTCGCCAAACTCAAGGGATGCAAGGTCATCGCTGTCGCCGGTGCTGACGACAAATGCCAGTGGCTCAAAGAATCCCTTGGTGCTGACGAGGCACTCAACTACAAAGCTCCCGACTTCAAGAAGACCTACCGCGAGATCGTTCAGAAGAAGTACGGCTACATCGATGCCATCTTCGAGAATGTCGGTGGTGAGATCCTCGACATGTCCTTGCTCTGCATGAAGCCTCACGCTCGTATTGCGCTTTGCGGTGCCATCTCGGACTACAACAACCCTAAACCTGTCGGTTTGAAGAACTACCAGACCATCATTGCCATGAGGATTAAGTTGCAGGGCTTCATCGTCTTCGACTATGCCAAGAGGTACGGCGAGGCTGAGGACGACATGACCAAGTGGATGAAGGAGGGCAAGCTGGCAAGGAAGTTCCACGTGGTTGGCGAGGAGTTGGACGGAAAGGCAAGGGAGGAGGGCAAGAGCTTGGAGCAATGCCCTAAGGCGTTGAATGATCTGTTTGCTGGTAAGAATGTTGGTAAGATGGTGGTCAAGGTCGGCGCCTAAGCCTATGACAAGGTTAGAAAAGAATTGTAACAGTAGCTTTTCGGTTGATCGCAATCGCATCGGATACGCATCTTCACGCATTGACTTGATTGAGATCAGATGTGCGTAGATGATGCACATACGTTACGTACGAAGGTTGGCTGGCATGCTTCGTGAAATTGAGCGCAGAAAGTGTGAGTGAGAATACAAAAGGCCGAGTGAAGAGGGGCAGATGTCGAAGCGAAACAGTACAAATGCTTGTCAAAGTTATTCGTCGAAAATAATAATAAAGGATCGTAAAATATCGTGAGGAAAGAGGGCCGAAAAATTCTTGGAGAAAACGTGTGACGACGACGAAGAGCAACATCACAGTCGAGAATAGCCTACGGTATCCTACTCCCCACTACCAGCGCTAGACACAGGACTAAGAATTGTCGATTTCGCCTTCCTAGGAGACCTTCCCATCCCCATCAGATCCCAACCTCTACTGCTTCCACCCAAATTCGCCACACTCCTCTTACCCTTCAATGAACTACCACCGCTGCTCCCGCTTGCCATTAACAGATTCGGCCGGCTCGAGTTCTTTCTAACCTTCTTCGTCGGGCTTCCAGGCATGACCGTTGTACTCGACCCCGGACTGTCCTTCTCTTCGTCCGAACCCATCATCCCTGCCGTTCTCCCCGTAATATTGCTCATTGTTCTGGTGCGGATGGAGCTTGCTTCATCATCAAAGTCGTCATCTTCACCCGAAGAAGCACCAAATCCGCGCAGAGGCACTTTGTAGCTTCCGCTAGGAGCGACTGCTGAACAGATCTCAACTGCATCTTCCATACCATAGTTGACGAAGGAGAGCGAGGAGAATCCGCCGTTGCCGCTGCCGGACGCAAGGGCTGAGGGAGTGGGAGATTTGGACTTGCTAAGGGAAGAGTGAGAGCGAGAAGAAGAGGCGCTTTGATGAGAGATCGTTCTTGCGCGATTTGGCGACGCTGTAGTGGTGAGTTCGAGGGTGAAGCCTTGAGATCCGATGTTGCTCGATTTAGACTTGAGCCCATGACCTGAATTTGAAAAGCTAGCAGAAGGAGATCCACTGCTTCCACTTGCCATCAATGTCGATCCGCTGTCGCCTGAGGTCTTGATACGTCTGTTCGATGCAATCTTGCGCAGCATAGATTTACCTGGCGAAGGAGGCAGACCGATACCACTACTGCCCGCCAGAGGACTGTATAGGTGGGGGGTCGACTTCATCTTTGCTGGTGACCTAGGCGGGCTTAGAGGTGCACAAAGGTTGCTGGGCATCTTGCGTGTTGTGACCGTGCCTTGTTTGGCAGCGGCGGAAACTGCGGCTTGTTGCCGTTTGACGGCAACGTTTTGCATCTGAGGAAGTTGGGGTCGCTGTTGTTGAAGTTGTCGCATTCGTGTTTGCTGCAATGCGAGGTGCTCTCGGGATGCATCTGCGGGTGCGGAGCGAGGCGTGCTGGCTACAGGAGGCATCAAGCCGATTTCTAGACCGACGTTGGAGCCCGCTGCGCCCATCAACTTGGCAAATTCTAGGGTGGTTGGAACCTGCTGCTGCTGTGGAAGCTGTTGCGAGAAGGGGTTCTGGAGCTGCATCGGGTTGGCCGCGATCTGCGAAGCCAGCGATGGACTCGATTCCGAAGTCCTCAATACTGCATGACTACCTCTTCTCGCAGCAAGGAGCATCTGATCCACCCCTGTAGCGCCTCCGACCATCCCGCTCGCACTCAATGTCAACCCATACATTCCCATCCGCGCTGCTCCACTTGCACCACTGATACTACCACGATCAACACCAGATCCACCACTGACACTGTTATGCCTTGGTGGTGGGTAGACCGAAGTGTACCCTGACATATCCTGCGTTCCCATGCCTTGTCCTGCGAACAGCGTCGTGTCATTCTGATGCAAAAATTGCGGCGTGAATACTCCCTGACCTTGCTGCGCCTGCTGTTGTTGAGCAAGATGCAAATTTGAGAACTGATTCTGGATGCTTGGTGCAAAGCTGGCCGAGTCCGCACTCAGTGGCATGCCAGGCATCCTAGGATCGAAGTTCGCGCCCGCTGGGTAGACTTGCATCTGCATATCGGGCATGTACTGCAGGTGAGGATGGTACGCATTACCGGCACCACCACTGCTGGGACCAGGCTGCAAAGGGTGCTGTGGAGTAACAGGTGTGAGAAGACCCGTAGAGCCTACACTGAGCTTGCGTGGGGAGTTACCTTCCATGCCATACATCAATGCCGCTTGCACGGTTTTTGCAGCGCGCTCGCTGGCTTCCTGACCCGCAAATTGCTGTGAAGGGGTAACAAAGTCTTGATAGACGCCAAGACGGGCTGCTTGCTGGGCAACGTGGGTCTGATGAAGCTGGACAAGTCGACGCTTTTGCTCGTCATTCATCTTCTCGGGGTCGAGGGTCGACTCTGCTGGGTTGTTGACTGTAACGGTGCGTCCCGGAGCCACTTCGATTGTTCGGTCACCAGTTGAGCCTTCGACAGCGGAAGGGACAGCAACTGGAGCAGGGGCATGCAGCTCTCGCTGAACAGCGCGACGCTGGAACAGAGCAGAAGACTGAGCGACGCTGGTGTTGCCACCTGCCAGCTCGGTTTGTACGTGGAGCCCGTCGCTGCCCGTGCTAAGCGAGACATCGTTGATCAACCCATCTTGAGCCGGGCTGTTGACCACGCTGGACTGAGGACCAAGTTCGAGTCCCAGAGCGTTAGTCTCAGGAATGCGAGCTTGAGGGAACCCAACATCGATCAAATAGTCGTTGATCAGGTTTTGTGTCCCCGCAGCCTCCAGCACAGGGTCGTCTCGCTGCAACAGCGGTGCACTAATGCAAGACCTCAAAGTACGAGCGGGTGCACCGAGCAAGCCTTGGCTCTCGTTGGGCGATGTGGACGATGGAGGGTTGAGAGTGTCGAATTCAAGAGAAGTGGGTGCGCCAGGAGAGGCAGCCAGCTCGGAATGCTCCATGTTAAAAGCAAAGCTGGGTATGTTCTGGCCTCTGCGAGCGGTCTTTGAGTTAATGGCTTGTGTATGACCATACCAGATGCCTTCGGGTGAGTCTGCATCAGAGTTAAAGCCGGATGCGATCTCGGGACCGTGGTTCCAGCCAGGAAGGTTGATAGTGGTGCCTGTGTAAGGGCTGCTTGAGGCTGAGGTTGAGTCATTGAAGAAGTCGTCAACGTGCAGAGTTTCGGTGACGGTCGTCTTTAGGTCTGTTTCATTATTGTAGTCAATATGCAAAGTCGGGTCAGTAGACAGTTATCGTCAAGCGTTGTTGCAGAGTGGGGGGAGACGTACCAATGGAATGCTCGACTAAGTCACAGAGATAGTCGTCGGCGTTGTTTAGCCGCATGATTTTGCTCTCTGCCGTATTCGACCAGCTGAGTGCAGGCGGTGAGACAATGTCAAAGCCGTCGGTGAGGCTAGCGAATCTGTCCTGACGGTGAATGGTTTCGTGAGATGTAGCAAAGCCTGTTTGTGCTTTTGGCGTGTTGTCGTGTGACGATTGATGAAGCCATTCAGAGACGTTGTCGGATGAAGCAACAAGGTTGTTGTGTGAGTTGTGTCGTCTACCGAGCGATTCGCCCGTGGCTACGACCACGCCGCTCGTCATGATGAAACGGTGAGTAGGAGCAGAGGGAAGCTTTTGGAGCTTCCCTGAGAACTCTCGAGCTTGTGGTGGGAGGGTCCAGCGAGATAGTCTAGCTCAGTCGCAAGGACGGAAGGTGGTTGTCGTTGAGGTCACCTCTGCCGGTGCCTGGTAGATACGAGTGCGTGGCGAACGTGGATGAGATGGAGACGCGGTATCTGGTGCCTCGAATTTGAGCAAGAGAAAGAAGGACGGCGATGAAAAAGGTGAGTGTCGGATAAGATGATGGCTGTGGTATAGACGGTGGCGTCGTAAGATGGAGGAGAAAGACAGAACGGATATCGAGACGACGAAAGAAGAGTGTAGAGGATGAGGTGGAAAAGGAAGGTGTGGGATGTCTCGCAACAGCCAAAGAAGCGGATGAGGGTTTGGGCGTGCGGATCTGTCAGATGCCAATATGGGATGAGACAAGGAAGGGACAATGAATTGAGGATGCAGATGGAGAGGTTGAGGGAAAGGAAGGAGAAGCAGGAGAGACTGGGTGGAGAGTGAACCAAAGATCGAAGCGAACTTAGTGAAAAGCAGCAAGACCTGATGAGCGGAGGGTAGAGGGGAATGAGAAGTTACAGTATAATGACGCCTCTGCTCATGCGCATGGCTGAGTCGACTTCTCTTGCATCTCTAGCGGCGACCGTCCGATACGATTCTAGCTTCTCATTGTAGCGAGACAGCATATCTCAGCGAATGGGGTCCTTGGACGAGGTTTGCGCGCAAGCAAAGCTTCTAGCAGCCGCCACCCTTCACCGCCAGGGGCAGAACAGCATGTCAATTTCGAGAGGATGAGGAGGACGAGCAGTACTAGTTTCCAGAATGACAGGGCCCTTCAGGCGAGACAACAATAGAACGCTGCTCGTGCACTTCCCCGGCGGTGTCGGAACTGCATTCCCTTGGAAGGTCTCACACAGAGTGTGTGCATCACTTGTCACCCACGCACCCATCTTGATCAAAGGGATCGACGCAGCTAAGTGCAGATCGACAAAGCCCTTTCCTTTTCTCGAGGGAGAAGAGAGATGTGGCTAACAAAAGTCGGACTTGGGATCCAGGCCTTTATCTGCCTTGCAGCTGTAGCTAGAGTTGACTCGCTTACCGGAGGGGGGAGGATAAAGAGGAAGAAGAAGAGGAAGAGGAAGAGAGCTGTGTCAACAGATGAAAGGGAACAAGTTTAGGCGAGGCAGGATCGACAGTCTGTCAACTGGGAGGCTTGGATAACCTTGGCCTCGCCTTGCAAGCCATCTGATGATTCCCTGTCGTTGTTGTTGTTGCTTTGATGCAAACCCTGTCGGAGCGACATCGGCCATTCAATCTTGTGCCCTCGTTTCGAGAACAACAACACCACAGCACAGCTCTGACAACATCGAAAAAAAAAGAAGAAAAAAAAGGAAAAAAAGAGGAATTGAATCCCTATTGATTTCAGTTCGCAAACAAACTGGCTCTCGACGCTGAGTCCCCTCCTCAGAGTCATTGACCATCTTCATTCAAGCCGGACCGGGGACTGCCTCTAACTGTACGGATAAAGAGCAAAGTCGCAGTTCGTCGACATCTCCCGAGACGTGTTGATGAAGTATGAGCTGGGGGTGTCAAGGATTGCTTGCTCGTGATAGCCGCTCCGTCCTCTGATGGGGTCCGCCGTGTGGTTCAGCCGCTTCTCTCTGCAGCTTATCAGACAAAACGGCAACGGATCTTATTTCCCACTCCGTAGAACATCATGGCGCCTTAGAGCTAGCTTTATTGTTGCCCCGACGCAGCGAGACTTACCTCGAACAAGAACGCCTGCCCGCGACCGACGGAGTCTGGCCGAACGAGCTTTCCCTGACACACTTGCCCTTTTATCATTAGCTAGTATTGATGAGATGAATGTGGGGGATGGTGGCATTTGGTTCGGTTTTCGACGAGATTGATAGTCCGAATCTCAGTTCGGTTAGCCGAGAGGGTAAGCGGACCGGAGTCCCCTAGATGGCTTATCCGGGTCATCTATGATAGCCTAGTGGCTCGAACTGCCTTCTCTTACAATGTAAGAGTTGTCGTACAGAACCTTGGCAGTGATTTGGGGGATGAAAAGATGATTGAGGCCCTCGTGATCAACAGCTGTCTCGGGTGTGGGGGCCCTAAGATAGGGTTGACTCATCTTTCCTCATTGAGACCCTCATACGCTTGTCGATCCGAACACAATATAGTTTAGCAGATACACCAGAAAGGTTCATCCAGGCTCATCTCGGACAACAATACAGGCCTTATCACAAGTCTCGGAACGCGATGGAGGGTCAAGCTTGAGCTCTTCCTACACCTACCTTGCGTCGTAGAAAGCAGCGTCCTGGAAAGCCGTACAGCTTTGATATTCTAGCGAAGCAGAACAAGCGCACTCCTCGAGCGCTTAGCCGTCTGCTTCAAGTCAAAGAAGCAACCTTCTTCCACCATCAATATCTGCCGGCAAAAGCAACTCTTCGCAGTGCATCAACCTTGAAGCCACCCTTGGTGCAGCCATGAAAAGCGGAGCTACACTCCGTCGCACAAGACAAATGCACAAAACTTAAATTCAAGATCGAAGTGTCAATATACAATCTACCCTGCACCTCTCGCTCATCAGCGCTAAAGATGGAGAGGGGATGTGTATTGTGTCTCTGTCGTTGGAAGTAGATAGGGAGGATCGATTGGTTGAGGTGTGTCAAAGAAAAGGGTGGGGTCGTGTTTGGTACAGACACATATTTCAGTGATCGGAGTACAGGGCACGTGACCCGCGCGCGTTCTTTCTAGTCACGACGCAACGAGTGAGCAAGCTCATCAATCACTCGCCTCATCTCACCTCTCCTCCCTTCTCACCATCATCTCACCCTCGCGCTGGCTCTGTGCAGCGCTCTTCAAGCTCATCCTTCCCCCCCTCTCTCTTCCTCCACTCCTCCCTCTCCTTCGTCTCTCCCTCTCCTTCATCTCTCTCTCTCCTTCATCTCTCCCTCTCCTTCGTCTCCATCCTCCTCTCGCATCTGTCCCCTGCGGCCTCCGCTTCCCATGTCGGATAGCAAGCGCTGCTACCGCTGCAAACGCATCCAGCCGATCATACCAAATTTCATAGGCAGACGAGGTGGCGAAGTGCAAGCCTGTACTTCCTGCCGGGGCGTACCTCCCCCTCCCGACCCTGCCAGTGGACCTCAGTGCTCCTGGCCGCCAACGCTCCGACTCGTTCCCATCCCAGGACATCCGCTCTCGCTCTCGCTCCCCGCAGACGTCGCAAGTAACCCTTCTGCCCCCTTCGACCGGGCTGCCCCCTGCCATCGTCTCGGCGTCATCGGTGGCTGCACTGGAACTACAAGTCGAGCAGCGGTTTTGCCAACTCGAACAACGACTCAACGGCCAGTTCAGTGAGCTCCTAGCCAGTATACACGCGTCTCAGGCGCCTACCGTTGCTGCCCAGCCGGCACCCCACCCGCCTCCAGGTTCCGTCCGTCCCCAACCTCCTTCCCACCTCACGGGTTTTGACCCTGCCGCCTCCCAAACCATAGCCCCAGCTGGTGAGTCCCCACCCCTCTCTGTGTCACGCTCCTTTGCCTGGGTCCCGGTTGAAGTGGTCCTCCTCGTCGAACGTGATCAACTCAAGCCGGAGCACCTCGTCAAGCTCCGTAACCCTGAGTCCCGTGTCTCCCGCGAGGCCTCTCGCTCCACTGGCCTGACCCTCACAGACGGGCAGCTCTCTGTGGTTGACGACTCCTCCGAGTCACGTACGTCCGCCTTTGTCAAGGCCATCCCGTCCATTGCTGCCCTTGCGCAGGTCTGGCTTGTGTACGTCGCCATCCGCGCTCGTCACACGGCCAATCTCGAGCTCAACGCTGCCCTCCTGGCGCATCTGGAGCAGCTCATCGAGTTCGACCACTTGTATTCGTGGCGCGCTGTGGCAGACTACCACTTGGCTGTCTGCCGCCAACGCTTTGGTACTGCTACTATCTCTGAGTGGGCGTCCTACGACCCTCAGGTAGCCGGCCGGGTCCTTTTCCCGTACCAGAAGTCTGCACACAACCCGTCCCGCCAGGAAACCAACCTCGGCTCCGGCCCCTCCCAGCCCCCCCAGCGCTCCTCTCGCCCTCGCCAACGCCCGATCGCCGGTACTGCCAGCGAGATTGGGGTGACGTGCAGACGCTTCAACGCCGGCCACCCCTGTGCCGGCTGCAGTCGCTCCCACACCTGCATCCACTGCAAGGGTGCTCACCCCCTGCTGTCCTGCCCCGCCTTCGCTAAGACCACCAACGTGGCAGCCAAGAAGGCGGCCTGATGGTGAGTAACCTTCCTCACTCAGGCGCATCGTTGCCCCGGCCAGCACCGCCGTCAAGCGTGTCTCCTCAGCGGTCCTCGACACCCTCAACGTCGACCCCAGAGCGTGCACTGCCTTCGAGTGTGCTACGGCAGGCAACGCCGTCAAGTGTGCCTTCCCAAGGGTCCCCAACACCCGCAACGTTGCAACAATGGCGTGCACTGCCCCCAAGTGTGCAACGGCGAGCACTGCCGTCAAGTGTGCGCAGGGGTTTGGTGTCACCCACGACAACCCCTCCCCCCCCCGGTCGGACACACCATCAACGTCCAATACCTGGCCGCCACCGCTGTCAAGCGTGCTCCCTCTTACTGCCCTCTCGGGGGGCCTTGTTGACATGCCGCCTGACTCCGCTGCCGACCTCCTTCTCTCTCTGCTTACAGGTCCACCTCCCCCCCCCGACCAAACACCTTCTGCGAGCTACCCATCTTCGACGAGGCCGACTCCCCAGCTTCGGAGGGCTCCCTTCAGCTCCGCATCTGGTCCCGGTTCCTGGCCCCCTACCCCGATCAGGCTTTCGCTGACCAGCTTCGTGGTGCACTGCGCCATGGCGCCAAGCTCGACTACGAAGGCCCTCTCCGCTCTGCCACCAGGCTCGACGTCCCCAACCTTCCTTTGGATGACCTCGATGTAGCCCACCTCCGCCAGGAAATCACGGCACGTCTTCGGGAAGGTCGCCTCCGGTAGGTGCCCCACCCCCAAGCGAGGGAACTCATTTGCTCTCCACTTGGTGTCGTGCCGAAGCCCAACAGCGACAAGCGACGCACCATCTACCACTTGTCGCACCCCCGCCAACCTGGGTCCCGGCTGCCGTCCGTCAACAGCGGCATCCAGCCATCCTATGTCGCCATCCATTACGACAATCTGGTCACCATCATGGACTTCATCGGCGAGCACCCCGGTGCCTCCCTCTGGAAAGCGGACCTCGAGGATGCCTTCCGGCATGTCATCGTAGCCGAGTCTGACGCGCGCCTCATGGGCATCCATTTTGACGGCGTCTACTACCAAGAATGCGCCCTGGCCTTTGGTGCCCGCTCCTCGCCCTTCATCTTCAACCTCTTTGCCGAGTTCCTGCACTGGCTCCTTGCCTTTGCCTTACGGTCGGTGACTGCCTGTTCACCCCTCTCCCATTCTGGCATCTCCCACTACCTCGACGACTTCTACGGGGCTTCAGATGCCACGGCCGACCCTGCCACCCCCGTCCAACTCCTCAGTCTTACGGCCGCAGCACTCGGGTTCAAGATTAGTGCTAAGAAGACCTGGTGGGCCGCAACCAGGCTCGAGATTTTGGGCATCGAACTCGACACGGTGGCCCAGACGGCTTCAATCATCCCCCAACGCCGCAGCCGCATTCTTCAGCTGTGCTTGCACATTGTGGCACGTGGCCGCGCCTCGCTGCTGGAACTGCAACAGGTGGCGGGCCACTTACAGTTTGTCACCCGGGTTGCACCTCATGGCCCTGCCTTCCTGCGTCGCATCTACGATGCAGTGCGAGCCCACTTCAAGGCCCCCTTTGGCCGTCGCATCAGCAAGAACACACGGGCCGAGCTCCTTTGGTGGGTTGCCACCCTCACCTCTTGGGATGGTGTCTCGCTGCTTCAACCCTCACCTCTATTGGTGGAGCACATATGGACTGATGCTTCAAAACATAGCATTGGTGCTCATTTGGGTTGCATGGACAGTCCCTCCGCTGCCTTCTCCCATGAGCTTCCCCGCCGCCACCGGCGGAAGGACATCCGCTTCCTGGAGGCTCTGGCGGTCTTGGAGGCCCTCCCTCGGTTCTCCCCGCTCTGGACTGGTCATCGTCGCATTGTCATCCACGTCGACAACGAGAACGTGGAGTACGGCCTCCGCCGGGGCTCCATTAGGGACCCTCAGACCCAGGTTCTTTTTCGGGAGATCTTTGCCCTCTGTCTGCGCCTCCACATCGACCTGGTTCCGGTGCGAGTGAGTTCGGAGGACAACATTCTTGCTGACGCTCTCTCCCGCCGACGTTTTGCTTTCATTCAGCAACACTTCCCCGCTGCATCATCCCTACTCCGGTTCAACACTGCTCGGTCCCCTCGGCCTTCGTTGCAGCATCCGGTCTCTCTCACCGGGCCGCCTCCCTGCCCTGGTCGGGGCTCGCCCACACCACCCGTGACCGTTCCGCCACCGTGTACAGCAACTTCGGCACCTTTGCGGCCTCCCTCGGCATCACCAACCCACTTCCGGCCTCAACAACCACGCTCATCGAGTGGGTCGCCAACCTCCATGCCTCAAACAAGTCCCTCAACACTGTCAAACGGGACCTCTACGTGCTCAAGTCTTGGCACATCGACCTCGGCCTCCCCACCGAGGCCTTCGACTCCCCCCGACTCGAGCGTGTGGTTCGAGGCTTCAAGCGAGTTGTCGGGGACCCCCTCCCGGTCGCCAAGCTGCCAATCACTCTCCCACTCTTGCGACAGCTCATTCGCACTCTCCCCACGGTCTGCCCCTCCCAGCATGACCGCCACATGTTCCGGGCCGCCTTCTGCCTCGCCTTTGCCTGCCTCCTTCGGGCAGGTGAACTCACATGGGTGGCCCCTGGACCCAACACCCTTACCGTGTCCTCCGTCACCTTTGCGGTTGACCACTCGCACGCAATCATTGCGCTGCCGGCCAGCAAGACGGACCCCTTTCGGCAAGGTGCCACCCTCCTCGTACCTGCTGTCCCCCTCAGCACCTGCGCTGTGGCCAGCCTCCGGCTCATCTGTCGCCACCGCGCCCCGCAGGAGCCCCTCTTCGTGCTCGAAGGTGGCCGGCCCTTCAGTCGTGGCTCCTTCCTCACCATGCTCCGACTCTGCCTGGGGCCCTGTGGGGTGGCGCCGTCCTCATACTCGGGTCATTCTTTCCGACGGGGTGCTGCCACGTGGGCAGTAGCCAATGGGGCCGACGCGGACACTATCCGCGCCCTGGGCCGCTGGCGCAGCGATTGCTTCCGACGCTATGCCGACCGGTCTACGACAGAGCGGGCTGCCACCTCCAGGGCAGCCCTCTACTCGAACACCTCCGCTGTCCTATGCCTCGACACCCCGGCCCGGCGGGATTTGTAACCTAACTGCCTCTCTGGGTTCACCTGCGCCTACGCCCCAGCCTCAGCTCGCGACCGCAACACCTTACGGTACGCCACTCACATACAGTGTGGCCACAGCTGGGAGCTCGCCAGCGACTCTCCCACGAGTTAGGCAATCTCACATTTCTCATGTCCCCAGTCCCGCGTGTGGTGCGTGCACCTGGCAACCAGACACTGATTCAAATGTCAAAACTCTACATATGCACCTCGGAGTTGACGTCTTTTGTATTTGCGAATACATTTTCAGGTGTAGTTTGACAGCTGCAATGGGTATGATTTCAGAAACATTTGCTCATCCTCTAAACTTCCGCATGTACTGTACTCTATGTAGTAGTGTCTCCCTTTCTTTATAGCGTGAAGGTCAGCATCATTGGAACGATCAAGGTGGAAGGGACAAAGAGGATGGTGAGGTGTTGTTCGAGGTCATGTAACCCTGTCTTGGAAAGTGTTGGTCTCAGCTATCGCCGATCGAAACGTGCTGCTGTGGATCGATCGGGAGTCGCGTCCAAAGAATTTGCCCAAGATCGATTATAGGCAATTTCGTCGTAAGCTGTTAGATTTCAATACGTCAACAAATATGGATTATTTGTGAAGCGGGACTCGGCTCCGAACACGCTTCCAGACGATCACGATTTCAAATCCAACTGATGCTTTCGCACACTCCGCATTCCTATCGACACCATATCTTCTCAACCATCCTACACCTCCAAACTACACCTGCGCGGGACATATCTGCAGGCCAGAAACAGGCACCCATGATGGTATCTCTATTTTCTCCGTTCCGCAGCACATACCGATACCTCGTAAGTGCCCCCCAATTCAACTGAACCTGCAAAAGCAGAAAGAAGTGCCTAAGACTTACAGTTCATGACCTTGTGCTGATGATGAAACAGCAATATGCAGCGCACGAACACCCAGCAGTCTTCTTCTCGATTGCCATTGGATCTGTTGGACCAGTGGCAGTCTTGACAGTGCCCCCTATTCGTAAAGCATACGGTTGGAAGCCTGCTGAAAAGGTTCCTACTTCTTACCCTCGTGAGTGATACATGTTGCAGTAATGATGCAGGTATTGAAGGGAGAATACTGACATTGAGAATGACGAATGTTTCTATCCACCTGACAGTTCCCGCTCGCGCACGTCAAGAGATCACTGCGTACGACGACGAAGAGTGAACCCAACCACACTTACAAATACAGACTCGCTTCTTTGCAATAGCATCCTTTCTGCAGAACTAGCATCTCGATTGAAGTGGACTGATCGCATTCGTACTGTACTGTACATGACATGACATCAGCATACTCTGGACAGAGAGGACAGGAACACTCAGACCCGGACACAGAGGACCATTTGGCAACGAAGATACTCGGGATAGACGAAATTGGACTTGGCATTTGGTGTGTCCAAGGCTCGGGATGGGGTGCAGGCGATCAGAAAAGCCGTTGCACAGTGCTCAGACGATACCAGAAGCTTCTGAAAGGCTCACGATGAAGCTGAAGAAGTAGCTGCTTCAACTCGATTAGCTCAGACGCGGCAACTATGGTCAATGGCAGAACGACGTCCTGCGCCCGCTTTTGGCAGTACCAACAGCGACGTGACCTCAGACTTCAGGCAGCTTTCACGACCCAGACGTGGATCTTGGTTGGACGAAACAGTCGAATCAAGCATGAAACGAAATGCAATTGAGATGATCTATAAAATGAGAACAACAGCATGCCAAGAAACAGCAAACTCCCCCACATTTAAACATCAGCCGCACCTCTGACCAGCCTCTTATCCCAAGGACCGTCATCCTTCTTGCCACATCCACCTTCACATTCACACTCTCCACCCAAACTCTTCGGCCAATCTTCCTTCTTCACAAACTCCCATATCCTCTCATGATAATCCGCCCCCGCAATATCGATCTTCTCCACCGTCACTGTTGGCAACCACCCCTTAATCCAACTCCAAATTGTACTGAACATATACGGAGCATTGATAATCTGTACTCTCCCTGACAATTCTGGAAAGTTATTGTCCAATATCCCCAACAACTGTTGCAACTGCCCCTTCATTGACCAAAAGGTGCTTAAACCCAGCCCGGCGAGGTTTACTACCGTATAGTTATCGTCCACCCAACGGCCGGAAGAGATCGTACATGCTTCGTAGCGATGTCGCACAGCTAGTTCAAGTGTCACTGCGAAGTTCTGTATGACTCGCTCGGGGGTAGTGTTGCGGAAGACGGAAGTAGCGTCCATGTTGCCCAGATCTTGGATGAAGATAGGTCGACCGAGTTTGTCGGTTTTATGGAAATACATTGACCAGCCATGAGAGGCGACCACGTCTCGCTCGGAAAAGGAAAACGTAGAGATCAGGTGGTCGAGCTGAATTTCTTTCTTCCAGGCTTCCGCTTTGAGGTACATGGTTCGGGCTGCTTCCGGGTTGAAGTTTCGTGCACGGAGGAAGCGGAGCAACTGCGTTTCTTGGTGGGAGAGTGTTTCGGATTCGGATGTGTGCAGGGCTCCGTCTCGTTTGAGTGTTGCTGTGAGTTCTTGAAGTGCATGTGTTTGAGCAGAGGTGAGATTACCTGGATGCCCTGGGAGCGGTTGCGCTTTCGGACTCTGCAAAACCTTTTGGAGAGGAGAAGCAACGGTTTGGTGCGGGTGGCTGCTGTCAAAGACGTCATCGTCGCTTGCTCTTCGGCAGACTGGCGCTGAGGGAGGATGTTTAGGCATTGTCGAGTCTGGTGGCCCCTTGGTAAGGTCAAGCTTTTCGATTCGACCGGCCGTTTCTTCGAGTGGAGCCGTGGTGCGAGGTGTTGAACCAGCAGAGGCGGGAGCGGGGCCGGAGAGGTTGTTAGATGTGGACTTGCCGGCGGAGCGAGTGAGCGAGGCGAATCGACCGCGGAAAGAGGTGGGTGTGGAGAGCTTTTCAGGGGTAGGTGCAGAGGTGTTGCGGTTGAACGGTGGTGTCTTGGGCTCGTTGATGGAGTTGCCAGTGGAAGCAGAGGAGATGGAGGACTCGATGGAGGGCGGCATTGTTTGTAGCTATCTAGAAGGGGCTGAAACTGAGGCCGAAGCGAATCGATGCAGATACTCCTTAAGCCTAGACAGCGGTATTATGTACTTAAAAAGTAGAACAGCTTGACCGTGTCGCCGGCTTAAGGATGCTCGAGCAGCTAGGATGAATCGTGTAGAAGCGTTCGCTTGACAAGCTTAAGTGCAAGCTCGATCAAAGAAGCTGGCTGGCCAGTGTTCTCAAGTTGCTGTTTCTCCAGTGTTCGACAATGAAGACTAACAGTATAAGATCTTGCCCAGAAAGCTGCACAAAGGCGTATCGAACTCCGAGGATGTAAATGGATGTCTCGATGCTACTTGTTCGCCAGCATTGAGGTGTATTGATGGTGAGAAGGGAAGGAATGTCCGAACAAGAAGGATTAGCCTCTTATAACATGTATTTAGTCCCGCTCTTGGTCAGGAATGTAGACACACACTACCGCTAGATTGGATAGGAAAGGGGTTCCGTGGCTTGTCTCCCACCCACAACCCACAGGAGAAGGTCAAAAGCTCATTCGCAAGCCTGCATTTGTGATTCACATTGCTGCCACTTTATCGTCTTCTCGCCTCGTCTTGTCACTCGCTCGAGCAGTCAAAAAGTGTCTGCGGCTGCTCGTCAGTCTGCCGAAAATTGACTGGAGCATCAAAAAGAGACTGATCTGCCAACCTGGCTTTTCTCGCAGCATGACCTCCACACTGAGACGGCCCATATCGGGCTTTTTGTCCGCCAGGCCGGCGGTGTCGATTCCATCCCGCCAAAGAGCCATCAAAAGCCAGGGCCATACCTCAAGATCTTCTTCAGTCAAGTCCTATTCCGCTTCAACAGGCAAAGAGTGTGCATAGAGAATCGAATCGACATTTCTTCTAAAGACATATAAGTGCAAAGCGACAAATAAACTCCTTCCTAACCTAGAGCATCTTTGGCAGCTCGAACTACCAGGAAGTCAAGGACAAGCAAGTGTGAGAGGGAGGAACAGTGAGCATAGAGCGAGAACAAAGTCTTTTATACACAGAGGGAGGAGCTTAGGCACGGTGGTGCAGGACCATGGCGAGCAAAGCCATGCGCAGATACAGACCGTACTTGACCTGTCGCCACCAAGCGGCACGAGGGTCGTATTCCAGGTCCTCGGCCAACTCGTTGTTCTTGGGCAAGGGGTGTAAGACAATGGTGCTGGGTTTGCACTTGGCCAAGGTAGCGTTGTCGACAACGTAGCTGTCCTTGACCGCTTCGTACGAAGCAGCGTCGGGGAAGCGCTCCTTCTGAACACGTGTGACGTAGAGCACATCAGTACGAGCGAGAACATCATCCGAGAGCACAGTCGACTCGTACTGCTTGATGCCCTTGCGAGCAACAGCCTGCTTGACCTCTTCGGGCATCTTGAGCGACTCGGGGCTGACGTAGTTGACAGTGACACCGTACAGACAGAGCAGCTGAACCAAGCTGTGCACGGTGCGGCCGTATTTGAGGTCGCCGACCATGGTGATGGTGAGACCAGCTACGGTGCCCATCTCTTCACGAATGGCGAAGATGTCAAGCAAAGCCTGAGTGGGGTGCTCGATCGAAGACTCACCACCCGAGATGACGGGAACAGGCGAGTGCTTAGCAGCAAGGTGCACACTGCCTGCAGTAGGGTGGCGCATCACAATCGCATCGGCGTAGCAGCCAAGAGTGCGGATGGTGTCAGGGATCGACTCGCCCTTTTGCATCGACGACTTGTCAGGCTGAACTTTGACCACCTGACCACCAAGACGAAGCATGGCGGCCTCGAACGAGCACGAAGTGCGTGTCGACTCCTCGTAGAAGAGGGTAGCCAAGACACGACCACGGAGCAAGTCGACAGACCCCTGTCGCTCGACCATCACACGCATCTCGGTAGCCACCGAGAAGAGGGCGTGCAAGTCATCACGAGTGAAGCTCTTGGCCGAGAGGATGTGGCGACGAGCGAATGTGGGGTGGTACAGGACCGATCCGATCGAAGCAGCTCCCTGATACTGAGTGGTTGTGAGGGCGGTCGACTCGTTGGCAAAAACAGCCATCAAGCTGCTACTGCGAGGCTGACCAGGCTCGCTTGCACCGAGAACAGGCGACTTCATGGCCAACGAGAGAGGAGGTGGCGATGTAGGAGCATCCTGCGCCAAAACAACACCCGAGCTGGAAGAAACACCGGCAGTGGCAGCCGAGAACGAGACTCGGCGACCAGCCGACTTGGCCTGCTTGGCAACAGTAGCGACGTTGCTGACATTGGTACCGAGCGAAGCATCCGAGAGAACCTCGCCATCGACGAAGACGGTCTTGCCCTTCAGTGTGACACGATTGATTGAGCCAACAGTGGCACGCGACTCCAGAGGCGACCAGTAGTCTCGGCGGATAAAGGCGGTAGGTCGGTCAATCTCGATCTCAACCTGAGTGTTGGCCTGAGCCTGAACGCCAAAGATCTCCTTGGGCTTGGTGTACAGCCTGAGCAGAATGTCGTCAAGCGTCAATCGGTGCTCGTTGACAGCGTCGACGAGAAGCAAGAGAGTCTCCTCGACCCCTGACTGAGGAGCAACAACCTCGCCGATCTCCTTGGCAAGCTGGTAAGGGGTACTGCCAATCGAGAACATGTCAATGTCCTCGAGCTTCTCCCAGAGTGCCTTCTGGTCGTCGGCCGAAGGGAGGCAGGTGGCCTGAGGGTACATCTCGGTGGTGAAGAAGAGAGCATAGACGGCAACATCGCATGTCACCTGCAGACCCTTGGCCTTACTCAAAGCAATGAGATGGATGTCATCACGCGAGAGAACGTTGGTGACGTGGATCGATCGGTTGTTGAGACTGGCGAGCAAGAGCACCGATGCGAGGTCGGTGTTGCGAGCGTCAGTGACAATGGGTCGGTCTGCAGGCCACGAGGAAAAGTGCGAGGCGATGGTGACAGCCTTGCTGATGTTGGAGCCAAGACCGTTGAACGAGATGAACAGCGAGCGGGCGCTGTCAGCAAGCTCGTCGATCAACTCGTGGTTGTCGGCAGTGGCGGAAACACCGAGCGAGACGTCGCAGTGAGCACCACCAGCAATCTTGCTCTCGGCAGTGGCGAGCGAAGTAGCATCAACGATGCTCGACGAGACACCAGCGGGCATCATCTGGATTGTGGTGAAACCACCAGCGATCGAGGCACGGGTGATTGCAACAAGTTCCTCTGCGCTCGCCTTGCCATCAGCAATGCTGGGCACGAAGGCGTTGACATTGATAAGACCAGGCAAGGTGAAGGCGGTGTGGCTCGTCTTGAAGTCGACAGGCGAGATGTCGAAGCTCGAGCCAGCCTTGCGGTGACGGGCGAGCGCCTCGACAAAGAGCTTGGCGTTCTTGACGTTGGTGATGAGGGGAATCGATCGGTCAATCGCCAATCGACGGGCGCGGTAACCCATCGAGGTGAACGACACAGGTCGGCGGTACTTGTTCTTGCTTGGAAGCGAGATAAAGAGCGACGAAAGACCCTGGGTCAAGTGCGTCAAGAGCGAGTAGGAAGCCTTGGCCTGGTCTTCGAACTTGGATTCGTCATCTTCGGGCAACGACTCGAGGTGGATGACAGGGATGCCCTGCTCCGAGTAGAAGTCGGCGGAACCAGACGAACCGTAGAGGGTGAAGCCGAGCTGATGAAGGGTGCGCACCGAAGGGAGCAACTCCTGCTTCTCGCTGTACGAACCGATACTGAGCAAGACGTTCTTGGTAGGAAGGCGGATACCCGAGGCGATCATAGCCTTGAGGTAAGCCTCGTACTTGTTGCGACCGAAACAGGCAACCTCACCAGTCGAAGCCATCTCGACACCGAGAATGGGGTCAGCACCGGCGAGACGGCTGAAACTGAACTGTGGCACCTTGACACCGACGTAGTCGCGAGGCAAGTCGACCTTGGGGTAGGCCTCGACGGGCAAGTCTAGCATCACGTCGGTAGCCATCTGGATGGCATCGATACCAGTGACCTTGGAGACGAAGGGAAACGATCGGGCAGCACGGACGTTGCACTCAATGACCTTGATGTCGTTGTTCTTGGCGATGAACTGGATGTTGAAGGGTCCAGTGACGTGGAGCGATGCGGCGATCTTGGCGGTGGCGACCTCGATGCGGCGCACAGTTTCGGGGTCCAAGTCCTGAGGAGGAAGGATGAGAGTAGCGTCACCGGAGTGAACACCAGCGTTCTCGACGTGCTCGGAGACGTAGTGCATAATCATCTTACCGTCCTTGGCAACAGCGTCCATCTCGATCTCTTTGGCACCCTCGAGGTACTTGGTGATAACGACGGGGTGCTCGCGGTTGATGGCAGCAGCCTGGGAGAGGTAGCTGTTCAAGTCCTCGGGCGAGTAGACAACGTTCATGGCGGCACCACTAAGAACGTACGAGGGACGCACCAAGACGGGGTAGCCGAAGCGGGCGCAGGCGGCCTGAGCTTCCTCGAAACTGGTGAGCTCCTTCCACATGGGCTGGTCGACGCCGATCTTGTCAAGCATACGAGAGAACTTGTATCGGTTCTCGGCCATGTCGATCATCTCGGGCGAAGTACCGAGGATCTTGACGTTCTGTCGGTGCAAGGGCAAGGCGATGTTGTTTGAAGTCTGACCACCCATCGAGACGATGACACCAGACGACTGCTCGGTGTCATAGATGTCGAGGATCGTCTCGAGCGAGATGTTCTCGAAGTAGAGCCGGTCCGCCTCGTCGTAGTCGGTCGAGACAGTCTCGGGGTTGTAGTTGACCATGATGGTCTTGAAACCGCGCTGACGGAGAGTTCGGATGGCACGCACGGCACACCAATCGAACTCGACCGACGAACCGATACGGTAGACACCGGAACCGAGCACCATGATACCCTTGTCGCTGAAGTTGACGTCGTGCTCGACAGCGTTGTAAGTGGTGTAGAGGTAGTTGGTGTAGGCAGGGAATTCGGCAGCGACCGTGTCGATCTGCTTGACGAAGGGCATGATGGCGTGCTCCTGTCGCATCTTTCGGACAGCCAACTCGGTCGAGTTGAGGCATTTGGCCAACTGCTTGTCCGAGAAACCGAGCTGCTTAGCCTGTCGGAGCATGGCAGGAGGGAACGAGGCGGCGTTGTGCGTGGAGAAGACCTTGCTGGCCTTCATGATGCGCATGAGCTTGCTGAGGAACCATCGGTCGATGTTGCTCATCTCGTGGATCTTGTCCACAGAGTAGCCCTTGGCCATGGCGTTGGCAATGGCGAACATGCGCTTGTCGGTGGGGTTGATGAGCTCCTCGTCAATCTCGTCGTCAGTGACGACCTCGTTCTGGCTGAAACCATCGTGCTGGTAG
Source organism: Ustilago nuda (assembly GCA_022963125.1). NCBI lineage: Eukaryota > Fungi > Basidiomycota > Ustilaginomycetes > Ustilaginales > Ustilaginaceae > Ustilago > Ustilago nuda. The sequence goes on from JALCUS010000021.1 coordinate 268,360, forward strand.
TCGATGGATCGGATGGCCTTCTGGATCGATTCTTCAAAGGTTCGGCCAATGCTCATGACTTCACCGACACTCTTCATCGAAGAGCCAAGCTTGCTGCTGACGCGAACGAACTTGCGCAGATCCCATCGGGGAAACTTAGTGACAACGTAGTCGAGCGAAGGCTCGAAGCAGGCGCTGGTCTCGCGAGTAACGCTGTTGCGGATCTCATTGAGCGGGATGTTGAGACCGAGCTTGGCAGCGATGAAAGCGAGGGGGTATCCGGTAGCCTTTGAAGCCAAAGCCGATGATCGCGAGAGACGAGCGTTGACTTCGATAATGCAGTACTCACGCTTGTGAGGGTTGAGAGCGTACTGGATGTTGCATTCACCAACGACACCAAGGTGACGGATCACATTGACGGCGGTGGTACGAAGCATGTTGTAGTCGTCGTCGCTGAGGGTCTGAGAGGGGGCAATGACGATCGAGTCACCAGTGTGAATACCCAAGGGGTCGAAGTTCTCCATGTTACACACAGTGATGCAGTTGTTGCGGCAATCACGGACGACCTCGTACTCGACCTCCTTCCAGCCCTTCATCGACTTCTCGACAAGGACCTGGGGTGAGTTAGCGAAGGCAGCCGAGCAGAGCTTGCGGAGCTCCTCTACGTTGTTGGCGAAACCGGAGCCGAGACCACCAAGAGCGAAGGCAGCACGCACAATGACGGGGAAACCGATCGACTGAGCGGCAGCGAGAGCCTCGTCCCAGTTGTTGGCAGCAGCAGAGGGGGCACATCGCTCGCCTATCTCCTCCATCGCCTTGGCGAAGAGGTCACGGTCCTCAGTGGTGATGATGGTCTCGATGGGAGTACCAAGAATCTTGACACCCATCTTTGGGAGCTCATCTTTGATCTTGATACCGACGTTCAAGGCGGTCTGACCACCGAATGTGCAGTAGATACCGTCAGGACGCTCGTGCTCGATGACCTTGAGCACGAACTCGGGGGTCACGGGCAGGAAGTAGACCTTGTCGGCCAGACCAGTCGAGGTCTGAATGGTGGCGATGTTGGGGTTCATGAGAACAGTGTAGATGCCCTCCTCATTGAGCGCCTTGATGGCCTGCGAACCCGAATAGTCAAACTCGCCGGCCTGACCGATGGAGAGACCACCGGAACCAAGGACAAGGACCTTGCGAACATTGATGCGAGGTACCTTGGCGGCGTTGTCGGCAAGGAGACCACCGGTGAAACCGACGGGAGGCAAGATGGTAGCAGGGGTGGCACCGGGAGCGATCTTGACGGCAGCGCAGTCAACGACACTGCGGATGAAGACGTCGAAGAGGAACTCGGTGTCACGTGGACCGGGAGTGCTTTCGGGGTGGAACTGGACACTGAAGAAAGGACCCTCGGTGCAGTAGATACCCTCATTGGTGTCGTCGTTGGCGTTAGCGAAGAGAGGCTTCCAGCCCACGGGAAGAGTGTCGGAATTGACGGCGTAACCGTGGTTCTGGGAAGTGATGTAGCAACGACCGCTGATCTGGTCGGTACAAGGGATGTTGTGACCACGGTTACCGAACTTGAGCTTCTCGGTCTGGGCACCAGCAGCAAGGGCGAGAAGCTGGTGACCGAGACAGATACCGAAGATGGGGATCTGATTGGCACCCTTGAGCTTGAGAAGCTCGCGGATGCGAGCGATGGTGGGACCGCAAGAGATGGGGTCACCAGGACCGTTGGAGATGAAAAGACCATCAAAAGCCTCAGTCTCGGTGAGGAAGTCGTAATCCCAAGGAACAACCTTGAGCTCGACACCACGCGAGGTGAAGCATCGGATCTGGTTGTACTTCATACCAACATCGAGACAGAGGATGCGGATGGGACGACCAGAGGGGTGGAGGAGGGGAGCCTCGTACTTGCCAAGGGACTCGCCCGAGGCAGTGTTGGCAGGAGTGTAGAGCTGAGGCTTCTTGCACGAGACACGGGCAACGAGGTTCTCGGCGTTGAGGTCAGCGAAGGGAAGGTCGACGACGGCCTGGCGCCAGTCACCAGCGGCAGCAGCCTGAACAATGGAAAGACGGGGCTGAGGAGTGAGAAGCTTGCCAAGCATGCTACCTTGGTTGCGGATCTTCTTGGTCAAAGCTCGGGTGTCGATGCCGTAGACGGCTGGGACACCGCTCTCCTTGAGCCATTCCGAAAGACCGGTCTTGGCGAGGTAGTGGCTGAATTCGTGGCTGTAGTACGAGACGACGAGGCCGGCCACGTGAATGCGGCTCGACTCGAAGGGAGAGGCCAAGAGCTTCTGGATGCTCTGAGCCGCCTCCTCGCGGCTGGGGACACCGTAGTTACCTGCGAGGGGGAAGGTGAGAACGAGGATCTGACCTTCGTAGGAAGGGTCGGTGATGGACTCGATATAGCCGACCATACCTGTGATGGGGGTAGTTGGAGAGGTAGACAGCGCGTCAGATCAGCCATGTATCTCTGGGCATTGCAAAGCGAACAGGCGCGATGCTGGAACGGCATTGCTTGTGCATAGAATGCAGCAGCAGGTGTGGAGTTAGAAAACTTACCAGTCTGGAAGACACATTCACCAGAGATAGACTTTCCTTCAGCACCGAAGCTAATACCACGGTAAGCGGTGCCGTCAGCAAGTTCGAGGACCATCTCGGTAGAGTCTTCTTGACCGAGGGGAGGGCTTGTAGCAGGGGGGAAGAGAAGAGCCTGGCCGTTAACGGCGGCGGCGGCTTGGCCTGCGTCCAGCGAAGGGGTGGCCATTTTGAATATCTAAAGAAGAAAGAGAACGGAAACAGAAAGAGAAACGACTTTGGGAAAAAAAGAAAGTGATATGAACCTCGAACAGCGCTGACAGCTGATCAGAGTGAGGCTACTTTTTGGGGAGATGAAACGTGCGGGGTGTGTGTGGGATTCGTCTAGCGTCGGGTTCTGATAGAATAGATCGAAAAGTTCCTCCAAGGAGAAGAAACGACGTTGATGATGGACGACGAACACAATCAAGGAAGGAGAAGACGTCTAAAGGGGGTTGTTAGAAGTGACGTTGGTCTTTTTGGATTGGCAGATCAGATCGAGTTCTTGAACCTCGTTTCGACCTCCTTCCTGTCTTGCGTGAGTGTGTTGTGCTCGCTAAGAGAAGAAGGAAGGAGGAGAGGTAGGAGGGAAGAAGGAGGAAGAAAGGAAGGAAGATGGTGGGAGCACCGTCCAACGGACTAACCTTTCGTCGATGAGCCCGAATTCTCAGCAAAAAAGCCAACAAAAAAAAACAAAACAAAAAAAAAAAAAAAAAAAAAAAAAAGAAAAAAAATTCGAGCTTGAACCATGAGAAGGACTCAGAGGAAGAAAAAAAGAAAAAGAAAAAGAAAAAGAAAAGAAAAGAAAAGAAAAAAAAACAACACTCAGTTTGCGGTGGATACCTCCGCTATCGACAATCGTAACTGGGACCCAATCTTGTCGAGTGGACAAGAAGAGTGGGGGGAGAGTCTCAGTTTGAGAGTGGGGATGAGCCGAAAAAAAGCAAAAGAAAAAAACACAGAGTCGAAGCTCGGATAGGAAAATTTTGAAATGCTTCCGACGTCTTTGTATGTGTGTGTGTGTGTGACTGTGTACGAACTGTGTACGACTGTGTAACACTGCGCTTCTTCTTCTTCTTCCTATCTCGCCTCTGCTCTCCTACCGCAAAAAGTATTAAAATTAAAATTTCTTGTGCGCTCGACACGGCGTTCTTGCCTCGGCTGAAATCGTGAAATCGAGAAGATCTTCGTGTCCTGATCCGACCGCAACGCGATGGTTACACACCAGAGGGCATCTTGCTTCTCAAAGTCAATTGGAGCTGAAGTGCAGCATTTGCTTTCGCGTAGATTGCTTTTTGAAAAAGGAGCTTTGAAATGGTTGGATTCCCACCCTTTTCAAACAGTTTTTTCTTTTTCTTTTTCTTTTTCTTTTTCTTTTTCTTTTTCTTTCTTTTCTGCATTTCCCGAAAAGCGTCTTCGGTAAAGCACGCCCAGATCGGCAGCAGAGATCGGGAAAAGGTGCTCTCCTCAATTGCACCGGAGCCGACTTCGGCACTGCAGAGCGTTCAGAGTGTTCACAGAACGGTCGCAACGGTCTCCGTTCAGTGATGACAACGGCAATGGCACAAAAGGCTATACTAAAATTACAGTGTGATGTGTGCAGATGCTGGAAGAGAGTGACTCTATTGCCTTCGACGCTTGTTCTTGAGCTTGGCCAGACATTCGGAGCAGTACCATTTCTGAGGCAGTGGCTTGGTGACTCCGACACATCCAATGTGGAACCATTCTTTGCAGTCCGGATCGTTTTCGGCATTGTCGCATCCGATCATCTCGCCGAACGACACTCGCTGACAGAAGCAGTACGGCGTGTCGTCCTTCTCTTCTCCTTCTTCGCCCTCGCCAGGCTCGCCCTCGAATCCTTCCAGTCCTAGTGATCCGAGTTCGGTGCTCTGGGACAAGCCAGACCTTCCTGGTCCACTGGCCGATAACGACCCGCCGCATGTCTTGCGTGAAGCACCGACGCCTCGAATCGACCCTCCCAATCCTCTCTCGGGCGGTGCAGGAGATCCAGATTCGACTGGTGTCGTGCGTCCTCCTGCTCTCGCTCTTGCTGCCGCACTCATTGGCGTGCCAGGAGTGAGGGTACCAAAACCAGGCGATAATATGCTTCCCTTGCGCTTTAGTCCAGCAAGCGGCGAGTCCATCTCCACTGCTGGACTCTTGAGTCCTGCTAAGGCTGCCGGCAGTGCAGACAAGGAAGGTACCTGTGGCGTTCCGATCGAAGCTGTTGAAGAGAAGTTGTTGAGTACGGATGGACTGATCTTGTTCATCTCTTCTTTGAGATGCTTGTGGAGCGCATGGATCGATCGCCAAAGACGTATACTCAAGGCTTCCTTCTGCGAGCTCCATTCATCTGCACGTCCATAGTCGGTCCGGATCTTTTCCGCTAGCTTTTCCGCCTTTACTCGGTCTGCTTCTGACAGATTGCCTGAAGGGTTTGACAGTCCGCCTCCGCTCTTTTGCAAGATTTCCCTCAGTTGCGATTCTCTAGCAGCAATTTTGGAGAGAAGGTCTTGGATCTTGGCATCCTTGTGTTCGATCTCCTTGACCATGTGACTGACCTCTTGCGGCAAGTTGTCTAGATTCGAGATTAACTCGGTCGCAATCGCTGCGATCTCCGCAGGATCCTCGATGTGCATCATCTTGTAGTCTCTTGCAGAACAAGCCGCGCAGGACTATCGACCGCTGTATGTGTGGGAGGCGTACGTGTACGTGTGTGCCGCCTTGTTCCGAGGCAATGAGCTCCTAGACGGAGTTGCGAGGCAGTGTTTCAAGTCTGTACCTTGGTCCCGTCCGCCGCTCTTCGCTGGAAGAAGGATTCCGGGTCCTGTTTGGCTTGGCTTGCGCGAGAGGCACCTCTTGAGCTGATGAGGATGCTGTCTGCGGTGCTGAAGCGCGTTGTGTAGAGTGGCTTGAAGGCCAGTGAGATATGAGGCGAAATGATGATGGCGGTGATCAGGGTCCAGGATGCAAACGCGACTTTTGCTGCGCTCTGAAACTGGCGAGCTGCCGAGCCAACTAAAATCCGAATTCCGAGAAAAAGCTCAAAATTTGGATTTCTTCTTCTTTCGTACTGCAGCTGCAGCTCTAAAATTCCTCCACACTTTTTCGAGAAGAAAAGGTGGACTGCATAGAGCATACACACAACAGTTCAAACCATCATACCACCTTCCACTATATCATACCTACACCGCAGCAAACATGGCCGACACACTGGAGGAGAACTACCTCTTGGACGAAAAAGATGCAGGTTCGGTGGTTGGTTCCGATGATGGAGCTGTCAGTATCCAAGATGAGCCCGAGCACTCGAATAATGACACCGCTGAAGGATCAGCACCAGCACCACCTCAACCAAGCGCACAGGAGATCAAGGATGAGGCAGCTCGCAAAGAGGACAAAAAGCGCAAGCGTAAAGAGAAGGATAAGGCTCGAAAGCAAAAGGTATGTTCCAGTTGAACAGCAATATCAATCACAGTGGCACGTCAGCGTAGCGCAGCCTTACTGACAGGAACGCATATATCACCTTTTGACATGCTCCTACATTACAGCGAGCGGCATTATCTGCCAACTTTGCGCAAGGTGTGGGCTCAGTAGCAACGCAGCCACCCGACATGCAGGCCGACTACATCACCACCAAACAGACCGCCTCATTTGCCAAGCTGAGCGAGCTCGAGTTGGAAGAGCTCCGTCTCCGTGAAAGTATGCTTCTCGACACCACTGCATTTGACCAGCCGCGCACCCTTGATACCCTCGCCACCTTTGTGCGCAAATGCATTCCTTCCGTAGCAAAGAGTATCAACGACGCACAAGATCCCACCCTCAGCCAACCAGGCCGTCCTGCACTCATCATGCTTACCGGTAACGCACAGCGTGCTGCCGATCTTGCACGCAATCTGCGTGCTCTCGGTCCTCAACTCCCGGCGTCGGCAGAAGGTGGCGACGACGATAGATCTGCGTTGGGATCTTCAAAGAGGCGCAAGCTCGGCAATAACAAAGCTCAAGGCAAGGACGACAAGGGAGCAGCAGCAGCTGGCAAGAAAGGGGCAGCTGCCACGTCGAAGGACAGCAGAGCGTTGTTGGGCGGTTTCTCGGTAGCGAAGCTCTTTGCACGCCACTTCAAACTCAAGGAGCATGAGGCGTGGCTGAAGGAACACACGACACCATTGGCTGCCGGTACACCACAACGTGTGGCAGCATTGATTGCTTCGGGAAGCTTGCGGCTCGACTCGCTTCAAGCTATCCTTATCGACCAGACTTGGGTCGATGTCAAGCAGCGCAGCGTGTTTGACAGCTTCGATACAAGAGACGAGTTGATGAAGCTGTTGGCGCTTGATGCGGTGATGAGCTCTTTCAAGCGAACCAAGTCGCCTACCAAGCTTGTCCTTTTCTGAACACTTTCCTTCAAAGCATTCACTTGTACAGCATACATCAATACAGCATTCTCCTTGGTCGATATATGCCAAGTCTTCCGCCGTGAAGCATTCAGTTCACTGCAATGCCTGTGACCGATACGCTGCCGCATACAAACATCAGGTCAATCTCCTCTTTTATTCATGCATATGCATCAACTTGCTATTCAATCTCTCCAGCCTTCAATGCTTCGCTTCGATGCAGTTGGGAGAAGGCGGAAGAGCTCTGTGCCTGTCAGAGAGGGAGGGTGACGTTACTGGTTTTGCGCGCAGTTCGCGTTGCTTGACGGGACGTGTGATTGTAGGGAATGAAGGTGATCTCTGAAAAGACAGCTGAACCAACAGTGCTTTTGTTTTCTTCTCTTTTTAGCCATGTCGTTTTGGCGACAGCACCGCGATCCTCTTTGCCTTTCTCTAACAACCCCCCCTCTGTTCTTGTTTCTCTCCCTGTCGACCCATCTCCAACCTCTCTCAGCACTTCTTCATCGCAGGGCAGCAGCTCAAGGCACAACGGAGCACCGAAAGCCTGGCTTTCATTTAGTCACGACGTAGAGTTTCCAGGCTGCTGCCCCAGATCGCGGTATTGCTGCCAGTGCTTTGCACGCGCATGACGACATGCGATGCCTCTTGCCTCCTCAGCTTTGAGCTCATGCCCTTCTTTCGCATCTTCGGATGCAGTCGAACTAAATCTAGCCCGTTATCAACTCGCTTTCGGCTTCTGCAACGCATATCTGGGTAGCTGAAGTGACGAGTGCCGGCTGAGAAAGAAGTTGAAGAGGAACTCGAAATTGAGCTTGATGCCAGGCGCATACAAGGCATGGTGGAATTGCTCTTCTCATGGCAGATCGTAACGTCTGCCTGGCCATTAAGCTTTACTATGGCGAGACAGTGGCTATATGCGCCCAACTTGCGACATCCTTGTACCCGTACTTGAGCTTGCAGAGACGTCCGACTCGACGAACTGGGCAGCATCTGAAAGCAACATTTTTCACAGGCATTGAGTAGCACACCCAGCTATTCAACGTTGCAAGCCAGCAAGATGCAAGCCTTCTTTAGCTTTCTAAATCAACAGGCCACGACAGAACAAGCAAAAGAGCAGAACAGAATCGATACATAAGCTGCCGAGCCACAAGCCTCGCCCAACTGTGCTGCAGAGCGATTCAACCTCGAACCAACTTCTTCCGCTTTCTCCGCGTATCAAGCCAACAAAGTGGTTGTATGCGGTCAGCGATCAGCTCACAAGGGACTCACACCCGACAGCAGCTGTTGAGCCCTCTTACACGGCCTCACCGCTTGCATTGAGATTGGCCTTGGCAGTGCATGGCCAACGAAGCAAAGCACACGCACAAGCAAGAGATTGAGCGAAGAAGCAAGTAAGTTCAGGTGTACCTGACACACAGTCCAGATGCTGTTGTGGCACACCTCTCCTCGTCAACTGTCTTTCGTCTGTCTTTCAGCGAAACTTGCACAATGATCGTTCTTCGCCCTGTGTGCGGCTTCTTTGCAAAACGAAAGGAAAAGCAAGTTCCGCCGATCCTTAGTGATACAAATAAGGCTCGAAGCATCTTCTCTCGTCCCTTTTTCTTTCCCTCCTCAGGTATCCTAGCTTCATTGTCTTGACAACTGTCAAGCCAGGTCACGCCTTGATCTGACCATCATACAGACACCTCCATCATCTTGAATCTTCGCAGTCTTCTGGGATTCGTCGCCAGGCTACCCTTTGCACGCCCCTTCTTTGGTCTCTATCACCAGTATTCATCCTGACAGCAGAGCATGGCTGAGTCGAGAGTAGAGGCACTGACTTGTACAGACCCCGACTTCCCTTTGCTTCATCATACTGACCTCATTCCTCCTCAAGAGACAGATCCGGTTGCATTGCAAGCCATCAAGAGCTTTCGCTGCGAGGCTGAACCACTTTCAAGCTCCTCTATCGGCGACATCGACCCCAAAAGCTCTCTTTGTTTCCCACTGTTATCTTTCGAACAAAACATGCCTCTACTCTCTTCTCAACAGAGCTCTCGCGAAGCAGAATCGGGTCTTCCAGCTTCCCTCCTCTCTGCGGACCTCGTACCAGACGGGCTCATCTTGTCCTCTTGCAGCGAAGACGCGGAGGGCGAGCTCGAAGAGTCTTTCTACTCTGAACACTCCTTCTGGATGGCCCAACCAGCAGATACAAGCACCAGCACTGTGGCTACACTCGATGTTGATGACCCGCAAATCCCCTTGCTTGGTCGTGACGGCACGTGGAAGGCGACAGAGCAACAAAATGCAGCGACGCGCGGCGACGACGTTCAGGAGGGAGAACATCGCCGTACCACGTCTCAGCGCGGGCTTTCTCTCAATCAGCTGGGCAAGGTCAGCAAGCCGAACCTCCTGTACAATTCTGCCACCACCAGCACTCTTCAGAAAAGGGCCCCTTCTCTACCTAGCAGCGACTCTGAAGACGTCCCTTTGTCTTGGGCAGCCAATAAGAAGCAAAAGAAGAGCACGGCAAACAAGACGCGTGACGACAGTGGAACTAGCAAGAATGTTACAAAAGCCAAGAAAGCCAGCAAGAAGCAACCAAAAGCATCAAAGCCAAAGAAGAAAGCGACGACCCGTAGGCCTCTCAGCTCCAGCAGCAAGCGGGAAGATGCCATCGTCAGCAGCGAGATCGGCAGTATTTCCGCCTCAATCAATCCGTCCTCACCAGCTTCCTCCACTGGCAGGTACAGACTGCGGAAGAAGGAGAGCGTTCCGGAACTCAACCTCTCTTTGCTGATGACTCCGCCGAGAAACATTGCATCTCTAGTCTCAGATGAAGCCGTGGACGGATGGACTGACTGGGTCGACCAGCCAGAGGAGGATCGAGGCAGGATCTTCACACCATCGCCCACAGCGATGCCTGGTGCGCCCACGACCAAGCTCGAAGATAGCTATGACGCTGACAGTGCTGGCGAAGGTGATGAACTGGGTATTCCTTCAGCATCGCCCGACTCCGCGAGGGTCAGGGTCAGGGGTCAGCGCACATTCCCAGCCCACTTCGAGATCCATGCCGACTTTCCATTGCTTTATCAGCGATACTGCGTTCCTTCTTCAGTCAGTCCTGAAGTGCTAGAGATGCTGCTTAGAGGACTCAATCATGCCGAGTAAGTTATCCATCGTCAAGGTGTAGTAGGAGTTGATTTCCAGAAGAAGATGTTCACCTTAGCCGTTCTTTTGCTTGGCACACTGCGTCGCTACAGCGTCGATGATGAGTTTCAAGAGGTCGTAGACAGAGCACAAACGGTGCAAGGTACTTTCAACAAGCCTCGTTCGATTCTGGATCTTTACACGCCTCGCTTTGTCAAGGGTGTGGGTGCACAGAAGGTCGGGATGTGTCCCGTTTGGTAAGTTCACGTTCAATCTGACACGCGTGTTTACGCTTGGATACTCAGGGCTGTTAAGTACATATGCTGATTTGCCATTGCCAACTGCAGCTACGAGGATGGTAAAGTCAAGTTCTTCAAGACCAAGCTTTCGGGTAAGTTGCGCTCTTTCTGTCTCACATGTCACTTTCGAAGCTCATGCCGACTTTCTTGATTTTGTCTTCCTACTGTGCGCAACAGCCTACAACTATCATCTACAGAACTTCCACGGCATCTCCGCCCTCACCGGTCTACCCTTCACTCCACCCTCCAAATTCCGAACCGAGTCGCGACCAAACGCAAAACCAAAGGAGCGCAGGCAGATCATCCAAGGTCTCTGTCACTCATGCAACAAGTACATCGATATTCAGGGACCTAAAGAGACAGAGGTCAAAGTGGCAGAGATTTACTGGTGGAAACATGCTCAGGCGTGCCATCGGAGCGGAAACAAGGTGCCAGATGGTGTGGGAGGGTATTTTGTGGAAAACAAGTGGTATGAGCGGGGTTGTGCGGTTTTGGGGCTACTGGGAGGGTTCGAAGGTGAATTGAGGAGACTGCTGAGTGGAAGTAAGTAACTTTGGTTTCAAGGGATGGTCATGTGAGAGAGGTTCGGCCCAGTTCGTGTTCAAACAGAACTCTTGGTTTTGCAATTCCAGAAGTGTCTTCTCTCACAGCAAGAGTGATTGAACGAAGTGCCGTGTCATTGAAAGCCATGAATACAAAAATCACCTGCCTCTACGCCAAGGCGCATCCCTAACAGCGCTATACAACCCTCTCGGACCTAATTCCTCGTACCTCCTTACCCACCCTTCAACTCTCCCCCTAAACGCAGCAAACGCAACCAACCCCACTACAACCAACAAATACAACGTAATAATATTCTGATCTTTCCGGCTATCCCTCTCGAAACATTTCGCCCAAACATCGCCTTCTAACCCCGTCCCCGTGTCGTGATCCGTATGCTCCAATTTGGCCCCTTTGCAGATCTCTAGGCCCTGATCGAGACAGAACTGCCGCGTGCATGTGGCGCAAGGTTTAGCTGGATTGGAGGGGGAATAGAGTGGGACGAGAGTGGAGTTGATTTGGAAACACGTACATTTGCAGAGGTGGAGGTTGCGGGAGTTAGTGCGTGGGGTGAGAGGGTTGGTGTTGAGGGGGTTAGTGAGGGAACGGGGGTTGAGGGAGGTCGTGAGGGGGGATGGGGAGGCGAAGGTAGGAGTGACCAGTGAGAGGATGAAAGTGAATAGGGTTAAGAATAGGGTGGTTGTTGCGAAGATGCTGCGGTTGGCTGCTGGAGGGTGAGATCGGGAGCGAGAGCGGGAGGAGCGACGAGAGCTGGTGGAAGGGGTAGAAACAACAGTGATCGACTCTTCAGCCTCCTCCGCCTCTGCAACTTCATTGACATGTCCTTCTCCCTGTGGGACAGCCGCAGCAGCAGAAGTGGCAGTGGCGGGGGCGGGGGCGGATCGCTGACGAGCAAGCATCTCAGCAAACGCCTGGCTCAATACTGTGCTCATTTCACCTTCCATCTCTTCACTTGTTGTGTTGGCACCCTGAGCTCGTGGTTGTTCCGATGCCGATCGCTGCGAACGAACATGCGAAATCTCATTAAACAGTCCCTCGATGAGTGATTGCCTCTGTTGGGGAACTGCATCATTTGTTCCGTTGCTAGCGGTGGTGACTGTATCAGCGCCTGGATTGGCAGTGGCTGCAGCGGGGGGTGCAGGTCGCTGCGCTGGTGTGGCTGTGAATGTCTGCTGTGACAAAGCCGTGGATCTGGTAGGATTGGCCAGCTGACCGGGCAAGGAGGATAGCAGGCCGGAGAGCAGGGGCATGGCGTCTCGAAGCTGAGGCTGAATAGCTTGTAAGACTGAGCCGACCACGTCGCTGGCATTGGGAAGTGTAGGCTGAATCGGAAGAGGATGCCAGGTTTCTTCGCTGACGACTGGTTGCGCTTGGGGTGCGGGGGCTTCACGTTGTGGCTGGTGTATCTGTGTTCGTGGCTGATCGGGCCGCTGCGTCGTCGAAGCAGCAGGATTCGAAGCACGCTGGGCCTCCAAGTAGGTTCGGAGGTGATCAGTAAGGCTTCTCATGCGCGCGATTAGATCGTCAACCATGGGTAGGGCAACTTGATCGTTCGTCTGAGTGGACCAGCTTTCAGCTCCAGCTTCGGCATAAGCCGGGGGTGATTCCACCATGATATTGATGTGGACAGGCTTGATACGGAACTCCTTCTTCGCACGAGAATCTTCCTGCTGCCTGCTGATCGAGCTAGCGTACGAGCTTGAGGAAGAAGGCGGGGGTGTTGGATGGAAAAAGTACGTTGCAACCCAATCCTCCCAATCGTCATTGTCTTCGATCAAGACTCGTTTGCCGTCGAGGTTGACGGTGAGCGCGCGAATACGTTCTTCTGAAATGCTCCATCGAGCGGCGATCTGCTGGCGGAAGGATGCGAGACGAGAAGATTCGACATAGTGCGGAGGTAGACGAGCCGAGAGGGTGATGTTTTTAACAGAGTCGTTGTCGTCGGGAAGGAGAAGGCGTCTGTTGTCGGAACGTGCAGAGGCGGGGAGGCGGACAAAGGCGGGGAAGCTGACGATGCCTCCTTCTGAGCTTGCCCAGATGTCTGGATTGTCTGAATCGTTTCTCAGCGGCATGACTAAGGCTATTCACGCGACCAGACGTAGTTGCTTGATAGTGATAGCGATGGTAGGATGAGACCCTGAGCGGGAGAACGTGGCTCAGCTCTTGATCTGTTGGTGTCAGCGTTGACGAGCAGGAAAGGAATCGATCGGGCTTCTCAGCCGATCTGATCTCTCTGCTCTAACACTGCTATCTCAGCTGGTCTGTGCGTGATAGGAATATTCGAAGCAGCAGTTGCGCAGCACGCGTCTAATTTGGCACAACACGGCATGCTAGAGTTTCCCTGTGCAGTGCAGCGCATCGCAGCCAACCAAAGAACCAATGCCAAACGCGGCAAGAAAGAGCGCTTCGTGAGACAAAGCCAGAAGTGTGGATTGGATTGCGAACAGAGCGACAGAGCATTAGAGCAACACCGCAGCGTCGTGAATGCAATCCAGACTTGGACTTGTGAATGCGTTTTCGGTATCCCTCTTGCTCACCACCATCACATCACCTCGATTTCGTACTTGCACCTTCGAAGCATCATTCAAAATGGACCAGTGGAAGAAATTCACCAGCAATGTTGCACCTCAATTCCAGAACATCGGCAAGACGTTCGGCAACCTCAACCAGCAGGCTCGTGAGCGTTTTGGTGCTGTTGACCAGGAAGACATCACCGAGTTGCCTCAGGAGTACAAGGATCTCGAAAGACGTGTTGATGCACTCAAGAATGCTCACACCGGCTTGATCAAGGTTGCCAAAGTTTACGAGACTGAAAGCTACGACTATCCTGTAAGCACAATCACCGATTGCACTAAGGTCTATCTCCATTGCTCGACTGACGCACTTTTGTTCTCATCCTCTGTGTGCGTTATGGCAGACTCAATTGCAGGAGAGCATCACCCAGCTCTCCGCTTCCGTTGGACACAGCGTCACTTCCTGGGCCGCCTCTGCTACTCGCGGTACCAACCTCCCCAAAGTCTCCCCTACTGCTCCTCCTCAGAAAGTCAACAAGACTCTCCACCACGCTCTTTCCCGCGCTGCCGCCTCAGGTGCCCTCCAACTCGGCGCTGACCCATCCAACCTCTCTGGCCTTCCCAACCTCGACACCGCCCAAGCTCCCGGCTCTGAACCCGCCCCGGTCAAGGACGAGAGCAAACTCGGTGAAGCTCTCCAGAAGTTCGCCATCGCCGAAGACCGTCTCGGCAACGCTCGCTTGACGCAGGATGACCAGATCACGCAAGGCTTCAACGTACCATTCAACTCGTTTGGTGCACAGATTCAGCTCGCTATGAAGGCTCGTCAGAGCGTCACCGATGCTCGTTTGCACTTGGACAGCTGGAAACAGTCGTTAAAGTCAGCAGAGAACAGCGGAGCTTCGGCAAAGTTGGAACAGTACAGAGCTGAAGTTGAACAGGCAGAGGATAAGTTGGTCGCTGCGACAGAGGAGGCGATCAGCTTGATGAAGCAGGTTTTGGAGAACCCGGAGCCGATTAAGAGCTTGAGTGCATTCATTAAGGCCCAGGCTGAATATCATGCTGCTGCGGCAGAGTTGTTGTCGACTGTTCAGCAGGAGTTGGCACAGCTGGCTACGAGCGTTGAGAGCGATTACCGTCTCTCGCGTGGTTAAGTTTAGCAGGACTTGCACTTCAGGCTCTTCGACGCTTTGTATATGATTTCAACAACCCAATCTATGACATTCGAAAGATACATCCCACAACAGAGCAGTTCAAGCAGGAATTTGCTGACCAGCCTCGGCCCAAGCTTCCTCCACGACCTTTCTGAGCCTTTTGAATGCCTCGTCGACTTGCTCCATCGGAACTTGGCTGAAACTTGTTCTAACATACGCACTTGTCTTACGCTCGCCTTTATTGGGTGGTTTGAATGCTACACCGGGCAGAGCGAGGACACCGGCAGCTTTAGCTTTGTTACTGATCAAATCGAAAGAGTCTCCTTCATCTCCCTCTGAGCCATTGGTGGGTGGGAGACGAAGCTTGATCCAGAGGAACATGCCTGCTGTGGGAGTGGTCCATGTTGCAATCGAGGGTAAGGATTGAAGGATGGTTTTGGCTGATGATTCGAATTTCTCCAGCCGATCCTATAGTCACATACAAAGGAAAGAAGCGCGCGTGTAAGTAAGAAGTTGCAGTTGCTGAGGTTGATGAGGTGGGAGTGCTTACCTGGTAGAACTTCGCCACGTTATCCGCATGCTTCAAGAATCCATCGATACCCCACTTGCTCAGCAACGCATAAGCAATAGCCTGACTGGTGCCGCTGGTCTGAAGGTTTCTACTGCTCGTGTCCAAGTCAATCGCATCCAGGATCTCTTTCGGACCGGTGACGAACCCTAACCTCAAACCGGCAGAGAGGATCTTACTGAAGCTGTCAAACCTCAATACTCTACCCACACCTCCCACATAGTTGTCCTCTGCTTCGAGCTGGAAGTAGCTCTTTCCCCTCACCCTTGTAACTGGATCAGCAACGGCGCTTAAACCTTTGAAAGAGAGGAAGTAGTAGGGATCGTCTTCCAGCAGCAGGAGGTTGTGTTTGCCAGCGACGGCAAGGACGGCTCTTTTGCGGTCGTCTGAAGCTGTAGTACCGGAAGGGTTGGCTCCTGTGGGTGTTGTGTAGAGGAATTTGGGGAAGGGTGAGTCTTTGGTGGAAGAGGAAGTTGACCAGTTGGAGAGGAGTGCGTCGAGGGCGGTGGGTTCTACGCCTTCAGAATCGGTTGCAGCTTCAAAGAAGCGGGCTTTGTGAGAGACTAGGCTTGGAAGAATACCACTGATCATCTCACAGAGGCAAGGTCTCTTTTTCAGTCACAGCTCTTCAACATATCCACGAAAGAGATGGGGGGGAAGAGAACTTACGAATAAGCTGGAGATTCCAATAACACAGAATCGCCCTCATTCACCAATGCTTCAAACGCCTTTGTCAGCAAGTCCTGACTTCCATTTCCAAACGAGCATCTCCACACCTCTCCTGCCCGCTTCCCCTCCTTCACTCTAGGTCGTTTGTGTACCTTGCTCTGGAAGTTCTCGATCCAGTCCACGAATTTGGGCAACCCACTTGTGGCGGAGTACTGCAGAGCTATGTCCAGGTCAGAACCTTCGATAGTGACTGTTTCAACTTTGCCTGCCTCGGCAACTTCGGGTTTGAGCTCGAGCGTGATCTTCTGAAACGGGAAAGTATCCGAGTTGGGCTTGCCAGAGAGAAGAGAGACCATGCCAGGAATGAGTTCGGCAGGGAAAAGCGAGCGAATGGCTGAGGGCATGCGGTTGCGCGCCGAGTCGGAGAGCAGAGATTGGTAGTCCGGTGGCTCGAACATCTTGGCGGTTGTATAGAGGAGCAGGCCGGATGAGTTCAAGATGGTGTCGGGGAGGGACAAGAGTTGAGTTAGATAAGATAGCAGATGTGAGGCAAGAAAGGAAGATGTGGGGTTGTCAAATCGCAAGGCTATATGAGTATGCACCGACCAGCTGGAAATCCATTGCCGGACTAGATACCGGCGGTTCTCTCGTGTGAAGCACGCCACTGTGTCACCATATTGACTCTACACAAACTCGTCGACCTCTCATTGCACCACTCCATGTCGACTCATGACACAACAAGCTGCTAGGGTGAACATGATGTCCACTCAGAGAATCAAAGTTTGACACCGGAGTCTTGCCGACTGGTTTTTTTGGCAAGACGCCGAAGTGGCTTGTAGTAATCTCACATCAAACGACGTTGCTCTACTACGCCTTTGAGAGCAGCGGATTGCCTTACAGTCGGCCAGCTTGAGACGCAAGCACACAGAAACAAGGGTAGTATGGAAAGCATCGGATTGCCATAGAGCACAGATGAGCATAAAGCTCTACAGCTCCCATCGACCAAACATGCGATCAAACAAACTCATAATCGTCCATTTCCTGTTCTCCGCCTCAGGGAAAACAATGGAACGATTGGAATAGAACACCTCGTCATCCACCTCATCACTCTTCCTAGGCAAGCAGTGCATGAACTTCCAATCTGACTTTGCGCCGCCCTTGTTCGCCATCTCGTTGGTCACTTGGAATCCTTTGAAATCTCGCAGACGCTGTTCTTTTTGCGCCTCATCACCCATGCTGATCCAAGTGTCGGTGACGATGATATCTGCATCTTTGACCGCTTCAAGAGGGTCATTGGTCCAGTTGACTTGACCAAGAGCGACGGGGAAAGAACCGGACTTGGTGAGGGCGGAAAGTCCGTCTTGCATTGTGCCCCATACGAGCTCATCGCGCTGGTAAGCGGAACCAGAAGGAGTAGCGACAGAGAGGTTGATACCGAGACGAGGGTAGGAAACAAGCATGTCGTTGAGGATGTTGTTGCTGTCTCCCACCCAAGCTACTTTTAAGCCTGCGAGGCAAGTGAGGTCGGTAGGGGAGGAGGTGGAGGCGTAGACTTCGAGCATTGTTTGCAGGTCGGCTAGGATTTGAGTGGGATGGTAGCGGGCGGAGAGGGCGTTGATCACTGGTACTGTTGAGTGCTTGGATAGGAGCTGACAAAGCCAACAGGCAAAACATTAGGTCAATTGCCATGAGCTCAGCATGTTATCGAGAGAAAGTCTTTGACTGTACTTACCTCGACTTCATCATGACCGCCGACGCGAGCCATGATACCATCAACCATAGAGCTGACCACCTTGGCAGTGTCATACAAGCTTTCGTTCACACCAAGCTGAATGTCGGAAGGAGCCAAGAAAAGAGCAGTTCCTCCAAGGGAAGCAACGCTTGTTTCGGAAGCGACACGGGTACGAGTGCTACGTTTGCTGAACATGATAGCGATCGACTTGTTCTTCAAGCTTTGAACGATGGGGGATTCGCCCAGGCTAAGCTGTTTGCGAGAAGATTCGGGGAGTGCCCATGAGGTGCTTCTGAATGCTGACTTGAACTCGATCGCTGATTCAAGCACCGATGCGATCTGAGCGGATGAAAGATCGGCGAGCGACAAGAGGTGTGGTGGTGTGCGGGTGGCCGCCGACGAAGAGGATGTCGAAGCGAGTCGAGGCAGCGACGAGGAAGTAGTGGCCGTAGGCTTGAGAAGCGCTGCGGTTCGCAGCAATGTGGTTGCGGCTTGCCGTCCTGTCATGGTTGCGATGAGTACGATGTACAGAGCTGGTGATGTGTTGATGGTGAGAAGAAAGTGTGGGAGGTTTGCTGCCTTTAAAAAGTGGCCCCAACGTTGCAAATCTAAACCTTCTGCCGGTCTAATCTTGGCGAGCGATTTTCGAGTCATATCATCAGCCTATCACTTTCTGATCAACTTGTCGCCCACAATTCGTGCATGGCCATTCAGTGAGAGTCAAATGCAATGCAAGACAGTCAAAGATCATCTCAGCATCACCACCTTACCCACCAACCTAGTCATCGGAAACACCTTTCCAGCGGAAACCTTCGATCAAGCGGCGGTGGCCTAGAAACCCTCCTGGGACAATGTTAAAAGTAAAGCGCAACGAACAAACCACACTAGAACTGCAGAACAGGCGGGGATATGAGTGGAGAATGAGTTTCTTCAAAAGCAACAATGTACATGCAAGGTATGACCTGCGTATGTCCACAAGGACCAAGTCTGAGAGAAAAGGGTAACCAGCGCAATATCCTCGAGAAATGCCCGCGAAAGGCTGCCAAAGCGAGGGCGCACAACCCTAGTAGCGAATGCAATATTAACGGCGAATATAGAGAAAGTTGCAAATGCGAACGGTGCAAAGACGGAAAAGACCATAGACGGGAAAGCAACGACAAAGGTGAGAGGTCTACAAGATCTTCTAGAGCAGAAGACTTGACCTGATGCGGGCCCAAGGAGGGGACAGGGGGCAACGGCGTTGGCGTGACGAAGCTAAGAGTAGCAATCGATGGTAGATGACGGTTTGAACCGATCACGACGAGGATTGGTGAGGAGAGTGAGGGGAAAGCGAGTCCAGCAATGAACGCTGAACAGAAACATTAACACAGTGCAAGAGGCAAGAGAAAGGGTATCAATACAGAGAGAAAGAACAAAGACAAGAACGACAACCACAACAGGACTGCTGCTGAGTAAGTGAGAAGCATCGCATCGCATCGCGAACGAGCAGCCCACACACAGCTGGAGGTATGTTTACAAGCCGGTGGGCGACGATGCGGATGCAGCCTGCTGCAATGCCTGGGTGAGCTGCGAAGGAGGTGTAGAGAGAGTAGGAGTCTGACGCTCGCTCTCCTCCTTGCGTGCAGCGGCGGCGGCCGAAGCAGCAGCTGCGGTGGCGGCAGCGTTCTTGGCGGCTTGCGCCTGGATCTGTTCCTGAGCCAACTGAGCAGCCTGAGCGGCAGCAGTGATCTCCTCTTGGCTAAGGGTGCTGGTGCTGACGGGAGCACGGCCGGTGGCATCTACCTTGGCACTGGCACCACCACCCGACTGGAGAAGCTGCAAGCCGAGCAAGCCATGCGACCCAGAGTGAAGGTAGTGGTATCGCAAGCCGTTGAGGTTCTTGTAGCGCTTGCCACAGGCACCAACCTGGCAGATGTATAGACGGTCACCGAGAGAGATAGGTGCGTGGGTAGCAGGGCTTGCCGGGTCAGGCGACGAGGCAGAGCTGGCCGTTGGCGATGAAGGCGAGCCCAGCGAAGGAGTAGCACTGCCATCCTCAATCTTGATGCCGTCAGCCAACTCGGGCTGTGGCGAGGTCTTGGCCGAGTTGGTAGTAACGTGGATGGTAGGTGGCTGAGCAGCGGCCTGTGCGGTGATGGGCAGGTTGTTCTGGTTGCAGTGACCGTGAAGACGGTGGTACTTGAGACCGTTCATCTGCTTGTAAGCCTTGTCGCAGCCAGGAGCGGGACACTTGTAGGGCTTGTCAATGTTGGCGGCACCGGCACGGAGAGCGTTCTCGAGAGCAATGGTCGAAGCGTTGGTCACCGCACTGGTCTTTTCACGCTTGGCAGGCGGCTGCATCGAGGAAGAAGCAGTGCCGGAAGCAGGGAAGAAGAGGTTGGGTGGCGCACATGAGGGGAGATGGTGCTCGTTGGCGTTGCTCGATCGAATGGACAAGGCCGAGAAGGCGGCAGGGTTGAGACCGTTGGCAAAGTAGCCATCGTCGTCGGCGTCGAGGGATGGTGTGCCGGGAATGGAGCTGCCTGGTGTCGAGAAGGGCGAGTTGGGAGCATAGATGTTCGGGGAGCCAGGAGTGCGTCTACCAACACCACCGTCGATGAGTGCTCTTCTCAAGGACTGGTGAATAGCACCGTTAGGGCTTGCCGAAGAGGCATTTGCGTATTGGCCGAAAGAACGCTTCTTACCCTTGGAGAGTGATGGCGAGCGCATCACAGCTGTGTCGAAAGCCGAAGCCTTGTCGGTGTCGTCATGGCCAGTAGGCGTTGTGACGGTCAAGTCCGAGGTGGCAGCAGAAGTGGTAGCGGCGGTGGCCGAAGCGGCAGCCGAGGCAGTGGAGGCGGCGTTCGAGGTTCGTGGGCTTGAAGGCTGCGATGTGGAAGCGGTGGAAGAGTCGGAAGACTCGACCTCGTCGTCGGCAATCATGGCGGGCATCTCGTCATCCTCGAAGCGAACGTGGCACTCCTCGTAGTGCTGGAGGAGATCGTGGAGGTCGTCAAGCTTCTGACCACAGCATGTAAAGTTGCGGCAGAAGGTGGATTCGAGGCGCACCGAAGACGGGGCGACGGTGACGTCGGACTCTGTAGAAGTGCCGAATCTTGAGATCGAGTAGTCCATGATTCTAGAAGGGGAGAGGGGTAAACAGCGACGACAGCGAGCAAGTGTAGAGGGTAAGCTATTGCCCGAAATGGGGTCGAGACGATGAAGATATCAACTTACTCAGAGACATCTTTGCCAAAGGAGACGGCCATTGGCTCCTTGTAGCTTGCGCTACCAACAAAGCTGGAGGATGCGCGAGGTGTGAGGCCACCAGGGCGCTGAAAGCTGAAAGAATCAAGGCGGCTTGGAGCCTGTGCAATTGGAATTGGCGCCTGCATCATGGGCTAGATATGAATCACGACCAGTTGATCGTGATGGAAAGCGGAGAAGGAGTTGATGGTGGGGAGGTGGAGGCTCTCGAAAGAAGAAGCTCTAAGCTTTACAGATAGCTGAACAGCGTCGAGTGTCGGAATACCGTTTAGCTGGGTTGACGGCGGCAAGGAACAATGCTGAGCAGAGAGAGTTGCTGCTGCTGTTGTTATTGTTATTGTTGTTGTTGTTGTTCGGGTATTGGATTGTTGATAGGATCCAAGCGTTGGTTGCGGGGGTGATGAGACGCAAGGAAGCTGTAGGATTATGTACGTGTTGGTGTGATGTGATTATAGATGGTGGCAAGCCAACGAGGGAGGGGGGATGAGATTTTTGATAGGATGCAAGAAGGCAAAGGTAGATATGAGGAGAAGAGGTCGATGTGCTTCCTGTAGGGGAGCTTTGTGGGTATCAGGATAGAGTAGCTGAGTGGTCAGACGCCTGAGTGGTGGCAATGTATGCGGTATGCCTTTTGGGTTGTGTTGGGTGTGTGGGTGCGTGTTGGAGACTATAGGAGAATAGATATAGAATGGGAAGATGATGATAGGAAAGAGTCGTAGGGATGGAAAGGCTAGTTGAGAAAGAGGGCGAGCGAGAGTGGGTCGAGAAGCAGAAGGAGGCGAAGGAGTGAGATGAGGTGCTGCTGCAATGCGCAAGGAAGTTGCTGCGCTGCTGCGCTGCTGCTCTGCTGCGCTGCTGCGCCGTTTGGGTGGGTTGCGCCTGATGGAGAGCTTCTGGGTAGAATTTGGGGCCTTTCAGGAAGAATTGAGATTGAGGCGAAATGCCAGAGGACAGCTGCTGCGCACACGGCACACGAGGGATCAATGGCACTTATGGAGAGTAGAAAGTGGGCGTTAAAGCAGAGGACTGAGTCCAAATCATGGGAGGGGAACGCGTGGAATTGAGTCAGTTTCAGAAGGCGAGGACAGGCAGGAAACAAGGCCAAAGTGACTGAGAAACTGCCTTCGACTGTGCGGAAGGAGCAACGGCAATGTGGGTGTGGACCGAGAGTGACAGGCCACCTTTTCTTTCGGCCGACTTGGAAGAACTGAAACCTGGCTGTAGAGATTGCAAGGAACATGAGCAGTCAAACGCACGTTGGTTTGGATAGGGTTTAAACGCACCGCACAAGCAAAGCCGAAAAAGCAGCCATATGGAGAATCGCAAAATTGGAAGTCGAAAAGGCAAAGGTGACCAAGAGGAGACTGTCCGGCTCACTCCCTCACAGGGTAGGCAGGGCAGAATTTCCATATCTGACGGTGCAGCTCGGATGCCTTTCTTGTTCGATTGAATGGAATGCCATCACAATGGATCTCTAGTTGAGTGGGCTCTATGCCTGTGTGTGAGTGTGCAATGGAAACTGCCGTTGAGACAGAGACACATCAACAAACCAAGCTTCTCTGGTGCATGAACTGGCACAGTTGCAGTTGGACCCTCTTCGAAGGTGGGTCATGATGTTGTTTGCAGCTGGCATAAACGCTTGCATCGCGCGGTGGAGCAGCAACTCTGCCCCTTATGTTCCCACCCTCTCTTAGACTCGCCTGTTCTTGCGCGCTCCAGCTGTTTTGCCTTTCTCATCCTCCCAGCTCATTCATCCATTCATTCGTTTACGATTTTAATTGCGAGCAGCGTTGCGCAGATCCCTGAGCGCCACCAAAGCAAATGCTCCTACCCGACCCTCTAAATGATTGCGTCCTTTGTTCACGACTGCGCGCGCTTTGCTCGTCGACCAAAAAAAGGGCTTTGTGTGTGTGTTTGAATAAAGCCGAATCTCCCTTTGATCGGTTTGCATAGCCCACCAATCACTCTCATGAAGACAGCTCGCAATCACCACGCTGGAGCGACAAAGGCAAAGGAAGGTCGATGGATATGATTGCTTTGAAATGCTGCAAGTTGAGCTAAGGTGAGAAAAAGGGAAAGCCGTGATTGGAGCAACGAGTTCAAGCTCAAGTGGCTGATTCGGATGGGCCAAAAAAGGCGCCTTTGTAAATGTGTCGCCGGCGTTGGCTGTCAGTGCTGCTCATTGCTGGCTGCGAAGCAAAAAGAGGAGTGTCACAAAGGGAGGCGATGATCATGCCAAAAGCCTTTGGAGTTCTGCTTTTCGGGAAAAAAATTGGGGCCAACGACTAGCAACAGGCACCTGAGCAGTGTTGGCTTCAAGGTGCTGACAATCAATCCACGTAACTCGACCCTACAAAAATGGCCAGGTGGACTGAGAACACTGCTGAAATGCTTTTCTGATGTCCGTCTTCGGAAAAGCAGCGACTCTTCTACAACTTCTATTTCAATTTTTGTTCACGCAGAAGAACAACTGCCGGATGGTTTTATTTTATTTTTTCTTCTTTTGTTTCCGCAGAAGACGAAAAACTGCCTGTTTGTTGTGCGTCCAAAACAGCAAGCATAGCGTGGCGACCATTTAGATTCGACGGCTTTGCAATCGGGGCAAAAGCCGGTTCAACACTGACAAACACATACACACACACACACACACACACACACACTCTCTCTCTCTCTCTCTCTCTCTCTCTCTCTCTCTATTGTCATCAGCATTCCCGTAAAACAGTCTTGAGTTAGATCGTCAAAGACGTGGCTCACCATTGGCAGTTCAAGGCCAGCGTCCTTTTGATGTTCCATAGTGCAGGAAGTAAGAATGCTCGCTCCCGTCGTTCTTCAGTTCAGGCCATGGTCACTAGCAAAGCCAAACAATCGGAAACAACAGAGCGGCAAGTCCTCGTTTCAGACTGCTCTTCAGCTAGAACTCCGAGAGCGAGATAGGAAGAGAGAGAGAGACATACAAATGCACTTCTCACGCGCCCTTTTGCGTCCCTCCCTTTCTATCGCTCTCTGTCTCGCCTGCCGATAAACTTGGCACCTGCAGGCGGCCCAAGTAGAACTCCGAGGTTGGATTTCTTCTTGGCTTATGCTCTGCCTCTGCGCTCTTGATGAGGAGTTCAGCTGCCTGACGCATTCTCTGCAATGCGATGCAATCGATCTGCAGGGTTTCGGAGCCAAAAAAAACTTTGGATCCAAGGCAAGCAACCAAGCGAGATTTTGGTCGGGACGAAATTGTTGCCTCTTTCTTTCCTCTCTCTAGAATGAATGAGTGAATGAGCTCATACTGACCGCATCTCTCGTTGCGATCCGGAGTCTGCTATCTTTTTGTTTGTACCTCATCCTTTCCAGCTGACAGGGCTCTTAACCTGCTTCCGCATAGGTCATGGGTGCAAGCAAGCAAGAGGAACGGTGGCTCATGCTTACTGCCGTTCTCGACGGAAACAGCGACAAGATTGACTTTGCCATAGTCATCATTGTGACGTGCAAATTCGACGACTTGATGAGCTTGCTGTCATCCTCCTGCTGGCAATGCCAGCTAGCTTTCAAGCCACGTCAGCAAGGACAGTGTGAACCAATTGCCGATGTTAGTATACAGTGCATTGTCCACGTGCACAAGCCGGCAGTGACGATGAGCCTTGGCTAGAGCTGCCAAGTATCAAGAATCCCGCAAGGGACCCAGTTCTTCTACTTTGCTGCTATCTTCTTGTCACCACTACACTTCTCATTGCGATAGCGATTGTATTCGACGGGACCGAGAGTGTTTTGCTCGCTATTGCATCTCTGAAGATTGTGGCGGAGCTGCGGTTGACAATCAAGTTGACCCCTCCCGATCTGTGGAGAGGCCAAGGCAGGCAACATGAACCATCCACTCATCTGCTAGATTAGCCTACCCATCAAGGTCAGCCTGTCAGCGGTGTCCGACGGATTGCTCAACCGTCCAAGGAGTGTCTGGCATGCCATCAGTGGCATTGGTGTAGCTTCTCGGAAACGGTCACATCCAGCACTACATTTGATGCTCGCTGCAATGGTACACTGCTCTAGGTTCAGTGGTCGCCCTTGCCGCACATGAAGCCGGGATCGTTTCTGATCTGATCAATATAATGCTCCAGCTCCAGCGCCATGTCCTATGGCACCTACCGATCGTATGGGAATTGATAGGAGACGATGTTGCAGTCAACAGCTGACCTGGTCACTAAATTGCCCGAGATTAGGCACTACCACCGCCAATTTGGAGCGAGAGCGAAGAGTGAGACCGTATTGTCTCTAAGCGAGGCGACGGCGGCGAATTTTCTCAAGACACAGCCCGAGCTTACCTGCATCCCAAGCATGAGCAGGACTTGACTCGTCGACACGCCGGGCAGCGAAAGTTTCGGCCATGTTACGTTGCAACTTGCTTTACATCAACCAACCCCCCAACTCCAGCCGAGGTGTGACACAGCGAATTACCGCCTGCTGACACCGTTGGGCCGCATCCAGACGAGCTGCTCTTTTCGTCTCGCCGTCGTCAATCATGCAGCCCCCATTAGCCTTTTGCAACCTTGAAATCTTGCTTCTCGCTCAAATACCCACGTGGATTGCTCCCTCGCTAGCTCGCTTCTCCGTTGATGCTTACCGGGGTACTGTACAGTATTGTTCCATGCGCAGGCTATATGCACGTTGTAACGGATTAACCAAGTAGATTGTGCCAAGGAGGATCTGGGAGCCTATCCAAAGCAACCCTAGAAATCGAACTTTCTCGTGCGGCATCTATTCACACGAGAAAGTGTGTATGCATGACAAGTATGGCCTGAGAGAGTCGCTGAATCCAATCTACAAGGTTCAACTCGTTGCTTTTCATCCTAGCGCATAGCACTCCCACACAGAGAGGTAAGGCCGTAGGTTGATCTCCCTGTCTTTTCTGCAAAAGTGTGGCCATATGCTGCACTTCGGGTGTGGCATGCTTGCTTTAATCGATCTCTCGTTCGTCCGTCCGTGCATTACGTCCCAGATAGGCATGAAACTGGAATTGTCACTCCCAGCTGCTCAGTCACCCGCCACCGCAAGCAGGCCTCTTGTGATCATGACAAACTTTCCGATGTCCATCATCTGATCCAACAGATCCAGAAGTGCTATCGTCTCGGCAAATAGAGCTCTGGGCGAAATCGATCTCATGGGAAGCAGATGCGAAGACAACGATAGTGAGTAGCAGGTCCCTTGTCGCGGAACACATTTGAGACCTAGCGTGAGAAATGTGCCTCCTGTCTTCGGACCGTTCTGACGGCCAAGTTTCATGCGCAGTCGATAGCACAGGTCAAAACATGGTACATACGCCAGTTGAGCGTTTTTTGAAAGAAGGGGCACCTGAATCAACGCCATCCCTCGCCATCGCCGTGGGTCGAGACACAGCTTGTTGTGAGTGCTTGTATCGTAGGAAGGACCTTTGTTAGAAACTGAAGTCGTTTCGGTCCCGATACTGGTGATCGGGGAGAGTCCAAGTACGATGTCGCTACTTTGTTACGGCAGAAACATATACTAAATTGACTAAGCAGTGAAACACTGAGAGCTTAGTGCTCTCAGTGATATATATACATCTGTGTTGCACTTCTCAGAGGTGGGATTACTCCTATCTAATGTCCTTCCATGACAACCAACGGGACTGTGTTGTACCCAATCTCTTCCCAGATCGGTCCCCCTGAATCTCTGATCAGATCTGTTTGTCCCGATTCCTACACCATCGGCTTGCGTCACCTTCCAATGTCATGTTTGATCGTTACCTTTGTCAACCTTTACCAATGGGTCGTGCATACTTCCCACCACCAACTTCACTTACCCTTCCTACTAAATGAAACGCCAACTCAAACCCACCGGACACCCCCATTTTCGCACCGAACAAGCCCTAATCCTATAGCGACGAAACCGTCTCCATGGATCCTTGGGGAAATAGGATCCTCTCTTCTCTACTTATATCACCTATCAAAAAAGCATATAAACGCCCCCCTCCTCACCCCCTCTACCGCTCTCCTTTTCCCACTAACTCTTCACATCTTCTACCAACCTCGACCTGGAGTCAAGTTTTTTTACAATGTTTCCCAAATCTCTTGTTTTTGCTTTCGTAGCCTCTTGCCTCTTCCTCGCCAATGTTGGTGTTGAAGCTAGTACGTCCGGCAAGTTTCGTCGAGACAACACCGAAGAGGACACGTTTTAATTTCACTTCTTCGTCGATTCAATGCTCTCCACCAATCTGGAAAAACCATTGGGTACTTGCATGCTACCAATTGCTCCTCTAAAGGATATCTTTAAACCGGCTGTCGATACTAAAGCTCTCCCGATTCAAAAGTTTATCACCGAAGCCAAAAAGTACGGCAATTGCAAACGGGGTGGGAGTGGCACTAACTCTATTCAATGTGTAGAGGAAGTTAAAAAGGCGGTAAATAACGACGGCGATACACTTTGGTGGGAGCAGGCATTCTGCAAGCGTTGTTCCGAAGCTGGTGGAAGTAACGTTGAGGATTGTCCGGGTTCGAAGGGTGGAAAGTGAAGGAGGAAGGTATCGACTCACACCGGGAATCCGATGATCGGCATTTTCCCACGCCCGATTAGAGGACACGGGCCAATGATCATTGAATGACAGCTCGTCCTTTCCAAAGGCTTCTCCTCGTCAACTTCAAGTGCGCGGCAAATGGTTCAACACCTACATCGCTGGTCAGCAACGTAATGAGAGGAAGGTTCGACCGTTCCGACAACTTGGCAAGCAGAGACCAGATCATTGTCTGAAGAGATCCGACGAATACGAAATGATACCGGTCTGTTTTCCGTATACCTGCTATCACCGTCTATTGTCTTTTTCTCCGAATGAGTGCTTGACATGTCTATTGTCTCCTTGGCCAAGCGACTCGACAAGCCATCGACTGCCCGAGCTAGTTTGCTGGATGCGTCCGTAGTTACGCTCAACATGGACGCCCCAACCGGGTGTCTAGCAGTGCGACCGTCCATCGGGAACCGCGACCTCCTAAGTTCATGCTCCTCCTCGGGAAGCTGAGACGACGACCGAGCTTACCTTCAGTTGTTGCCAAGGTCCTGCGACCTGGGTTTGAGTTTGCGGTTTGGTTCTTGGCAGCCAGATCATCTCGACCAAAATCTCTCCTTTCCCATCCAAGCAAGTGGTGCGAACTATACTACTACCTTCTCCTCTTGCTGCAGCTTCCGTCCTCTCATGGACTGTAGGCTGCATGGGTGCTCGACTGTGCAAACGAGATGCTGTAGATCCGCTGGTGCATGAAGAGTGACTGAGAGAGAGCCAGAGTGAGTGATGGGTGAGGCTATAATCGACCGGGACAACCAAATTATTTTGTCGTAGATCTCGACTTTATTCGCCTCTCTCAGTGACACCCTTTGCTTGACCCTTGATGCGACAGCAAGTTTGAGTTGTTGATAGCATCTTCAGTTGTCCGTGCAGCCAATGCCTGATACAGCTCGAAGCCCAAGTACGGATGCGCAACCGCAAAGTCGAAGCTTTCCTACCAATCAGAAAGCATACAAACGAGGAACCCAGTTCTATGTCTCGGAAAGTTTACGTTCTGCCACGCGAAATATTATCCGAGGTTCGAGGATTTCATCACTTTGCGTTGATCACCATCCTCGGCAGGTCTGCCAAATCTCATTGTGATGCATCATCCTAAACAAAGAGCTTGAGAGCATAACCGAACTTGATCGTGCTATCCATCCGCAAAACCGTCTTTTTCCGATTTTGCGTCCTAGCTTCCGGCGACTTCGTAGCCGAAGGTCGCTACCAACTGCAATGTAATTCTCCCCCCGTCCTGCATTCGCCGTATGGTGTAGAGGTGATGACGAAACCGCATTAGACTCTTCCCCAAACCGTATCATTGGGATCTTTTCGGCTGTGTGAGAGATGGTCTCTCGGTGACATCAGTGGATGGTGTTGACCGGTCGATAGTCTTATGAATGCACAGACCTGGAGGTCAGATGGGGCCTACGAAGCTCTAGTTTGCAGCGCGAGGCATCGGTCTTGGCTCCCGTAAGACGCATAGCAGGAGCTGACTTGTGTATGTGTTCGAAGTGCACGAGAATGAATAAGGGCTTGAAGATCAGTCTTCGGTAGCAGCGTAAACTTTGGTCTTCATAATATCATCAATAATCCTTTTAACTCACATCAAATGGATCCGAATTAGTTTAGTGGCTATGACGGCGCCTTGTCATCTTAGGATACTCATATATTCTCCGCGCAGATAATACGGCGCAGACCCGGGTTCAATTCCCGGATTCGGAGAATTATCTTAACCTTAAGACATTCCCATCTTTTTTTGACTCTGTCTACGCGGAATAATGAGGGGATTGCCCTCCAACTTTTTCGAGCAAGATATATCAAGAAATGGATGAGTTATGGTGATTTAAAGTTTTTGAGATGGTGTCAACCCCTGCTGACCCTACTCTCAACAGTTGTCAATCCACACAGTGTAGTTCCTTGTAATCGAGACAGCATAAACAACTTACCTGATGGCTCATCAGACTTTGGTGCAAGCCCCCAGCCAGCTTTTCCAACCCTGTTCAGCTGCAATGCAGTGCAACGAGCACCAATAGTTTTAACCCAACTGTAGCACTAGTTTTTTCTTCTTCTGCCTCAATCCTACCCAAGAACCTTGCCTTTTGATCTGTCTTTGAACAGCACTCACCACTTAGTGCAAAGCTGGGGAGCCTTCGCCATAATCCTGGGCAAAACTGGCAATCATACAACCAACTTCATTTAGGAGCGTCTTCAGCTACCTCGTCCATATCACTGTTTTTTGGCCCTGAAGGCAACATGTGCCTGCTGCTTTCTGCACAGGTTTTGCCCCTCTGCTCCTACCTTGTTCTGCCCTTCTTACTGTGTCCAATCACACATTTGCTACTTGCTCAAGTGTGCTCAACCTGTTTTCAATGTCTGCCAACTCAGCTCATGCCATTTGTAACAACACCAGCAACTCCACCGCCGTTGCCTCTGCCAATGCTGGAAATGCCTCTGGTATTCCCACCAGCACCACCACCACTCCAGCTGTGTGTCAGGGGTCTCGCACCTGAAACCCAGGTCAGTCTGTCGAGTTGCTCAGTGACTATCAAACTGTGTGACAGCTATTGTCTCGATATCAGTCTCAGCGAGCTGTGTTGTTTGGCAACTATCGAGTTGTGCGATGACAGTGGGTGGTGTTTGATATGTATGTATACTATTGCAGGTTTTGGCTGACCACTGTGGACACTCCGTTCAGGGGTAGCTCAGCACGATCAATATCAATACAAAGGTTGTGGTGACACCAAGGTCTGGTGTGAGTGTTCTTGTTGATGATGAGGTTGGTGGTGTTGGTGATAAGGTTGATGGTGTCAACATGAGTGTCCAGTGTTGACTAGTGCTTGAGGTGATCCCCGGACCGCAGTGGACTACTGCCTTTGGTTCTATCTTAATCTGGACAGCTGGTTTGCTATGAACCACCTTCGGATGTCAGTGAGTGGTGATACAACACACACACTACAATGAGGAGCAACCTTGATAGATTGCTACTATGCTGACTGAAACTAATGTATACTTATGCTGATGTGATAACTAGTTATGGTGTGTAGAGTGGATGGGGATCCACTCGACCACTGATGATGAGAGGGTATGCTTATATACACTCCTTGTAGTGTCGCCTGCGATGCTACTCTGGTCCTCTCTCCGCAGAGAGTACCCTCTTCATCGAGTACTGTACAAGAGGTCCCTCCAGTACCCTCCTGTCCTCCTCGAGCTGTGTCTCGACTCCTTCGACACTGCTCCTCCTCCTAGTGACCTGCCTGCCGGTCTCCTATACACTGCTCCTCCTCCTTCGACCTGTGACGGTTCCTCTGGCTCCTATCTGTCATAGGCCGGGGTGCGCAGAAAGAAGGAAGGCCGAAGTTCATATGGAGGCAGTGCAGGAATCGAGGAATTGGGCAGATCGCAGGAATTGCAGAAGAATTCAGTGAGATCAGTAGTAGATATGACTCTCTGACAGATCCCACCAAAACCTGCATGAACGAAGCCAATATCACAAATCCCACCAAAATCTGTAGCAAGCATGATCTTATGGCAGATCCCGTGGAGATCAGTGACAAGGACATCCGTACGATGATTCACATGCAGGATGGGCCAAGCTCACATACAAAGGGGACTAAGCTCTACCGGGCCAAGGACCAAGCCTTGCCAAGAGAGGGACTGAGCTCAGCAACACGCGGTCGGTTACCACTCAGGGGCACACAGGATAGGAGTGACGAAGAATCGTCACCGGTCAAAAGAAGGAGAGCTGTGTAGAGGACACCGGCAAGAAGTACATGAGGAGGAGGAGCAGTGTCAATGGAGTCAACACAGCACAGGGGAGATAGATGGGACAGCTCAA
Organism: Ustilago nuda; assembly: GCA_022963125.1. Classification (NCBI taxonomy): domain Eukaryota; kingdom Fungi; phylum Basidiomycota; class Ustilaginomycetes; order Ustilaginales; family Ustilaginaceae; genus Ustilago; species Ustilago nuda. The sequence continues at coordinate 299,548 of JALCUS010000021.1, forward strand.
TGAGGAGGAGGAGTCTTCCTGTATAGTACTCGACGCAGAAGGTACTTCCTGGGGAGAGAGCAGGAGCAGTGTCGTTGGCGACGCTGCGAAGAGGTATAAGACCATACCTTCTTGTCACAAATGGTCAAGTGGATCCCCATCCACTCTACACACCAAATTAACTAGTATTACTTCAGCATATAAGTACTCATTAGTTTTCAGTCAGCATAGTCATAATCAATAGGTTACTTCTCATTGAAGCGCGTGTGTTGTATCACCGCTCACTGATGTCTGAAGGCGGTTCTTAGCAAACCAGCGGTCCGGATAACGATAGAACTGAAGGCAGCCGTCCACTGCGGTCCGGGATCACCTCAAGCGTTAGTTGGCACACTGGACACTTGTGCCGATGTCATCAATCTATACTCACACCAGACCATTGGTGTCATCATCATGCTTGCTACAGATTTTGGTGGGATTTGTGATATTGGCTTCGTTCATGCAGGTTTTGGTGGGATCTGTCAGAGAGTCATATCTACTACTGATCTCACTGAATTCTTCTGCAATTCCTGCGATCTGCCCAATTCCTCGATTCCTGCACTGCCTCCATATGAACTTCGGCCTTCCTTCGTTCTGCGCACCCAGGCCCATGACACTTGGTCCTCTTCTTGGCTAAACTCAGACCCCCTTTAGCACATGAGACCCTTCCTTGTGCCCTATCCTATCTTTGACAATCGAGGTCTTTCCTACCAAGTCTTCCATTGCCTCCTTGTGTCCCGATGGTCCATTTTGTACCAATGGAGCCTTGTGTGATATGTTTTGGTGAAATCAACCTGATAAGCATGTTCTGCTCGATTTTAGCAAAACCGATCAGAAACCCCCGACATGGTTGATTTCAGGGAAATCAACCATTCGTTATCTTTAGCAGAAACCACCTCTCTGAGGACCCAACTCTGCCTCCCCTTGTCACAGAGAGAAGTTCGAACATGGCCTCAGGGGCATTTTTCATCCCCCTCCCTCCTTTGTTTGTTTTGTTGTATCCTGTTCACTTCGTCGTGGCATTGCAATCTACTGGGCCTTTTAAAGCCTGATATATACATATATAAAATGCTTTTCTCTGCTGCATTTTTGGCCGTGATTTGTAACAGTACCTCCATTCGTTTTTAGTAAGTCGCTCACGGTAAATCTTCCCTTGCGATGGGGTTGACAGTCTCAGTGCTGGAAGAAGTGCAGACGACCCAGACAAAAGTTGTGATGAAGCCAAGAGAAGAAAGCGTGTTTGGATTTCTAGGCAGCGAGCATCCAGTGAGTTCAGAATTGAGAAGTGTGGATTGGAGCTAAGAATCGCTTCGCGATGCTCCGTGAGCAGCGGCAGAGGGCTCAGTGGAGGAAGCCTTATTAGTGGCACCAGCTTCGGTTGATGGACTCTTCGAGGGATCAGCCTTCACCTTGTCATCCTCGCTGGCAGAGACTGGAGGTGGAGCGATGGAGACGTCGGAATCTGAATCGCTGCCACCAGAATCACCCGCATCAGGATGACCTGATCGTGAGCTGCCTGATACACTGCTTGTTCCTGAGCCTTCCGATCCTGCATTGCCATCGACAGGTGGCGGCTTCTTGCTCAAAACATCCTCCGCCGTAGCACCAACTGCAGCGATACTGCCAGCATCAGGAGACTCTTTGGTAGTGCTGGCCGGCGCAGGCGTAGCGGAACCAGGCGTAGCGGAACCAGGCTTACTGTCATCGCCCACCGCTGCATCTGTCCTTGCTGCACTGCTTGACCCAGATGGCCCAGGTACAGGTGACTGCGTGGTGCTCCCCCTCTCCCTTCCACTTGAGCCTATCAACCCTCTTCCGCGCATTGAACTCTCCTTTGCATCGCTCCATTCCATCTCATCGCTAGTGTCCTCACCTAGTGGATGATGCGATTCATCCCAACCTTCAATGTCATTGTCATTGATTCTGATACAGTACGGCTCGTCTTCCAACTTCTTCCTGTGCTCTGCCAGCCAGTCAGGATCGAATAACTGCTTGGGCAATAACTTGCCGTACAACTTGATTGGGATCGGCAGATCCACCGGATCGTCTCGACGCCAACGAGCCATCTGCTTGCTCTTACTGACGATGTCTGCTTTGTGGTATGCACGAGTGAGATGCTTGTTGCGCCACTTGGGAGCGACCGCTTCCCATCCTTTAGCGATACGAAGCTTGCGCAATCGTTGTCGTTTCCATTCGGACTTAGTGAGGCCGTGTAGATCTTCGTCACTGGCAGCGTCGTCGGAGTATGCACCGGGGATGAGCAGCTGTTTGGGAATAGCATGTCGTAAGCGTCCTGCACCGATCTCACGATTTCGACATTTGGTCTTGGCTCGTTCGACACCTCGATACTTCTCGTGTTTTTCCTTGTCCTCCTTCTCCGCTTGCAAGCCTGTACGCAGAGACATTCGGAAACCAGATCGTGCCGAATCCATCAGGTCCTTGGCAACATCTTCCAAATGATCCCGATCAATCGTACCGGGTACGATCGCATACGCTTCGGGCTTTGCTTCAACCTTCTTTGAGCCCTCCGCCACAATGGCATCGATGAGCGACTGATTGGTGCGGTAGAAATCACGACTGGTGAAGTCGACGTGGAAGATGTGCGTTGTTATTGGCGGCTGCGCCACTGCACCTGGAGGAAGCGAGGCAAGTATCTGCTTTTCCTCTACGGTGAGATTCGGGTTGGGCACCCATTCAGCCACTTTGTATGTATTTCGCAGCTTTCGGAATTCGTCCGTCCCCAGCCAGCGGTAGAGATGCTCGCGAAGATCGCGAAGCAGTTTACGGTTGCGGTAGCGCTTGTCGCCTTCTTGCCGTAGACCCACGCCGAGTATTGGAATCTTTCTAGAAGAGTCCGATGAAGCTGCTGATCCCGGCATATTAGGTATGGAAACTGCGCTGCGATCGATTTGACGAGCTGTGATGGCAGGTTTCGACGAGATACTCTGCGTCGGAACAGGCTGGCCAGAAGGTGCGACTGCTGTGCTCTTTGCATCGACGCCGATGACGTGGGGAGGCAGCTTGGAGGAGCTTGCATCGGCATTCACATGGGATGACGAGCTAATCGCTTTCCCTCGAACCTGCTTGCGCTTCTTTCTTGCCGGCTCGGAAGATGGGTCATTTGGATCCAAATCCGGACTGTCATCTCGTCGAGCAGGAGATACACTTGGTCCGACCATCTTGCTAGATCCATCCTGCTTGGCATCACTGTCCACTGGAGCCTCGAGCATCTGCTGTGCCACAGATCCAAGACCCAAAGCCTCGAGCATGGCGGGCATGATGCCTAATGATGTCAAAGCAGCCAAAGCAGCAGCGTTGGTTAGCGGTGCACCGTTCGCTAGCGGCGCTGCCGGCTGATTAGCTTTGCCTCCGTCCATACCGGGCATTCCTACCCGCGACTGCTGTTGCTGAGGCAAGCCTTGGTTGAGAAGTGCTTCGAGACCCTGCATCGAGTTGGGCAAAGATCCATTGTTGCTCCCATTGGCAAGAGACTGAAAGAGCGAAAGCGCACCTTGACGGCTCGCTGGATTCGTTGGCTGCGAGAGATACTGTGCGAGCAACGCCGATACGAATGGCGAATTCTGGGCGGCGTTGGCACCTTGCGGGCCTGTGCCCGGAGATCGACCATCGTTGTTGAACGAGCCACTGAATGCGCCGCCAGGCACATTGATGCTGCCAGTTCCAAAGATGCCCCTGGCTTGAGGATTCTGCTGGAAGGCAAGCCCAAGGTCAAAAGGCAGGCCCCCTGCATTGTGTTGCTGTTGTTGCAAGCCTGGCCCGGGCATGCCGAAGCCATTAAGCGCACCGAAGAGATCCTGTCCTCCGCCTCCGTCTTGCCCAAGCTGATTCGCACCGACACTACCGTTGAAGAGACTGGCCATGTTGTTGAACGCTTGCGAACTCGCAAGCGCTCGCAGCTTCACTACTCCCTGTTCAAGCTCGGAGACGAGTGTCTTCGACGCGCGCTCGAGAATAGAGACAACGTTTCGAATATCGGCTCGATCAGATGGCGTTGCCTGCTTCGCTTCGTGCAGAGAGTGCGAGAAGCTAGATACGGATGCGCGGCTATCTGACAAAATGGAGGCATGTTGTTGCAGCAGCGAAGATTGGGTGTTGAGGGCATTAGGATTCGCTGCAAGCAGCTGGGCTAGATTGGGTTGTTGCTGTTGTTGTTGCGGCTGCTGCTGCGAGTTGGGTGCATGCTGTTGGGAATTCAGACGATGTAATGGCTGTTGTTGGTGTTGAGCTTGCTGGCCAGGAAGTGGGAGAGATTGGTGATGCGATTGTGGCTGCTGCTGCTGTTGTTGCTGCGACCGCGGACGATGCTGCTGCTGACGTGAATGCGAGCGCTGCTGATGTGTTTGTTGGTCTAGTGGTTGATGATGAGAAATGCTATTTGAACCGCGAGGCTGCTGTGGCAGTAATGGCTGAGCTGCAGGCTGTAGCTGGGTTTGCACTTGCGAAAGCAGAGAAGCCGAGCCTCTAGGCTGAGACGCAGCAAGTTGAGCAAAAGACTGATGCATCTGAGGATGTGCTTGCAGAAGGTCCGGTGTCAGAAGGTTCAGTGCAGATGTGAGCGAGTCTGCCTGCATCGAAGTATGAGGGATGCCATTCGGAAAGAGTGCATTGTTCGCATGGGTGCCCTGATGTGACGATGAGTCCATGCCTCCTGGAGCTTGCCCCATGTTCATGGACATATGCTGAGTGGGTTGCATCGTGGGCGGCCGAAGGATGCCACTGGCTCGTGAGCCAAGCAATCCTGAACCGAGTATTCCGTGGTCGGTATACAATGACGGTGTGTCGTGGATCGCGAGTCCGTGGCGTCAAGGATGATGATCCGTTCTGATAAGCTTTCGATAAGACTGTTGAAGATGAGTGCGAGTTTGCCGTGTTGCTGAGTAGCGTCACAACCCCCGCTTATGCCTTGTGGCTAGCTATTTGGGGAGCTGGAGCCTGCGAACTCAAGCATGGGATGGTAGCAGAGACAAGACAGACAACGACGACCACTGGATCCAGCTGAAGCGTGCTTGGCGTGCTGTGGTGTTGGTGACGTAGTCGAATTTTTTTCTCGGATTGCGGAGACAGGACTTTAGCTCTCACCGACGCTTTCGTACCTGAACGCGGTTGCGGTGTCTGCTCTGGACCGCGCGCCACACTACCGCTGCAAGACCCCTAACCCTAAGTCCCACCCAAATAAAATATGAACCCTGTCCGAGTGAGAGTCACTTTTTTCCGCATTTCTCTATACTTCACCGGCAAGACGATTCGGCTCCAGATGTAGCTGTCGCCTTTCGACAGCGAGAGACGACGTTAGCACGAGTCAAAGCTTCGAATACCTGGTATCGGCGTTGCGTACGCTTTGAAGAGGTTGATTGCGCCGGGAGAAGACCAGATTAAAGGGCCCTGATCTACTCAGATAGAGTGTATTCCTGTCGTTTCCACCTGTGTAAGCACGGCTTGGCACGCAGCTTGGTCCTCCAAAAGCCGCACTGAACGCAAGACCCACACAGACCCTGACTTGCTGTGACCGGGCTTGCCAACGTCCCGATGCCTCGATATGAAGTAGCGCTCTCGACGTTGTCCTTCACTTGCTTCGACGCCCAAAAATCGCTGCATGTTCCTTTGATATGTTGTATTTGCGAAGGTACAGAAAGTTAGGTGCGACGTGATACTGGATATATGTTCGGCTGGCGATCTCGCTCGACAATTCGAGCGAAGGGCATGTACGATCTATGATAGCATCTCCCACGAACCATCGCTGATCCCCTCTGCTCTCTGTCGAAAGTCCCAGAGACGATCCTTGAGCTTAGCCCACATGGCCTGATTGCCGCGAGTGAGAGTAAGACGCAAGTTACGTCCCAAGTCAGCCTGGCGTTTTGCATCTACGGGAGCTTCGGCGATCGTCTGTGGTGGTGTCGCTACGCTATCGGGACAACTGGTGCGGTTACTGAGCTTCCTAGTCGGACCTTCAAGGCAGCGTCGAGTCAACATCTGCTCAAGGTTGGGGACAGCGCTGTAAGCCTTGCCCTGAAATTCGTCTACCAACACTTTCCGCAGCGTTTTGTCTTGCAATATGCTCGTCAGCGCATCGCACACGTTGAGAGTTGGGATGAAGTCGCTGTTTGTACCTTGGCCGTAGAAGGTCGGCGCAGCATAGCCGTTGAGGTCTTGCATTCTTCCTTCTGCACTCGCCTCTCGCTGTCTTTTGGACGGCGGAAAGGGCGGAGTCATCATGCAAAGCGATGCAAAAGTCGTGGAGATCCTGAGCCTGCGTATTGGCGATTCACGCAAACTCGCTAGCAGCCTTAAGGCCTTTGGAGTGTGTCCCGGCGTCGAGATATGCACATCGAGCTCCTGAACACGATGCCAGATGAGCATCCTTGGAAACACCTTCAGATCCTCATGCTCCAGCAAGGGCAAGCTCATCATGATGCTGAGATGCGTGGGCTGACAGCCGTGATGTCGTCGTGTGATGCGTCTTGTCGGTGTAAGATGAGTTTTGTGGCGATTAGTGACAGCTCGGGTTCCCTGCATTCGGATCTCAGCTTTGAGCCATCCTGGCATGTCATCGAGCTCTTCCTTGCTGAATAGATCGTCGGCGTGCTCTGCTTCCGGTGGAGCTGTGTCATCCACTTCTACCTCCTCCTGAGCTTCGGCGTCGGGCTCGCCCTCACCGAGCTCGCCCCAAAATTGGACAGGCTGAGATGAACCAAAGCGGTAGCCTTCTCTGACTTGGCCAGGGTCCCGCAGCAAAGCCATCGACTCGGCACGCCATAGGGAAAGATGTGTGAGGGTCGGACCGCAGTAGTGAAGCAGTCGCAGCAGTTCGTGGTCCCATCCTGCCGAGAAGGATGTCAAGGCTGAAACATCGTCCAGAGAGCAAAAGAGTGCCTTTGTGTAGCCTGCGAATTGATATGCCGGTTGTGCCTTGACTGCTCTCGAGTACCATTTGCGAAACTCCCTCACATGACGGGGTAGGATGATGATCGAATAGAGTGTGTCCAGCGCCCAGTATCTCATCAGTCGACTGACGCAGCTGAGTCGTATCAATGTCACGTGTGCCAGAGGATCGCCTATCAGAGCTCCAGGGTGAAGATGACGCACGACCCTTTCGAGTACTTCTGGTGGCAGAGCTGGCTGTGGAAGTAGATCGGAGTAGTCGACATCTCCTAGTTGTTCGAGTAGCTGTCCAGCAGGTTCTTGTATCGATAGCTGCGATAGTTGCTCTTCTAATGTCTTGACACCGCCGTCACCGCTGACGTGCTTGACGTTCGCAGTCGGCGACATCGCGTACGATCCTGAGCCCACGACTCGTCTGCTTGCAGAACGCTCCTGAGTTGAGGACCCGAGATTGATGGCCATGTCATGGCAATGAAGCTTCCATTGCGTCGTTGTAACGACTGTCGGCCGCTTCTGAAAGGGTGGCGATGATGATCAAGATGGAGAAGGATTGAAGGAATGACCTTTGAAGCCACGTCTGCCTCTTCTGACCTAGAATTTCGTAACACCTCCACAAAACTTCAGAATTCGCCGCTTCGATAGACCGAGGAGTATCTCCTGCCCATCTAGTCTTGTCGAGCACAGGAACTCCAAATCAACACACCTCTAGCTTTTGACCCGCCTCGAAGCATCGGCATCAGCGCCTCTTGTTTGCCAATGTAGGTGAGGTGAGATGGCTTGGTTTTCACCGCTTGAAGGTTGCGTTTCACGATGCAAAGTCTCGCTCCTCTCATGAGCTGGCAATGTAGCAAAACACAAGAGTCACCCAAAGCGCACAAAACGGCACTGCGAATGTTTGTTGGTTCATGTCAGGAGCATGTTGTCATTTTTGGGGGGTTATGGGGGATGTAGAGAGTGAGAGTAAGTCGTATCAGGCGATGGAAACGTGACCACAGAACACGTCCGACGAGACGATAGGAATGCGTTGGCCCGTCGCAAACAGCTGTGCGCATGTCCGTGCTACGTGATGACGGTATGAAATACAAGATGCAATAGATAGAGAGAAGGGGCGCGGAAAGCGTGGACGCTTAGACGACGGTACCGGCGTTGGAGGCAATTCGTGGCCAGATATCGGCGCACTCCTTGGCAACGGGGCCAGTGATGGCGGAACCCTTCATCTCACCCTTGGGGTTGACAATGACACCAGCGTTGTCCTCGAAATAGAGGAAGACACCGTCACGACGCCTCCAAGGCTTGCGCTGGCGGACGACGACAGCGGGCATGACTGCGGAGCGAAAGTGAATGAGATGGATGGGTGAATGTCAGTTGCGATTGTTCGGAATGTAAATTCAGAGAGGTTTGTCTCTGTCAGTCGAGCTCTTGCACCATCAGCAATGTACACCATCACGAAGAGGCACTGTCGTCCTCTGCATCTTGCAGTCACATTACTCCTCTTTTCCATCTATCCGAGTCTGTGTTTGCTGCGTCAAACACGCCCTCCCATGAAGAGCGGCCTTCTGCCAACTACGTTCCGCATTGATTGCTGCAGGTCTCTCCGTTTTTTTGAACGTGAATTGCCATTCGCCCTTCGTATCAGGGTCCGATTCCGCTAGTGAGACAAGTGATGTCGCTTTCCTTGCCTGCCACTCCTAGTAGTAGACTTTGCGTGTCGGTATCATGCTGTTCAAACCAAGGCAATCTTGCCTCGTTCTTCACTGGGTATGATCACTCGTTGATCCTCTTCTATGCTGTGCGATGTGTTTATCCTCGTGATGATGCTGATAATGGCAAGAGCTGCCTGGTTGATTATTTGTCGTAAAGATTGGAAACTTACCCTTCTTACGGAGCTCGGGCTTACCCTTCTTGACGGAAGCGACAACCATGTCACCGGCGGCGGCAGCAGGGAGACGGTTAAGACGAGCACCAATGCCGTGGACGGCAATGACGAAAAGGTTCTTGGCACCTGAGTTGTCAGCGCAGTTCATGACGGCGCCGACTGGCAAAGCCAGGGTCATGCGGAACTTAGTACCAACAGCGGCCTTGGACATCTTGAATCACTGCAAGAGGTTGAAGTCGGAAGAGAAAGGCAAGTTCGAGTGGGAATTGTTAAGTGATCTGAGCCGTTGTAGAAGAGGAGATGGGCTGTCGGACGGGGTTTGCTGCTGATCTGAACGGACGGTAGGAAGTCACAACGTTTGTAGGGGTGTGGTTGGATAGACAAGTGTGCGACAGAGATCGATGCGAAGCGGGTCACAAAACTACTGGAAGTCTGACTAGATGCGAGGCGAGTTTGATGTTTTCGGTTTCTCCAACGAAAAATGAGGATAGGTGCACTAAAGACGAAGGACAGTGCCAACTTGATTTGCTCTCGTCTGCTGATAGCACCCTTCTTGGATAACCAATACTGAATCGACGTGTGAATTATGCAGAACAGGAAATGAGCGTGGTTGTTCTGACGCCTTCGCTGCCAAGGTTGGTAAAGTCGAGTTATATTACGAGTAGTAGTGCTGATGTGTCGGCTACCAATACGATTGGAACCTGCTGGATGACGTGCATTGTGCTGCGCGTCGTACGCATGCTCAGATCTGGCAGCATGACCCTGTCGTATATGTCGACAAGACTTACCTTGATGGGGTTGGTGGTTGGAGATGGTGACGAACAGATGGTTCACGGAATTCTACTACAGTATTGGAAGCGTCCAGCGTCGGCGCTATTTGGCCTGTGAACCCAATGTTAGAGCCTGATGAAGTGGGCAGACATCGGCCGAAAATATCGGCAGAACTGTACTTTTTCTTTTTTTTTTTCTTTTTCTTTCAAATTTTGGCTTTTGTTTGCGTTCGCCAATGTGACTAGTTAACAGATCAAACATAATGCAATTTCAAAATTCAGGACCCCAGATTGGAACAAGGCTAGTTTGCGACCTGGCACGACAACACACTGAGAACGGCAGGAGGTCAAGTCTTGGTCATGAGGCTCCTTTGCTGCTCCATCACCGCAACGGGAGAAGTTACTTGGATGACGGCTACCGTTGCCCATACCTCGAGCTCCGTCGTTCTACTGAAGCTGTCACAGTCTCGTCGGGACCTTTCGTATTCGTGAAGGCTTCAAAAGGCAGAAGAAATTCGCTAGGGCAAGCAAAGCGAAGAGAAGCTTGTGAGTGAGGCCGATCTCACATCTTGTACGGCGATGGTGCGACCATTCTGATAGAAATTGTGGAGAATACGAATGCTACACTGCCCCAGTATTAAAAACGATAATAAAAGTGGGATTTGTTACACACGTTGGCTGCACCTCTGTTGGTCCCTGCATGATAGCCGGCAGCGATTGAGTGGATTGTGTTCAAGACCGCTGACACTAGACCATACTTGGCTATCACACTCAAGGTGGAGCCTATCGCTCACTCGTTTCTCGAAGGCTATCGCATCTGTCAACACAGGATGCTAGGTGATATACCGCTCGAACTCCAGGCATACATCTTGGTCCTCCTCCCGGCCAAGACATTGGTTCGGACCCTTTCGCTCACCAATCACCATTTCCACAATCTTGTCGAAGCACACATCCAACGCTACTGTCTCCGCTACCTTGGCCTTGGCTGTCATTCTGCCAATGCAGATGGTGCAGCAGTGCTCGAGTTCGAGGCTCAACGACCTATCGATACTGTGATGGCGAAACATACGTTGCAATTCTCGCACTTTGCTCCCGTGACGCCCTGTATCCATGCTCAACGACCACCACTGAGCTCGGCAGCAGTGTTCGAGTTCGCACAGGGCTCGAGCAGTCGTGTTTCTACCGATGCCGAGCGGCTGCGCGGTGGAAGAAGCTCTGGAAGAGGTCGCGGAAACTCAGTCTCCATAGGCCCCGAGAGGACACGAATGGCAGCCGGGCCTTACACCACGACACCCTTTCAGCCATATCTGCCAGGCTTGGCTCAGAACGATCAGCATCGAGCTACACAGGCCTTTGTATCAAGCTCGCTGGACCTCGAAGATCGAGTGCCGCGTCGACCAGGCCTCTCTCGCAATCCTTCTTCTTCATCGTCAATTCGATCTCGTAGTCGCAGCCGATCGAGCTCAACAGCCAGCACTTCACGAGCTCGAGCGATTCCACAAGAGATCGCGAACGCTCCCTACCCTTTCCTCAGACAGAATCTTGAGGCAGCTCATCGTCCCTCACTACATCCAAACGCTAGTCTTGGCCCCAGCACCCGCTCTCACGCCAACCTAGCGACCACACAGCAAAGCTTAGAAGAGCCGCTCGACGCATACGACTGGGCGGGTCCCCCTGGCATCCCTGCCGCTCCTACTGGACTTGGAGCAGGTAGCTCCGCACGCCTTCCCCGCCGAGCAGCCGACAAACCAGCATGCTACGCCTTCCAACTCGAGCCACTCGACTCGTTCGAAAGTCTCATCCTCACCCTCACTGCCCGACGAAGCATTCCAGACGTCAATGCCACCATCGGAGCCATCCTTCGAGGCGAAGATGCTTCCGGACACCGATTGCGGTACTCCAAAGTTCTCGCTCAAGGTCTTGATCGAGTGTTTCGAGAATGGTTCAAGCCTCAAGCCTCCTCCAACAGCGCCTCTTCTTCGCAAGAACCAGAGTTGAAAACGCTCGAATTCGACAATACATCATGTACACTGAGTATTCAACCCCACGCTTCCTCTCGTGCGCACGTAGCCCATCCCGCACTCTCCTCTTCTTCACAAGACTATCTCTCTGGGCCCCCGCTATCTGCGCAGTATGCCAATCTAGCCTCTAATGAGCGCGTCGAGCTGACTTTCCACTGCGAACATATTACCATCAACGCAGCGAGGCTGTTGGCGACATTGGAGAGGTTGGAACATGATGTCTTGGCAAATCAGGCAAGGTCGGGATTGGCAATGTCAAGATTGCCGAGAATCGTGGAGAATGTTTCGTCCATGGGTGCGGGAGGGTTCCCAGTGGCAGCAGCAACAGTAAATGCTAGTGTTAGATACTTTATCATCACTCAGCCAGGGTCAGCTGCCTAACCGGTCTCTCGCGATCTAGTAATACCATACACACGGCACCATCACACGCAATATCAGTGACTGATTTATATCGTTATGCTGGTGATGCTGAGACCGTACGCTGAAAAGAATGAACCAAAGAGACCAAATCCATCTATACTCCAGATCCTCTGCCTAATCACTGACTTGCAGCAGGAGCAGCATCGCCCTCAGCTTCCATCTCAAACTTAGCCAAGTTAGCAGTCAATTCCTCCATCTCCTTCTTCAATGCCAAGTAACTCGACAACTGCGACTCGACCTCCTTTTCCAACTTAGCCTTGTCCTCGGCTTCGGAAGCGGTCTTGACGCTCTCCTTCAACTTCTTCAATGATTCACCCTCGGTTGCGACCTTAGTTTCAAGCTGGATGAGTTCGGGAGTCTTGTTCTTGACCTGCGGTTTAGCAGCTTCAACTTGCTTCTTGGCTGCTTTTGCCGCCTTCATCGCTTGCTTCTTGCTCATCTGTGGCTTCTCATCCTCCTTCTTTGCATCGGCAGCACCGCCGAATTGGATACGCCAGACCTCTTCTTGCTTGGGATCGATCTTCTTGAACAAGTGAGCTGCTTTGCCGACCTTGTGACCCGGAAGCAAGTCGAGGGAGAACTTGTCGTCTTCGGGGATGGCACGGGGAGGTGCATCGAGCTGTTTGAGAATCGAGTCCGAGGTCTCGGGCATGAAGGGGTGGATGAGAGCCGAAAGCAACCAAATAAGATTGAGAGAGACAATCATGACCTCGTCGCAGCGAGCGCGGTTCTCGTTGAACAAGGTGTTGTCAAAATGCGACTCGACGAGGAAGAGGTTACCCCGAGCAGAAATGGCCATCATGTGCTGAAGACCAGCTCGGATCTTGACTGCTTCCATAGATGAGACGTACTGAGCAAGGATGGAGTTGACATCGCGGGCAAAGCGAGAGAGAAGCGAAGCGTTGTCGGCTCCCTCCGTAGCTGCGACGACGGGACCGTCCTTGTAGCTCCGCAGCTCCGAGTCGGCGGGGATGGCGGGAATGACATGGTCGTACTTCTTCATGAAAGTGAGGACACGGTTACAAAAGTTACCCAGGTTGGCGAGAAGCTCCGAGTTGTTGCGTGCGATGAAATCGCGCCATGCGAACTGGCTGTCAGCGGTCTCGGGTCGATTGGCCAGGAGGTAGTATCGCCAGACGGAAGCAGAAAGTCCAAGATCGCGTGCCTTGTCACCGAAAACACCAATGTTTCTCGACTTGGAGAACTTGCCGCCCTCGTACTGAAGGTACTCGGTGGTGTTGACGTGATGAAGCAGAGTGTAGAGGTCCTTACTGCCGATCAAGCAAGAGGGGAAGATGACGGTATGGAATCGAACATTGTCCTTACCCATGAATTGGTAGAGCTTGACATTGTCCGGGTTCTTCCACCACTTCTCCCATTCGTCGGTGTAGTTGGCAGTGATACTTGGGTATCCAATGGGAGCATCGAACCAAACGTACAACACCTTGTCCTCCATACCTCTGATAGGGACGGGCACACCCCACTTGAGATCACGGGTCAAACTAAAAGGTCTGAGTCCCTCCTTGAACCAACTCTCGGTAATGAGCTTGCCGTTGGAGCTCCATCCTCCCTTCTCTGCCTGCTCCTTGGCCCACTTCTCGGTCAATGGCTGCAACTCGTCGATACGAATAAACATGTGGGAAGAGTCCTTCTGGACAGGCGGTGACGAGCAGAGCTTGCATCGCGGCTTGACAAGCTCGACAGCATCGTAAAGCTGACCACATTTGTCGCACTGGTCACCTCGGGCATCATCGTAACCGCAGCGAGGGCAGATGCCTTCCACGTATCGGTCGGCAAGAAAGCGAAGGCACTTCTCACAGAAGAGCTGGGTCATGGTGCGCTCCTCCAGATAGCCGTTCTTGTGAAGCTTGAGGAAGATGTCCTGTGCGATCTCGGTCTGCTTCGGGGTGGTGGTGCGGCCGAAGTGGTCGAAGCCGATTTGGAACCATTCGTAGACCTCAGCGTGGAGGGCGTGGTACTTGTCGCAAAGCTCCTGTGGTGTGACACCATCCTCCAACGCCTTGGTCTCGGTGGCAGTACCGTATTCATCAGTACCGCAGATGTAGAGGGTGTTGCGATTCCTTGTTCGGGAGTATCGTGCGTAGACGTCGGCACTCAATGTGGAGCCGATGATGTTGCCGAGATGTGGGACGTTGTTGACGTAAGGAAGTGCTGAGGTGATCAGGACGTTGGGCTCGCCGTCCTTGGGCAAGATCTTTTCGTTTTTGCGAGCTGTTTCTGTAGTGACTTTCATAAGGACTGAAGACGAGTCGTTGTGAGCCCGTGTGCTGGACACGGGCAAGGCTACTGGGAAAGGCGAAGCCATGATGTGGTACACAAGCCGGATAGCCGTCCGATTCGAGACTATGAAGTTGTTTATAAGGAATGAGACTCTGCTAGAATATAGGAGAGTATGTAGCAGGTCCGAATCAAGGTGATAGTCTCAGTCTGATGTGCAGGTGAGAGGAGAAGGAGCTTTGTCCAAGAGAGACAACTCTGGTAATCACGTGACCTTTGTCACGTGATGAGATCCGTGGCCAGAGATTGCGCCAAGTCATCGCGCAGCTGCAGAACGCTTCTCTCCAATCACCACCATCCTCGCAGCTGCTCGCTTAGCAGAATCTCGCTGTCTCTTCAAGTGTTTTTCCCACCCTGTATTCCCCCACCTTGTCTTCCCGCTCTCCCCGCAATCTTAACTTCTCTTTATGCTTCCCCACTGTCTTTGCTATGGTATGAATTGATGTTTCGGATTGTTCAAAAGAAATCAAGCATGTGCGAACTGCGCCAATCAAAAACAGTGACTCTATGAGTCCAGCCCAGAATTTAGGGCTCTCAGGCCTGGAAGAAAGGCAGCAAATAGCGGGAGCACTTTATATTTCTCGGCAATGGCGCTTGGACATTATTTGAGCCCTGCGAGTCACCTGACGATCACAAGCGCACCGATCCACATTGCCTCTGATAGCAATTCTTGCTTTGAGATACGACATCATTCGAAGAGTGTGTAGACTCCTGTGACACTTTCTCAAAGAGAGAGGCACTTGCATTATGGCTCGGTGTCTCGAACTTGATGGAATTTGTGGTGAGGTAGAGTTGACAAGCACTCTGACACATGACCAATCCGCAAGCTCGATCTTTCGCCAAGACTGGTGCGTCGTGGAAGCGTTTACAGCAGGTCGGTATCTGAGAGATTATGCTGAAATCGATTTAAGGCGCAATGATGGCCGGGTGTTTGGATGCGAGCGTACTAAACATGGAAGAATGGTGGTAGCGTAAATGCCAAGTTAAGCGCAAGCCTTATTCATCGAAGAGAGATTCTTGGTGGTAATACAGTATTTACAGATGGCAGACTCCAGATCCAAAGGTGGCTAAGAGCCGTTGGGGACAGGCGCTGCTTTTCTATGGTGGAAGAGGCAATGCGATGTGTCCGTCGATGCTCATGGCTTCTTGTCAGCCTGATCAGCATTAGCTCCAGTCGAAGGAGTCTCAGCGGCGCCGGCTTCGGCTTCAGCATTCTTGCCTGCATTCAAAAGACACCATTCGGCTTCGATCCTCTCGCGTGCGCGAACAACCTTGCTCTGGATGTAGAAAGAGCCGGCTCCGCCACCTTTCTGACCCTTTGGTGCTGGTGGCGCGTTGGTAGCGAAAAGGTGGTCGTAGTTCTTGACCATAGCTTCACGGATCTCGTCAAGGACCGACTTGCCCTCGCCTTGTATTGATGATGCTGCACCTCCGAGGCCAGCCGCCGATAGGTCTTGCTTTAGATTGAGAATGAGCTTGGCCTCATCGAGCGTCATGCGATGTGTTCTTGTGAGCTGATCGGATGGTGAAGTTGCTGATCCAGAGCCAACACCAGCAGCACCCGCTGCCGAAGCCTCTACCCTGCCTGCACGGGCATTCCTTCCTGCCTGTCGTCCAGCTTCCAACAATGCTTTCCCGACGATCTGCGTGCCCACGAAGAGGATCTGTGCTAATGCCTTGGGAAGAGACTGTAGCGAGTTGCAAAGAGTAAACAAGATGACAGAGGGTCAGCATGTTTTCCAGAACAGTCAAGACAGGAAGCAGAGAGCACTGCGATCAAGGCTTACCATGTTGAAGTGTAAAGGGCCGATCTAATACTAGGCTGTGGGCTCGTAGTGATCTTTCGGCTGCCTGGATCCTAGGTGGAGGTCGGAGTAAAACTGCTTTGAAGTTGTAAAGTGGCGCAAAATATGGCCTGTGATATGCTGGCTATGCGTCTGAGTTGATACGTAGCACTTAAGAGCCTGTTGTTACAGGAGAGAGCTCTAAAGCGGCTAGGATGATGGTTGAGGACTGTCGAGTGATGGGGGCAGCGACACATTTGTTAAGAGCGCAGCTGAAAGCGTCTCATCACTCTTATGACTTTGTGCTTGTGGAAATTCTCGGCATCGGTCAAAAAAAGAAAAGAAAAGAAAAAGGTTCCATTTCGCCAGAATAATAGGCATCGTCAGTCTGCTGAGCCAAAATCGGGGATTTCCGATCTTGCGCTCAGCCTTCAGCCGCGAGGGAGATGGTTTCGCACAGTTCAATCACGATCCTCATTCTGAAGCAGACGCTCAGAGCAGCCAATAGTGATGACGAAATGTGTATGGTTGTGATATGCTAAAATACAAAATGAGAAGAAGGACGGTGGGAAAGCGAGGATGGCAAGAGGTGCGAGAGGGATCATGCCTTGTTGACCGAGTCAAGCTGTGTCAAGCCAATTTCAACAACAGCAGGAAGCTTGTCTGCGATAGTCTTGGTACCCGCAGGGAATGGAAGCTTGTCAACACCTGGCGCCAAGTAAATCGAATCAGGCTCCTTTCCAGAGAGCGCCTCCCCTGTGGGCAAACGACCTCTCCTGAACATCTTCTGACCCTTCCAGCTAGGTCGTCGTGCATCCTGCAGTGTCACATCGCCACCTTTAGGTCCTGGCACATTGCCCTTGACGTAGATGAGCTCTTTCTCCGCATCGACACGCACAACGAGCAGATTGTGAATGGTACCGTGTTTGTTTCCTCCCATGCGACCTGCCATCTTGGTACCTGGCCAGACGCGACCGGGATCCTGGTTGGCACCGGTGGAACCGTGACTTCTGTGCGAGATAGAGACACCGTGCGATGCTCTCAGACCGTGAAAGCCGTGACGCTTCATGGCGCCCTGAAAACCGTGACCTCGCGTGATAGCGCGGACATCGACGGACTGGCCGGGAACAAAGTGAACTGCGGACAGCTTAGTCCCGAGCGGTACGATGGCATCAGAGCTGACGGGAAACTCGCGAATGATCTTTTTGCCGCTCTTGATGCCGGCCTTCCTGAGGTGACCCCGGATTTGCTTTGTGACGTGTAATCTCGTTTTTGTGTCGACGGCGGCGACCTGAAGTGCTGTGTAGGTAGAGTCGTTGACTTCGGTACCAAAACCGATGTGGGCCGAGACCTGATTGGAGTGGACCTGCAGGATAGTGGCCGGAATACGTTCACCGTTGGGCAAGAAGAAGGAAGTCATACCACGTTTGACGGCGATGAGACCGACACGCTGCGAGGTTGGCTTCCATCTGGCAACTTCTTGGGTCTCTGCTGCGCGCGCTGCTGCTGGCTCGGCGGGAGCAGCTTGTGCGAAATGAGCTGACGTGTGGAGCGATAGTCGAGAGCTCGAAGGCTGGGAGCTGGAAAGAGCAGCAGGGCGAAGGGCGACGGCTGAAGCGGCAGCAACGGCAGCTCGTGGAGATTGCAAAGTGAGAGTTGACAATCTCTGCTGCAGGAGGCGGCTGCCCGCTCTTGAAGTGGAGACGCTGGCCCGCATTATGCTCTTGACGGTGGTTTTGAGCGGTTGGTGCAGGCTAATCGAGAATAGGATGGTGCAAAGGGTATGTGGTCGCGGTGAAGAGGAGATAGGAGCAATGTAAAGGTCTGTTCGATGAGCCTATGGTAACTTTTGAGTGCTTTTCTTCACAACCTTCCGAAAGTCGGCTTGAAGTTGACTTTCTGGAAAATGAGGTGAGCCTTTGTCATCCGCCTTCAATTTTCGAAACCCCCAAAAAAACCCCCCCGATCAGCCGATGGCGGTCTAACAGGAGCAAAATTCGAGGCTCCGGCGTCATGTCGTGCACCACTCTGTCAGACTGTGCTGGGATTGACATGGTCTCCTGGAACATGTGGCCATCTCCTCGGGCCATTCCAGCTATTGATGCTTCAAGAACATGCATTGGATTACATCGGAGCACGACCCTGTGGAGGTTGATCCTGACGTCGATGATCAGACACACAAGCCTACTAGAATCGGTCTCAGACAAACCTTTTTTTTTGGTGTCTCGTGACCGCAAGCATGCTTTAAGGTCAGTGTTTTGGGGTGAAGCATATTTTTGGTGAGCCCAGGTAAGACAAAGTGGATCCATGCTAACAAGGCTTTTGTTTTGCAAGCCTTATGCGTAGCTGACGGTGTCTTGGGTAAAAAGCAAAGTGACGGTGCTACACAAGGTGGCTGATGACGACATGTCCTTATGGATGGATGCTGTGTTACTCTGTCGATTTGGCCCTCTTGGCTGTCGGGGAGGTGAGTGAGAAAGTGTGTTTTGTTTTTGAGAGTATTGAGCCGAGTGAGCCCCAAATTTCAACTCGGTCATTTCGCACAAAAGGTGCTGAAAGGAAAATCGCAGTAGCACACCGCTTTCTGTGAAACGCGAGCTCCTAAATTCAAGCCGCCGCGACTCGGTCTCTCTCTCTCTGGAAGCGAACCCAAAAATAATTCCACGCCTAAACCGCTCTATTTGCTCCACTTTGAACGTGGCCAACACACAGACACACGCACAATGACTTTGCACAAAGCAACACCCCCCTCTTTCATTGATCTCCTCAACCCTCTTCACCACCTCTCTATACTCGCCAACTCCTCCTGCCGTCTCACCTTTTACACCGCTACCACCACCACTACACAGGGCACGGTTCATCGCTTTACAAGAATCTTGCTCGCATCCGTGGCGGCGGCACTAACAACAGCACTACCTTGACAACAACTGCCAAGCTCATCCCTTCTCTCCACATATCATCCCCCCCAGCCTGCTTCGATTGCTGCCATCCGATGCTGTAAAGCTTCAAGTCTCAAGCTTACTGGTGGAGCCAATCATCATCGACACTTCTCGGCGCGTCGTTCGAGATAATCCCATCAAAAGCAGAAACGGATCAGCATGTTGCAAACGAATATGGCAAGCATGGACGCCACCATGCGATCGTTGCTACGTGATCGCTTGCAAACTTCAATCGATGGCGTCAATCGTACAGCAGAATGCTCTCGTAGCGTAGCAAACACACAATCGCTTCTCCGGTCCAGAGCAGGTGTGCTGGCCTTGATCTGCTGGCTCGCCGCTTACTCATGCTCTTCGCTTCCACCACACAAGCGTCCAACTACATCCAAAAAGACGCTATTAGACACATGTTCGCCAAGCCCGTCAGATCCCAAAAGGCCTACCCTTGATTTAGCCACACAGCCGACCAAGGTCAGACCCACCGCACAGAGCATCTCGAGTGTCTCCCGCAAAGCAGCTGTGCTCAGAAGCGTCCACACCTCAGCCCGGCCGAGAACAAGCCATCGTCTACCTACCACCTCTGTTCCGCAAAATGCTGCCACCAATCTTCTAGTAGATGAGCTCCGAAGCTCTGCAGGGCGGTCATTTCTCAACTCATTGTCACATCCCGAACCAAGGTCAAATACTTGGCTCGCCCGTCTCTCGAGCACCTTGTCCTCCTTGTTGAGAGCTTCAGACCATCAGACGGAGCACAGACAATCTCATGCAGATGCAGGACCCCACGGACGACATCAAACACGCGGTGCTGATCGAATCCACAATGTGATGCAGGATCCACAGATCTACGACAACATTGTAGTCCCGCGCCATCCTATCGTGCTCTGTCATGGGCTTTACGGCTTCGATGTTCGTGGGCCATTCCTCGGCCTCGAGATCCATTACTGGGCCAAAACTTTGGACATCTTGCGCAAAAAGATTGGCGCCGAAGTTCTTGTCCATGGTGTGCCTCCCACTGGCTCTATCCAGGAGCGCGCCGAGTCGCTGCACAAATTCCTCATCAGCGACGAAGCAGGTGTTCGCGGCAAGAAGCTCAACTTTGTCGCTCATAGCATGGGCGGGCTTGATGTTAGGCATCTTCTGACCCACATCCGACCTAAACCTGATCAGTACACCCCAGTCAGCTTGACCACCATCAGCACACCCCATCGCGGTAGTCCCTTCATGGACTGGTGCAATGCCAACATCGGTGTCGGCAACGACTACATCGAAAAGGCCATCGAAGAAGCACGAGCTGAAAGGGCGCATCTTGCCGATCGGGAACCACGACCCACCCGCACTAGCAAGGTGCCCTACACCCTTAAGAGTCCGCTCTTCACCCGACCCAAGCCCTTGGAAGGTTCCGGCAGCTTGCCCAAGAAGTCTGGCAGGAGCGGTAAGCCAGAAGAGCCAGCTCAAGCGGCCAAAAGCGAGATCACCGCCGAGTCGCTTTTCACAGCCGCTTCTGATGCCGTCGAATCGTTCAAGTCTTCGGCAAGCGGCAACTCGAACCACGACCTCTCTGACAAGGTGAAAGAGGCAGTCAAGAAAGGCAAGAAAGACGATGGCTCCCTTCCGTTCGGTCTCTCGTCCTTCATTGGTTCCCTCGCCACCCTCACCGGATCTTTCAGCTCGTACATGCTTTCATTGCTCGACACGCCAGCATATGCCATGCTCTCGACCAAGTATATGAACGAGGTCTTCAATCCGAAGACCCCTAATGTTGGCCGAGTCAAATACTATAGCGTCGCTTCTCGTACTCCGAGTCTCGCTATCTGGCATCCGCTTTGGCTTCCCAAGCTTATCCTTGATGCCGCTGCTGAGTCCCGGACGGCCGAAGGACAGAGTGATGGTAGTGCCGATGCTCTCGGAGGTGCCGATCAGGGCAATGATGGGCTTGTCAGCGTCGAGAGCGCAAAGTGGGGCGAGTTCCTCGGTGTAATGGAAGGATGCGATCACTGGGATCTTCGGGGCGGAGGAGCTCCGAGGTGGAGGCAGAACATCAATCCTTCCACTGGCAGACCTTATCCGACCAAAGCAGCGCAAGAGTCCGACAAGCGGTCTACGTCAGAGAGCGAGAGCGAGAGTGACAAGTCGAGCTCGTCGAGCTGGATCGACATCAACAGGCTTCTCTTCTCCAAGTCCAAGGTTAAGTCTGGTACGGATGACTCTGACAAATCAGCTTGCTCCTCAACTGCAGCATCCGTCGAGCAGCCCAAGACTGCCTCCCGATCCTTCGAGGAGCTAGCTGAATCTGAAGGTTGGAACGGCGTCTCGCTTCGCGACCCTGATTCGGTCGATGAATCCGAAGATGCCATTCAGACCAGACAGCAAGAGGATGGGGAGCATGACGAGCATTCCGCTCTCTCGTCTTTCCATCCTCAGCATCTAGACGACACGCTCGTGCAAGAAATTGCTAGTTGGATCTCGGATCGCCTACCCTCAGGCAATCCCGAACGTCGTGCCATTGCGCAGAGACGAGACAAGTTGATCGAAGAGACCGGCCTCACGCTTTATGCTCCACAGCAGACTGATGTTGGTACTGTCAAGTCCAGCAACACGACAGATGAGGTTGCTGGAATTGCAGGTATCGCATCGCTTGCTGGCTTCGGAAGCGCCTCTGCCACGCAACCTGCTTCGCCAGGCTCACATTCAGAACCCTTCTCCACACAGCAAGTAGCTGCACCTGCCTCGGCTTCACCAGCGACAGCAGACGCAGATATCGAACAGAAAACTGCACAACACGACAAGACCACAAAGTCAAAGCCGAAAGAGTTTTCCGACCTTGAACGATTCTGGATCGCTCTTTGTAGGCATTTGCATAACGAAGGACATTAGAATTGTTTTGCAAGCAGCATTTTTCCTAGCATACCCATCATAGAGACAAAATATTCTTCAGCTCTTCTTTAATCGCACAGTAAATCATCTGTATCTTTCCTACCCAACAACGCTTGAAGATGACTGTGAATGCATCACTGCTTCTTGGACGCTGGTCTGTCTGCTCTCCTATTCGCAGTGACCGTTTCAACCCTCTTATTTCGACGCGTTGTGCAAACTTGTCTCTTTGCATGGGTGCAGAGTCCAACCTTGTCAATTCTTGCTCCTTACTCACCCTTCGAAGGTCGAAACAAATGAGATACACTCTTTCAAGCACAGTCTTCCATTTCTCCGCAGCCTCTAATAGTGGAACGAGCAATGGCGTTACGATACGAATAAAACAGGAGACAAAGAAAAGAAAAAGAAAAAGAAAAAGAAAAAGAAAAAAAAAAAAAAAAAAAAAAGAAAAAAAAAAAGGAAAAAAAAGAAAAAAGAAAAAGCAACTATATGAGAAGGGACAAAGAGCGTGAGGTTCATCATGACATGTCTCTCTCCCAAGCTCGACGGCATTTTGTGCCTCTAAGAATCATACTGCACAGAGGAGAGCAACTGGCTCAGAGATTAGGGATGCTGCTAACGGATTAGAGGAGGAGAGTGGTCTCGGCAACGATACCAGTGACAAGGTAAGGGTCGCAGTTGGAAGCGGGACGTCGGTCCTCGAGGTAACCGTAACCTTCTGCGGCAACGTGACGGGGAATTCGGATGGAGGCACCACGGTTGGCAACACCAGACGAGAAGTCACCGATGTGGCCAGTCTCGTGCTTACCAGTGAGACGCTTGTCGTTGTCAGCACCGTAGACGGCAATGTGCTCGTTGTGGCGCTTGGCGAGCTTCTCGATGGCAGCCTCGATGGCCTTCATACCGCCCTCCTTGCGCATCGACTCGGTCGAGTAATTGGTGTGGCAACCAGCACCGTTCCAGTCACCGGGAACAGCCTTGGGGTGGAACGAGACCTTGACACCCCACTCCTCAGCGACTCGGATGAGGAGGTAACGGGCGAGGGTGAGATGGTCACCCATCTCGATACCCTCGCAAGGGCCAACCTGGAACTCCCACTGGGAAGGCATGACCTCGGCGTTGATACCAGAGATGTTGACACCAGCGAACAAGCAGGCACGGTAGTGAGCCTCGACGAGGTCACGGGCGAAGACCTTGCCGGCACCGGCACCACAGTAGTAAGGACCCTGGGGGCCGGGGAAACCGCCCTTGGGCCAGCCGTACGGGCGATCGTCCATGTCAAAGAGCGAGTACTCCTGTTCGAGACCGAACCAGGGCTTCTCGGCGGCGACCTGGGTCATGATCTTGTTGCACTGGTATCGGTAGTTGGACTTGTTGGGGGTACCGTCGTTGTTGTAGCACTCGGCAAGGACAATGACGTTGTCACCGCGACGGAAGGGGTCGGGGTAGTAAGCGGCGGGACGGAGGTAGACATCCGAGTTGCCGCCGAGAGCCTGGTGGGTGGAGGAACCGTCAAAGTTCCATTCCTTGAGGTCCTTGAGAGACTTGACGGGGCCGTTAAGTGTAGTGGTCTTGCCGCGGATCTCGCCATCTCCGTCGATCCAGATGTACTCGGCCATGACCTTGCCACGCTGGTCAAGCTCGAAGTAAGGGTTGACGAGACCTGTAAAGCGACAAAGATGGAATCGGAAAAAGTGGATCAACACCGAGGAGATGGTTTGAGTTTAGAAAAGGAGCTTTTAGGTAAAACTGTCACGATTCCAGGAGGCCATGGCGTTCCTTGCCCAATGAGCACGGAAGCTAGGATAAATGACACGAGACTTGAGCGACGGCGTAGCTCCTGGCAGCAATCTGCAGTAGCTTGCCGCTCTGCTCATCGTCATTACTGCCAAATCTGAAATTGTACAACAATGACGACAAGGAAGGCGAAAGAGTAACGACTTGCATCCGGTATTGCTCAGCAGCAAACAGCTAGTCACACTAGCGATTTTCTGATTGCTGAGAGCATGAGCGAGGAAGCGGTCGCCATCGATCGACATTGTAGGGAGTAGTTGTGGGGACGTCAACAGGGGGTGAGAGAGATACTTACCCGGGTTCTTAGTGAAAGGAACAGCCATTGTGAATGATATATGCTCGAGACTAGGAGTCTAGAGAGATGTGAAGGGACAGGGAGATAGGTAGTGGTGGTGATGGAGAAGGAGAAGGTGAAGAAGGAAGATCAAGCGAGGATGATGCTTTGGACAAAGAGAAGTTGCACAAGGCGAGTTGGTTGAGGGACCGAGTTCAATACGCTACTGATAACGCACGTCGACAGGGAGAGCACAGCCCGGCCGCGTTCAACGGGGCCGTTAATCTGACGACAAACCATCGAGACGGCTAAAGCGGAGGCGAGCAAACAAGCGATCCATCCTCGGAGAGAGTTGAAAACCGCGGGTTATTCGCCCTAACCCAGGTGTAGTGAGGGATTGGCCCAGCAGTTAGGCGAATCCGTCACGCCAACGGAAAAAGAAAACCTGACGCAAGGAGAAATTTATTTTTTATTTGAAAATTATATCCACCATCATCGCAGGGTAACAGCAGGCACAAACCCTTGTCCTTACCCTTACTTATTTATTTGCTTTTTTCACCCCCCCTATTTTATGGCTCGTCCCCGTGGTCCTAGACAGTTTAGCCCGACGCTTCTTTGTTGCTCTCTTTGGCGGGCAAGTTCGGTGAATTGCCGGCTGTGGTCTTTCTCCTCTCTCTCTGTCGCTCTCGTGTCAAATTTGGCCCTGCCCCACAGCCTCCTCTCTCCCCCGCCTTCATCTCGCTCTCTCGCTCTCCCCTTCACTTGAAAGTGACGCACCGTTTAATTGGTGTCATGGTCATGAGCTCGGCACCTGCAACTATCAAGGCCGAACACAAGCTCGACGATAACCCCCCTTTTGTTCCTTGGACCTTGCAACTCGGCTTGGTAGTCTTGGCTTCGTGTAACTAGATCGAGCCATCATCGTTTGTTCGCCTGTATTGTAGCTGATCATCATTGTATCATTACTTGTGTGACCTTTTCATACCAAAGTACCGTGCGACCATCGGTCATGTTTCGGCGATCGACTCTGTGCTTAAGCCCCTTGACTCGATCCCAGCTTGAGGAGCAGCGAGCGCCTCTTGCTGGGGCACCAAGTTCCTAGACCTCGAGCGCCAATCAAAGCTCATCTATTGTTGTACTGCTCACCGGTGCTCAACTCCTCAAGAAGCGAGCCAACAGTTCTTCTAGACCCAAAACTTCTTCCAGGAGGAAAAGTAAGTGCGCATGTGAACCGCAAGGGCCAACGTCCGAGTAGATTTTACATATTAGATGGACCTTTGCACCACCTTTTCCTTTACGCCCAGAGAGAGCCTTGTCTAAGCGCTTCGCAAGGTCTCTCTTTGTAAGCTTGAGCGACGTTCAGCAAGGAATCAGCTTCCTGTTCAGCCTCTTTGCAATCTTGACCACTTGGCATTCTTCTCGAAGCATTAGATGAAAGACCTGTCGTCTGATACAGTATCTCTTTCAGCGCACCGACCACCACAAGAACCAGAGCGCCCGAAGAAAGACAAAGCGGGTTGGATGAAATCATAGGCAGCTTGCAGATGGATGGGGGGATTGGGGAAAAGATGCGATAAAAGCGCGACATCTGATTGGCTCCTTTCACCTTCTTATCTTCGCCTCTCGCGTCTTCTCGCTTTCTTCTCAACCTCGCCCTCTTCTGCCACTTTCAAACGTGCAATCGGCGCCTTTTCTCCCACTTCGAGTCACCTTCCCAAATGGTCAAGGCTTTCGCAAACCAAAGTTTTGCTTAGCCTTACGCAAAGGGCCTCGCGGCGGAAGAAAGGAAGCAAAGAGCATGTGATTAGATCTTCTTGATCTCTCGGTCGAGTTCCCGTTCCGCTCCGAGACGGAGCCTCGCCAAGATCTTCCCCAATTTCGACAAAGTTGTTGATATCAAGGCGATCTCACAGCCTTTCTTCCGAAACAAACAATTTTTAATGCCATGTCTGATCCTCATCAGATGCACAGCGATGAATCTGCGACACCGGCTTAACGATTTTTGGCGCGCCCAGATTCTGCCGGCCGGGAAAGGAAACCGCGCCTCTATGGGTCGGAACCGGACAGTTTGGAAATTTGGCGCTTCGGGCTGGTTGCTCACCAATGCAACCGCGAGAGCCAGTCTTCTCAAGCCGCTCGTCGTTATCATTGACTCCTGCTCGTCATCGTCGTCGTTGTTCTTTTACTTCACCTCACAGTCACCGCCCCCCCCCCCCCCCCCCTTAGACCACAGTCGCAAATCTTCAACATGCGCCCAACCCCCATCTCCTACCGGGTCAAGCCCTCTTTCCAGCCCCACGTCGGCCGATTGTAAGTGTATCCTACAGGTTTTGGCACTGCGATTCGACAGCGCAATCAGAAACAGCAAATGCAGGGTTCAGGTGGATTGTCTTTGCGGATACGATCCTTCATCTAAATTACGAGCATATCATTTAGCAATCGATCGCACCGGAAGGAGATCTTCGGCTGGACTAGGCCGACTGCAGCACTTTGAGGGTCCAGGATAGGGGTTCGTCTACCTGCAGATTGGCTCAGCAAATGGTAGAGCCTGTGAAGAAGCGGCCCAACTTACACAGTTCGCAGCTACACCTGAGAGATAAGATCTTCAGCTGCACAGAATCGCATGTCACAAATGCATACAACCCTCGACAACATGACACTGACTGTAACCTCTCCTCCACTTTGTCGGCTTTCGCACATATTCCATCGATGCAACTACCTCCATATACCTTTCACATGCCCCATCGCACTTCTTCTCGATACCTTCTGGCCTCATCGACGCAGCACTCCCGCCGCAGTATTAAAGTGGGCACCCACTCTCGCCATGTGGGGCGGTGCCGGTGCCGGTGCCGTCATGCTCTTCATGTCGAGCGTCCCCCTCTTCAAGAAGGATGTTTTGCTCAAGCTCCCAGTCGTACGTTTCATTTCCCTCCCGTTTCTACATATTTTGCAAGAGTAACAAGGCTCACTTACAATCTTTGCATGCATTAATCACAGATCGCTCCGTACTTCGAGGACAAGACCCACCCTGCGGACAACGCTTTCTAGGCAACTTTCACACGAATTTGTCCTTCAGCTTTGGTCTCAGCAATATCATATACTTTCACCAGCTCAGTCTCGAACACTATGCGTTCCGTTCCAGCAGCTCTAAGATTCGAAATGCCCCTGCACGAACGAATACAGCACAGACATGGAGGAAAGGAAAGACGGAGGCAAATACTAGGATTACACAAGACAAACAGCATAATAACAGCGCAGTAGCGAGGCCTACATCCAAGAAAACTCGGGAACCTCCAAAAAGCTCTGCAACCAAGTCCAATCCACGGGCGTTGAAGTTCCTGTTTCCCCCTGTCCAGTCGGCGTCATTGTCCCGCCTCCAGGAGGGGCCAGCACACCAGGCGCAAACCCGAACTCTCCCGCAGCCCCAGAATGAGGCGGCACACACCCACCACCACTACCAGCATGCTGATGCTGATATGCCGGCTGATGATGGTGGTGATGATGCGGTTGAGGATGGTGTCCAGAGTAGAAACCTGGATGCTGAGGCGAGTTGGGGATCGAAGATGCAGGCGCGGCAAAGTGTCCAAACATGCCTGTACTGATGAAGCTTCCTGGTGAGAAGGCTCCTGCTGCGCCTGCTGCGGGCGGAACGGAGGAAGAGGAAGGTGGTGTGCTGCCAACCCTGTGTGCCAGATGATGTGAGCTCGAAGAGGATGGGTAGTACGCTGTGCTGCTGGAGAACATTCGCCCACCGACCTGTGAAGACGAATTTTCGCCCGTGCTAGCAACTCCAGCTGTAGCTTTGTTGCCGGCAGCAGAGGTCTCGTCGTCGCCTTCGGTAGAGGCCGACCCGTGAGGCTGACTGCTACTACTACTGCTGCTGCTGCTGCTGCTTTCTGAGTGAAGATTGAGTAAAGTCTCGGCTGCAGACGCGTCCATGTTTGTCGTGCTCGCATGATGACGGCGCGTCGGTGCTGAAGAGGTTTGATGACGAAGCTGGGACCCTTGCTGTGGAACACCAGCGCGAGGAGCAGCCGATGCTGGACCTGCTAAACCGGAGCGTGCCAAGGCGGTGCTGTCTGAAGCTGCAGTCTGAGCAACGCCCCTTGGTGCTGATGTTGCAACACTTCCGTCTTCGTCATCACCACCTTGAGCTGAACGGTGTACGTCTAGCGTGCTTCTCGACCTCTTCGTCCCTGCCAACACACTTGTGTTGCTTAACAAAGATCTTCCCGCTCTGCCGCCACCCGGACCATCCGCACCATCTGCGTCACCTTCGATAACATTCAACAGCGAGTCAAAGTACTGCGCGCACAATCCAACATGATCATCACTCCTAACCTGCGCCATTCTGAAGCTCTCTCTCGTATCCCTCATCAACTCCAAGCATTTCCTCTCGTACTCTTTCCTCCTCCTGATTCTCGTCTTCACCTTTGCATACTCGTATCCCAACCTCTCAGATCCAGCTGCTGCGCTAGCAAAATTGGGCGGAACAGAAGGAAGGGGTAAAGATATCAGATAGGTGGCGAGAAGAGCAGCGTGCGGGGCAAGAACCATGATCATGTCTTGTGCGTGTCGAAGAATGGACCGAGGCATCTGCATGGTGTGCACGAGAAGGTTGAGGGCCGAATCGAGACATGTGTAATAGATTTGTTCTGCTCGGTCGTCCATTGCGGATAGAGCAGAGGGCGAGAACGCTGAACACTGCGTGTTGCTCGAGGTGCTGGACTTGGAAGAAACGGCCGTTGGTTTGGCTTTGTTGATATCACGAAGCGAAGCACGGAAGGCGATAGAGGAGATCTGCATCACCAAACTGCTGCGCATAACGCTGAGTAGGTGCATGCGTGCATCAAGCGGCAGGTGGCCAGCAATCTTGTCCATCTCTTCTACTGCCTCTCCAGTACCATCTGCGCTGACTTCGTTGCTGTCTTTCTTGTCACCGCCACCCTCTCCATTGTGACGCTCCTTGCCCTGCTGTTGCTCATCATCTTCCTCCATCGGCGCGCTAGCGCGTTGGAAACGCTGATCAATCTTCCTAGCCTGCAATTCCCACCTGCTCCTCCAGCCCTCGAGCTCGTCCATGAAGCTCTGCAGCAACAAGAAGCACTCGCTGCCGCCATAGAGTGTGTCCTTCTCCTGCACCTGTGCCTGCTCCATGATCGATTTGTACTTGGTCTGGAGCAGCACCGAGTCGATGTCTGCACAGAGCAAGATGTCGTCCTCTGTCGCCAGTGCGTCATCCGCCCACGCCAAAAGGTTGCGTAGCAAGCTCGGGCCGCGATCAAAGTTGGGTCGAGGTGCAAAGTGGAGCAGATGCGTATGTTCTTGAATGAAGTGAAAAAGGAATTGACGCTGTTGGTTGCGTCGCGGTCGCTGTTGCTGGAGTACAGCGGCCGAGTCAGCATCGTCTGTCGACTTGGAGTTGCCATTTTTCTCCCGCGTTGGTGGGCTGTTGGAAGAAGGAAGGAGGGAGAGAAGCTCTGTAGGAATGTCGCTCATGATCTTGGCTGCATAGCTGCAGTACAAGATGGTGAAGTGGTCATCTGCTTCCTTCCACACGGACGAGAGATACATGGCAACACCGGTCTCCATCCTCCTGTCTCCCACTGCGAATGCAGTGATCGCCAGACTGCGAACATGACTGCCCAATTGTGCTGAGATCGCAACCGTCATTCGGTCATCGTCCGGCCTTGGCCTGGAAAAACTTGCAGTAGCATAGAGTGATGCCGCTGTGTCAGAGTGTCCTTCATCGGCATCAGCAAGCTCGATGTACCTCGAGGCGAGGTATAGAATGGTCGAATAGAGGAAAGACGAAGAAGCTCGAACCGCATCGTGCGATACCAGGCGGGGATCAAAGTTCATGCCCCATGGATTCAAGTGCCTGAAGTAATAGGCATAGAGCCGACGCGCCGCAGCCATCGACAGAATGCCCAGGTCGACGGGGTCCTTGGGTCCAAACAAGTTGAGCGTCTCTGGTAGACGAGGATATCTTGCAGTGACTGCTGATGCTGCTTCCTCCTGAGCCGTTGTAGCGCTTGCGCGCTTGTCAACAGGACGGAGGAGATTGCGGAAGGTCGACGCAAAGTGTTGCGAAGGTGCCGAGCTTTTGTCGCACTGCGAAGGGCCCTGCACTGCGTCGGAACCCGATTGTTGCGACTGCATCTCGGTTTTGACCTTGTCTGCGTTGTCATCATTGGCGTCTTTGCCGTTGGCTCCGGGGCCGGAGGACGAAGACGAGGCGCTCTTGCCACTGCCGCTTTTGCCGGAAGACTTGGATGAGCCCTGAAGGTTGTCATGAGCCACTTCACCTTTGCTGACGAAAGTGTACGTTGAACCACGCTGCGGGATCTTTTGGGCAAGCATCTCCCAGATCCTCCGTCTCGCATTGATGTCGAGCTCATGTAGGCTGTTTGCATTTCTGTGTAGTCTCGCTTTGCTGTGCGAGCGACTGCCTGAGGCCCTGTTTGGTGCGACGTCTCTACTTCTCCGCTGAGCCCAGTCTGAGGCGCTAGCAGTCTGCATGACCGAATCTTCATGCCCTGCATTGGCACTGTCTGCCGTACGGGCGCCATCTTCGTTGTTCGCAGAGGAGGAGCCATGCTTTGTTGGGGGCTCTTCATTGGCTGAGTCGCTATCGTGGTCTGTCGCCATGTCGTCATCGGATGCTCCGAGCCTTAAGCCCGCTTCATCAAGATCATCAGCATCGATGGAGGCCAGCTTTGAGACAGGCTTGCGGCCTCGATGATGCCTAACGAATTTGCAGTCGAAGGAGAACTTGGCGCAGCGGTCGCAGACGTCCTGACTGTCTGTGACATGGCACTTGGTCTTGGCCAGCCGGCATTCCAGGCAAGCACGGCTGCTTCGACGCTTCTCTGATTTGTCGTTGCTGTTCATGTTGCTTTTTCGTCGCGATGGCGCGTAAGACGAGGAAGACCTGCTGCTCTGCTTGGGTTGTGATTTGGAAGGGGAAGCATTGGACGTAGAATGCCCATGTCGAGCCGATGATGCGTGGCGACTTTGCCCGGAAGAACGTCCACTTTGATCGTAGAGCTCGGTGCGTTGATGATCTCTCGAGGGTCCAGAAGGCGAGCCGTTGAATCGGAAAGATGGCGAGGCTGCAGTGGTGGTGTTGGAGCCGGCGGATGGAGCTGCAGAATGTGGCAGACCACGGCCGGATGGTGTTGAGGAAGCTGGGGTAGAAGCAGCTGTCATGGCCAGAACTTTCTTCTCGAGCTGCACTCGGAAGCCGGCTACAGCCAAAGGGCAGAGAAGAACCTGAGTGGAGGAAGAAAGAGCTGCGGATACGATTTGCTTGAAGACTGGCGACTAGACCGGCAAGGGGAACAGCAGCGGTTTGGCTTCGATTTGCCTCACCTGCATGCACCTCGTCAATGTTTCTAGCAGCTCTTCGACTTTGCTTTGTGCTTGCCTATCTCCTCGTCCTAGTTACGGCTGACCTATGTTCTGAAATGCATTCCAAGACGAATGCTGAGCGATATTTGGACTGAACGACGATTGATGGCTGAGTACGGGAACAAGACCGGAGAACGAACTTCTCGACGACCCTTTTCAGTGACTTTTTTGTGGACTTTTGGTTTTGTTTTTGTTTTTGGCTCAGTTAAGTATGGCATTTTCGCACGGATGAGTCGTGAGCGAAATTCGCTTCCGAGCTGTTAGCCGGAGCGAAATTAGCAGTGTTAGCAGTGGCGACTGCACACAGAGTTTTTGAGGTCCCGAAACCTTCAAACTGTCAAAGACCACGGTCAGACAAGCTCATCATCGTCTCGTGGGCCACAGACTCCAAGCAAAGTTCTGCGCGAGGGTCAATGAATTGAGAGTACAGAACAGACTTATGAAAACATTGTGCAAAGGGTACGATGATTGGAGACTGACAATGTCGACGACTGTGAAGCAAAATATGTGATGCAAAATATGTGATGGTATCAGTGTCCTAAAGCGTGCGAGAAGGGAGTGCTAAGCTATAGTACTCTGTAGTGTAAGCGGAAAAGCTCATCGTTCAGAGACGGCTGGAGCTGTCGCTAGCGCAGCAGGCGCAGTTTTGAGGGTGAGCGTTGGAAGCCGAGCCCAAAGAAGCCGACCAAGTCGAGATGCTAATTCCATGTCGAGGCTGAGGCACCGAGACACTTTTCTTGGACTTGCAGCAGTCACCATTTGTTGTTGATGTCGACGAGGAGGCCGAACTCGAAGCAGGTGCAGCAGCATTCGCCTTGACATCGAACTGCGGCTTGCTGGTGCTACTACCGAATGCATTGACCGAGTAAGGGTCGTTGAGCGCGGGCAGATCCTTGGCAGGGTTGAAGTCGAAGAAGTTGCTCGGCTTGAGCCAGACATTGAGATGCTCAACGGGCATCACGGGGAACTGCTCAGCATGAGGGATGTGGGTGATACCGTAGATGACGTGTACAGTGATCTCTTCGTCGTCGACCTTGTTCTTCTCGTTGGCCCAGTGGCCGATCGAGTCGGGTGCTGTGCCTCGCTGCTGAGGTACGTACTTACCCGCCGGCCACAGCTGCTCTTCGTTGAACTTGGTCACCCACAATGCGTGCTTGGTGAACTCAGCTCGCTGCGCCACCATCGAATCCTTCTGAAGCGCAAGAGGTTCCCAATCACGAGTGTGGATCTTGTAGCCAACAGGCAAGCCAGCAGAGTAGTGCTGCTTGTTCGTGTTGTAGATGGCCCAAGTGCGATGTCTCGACCAGTCCCAGTCGTAGCCACCAGAGACATTGATGGGTGTCTTGACAGTGACAAAGCCGTTACCGAGGTAGTTTCGATCTGAACCTGTCGGCGCTGATGTTGGCTCGCAATCTGTTTGAATCACTGTGTTCTCGCAGCCGTCGACCATGGGGTCGATCTTGAGCGCAAACAAGTGCTGGTGGTAGTGGGCGTTGACTTGCGGTGCCACCTCAACACCATATGGGTTCGGCTCATCCTTGTCCTTGACGTACAGATTCAGGATACCCGAGAGCTTTGTCTCGAGCTGAATGCTGCCGTCGGTGTGGAACATGTAGGCAAAGATGTACTCGTAGTTGGCGATGGTGCAGATCATCTGAATCACAAGCTTTCTGCCTCGAGCAGAGCGAACCTTTCCGCCAGGTCGGTAGTCGGTGTGCTTCCATGCGATACCAGCGTCTTCCTCGTGAATGCAGATGGCGTTCTCAACGGCAGCAGGGCTACCATCGAGTCCGACATAGTGCCCATCGAGGTAGTGAATGGTGCCGAGGCAGTCGCATCCAAGCTTGAGGCTGTTAGAAAGAGTGCCCATGCCATACTCTCCGACGTCGAAGGCAAACTTGCGGGGATGCGGGTGCTCAGTGGAAGCATAGGGAACTACCATCTCGGCAACAGACATGCGGTATAGAATAGGGCGAACGTTGCCCCTATCGTTGTAGCTGATGGTGGAGAGGACGAGACCATCTCGTGGGTGGAAACCAATGTGCATCTTTCACTTTTGCCATTCGAGCACGTTGCCTTTGAGCTTGAATCTCACGCCCTGAGGCTGTACGACGTGAAGAGGCTTAAGATCGGTTCGAAGAGGAGGCATCTTGGGGTCGAGCGCCATAAGTTCGGGCAGGTAGTCGAACGACTCCATTGGAGGTGGAATGCGTTTACGTCCTGAGTACGCAAGTGCTTCGTCAGCGTCCATAGTGATGGGTCCAGGCTTTGTAGTGCCATTTGGGGTCGAGAGCTTGCCAGTGACAGGATCGCGGTGACCGGGGAAATCGATAGCGATGACCTTGCCGGCATTGCAGTCGATGACAGGGTAGAAGTCCATGGGATGGGCATAGAGATTCTCGTGCTCACTTTTGCGGGCGTACACGAGACATTGCTGGACGCGAAGGCTCTTGTCGAATCGGTCGTCATATCCGAGCGACCATCCATCTGCCCAAAGGTTCTCGGGCTCGATGCCAACCGCGCGAGCGATGGCGACGATGCGAGGATCGTTGCGGAGGACCTCTTCGGGAGTGAGGCCAGGCTGAATACCGACATCTAGCTTGTTGATGCTCTTAACCTTTCCGAGAGCGTCGGCGGTGGAGGGAGCGTACTTGCCATCGCGACCAGGGAGGGGAAGATCGTTGGCGATAGCGACGTTGACCTCATAGGTGTCACCGGTGACAACGTCAATGAGCTGAACCTCAGTTCGACGATTGAGGAGCTTGAGAGCGGATCGGCTATCGAGCTTAGCGCCTCGAGGGAGGGGGAGGCCGAGAGCGTAAAGGACAGCTGCTTTGACGGGAGGGATGAGGAGTGAGCTGACGAACTTGATGGCCTTGACCGAAGTGCAGGCGGCAAAGTGGCTGCGAACGATGAGCGAGACAGCAGCAATTTCTTGGGTCGAAAGGGGATCAAGAGGATGGTGATCGAGCTGCAGGCCGGTCTGACCAGCAGCTCCACTGGGATTAAAGGAGTCGGACTGAGTGGAAGACATCATGGCAAAGTGATCTGAGGAGATACCTCGATACAGGTTGAATGATGGACGATGAGGGAGATTCGCTAGCGAGGGCAGATCACAGAGAGATACCGTTGTGTGGATTGGAAGTGGTATGTGAGGTAAATTTGCCTACGGAAGCACCTTATGCTTGGTTGGGGAGTACAATGCAAGGGTTGAGGAGGAGACCGACGTGACGATCAAGGGTCAAGGGTTGTGATGGGTGATTATATCTACTGTCTGATGCTCAAGTCAGAGGCGTGGAGTGCTCACTCACTGTCTTTCAGCGGAAACGGCAGGGCAGCGATACAGGCCGGTCGAATGGAGTGGACTTTGCCCGCCAAGCTGGGAGGAGCTTGTGCAGCCCACGCTCCAGGGTGAGAACGCATAACATGACATGAAGCGAGCGAATAGCGCTCAAGAACTAGACGAGGAAGCACGACTGTGCAGGCGGCAATGGAGGATGCCCGGCAGATAAGCGGGGCAAGGGGCACATACCTAAACGAGAGAACAGCAACCTCTTGCGGGGTTGAAGACGCCTTGATCGAGCTACATTGGGTAGGACAAAGCGATTGCTCGCAATACACGACGGTAGCCAAGGATGAGCCAATGCCAAAAGAGCCTTATGACAACCTTCGATGAGAAAGGTGGCATCGCATGACCAAGACAGGACGACGTATCGCAGGACCACAAAAGGCAAATGGCTCAGAGTGTTGAGGAAGATGGCCGTGCTGTGAGCATTCTTGGCTGAACGTTTGAAGTGGACATGGCAGAGTGGGAACAAGGCTAGAGCGAAATTGCCGCTTCGTGGTGTCAGGCCAGCTGATCATTGGTGCGAGGTGCCTTTGTGGAAGTGACAGGCGGGGGTAAGTAAGGCTCGTTAAGAAGATGGAAGTAGACGAGATGCTTAACGAGGTAGCATCTTATCAGTGTCGATACAGCAGCGAGGCACTTGAGCAGCTGACAGGTGAAACATGAGCGATAAGCTGGCTCAGATTGCGAGATACGCGATTCCATCGGCACAGCAGTCTGGGTTGAGAAGGGTTTGCTTGCTGAACCTCCGCAACTTCCCCCACGTTCTCTCCAATCAAAAGTCGTTTGACCCAGGCTTCCCGCTTCATCTGCTTGCAGCTTCGGGCCATTGTGTTCAAACCGGTCCAACCCATACCTTACGGACAGCACATACGAGAGAAAAGTGTAGACAATAGAATTGCGATTACACGATAGCGACAAGTGACGGCCAACTAAAGCACAGTGTCAACGGTCTCAAATCTTGGGCAGTGGCCAGTCAAGCTTTTCGCCATAGTTCCATTGAATCGCCTTGACATCGCAGTAAGCCTTGATAGCATCAACTCCCAACTCTCGTCCGAATCTACTCGCCTTCATACCTCCAAATGGAACAGAATTGCTCAGTGCGACATAGTTGTTGACCCAGACGGTGCCCGCATCGATCGCCGAGACCATTCGCTGGATTTGGCTTGCGTTTTCGGAAAAGATTCCAGCTCCTAGACCGTACTCGGTCTCATTGGCAAGTCGAATTGCCTCCTCCTCTGTGCTGAACTTGGCTACCGCCAGAACAGGACCAAAGATTTCTTCGTCTACAATGCGCATACCCTTGCGACATCCTGAAAAGATCGTAGGCTCAATGAAGAAGCCCTTCTTGAACCTCGCCTCCGGACTTCTCCACGCCTTGCCTCCGACTTCGACCTTGGCGCCCTGACGCTTGCCCGACTCGATCATGTCGAGAATCTTGTCCTGCTGTATTTTGCTCACCTGCGGTCCTTGGAATGTGAGTTCGTGGAACGGATCGCCCACCTTGTGGGCCTGGAAAGCCGTGATGAGTTGCTGCATAAAGTTGTCGTAGACCTTGTCCTGAACAAAAAGACGAGAGCCTGCAGTGCAGTCCTGTCCTTGATTGAAGAGGAAACCCATGCACACCCAGCGAACGGCTTGCTCGATATCAGCGCTGTTGAACACCACTACAGGCGACTTTCCGCCAAGTTCGAGCGTGACTTCCTTTATGTTGCTCTCGGCTGCCGCCTTCATGATCCGCCTACCTGTAACAGTGGAGCCAGTGAAGGCGACCTTTTGAATATCCATGTGCCTTGAAATAGCCTCGCCGGCTTCGGCTCCATAGCCGTTGACGACCGAGATGACCCCAGGTGGGTACCCTGCTTCAACTGAGAGCTGGGCAAGCTTGAGTGCTGTCACAGGCGTCTGTTCAGCAGGCTTGAGGATGACACAGTTTCCTGCAGCGAGCGCAGGGCCGAGCTTCCAGGCCGCCATCTGAATCGGGTAGTTCCAGGGAATGATCTGTCCGCAGATACCGAGAGGCTCAATGCGAGTGTAGGCAATCTTCTCGCCCTCGGTCTGTTCAATCGTCTTGCCTTCAATTTTGTCGGCCAGACTGCCATAGTAGCGCAAACAGCCCGCTGAATCCGGAACATCGAAGGTGTTGGCCATCCACAGAGGCTTGCCATTGTCCATGCTCTCGAGCTCGGCCAGCTCGTCCAGATGCTTGTCCACCAGATCTGCAAAATTGAGCAGAAGTCGAGAGCGCTGTGTTGGTGTTGATTTTTTGCCCCACACCGTGTTGAAAGCTGTTCGCGCCGCTTTGACGGCAGCTTCGATGTCAGCAGCGCCGCCGAGTGAGAGCGTGCACAGCTTTTCGCCCGTGGTTGGGTTGATCGAGTCGAACGTCTTGCCAGAGGCAGAGGGGTGAAAAGCATTGTTGATGAAAATGCCAGAAGGCACTTGCCATTGGTTGCCAGTAGGAGTCTTGATGGTGGCAGGAGCTGGTGCCTGACTCGAGGCAGCAGCCTTGGGAGTGTTGGTGTTGCGGATTGTGCTCATTACTGGGGCTTTCAATGCGGAATGAGCTTGAAATGTGGAGATGGAAGAAAAGTCGAAAGAGACAGGGAGATTTGCGAAACGGTCCCAGCTTCCCTAGTTTTGTAAGATGGCGAAGTGGTTTCTCAGGACAGAGCCGGTACAGGATCACCGAAGACTGGATTGTCGTTGCTGAACAGCTTCACTTGGACGCCGAACTTGGCACCGACGGCGCCTTGACGACGAAATCGTAGAGAATCCT
Organism: Ustilago nuda; assembly: GCA_022963125.1. NCBI lineage: Eukaryota > Fungi > Basidiomycota > Ustilaginomycetes > Ustilaginales > Ustilaginaceae > Ustilago > Ustilago nuda. The sequence goes on from JALCUS010000021.1 coordinate 337,045, forward strand.
CACAGATTTGCGACTGTCGACAACTTACAGTTACCTCACTTCTCCACAATGTCGAATCCGTCTGCAGTCGGAATGAAGCTGTCAAACAACGACAAAGTCGTCGCCACACGAGGACTCATTACAACAGCCAAACCAAGGGTGGAATAGATGAGCGGCTAGCGCGCTTAGCGCGGCTTGTTCTCAGAAGCTGCGATTGGATGTTTGGACCAAGTGAAGCCTTGATCTTCTTTACTCGTGGCCAACTCCTTCTGCTGTCCTACCGGTGACAGTTCCGATTTTAGAGCTTTTTCAAGTCTCGTTAAGCACTTTCAAATGTCCCCAAGGCCGATTTGTAGTCCAAAAACAGCAACGGCGAAATTGGGCTGGAAACCAGCTTAGCTCGCTCGCTCTTAGCAGTGATAGTGAAAGATAGGACGATAGCGAATTCTGCTCAAGCCTCCTCCCTCCTTGTCCAACACACCTCGCATTGGTCCTTCTATGCCAAACGACATGGAACGCAGCCTCTGGAAGAGCGCCGTAGTCTGTTGCCATAACGCAAGGTCGATGAGAACATTGAGATAAGGCTGTTCAGCTGATGAGACTCATGGCAATCCTTCCATGCAGTCTCGATGACAAGTCTCGTTAAGATCTTCTCTGTCATAGCTTGATCTGCCACCATCTCTCTGATTGTCTTACAGAGGCTTGCTGCGAGCTTTTCATGGAACATGCACCTAACAGAGTCAAGGGCGAGATCACACAACAACTTGCCATCGCCCGACTTTGCGATCAAAATCAATTTGAGAGCGCGAGTCATTTTCGCCTCTGCACCCTTGGAGCCGAGAAGACCAATCATCTCTGTCGACGTCGAGCCTTATCTCTGTGTTGCGCTATTCAACTTTACCCCGCACTGCAGCTCCTTGTCATGCGAGGGAGCGGCATGAAGTGAAGGCACTCATCAACATGATAGCAACCTGTTCCAGGTCGGAGATTCGTCCGTGACGACAGTCGCCAAGCCCACATACACTGATAAGAGCCTGGCTTGACATTATGTCTTTCGAACATGCGTTGTTATGGGTTGGATTGGTCAGAGAAGCGTTCACGGAGCAGGGACATGCGAATCGGCAAGGTCAGGTGGACGGTTGTTGCTTCGTCAAGAACCATTTGGCACGAGTCTTCCCACACGTTGTTGTCAGGGGACGAACCACAGCGAGTTGGGGGGGGGGAGTAGCTTATCCACAGAGATACGGGGCTGTTTAAGTGCCGGATGATACTTTCAGGTGGTGTGTCTTACCTCGCTCTCGAGTAGCAGGCCGTTCTGCTCCCCGAAGTTGCTATCTGTCCTTTGGTTTCCCACGCCTTCCCGTCCGTGTCGATGAATCAAAGTCTGTTCCCTGAACACCGCTCACTTGACCTCGTCCTCGTTAAGCTCACCTCCGATCCCCTCTTCCGTCTGCACTTGTTCACCTCACGCTGCCTTGAGTTGCCGTATTACAAGCACATCACATGGCAGCAAGGTTCCCAGCCCTTGATACCCTGATCCGTCTCGCTATTCTCGAACCCATCCTTGACTTCTTATCGCTGCCATGCCAATTCGCTTTACATCGTGCGTCTATCTATCAACATCAAGCAGGACCTTCCCCGTTTTGACGCCAGTCTGCATCTCAAGCTCACGCCCAAACTTTCTCGCCGGGCTTCTTATAATCACGTTTCTATCATCACCCTCCCTCCTTCGCCCACTCCAAGAGACCACTTCCCCCGATCGATCCTAATATCGACACCCATTATTCTCCCAACAGCTCCCCGTAGCGGCTGGTCTACCTAGGTTCTACTCCAAGTTGACCAACTCCTTCGGTGAACCACGCTTAGTGAATGATCGCAGCCACGTCAACGTTTGCCTGGTTCCTCTTTGCAGACCATCCCTCCTACCGGTGTCTGCCCTTCAAAGGCTCTTGAGACCTTCTTCACAACTCATTCATCTTAAAGCACCTACAGACGACAATTTGCTGGTATGGCGGACAACTGAAACGGTTCTTTGTACTCGCACGACATCAAAGGCTCGCCCTCCTCATCGGGCATCGTTCATGATGCTCAACACCAGCACCATCAAGTGCCTGCTCCCTTGAGCTCGATACTTCCCGGCGCTGCTGCTAATGACAACAATGCAAAGGGTAAAGGCAAGAGCCCCGGCCGGGGTGCAGGAAAGATGCACTTGTCCAAGAGCTTCATCCAACAAGCCGACGCCGAGTTTCTCGCCACCTTGGGTTACAGACAAGAATTCAAACGAGAGTTCTCTTCGCTCGAAGTCTTCGGTATTGCATTCTCGATCATGGGTGTGGCACCTTCCATTGCATCGACACTGATCTACTCGCTGCCCAGCGGTGGACCCGTCAGCATGGTGTGGGGTTGGCTTGTGGGTTGCTTCTTCATTTTCCTTACAGGCTTAGCACTGGGCGATCTGTCCAGTTCTATGCCGACCTCGGGTGGTCTGTACTACTGGACCTATGTGCTTTCGGGCAAGAAGTATCGCAAGTTTCTCTGCTGGACAGTAGGCTATGCGAACACTCTGTCAACAACCTCGGCAGTGGCCAGTATCGACTGGTCCGTCGCGATTATGATTCTCGCCGCCGCTTCGGTTTGGTCTGACGGAAGATACATTCCGACTGACGGTCAAACCTATGGCGTCTATCTAGGAGTGCTCTTATTGCATGCTATCCTTACGTCAATTGGCACGCGTGCACTGGCACGCCTTCAAACAGTCGCCAACGTCCTCTGTGCCGGCCTCGCCGTCGCGATTTGCATCGTGCTCGGCACCACCACACCTTCGGAATACCGCAATACTGCCTCCTACGCTTTCGCCGGCTGGTACAACGAGACTGGTTGGTCGAATGTTCCGGCGTTTCTGCTCGAATTTTTGACGAGTTCATGGACGATAGCCTCGTATGATTCTTGTGTCCACATTTCGGAGGAAGCAAGTAATGCAGCCAAGGCGGTACCCATGGGAATCTTTTTCAGCATCGTTTCCTCCTCAATCCTCGGTTTCGGCATCATGATCGCTCTCGCTTTTAACATGGGAACTGACCTGGCAGCCGTAGTCAACTCAGAGTACGGACAGCCAATGGCCACCATCATCTTGAACTCGTGCGGCAAAACCGGATCTATAGTCATCTGGGTCTTCATGATCATTGTCAACTTCATGATGGGAGCAAGTATGAACCTGGCTTCGTCACGACAGATTTTCGCTTTCAGCCGTGACGGTGCTCTTCCCTTTAGCAACTGGGTTTACAGAATCAACAGCTACACGCTCACCCATGTCAACAGCGCGTGGTGGTCCAGCGCTTGTTCCGCTATCTACTGCTTGCTCGGCCTGATCAACTCGGTGGCAGTCGGAGCCGTATTCTCTCTCTCTGTCATCGGCGCTTCAATCGCGTATGTCATCCCTATCCTAGCTCGTCTCATGGCACCTGATGACCGCTTCACGCCAGGCGTTTGGTATCTCGGCGACTTCTGGTCCAAGACTGTAGCTTGGCTTAGCGCGATCTGGCTCATCTTTATCAGCATCATCGTTTGCATGCCTTCGTACGTTCCTGTGACTGCTGCGGCAGATATGAACTACGCTTGCGTCGTCACAGCTGCCACTTTCATCTTCAGCACGGGCTGGTACTACTTCCCCAAGTACGGAGGTGTGCATTGGTTCTCGGGTCCCAAATCAAACATCGATGACGAGGAGGTTGTTGCTCACGAGGTCGCTCATCAGCTACAGAACGAGGAAGATGTTAAGAAGGCAAAGACACAACAGGAGGAGTTGAATCAGACGATTCGAGTGGATGAATTCAAAGAGTAGGCTCTACTATCTCTCGCTTTCTCGGTCTCAGCTTAGGCATAATACGCTGCATCTATCACTATTGCAATGTAGATTCGAGCCTCCGTCGATGAGCGTAGCGCTTGTGTTGAAAGTCGAAAGAAGTGTTCCTATGCTACTGGACATATTAACCAGCGTGTCGACTCCGTGGACCAGCGGAGCTCGTCATTTCAGACGATGAGAGAAGCGCCTCGACGCCACTGCTGATGTCAAGCAGCGCGTTGCAGCTTCCGTTAACGAGCGGACCACGTTGTTTCGCACATCATTCTTGAGATTTACTTGATGACACAGCCAAGCAGTGTCACATGGAAGCTTCCGTCAATAATTGACCTCATTGCGTCGAGCGACGACGTTAACCAGCGAACAGACGCAAAAGGCGTCTAAATGTCGTCGATCGCATAGAACGGCTTTGGGCATTCATAGCTTTGGGTTAGTGAGGACCACACAGCATCGCAGCAAGTGGTTCCACAAATGCGTCGGCTCAGGACAGCTCCGCCGAACGACGGAGATGTGAAGCGCGAAAACTTGGAGCTCAAAGGAACACTCGACTCATACATGAACACCTAGTCTGTGACGTTGACGTTAAACGTCCTGAACTGTCATTGACGCAAAACGAACTGCTGCTCGAGTGTATAAGGTCACTGTGCTGCTTGCGGCGCACCCTGCTGTTGTTCCTGCGCTTTCTGCTGGGAAGCCCCTTGCTGAAGGATAGTCCCCGCCTTCCAAATGGCCGGTCGTAACCTCGTCGCCAATTTCCGATCTTCCGCGTACAACGACCTCTCGAACGCAACCATGATATCCGCGTGCGCCAGCAGATCAAAGCATTCGTCGATGTTAAGGTGGTCTTGATTCGCCTCTTCCTTTAGTCGTTGCACGTCAGCTGGAGAAGCGGATTCGAGCACCGGATCGGGCCGAATGCCTGTACTTGACGCTGCTGCTGCTGCTGCGGTTCCTGATGGAGTACCTGGCTTGCTTCCTGCTGCATTTGGTTTGGTTGGCGTGCCTTTGTTCGGTGTGGAGGACGAGGAGGTGGAGAGACCAGAGATGCCGCCAAAGAGCTGGTCCCAGCCAGACATGCTTTTACCAAATGCCGGTTTGCCGCCTGTTGGGATGCGTTTTGCCCCTGAGCCTGCGGCAGATGAAGCAGTGGAAGGTCTGCCAGCGCCAGCCGGAGTGGAGGCTCCGCCTGGGCCGGTTTTGAGGGCGCCGCTTGGACGGAATGCTGATGCTTGCGGATTGAGCTTGATGCCGGTCGAAGCGGGGGGTACACCAGGTGCTTTGAGCGACTTGTCCTTTGCAGCGTCAATGGAGGCTCGCATTCGAGCTTCTGCTGACATCGCCTTCGAACTAGCAGTGTTTGGTGGGGCTGAAGAGGTAGATGCTGCTGCAGCCCCTGTTTTCTTGGATCTTGCTACTCCTCCCGCTGTCGAAGACTTCATGGCTACAGCTCGGCCACCCGCCTTCTTTGCTACATCCACACCGGCCTTTCTCTTTCGCGTCGACTTACCGCCTCGAGAAGGCCCGTCATCCTCATCGAACTCGTCGTCCGTGTTCAACGCGGCGGCGTCTTCGAGATCTTCCTCGTCAGAAGCAACGTCCACCATCTCCTCGTCCTCGTCATCGTCATCGCTGTAGTCCACTGCCTTCTTGCTGCCTCGCGCGCTCCTTACTTTGCCCTTCCCACTGCCAGCTGGACCTGTGTCTGACAACTTTGCACGCTTCCTCTGCGGCGGTTTCGGTGTTCCCTCTTCACCTGCATCCTCATCCTCTTCATCGTCTGCCAGGATTGCTCGCCTTCGTCCGGCTATCTTGTTGCGTGCGTTCCTGTCTCGTTTGCAGGTAGTAGGCTTTTCGTCATCTGCAGCATCCTTGCTGCCTGCAGCCCCTCCGTCGGGCACGAAATCGTCTTCGTCGGCGTCCTTCTCATCGTCATCATCATGGGCAAGGTTCCGCAGATCGTCTGCTAGCTTCTTCCTGCGGCCACCGACTTTCAACGTCACTTTGGTCGCAGATGTAGTTTGTGGTGTTGCACCACGCAAGAATCCGCTTTCATCTGCACTGGATCGTCCCTTGAACTTCACTTTTAGCCGCGCGTTTGGCGCTTCTGTTGAGCTAGAGGCCCTCGATGATTCTTTGGAAGCTTTCGCGGTCGGCGAAGATTCAGCGGCAGCTTCTACGGTTGGTGAAGGTGATCTTAGCTTGGCCGATGCTTTGCGGTCTCGTGCTGATGTTCTGCGTTTCGAAGCTGACGTGTTATCAGATTTTGTCGCGGCGGCAGATGGTTCAGCGAGGGAGCTTGTGGATGCTACATTCTTCTTTCGTGTTGTTGTTGGCGCCAGCGTTGGCAGTTCTGCGGTAGGTTCTGCTTCTAAGCCTCTCCTCGATGAGCTTCGTTTGTTGGTGGGCTGAGGCGACTCTACGGAAGCGGCAGTCTCAGACTTGACTGCTTCAGCCGAAGATGCTTCGGGCGATGTAGCGCGAGGTGTGGCAGCCGGACCTGGCGTTGGTGGAGCCGAAACGTCTGAGAGATCTGAGTCACCATCGAATGCGTCCATGGTCGATGGTCGATGCTGTATTGTCCGATCGCGTCTAGGCTTCAAATATCACTGTTGCTCGATAGCAGCGTCTTGATCTGAACCTATGATCCGGAGAGGAGAGAGGACAAGCTGGCAACGAGTGCTGCAGGGGCTTTGCTGTATTCGAGATGGTGGTTGGCACAGTTGGATCTGTGTTCGCAAGCTTCCAGGGTTTCACACACGATCCGGGCGTCAATTCCGGATTCCGACAAACGCGCTTTGCAGCCATGTCTTGCTTTCTTCTCACGAAGCGGACGTTAGAATAGCGCAGTAGTCTCAGGGCCGTTCTTGAGTAACGTTGTCAGCCTAAGTACCGGAACATTATGCGGGATGATCCTCCGAGGAATCTCTGGTATTGAATGTGCTCAAAAGCAAACACGTGAACTGGAACGTGTTTTCCAGCTCAAGCTACCACGAGCTGCGACTCGCCACGGATGCTCTTCAGCTGTCCTCCGAAAGTGACCAAGATGTTCTTCAGCAGCTCGTACAGCCCATGTGCACCCTCCCTATCCATCCAGTCGAGCATGTAGGCTCTGAAATCGGTATGTGTCCATCCAGCCGGAATACCGTTCTTTTTTGCTGCTTTGAGCGTCTTCGGCGTGACAGGTCCACGAATCCAGCCTGCCTGTTCTGCCTGCTGAGCATTGCGCGAGGAGCAGAAGACGTTGGCAAAGCGCTCCGAAAGATGGCTCATAGCGCGTGAGAAGGGCGTGTTGGCCAGCGTCGACAGCTTCAGGTTCAGATCATCGCCTCTCTGAGTAAGCTCGTTCAGTACCGACTCCTCGAATCCAGGTGGAAGACTTCCCACGGTGCCGGCTTCGGTCACGATCTTGCCGAGCCATACCAGATTGGCCACAAGGGTGACATTGCTATTCAGCGCAGTCGTGTTCTCTTCCTCGAAGAAGCTTGCTTGTAGGTCGTAGACCTTGCTCTCAAGCCCCCCGTCTACCTGGGGTTGCTCGTGAACCTTGTTGTTGTGCTCTTCGAATGCTGTGCGCAGGTCTTGAACGAGGCCGCAGAGACGCGAGATGGGGACCAGCGTGGAAGCGTGCATGGTGAAAGCGTAAAGCGCTAGGGCCGGGATCCTCGCGCTTGTGCGCATACCAGCAAGTGGGCCAGAAAGCACTTCGTACAGTGACAGGACGCTGTGCTCGACAAGTACGTGGCGTGGATAGAGAACAAGAAGGGACGATGCGAGCGAGTCTGTTCGGGAGCAGACACCAGCGATGAGCTCAGCATAGTCGACCAACGGATCGAGATTTGAGATCCCCCATCGGTACGAGTTGCGTGAGTCAAGAAGCCTGCCAATGTCTGACCAGTCGCGTACGCCCCAGTTGTAGAGCAAGCCTGTAAGTGCAAGTATCACAGTCGAAGATGTATCCAGCGAGACCTTTCTCGATGTTGCCAAGGCCTTGAGTGGTGCCATGAACTGTTCCTCGAAGGAGATCAGGTCCGATGGTGCGACAAGTGGCACAAAAGCAAGCACTTCGCCTGCCAACTCATCCCATCGGTCTGTCCATCCATCCATATCGTCCACCTTCAGATCTGTCATTTGTGCGCTATCCGTCCGCGCGACCTCCGCTATCGCTGCAAGGACACTTGCTACCAGGTCCTCAAGCCTGGCCGGCATCTGTTCCGCCAGCTCGAACACGTATCTGACCCTACGCAACAAGGCTGCAATACGCTTGAACTCTGCCTCATTTGAAGGCAGCTTGAGCTGCTGGCGCTGCGTAGACGATCCTTTGGAGCCACTCTGCATGCCAAGCTCGTCGCCAAGAATGCTCTCGAGCCAGTCTGACAGGCGTGCCCAGCAGAGATCGTGTTCTGCTTGCCTGTTGCGTCGTCCCGCTGGAATGGTCTGGCTGAGCGAGTCTTCGTTGGTGACCGTTGCGCCAGAGAGCACTGCTACACGCATCAATCTAGCGCCGAATCCGCTGCCGAGCATTGCAGCGGCTTGCGAAGGTAATACCAGCCGATCCAGACTATGCGCGAGATGTCGTAGCGACGATAATTCAGTGATGAGCGAGGGATGCGTGCCGAACGCTTTTCGTGCCGAGTTGAGGGACTGAATTGTGATCAAGTTCGGGATCGGAATGGAGGCAGAAGCGGTCAAACCAACCGCCGCAGCTGCATCTCCCGCCGCACCCTCGTTGACAGCTTTACTGGACAGACGCTGCTTCTTTGTCGCTCGACTACCGGACTCGGCTTCGGCTTCAGCCTCGTCATCCGACTGTACTGTCTGCCCCTCGCTTCGGCGTGAGCAGCGAGCGTGCGCAAGCAGCACCATGGCGATCCAGTCGGAGTCAGGGTACTTGAGACCGGCAGCCGGGCCTGCTCCAACAGCTGAGCTTCCTGCACCACCGCCTCCCAAAAGCTCCGGGAAGAGCAAGTCTGGGTAGAAGTTGGCATAAGTCGACAACAATGCGGAGATGCCGAGTTCAGGAGCCGAGTTGGCACGCAAAGACATCAGCTTGGTGATTCTGTAGTGTCGGACATGTCTTCGTTTGGTGAGGCGGCATAGTAAGTAGCAGAGATGCGGACGCAGAGCCTGGTAGTCGATGAAATGGAAGAGGGTCGGGTAGCACTTCTCGAGTGTCGTCTTGGCTGCAGTTGTGAGATAGGAGGAGGGCAGACTACCTGCCAACCCAGTGTATTGTGCAGCGTGAAGCTGTAGGCGCTCGTTCTCACGTTCGTCCCGCTGTCGGTCTTGTCGCAATGTCGACTGTTGACTGCCATTGGCTTCAATGTAGAAGTTTGCAGCCACAGACAAGGGAACGGATGGTGATTCAAGAAGCACTGAGAGGAGCTTGAGTGCTGACACTTGCACTTTGCTGTCCACCTTGAGGCGCTCTGGCCCTAGACTCGATTCTGCATTATCATTGCTTGCACGCTGGAGACCGGCAAGCTTGATGATGTCCGTGCCGGGTGAAGGGCCAAGCGATGCGACAATGTCTAGAATAGCTTGCTTGCCAAGTTTGACCCCTGGGCGTGGAATGACGGAGCGGAGAATGGTGAGAGATACTGACGTCTTTGGCAGCTTTGGCTTGGTAGAGCTGCTAGCACCGCTTGCTGATAAGGGGCGGAGGCGGCCGAGCAGAGCAAGTCGGACTAGTTGCTCGCACTGTTTGGATGAGAAACCGAAGGATCGTGCGTGCTTTTGAAATCCTTGCAAAGAAGTTGAGAGGTTCTCAGCGACTCCGGGTCCAGAGGACGGCGCGACTAGTGCTCTGGAGAGCTCCAGGATGAGGCTGTCGGCTGCATTGGCTGGGTTGGTGGTGTTGGTAACAAGCGCCGGCATGGTGGAGGTGATTGAGATGGGCAAAAGAGGTACTCCTTAGACTTCCGGCCGATCAACTGCTCCGCTGTGCGAGCTCGCAACCTCGAGAGTACAGCAATTCTGACTTGGTAGCGAAAAGGATTATGTAGTTAAAAGTAGACAGGTCCTAACGGTGGACGTTCCGTTGCTTGACGGATTTTGGATAGTCTTTCCTGGCATACGAGCTTGAATTAGGGTATAGGAAGGATATCAATGGACCCTTTTAGCTGCACATGGAGCTGACTGCTGTGGTATAGAAATGTGCCTGGATAAGAGGTGATGAGGGGTCCGCAGCGTTAGTGGTGATCAGGGGTCCACAGCGTTAGTGGCGACCAGGGGTCCACAGAGTTAGTGGTGATCAGGGTTCCGCAGCGTTAGTGGTGATCAGGGTGATGAAGATGAGGAGGAAGCGCTTCGCTAAAAGTCAATCAACACTTGACACACTCCACAGCTGCATATTTATTTGTTCTGCACTCATGAGGCGCGACGTGACCCTGACACGCGCACTCCCATTTTTTATTATTTGTCGGTTAGTTAGATATAACATTCGGGTTGAAAATCACGACATGTTCACACAATCATCACATTCTTCGTCTTCCTGTGGGAGACCGCAGTCACTGCAAGACTTGTACCTCTCCCATGTGTCACATGCACAGATTTCAGGATCATGAAGTTTGTGGTCTTATAATACCTAGGCACGTTAGATCCGAGTGCTGGCTTCACGCACGCGCAAATGCAATTGATATCACACCTGAGGGTTCTCTGCTACTTGGTTGCAGCTCTTCTCCGTATTGAGACGGAGAAGTTTTTGGTAAGAAGACTTGGTGTTTGCGTGAAGTCCAACAAGAGAAGCAAGACAGACGTAAAAGAGGTAGGCGTTAGGGCGATGATAAGGTGAAAGCTGGACGTCGATAGCAGTATGGACTAGGCATGACTGGATCATAAGACGGAACAGAGATGAGATGAGGTTGAGGTTTTCGAAGACGGGAGAATGCGATCCAGCCCAGTTCAAGCGGAGATCTTTATCCTGGAAAGCGTCGGCTGGGTGGCAATGCAGAGCCAGGTCGGTACTCCGCGACCAGCTCCTCCCGCGCAGGGCAGCTCGTCAGAGTCTGTGTGCGAGTTGTAGAGCCGGTCAGATGCAGTCAAGACACTTAGTGGGTCTCGGCGGGAGCAGCAGGGGTGCTGGCGTTGGCCTGGTGAACGGTCTTCTGGGTGGTGAGGAAAGCGGGGCGGATGACCTTGCTGTAGACCATCTTGGCACCCTGGGTCTGGGGGAGCATGAGCCAGACAATGGCAAGGGTCTTTATGGTGTAGTACCAGGGAACGTAGTAGAGGACGATGCTGGAGAAGGTCTCGAGGAAAGTGAACATGCCGAAAACAACCCAGTAGGTGAGCCACTGGATGTCATCCTGAGGCTGGGGGCTCTCAAGAGCCTTGAGGGAGAAGTAGGCGGGGATGAAGAAGCCGATGAGGTTGGTCAAGAAGCCAGCGGCACTGTAGGTCCCAAGAGAAAAAGCGGATAGAACAGAGGGAGGTGAACAAGTCAGTACGAGGTGTCCGAGAAGCTGAATAGGAGCCGGCTAGACAAGCTTGGCGGCATTTCCGGCATACTTACATGTTGAAGAAGACAAACTGTTAGAAGCCAGGACAAAGTCGACGTGTTCGAAGAGAACACGAGATAACAAGTAGATCGTCAGCAACTTGTATTCGAGATTGGATGTGGCCGCACAGCGGGACTAGGAGCGCAATCTACGTTCGACGCCTGTGTTGCGCGATTCCATCTCCAAGGGCCTGAATCGAAAGATTTTGTGCGCTGCCTGCCTAGTCTCGTGATTCCGGGCTGTGCTGCGTCGTTTTGATTTTGAGCTACTCACGAGAGTGAAGATACCGAAAGCACCAAGAGCAGCGTATGCCTTGGGGATAGGGACGGTCTGCTCAAACTTTTTGAGAGCGGGGTACCTGGAGAGCTGCGAGATACGAATGTGAAGTGCGGAGCATTTTTCAAGTTCAAAAGGGACGTTAAGGAAAGTCAGCGCACTGCTCAGTTTCATGAATGGCTCGACCTTACAATGAAGTTTGTACGAGTACTTACCTCCTTGTCGATCTGTGGTCAACCACAAAAAAAAAAAAGAGAAAAAAAATGTTCGAGCGGAACGGTGTCACAGTGGAAACGGCATCAACAAGAGCCAGATGAGAAAAGGAGAGCAGCGAATATCATGTTGCGATCGAGAAACGAGCGAGAAGAGACGTCGAGGACCGCAGAGACAGTAGAAAAGCGGAAGAAACAGCAGATTGGTTAGCAAAACTTTCTTCATTGTTGAGCAGATATCGACGAGCTTCGGCGTGTGCCGGCACAGCTCTGGCGTGCACGTTGGGGAAGGAAAAAAGCGAACCGAAACGAACCTGAGCGACAAAGTATTCCGCCTTCTGCTGGAGCTGTTGGAGTTGAGCGGCCATTTTGATTGTGTGTTGTGTGGGGTGAGACTCGAGAGAGTTTTGTGCGATTAGAGGATCGATTGAAAGAGATGCGACGTTGGGGTTGGGTTATGATATCAAAAGACGTGATGGTGGAAGTGGAGTAAGGGAGGCTGCGGAGAAGGAGGGATAGTTAGCCAAGTGTCTGTTTCTGATTCACTTAGTCAATCTGGGCGGACAAGAAGGAGATAAGATGGTTCGACTTTGAGTGGTGATAAGTGATCTCTAACAATCCAGGCACTTGGTCTGTCAAAGACCAAATCGGAGGTCGAACGCAACTAAGGAACATTGATACGCACAATCCACCTGGCTCATATACATACAGACACAACCCAAGCAAACATTATCGGCACAGCAGCACAAGCACAGCTAGCGTATCGCACGATGCCACTGTGAGCAGAGGCAGTCAGCGAGTTGGAAGCGGCAGAATAAGACACAAGTCAAGCCATGAGGGATACAAAAGGCGTCAGCGCACAGAAAACAGCCGGTTGCTCTCAGTCTTTCGATCGGCTTTCAGCTTGAACCTTTAACACACACTTTGAGGAATGGCCCATGGCCCGTGCTCACGTACAAGAGACAGGAAAACAATCGCACTGTCCTTGGCTTGTCTCACTGTGTGAACGCGTCATGTTGGTTTCTTCTTCTCCTTGCTTGCCTCCATTTGGAATTTGCCTTGTTGTTTTCGCTCTCAAATTTCAAAACTCTTTCTTGCACAGTTGTAGTCGATCATTTCAAATCTTCATGCGCAGCCTACTGCCACACGACGTAGGTCGAATACGAGCTTGCTCGAGAAGAATTGAATTGGTGCCAGTCAGCAATCCTCTTTTCTTTTTCTTTTTTTCTTTTCTTTTGGCTCACTTTTCCCCATGCTTCACTGCTCATTTCTGTGGACGGACCATCTCATTCGAGAACAAGAAGAACCTTTCAAACGGCCTCGTCAAACTTCCACGCTTTCCGACTGCAAGTCAAAGCATTCTAGGGCCCCTTTCTCGTGGCAAGTTGGCCTTCGTCGTCATCACTCATCACAGCGCCTTACATCGCAGCTACGGCTGATGCATAGAAAAGTTCCTCTTCGTCATCCGCACGAAATCATTTGATATACTGTACTGTAGGTTAGGTACCATCCATTATTGTTTGCTGATGGTTGGTGCCAAATGGCAGTCTCCTTGAGTTAGCAAGGATGGAGAAGCAAGAATCACTTGAGACCCATGTCCTTGAGATGGTTTCTTCGCAGTCGACCAGGATGGTCGGGTGCATTTTCAGGAACCATGATGTCTTTCCACACCTCTCGTAGTTGCAGCAGGTCGTTGATCGTGCCATCGCCGGCGCACGAGTTACCATCAGCACCATTTGCTTGAACGCTACCAGAAGCAGACTTGGCATCGATCAGAGTCTCAGGGCCATACTCGGATCCTACAAAGTGAATCCTGTAGATGAGCCCATCAGCGCAGCCCACCACAACACTCTCGTGATCCAACTCCATCGCCATTGGATTGCGTGCTGAAGTTGCTAGTTCTTGCGACTGCGCCTCCCACCCACCTCGAATTGCGACGGTAATCGCAGGCCCATCCTCTGACAAGGGCTCTTCAGAAGCAGGCCCAAGAGCTCTTGGCTCCGCGTTACTACCCTTGACAGAAGCAGTGACAGCGACGTTTTGCAACTGAATTGACGTCTTGCCATGGTCGAACGGCAGACTGCTTGCGTACAGTTGACGTTCCGCACCGGCACGACTGCTGAAGCGCGTCGAAGCAACAATGCGGCGCTTGGCCGGATCTACACATCCCACAGCTACGTCTGGCGTCTCCAACACCGAGACGACTCTTGGTGACGTCGACAAGTCTGGGCAGATACGGGTAGCGCCAGCTCCCGCGGCAGCAGCGTCGACCTCCGCCCTATCATCATTGCCACAGATCAGATCAGCAACGGATGCATCGAGCGTCACATCGTCTTGATCCGTAGCAGGTGTCGATGGGAACGACAGCGATGCGGCCGACGTGGAAGCGCTAACTCGTCTCGGCGTCGACGCTCCCGAACCTTGCCTGGCATCTTCGAGATCAGCGTTTGCCAATGGCCAAGGCTGCGGGCCTCCAATACGACGCGAGGTAGGGCTTGGCCTCGGTCGCGAAGGTGTAGACAAACCGGGTGCTGCGGACGTCTCGAACTTGGGCGGGGCTCCTAGTGACGCTCTGCCTCCTCGTGCCGGGCTGGCGCTCATCCCAGCGGAGCTACCGATAAGTGAGCGACGTGACGGCCGTGCATTGGTAATACCGCTGGTAGAGGACGTCGTGCTGATGTTGGAGTCGCGACGAGATCTCGCAGGCCTGCCAACGACAGGCAATGCGGCTGCCGTGCTGGCATTGCTCATCGTCGAGTCGCGCCGAATTCGAAGCGGGCTTAGAACTGAGCTCGCACTGCCGCCAGCGTTGCTCAGTCTTGACGACGCACTACGTCGAAGGCTCTCGGCGGTGAGTGCAGCCTGTGCCTCTCGTGCCGGTACAACATGTTTCCGCCATTCGAGATGCACAACGACATTCTTGGAGGCGACTGTCATCGTGTTGCCGTGAGCTGCAAACCATTCCAGCATCGATGACCCGCTCGACAGATCACCGAGACGAGCGCCCAAACCTAGATCGGCTCCTCCAAGCTTGGTCAACTGGAACTGGCCGATCATCTCGCGTCGCGGAATACTGAAACATCGGATCATGCCATCCACCGTGACCGCCACCAGCTTATCCGTATCGACAAGCGAGACACCTAGCGATACATTGCTCTGCTGTCCAAACCTCACAACTTTGGCGCCACTCCGCCAATCCCAGACAACGATAGCCTTATCCTGACCAACACTGACGAGGTAGTGCTGATTGATGGCGACGTTGCGAATGCCACGATTGTGACCGGAAAGCGTCTGGATGAGTTCCCAGCTTTTCATGTCCCACACTAGCACACGGCCTGTATCATACAGACCGGCGCAGAGTACACCCTCTTCGAGCAGAAAGTCGAGACAAGCGATCGCCTTTGCACGCAGCACCTTTCGACACTGTCCTGTGGAGATGTCCCAAACTCGGATGGTCTCGTCATAGCTGCCAGTCACGAGCGTCTTGCGTCCCTTGAGCTTCATCGCAGTGACGAATCCGGTATGCCCCTCGAATGTTTGGATGCTCTGTGCCAGTCCTTTGGCCCAGTTGCGTTCGCGGAAGAAGAGCCCCTTAACGAGCGGCTCCCAACCTTGCGGTTCGGTCGGAGGTACAAGCTTGACAGGGTCTGACTCGGTGAGAGCCAGAGCATGTGACCGCCACAGCTCGGGGTTTGCAGCGAACGAGTTCCATTTCTTGGAGACGTGGCGACAACGCAGCAGATCTTGAATGGGTAGCTTCTCAAAGATCTTCAGAGCAACCGAGTCGGGTAGACCGCTAACCACGTCGCGAGTCATGCGTAAGTGCCTCTCGAGCGTCTTGGACATGGCTGCAATATCCCCTGGTAGACATGCGCTGAGAATGATGCCGAGAAGCTGGATTCGTAGATGAGACGGCAGTTTCTGAAACTCTCGACGGATTGCTTCTTCGTCAAAGCCACTGCTATCTACCAAGCCGACGTGCTGAGAGCTCTGTCGAGGTTCTAAGGAAGCAAGGTTGAAGTCGGCAGCTGTCTTCCGATCAGCTTCGCTGGTAGGAGGTGGTGGCGGCAAGGGATCGTCTTCTTCGCGGAAGTAGATGCAGGAATGCCAGCCGAGCTCCTTTGCAGCGACGATGTTGAGCGAGCTGTCGTCGACAAAGTAGTTGCGTGTTTCTGGCGTGGCACCGACGACGACGAGGGCTGCACGATAGTAGTCGAGCTCTGGCTTGCACGCAAAGTCTGGCACAGCATAGTCGCAGTAGACGATGCCTTCCACCTGATCCTCCAGGTCCAGCAAGCGCAAGACCCTGTCGGCGTGAAATTTGTATGCGTTTGTGAGAGCGAAGACACGGACACGAGTGCGGTCGATGTCCGTCAGCAGGCGCTTGACTTGATGGTCCGGCCGCAGGATATCCTCGAGTGGCAAGCTTGCGTCGCATTTGCGGTCGTAGTCGAGCGGATCGATCTGATGATGCTTGACGAGGCCGCGGATAGCAAGGCCGTATGTCTTGTAGTAGGTGGTGTGAAGCGTCTTGGCCTCGTCTTCGCTGAGCCCCATGCCATGAAAGTAGGCGCGAATGCGCTCTGCCATGAGCTCAGCAATCTTGGTGCTGCGTTTGTATAGGGTGTTGTCAATGTCGAGCCAGACGATAGCTTCGTTGGTGCGGAGAGAGGGATCTGGCAAGCCAGAGTTGCTGCGCGGCTCGAAGCCGATCCGACTGGTGAGAGCTGCCAGATCGTCGGTGCTCGTACTCTCGTCTAGATGCGTATGCGATGGTCCTGCGGATTGTTGGATTGACGTTGTGTCATTGCCGTTGCTGCCAACGTCCTTGGGCGGCTTGTCGCCGTTTGCCGAGGTGTTTCTGACGCTGCGTCGAGCATCTTGTCCAGCTGAAGCTCTTGTTGCTGATACTGCGGCAGTCTTGTTTGTCGGTAGAATGGCTTTCGATGCGGAAGTTGATGCGGATGCGGCCGAGGGCTTTCTTGTTCGTGCAGGTGTAGCGGAAGAAGTCGCGCCAGTCGAAGGTTTCAATCGAAGAGGTGATTCGGTTGAAGCAGACTTTGACGGTGTCCCAGCATCCTTGGAACCTGACGAGGGCGCTCTCCGTGACGGTGATGCTTTGGAAGACGAGCCAAGCTCGGCCGCCCTGGACTCGACCGCCATGTTGCTACCACAGATGCTGTCCAGCGTCGAGGTCCTCCGCGAAGGTGCGTGAATTCGGGGCGCTGGCTACCTGATGTAGGTGTATGTCCCACACAACGAGTTGAGCGGAAGCATACAACAGTGTCGTGCGAAATTCGGTACAGTATTCGAGTTGACCCTGAACACAACGGAGGTGATGATGCATCATCTTGTGCAGCAACACGCTACACAAATTCCCAAAAAGGGTCTGTGCGCCGCTCTCTCAGGCCGGGAATCGGGAATCGGGAATCGGAACTTTTGACAGCTCCGCTCGGAGAGTGGGAAATCGGCGATGTGGAGTATTCGGCATGGTTCAGCATGGTTGCGTTTTTACAGCGTAGGCTCTTGTGTCCATCAAGCACGTTCGCCAGCCTTCAAGTCATATAGGGATGGCTGCCTCTCATACTTGGAACATCGATCTGCCTCTCATACTTCGAACATCGATCTGCCTGTAGCGTGGCACTTGGTGAAACATATTCCCCAGTGCAAAAGCCTCGCTCTTCACCATGTCCAGCACACCCCTTTCGATCTTCGTCATTGGTGGCCATGGCAAAGTGGCTCTCCACTTCACCCGCCAAGCAGCCGCGAGAGGCCACAAGATCTTCAGCATGATTCGACAACCCGAGCATGCTTCTGACCTACCAAGCGGTCCTACCTCCGATTCAGTCCAGCCTGTGATCGCTTCTCTCGAGCGGTCTTCGGTCTCGGACATTGCCTCTCTGTTCACTAAGTATTCGCCCAACATCATCCTCTTCAGCGCAGGTGCCGGTGGCAAGGGAGGTCCCGAGCGCACAAAGACTGTTGATGAGCATGGCGCTATCAAAGTCTTCGATGCTATCGAGCAAAGTGGCATTGCCAAGTCCGACAACTTTCGCCGCTTTCTCTTGGTCTCGGCAATCGATGTACGCGACAAGACCAAGCCTCCCCCTTCGTGGTACAGGAAGGAAGAGTAGGTATTGATCAGTCAGAGCACATGAGAGCCTGGCCATGGGCTCACAATTCCACTCTTGAATGTTCTCACAGTTTCGAACGCTCGGAGAAGACGCGGAACGCCATCGGAGCTTACATGGATGCAAAGTGTGAGTAGCCTTCTCAAATTCTCTCAAAACGAGCCTATACCAGCCAACGCTCGCACTGCTTCTAACCTCATGCTCATCTCCCACCGATGTCCGTCCCCACTCCTTCACCCACAACAGACGCTGCTGATCAGAACCTTTCTGGCCGATCCTCTTTCCCTTGGTTCGTTCTACGACCGGGAGGTCTGCTTGACGAACCAGGCAAAGGAAAGGTAGCTCTAGGAGTCCACCAAAGCCTCGTGCACTCTGTAAGTAGACTCCAGCAACACCCACACGACCTTGAGCATCCAAATTTCCTAACCTTCTGCTGAACTCTTCTTGTGGTTTGACTATTTGACGGCGACACTGCAGATCCCACGCGAAGATGTGGCTGCTACGCTTCTGGAAGTGGCGCAACTCTCCAAGGGGCAGGCAGATGGACTGATGCTTGACTTGCTCGCTGGTGACAAGAACATTTCCACATCCGTCAAAGAAGCTGTAGAGCGAGGTCGAACTGATTCTGAAGGATGATCAAAATTCACAAGCAACCAACAACGTCGCTCATGTATGTACCTCCTCTTAAGATCTCCTAAATCCATTCCTCACGACACCCAACGTCGCTTTGTCGCTCTCAGATCTTGTGTGGCCCGTTGCTAACAGTCGCTCCCACGGCGCGCGGTTGATGCATTCTCCGCTTACATGCAGCATGCTTTCTGCGCAAAGCTTGCGCCAAAGAAGGCGGAAACCCCCGATCCGAGCACATGTCATCGACTCTCAAAGAGTGCATGCGGCTAGTTTAGAGCAATGGTCTGTTGGAAGATTTAACTCTGATCGACACTTATCGGGAGATATCAGTCTAAGTACGGTGTTCAAGCTTTTGAGCTAAAACACTTATACTATATTGACATGAGGGAAGAATGTAGCGGTAGCCTTGAGCTCTCCGCTCATTATCTACAGCTCGCGCGTAAACTGTCCCGCAAATTCAGATGTCACCGCACATCACTCCAATGCTCAATAGCCATATGTCTTATTGCCACACTAGTGTAGGTCAAGCATAGGTTTGATACATTGGTTGTTGAGCATTGGAGTGATGTGTGGTGACATCTAAAATTGCGGGACAGTTTACACGCGAGCTGTATATACATTTGTGGTTTGTGGCTGACTGTGGGAGCGTTCCACCTAATGAGGAAGTATGGCAATGGCAACGGACGGGACCCAACGGTCCTGGATCTCCATCATATTGGCCCACCCGCTCTCCGATCAGATCGACTTTTCCTGAACCGTCATCAGATCGTGCTTTGCTGGATCGTTATCTCCAGCACGGTCTTGATGAACCGCAGCATTGGTTGTGCTGACGTGTTCTGGAGATCATGGTTCTGCAATGCTTCATTTCGGCCCATGGTGTGCCAGCGCAGGAGCCCCTTGAGATCTTCATTTCGGAACCCACTGACAGTCCCGAGCGCCTTCCGAAGCAATTTTTTAGTGGTTTGGCAGAGGAACACTATCTTTTTGTTTCGAGGTGAGGCCATCTTGCTGTACCGAGATCTTAATCACCATAAAACTC
This sequence comes from Ustilago nuda, assembly GCA_022963125.1. Lineage (NCBI taxonomy): Eukaryota > Fungi > Basidiomycota > Ustilaginomycetes > Ustilaginales > Ustilaginaceae > Ustilago > Ustilago nuda. The sequence continues at coordinate 356,667 of JALCUS010000021.1, forward strand.
TAGAGAATATCTAAGGACAATGTACCACTTCGATCTTTGCCTTTCATCCTTTCTTTCCTCTTCCTCTCTTTTCCCACACAACCTTCCCCTCCCTGTTGACAACAAACAGGCCGTTGAAATGTTGTCGCACTCGTACTTTCTGGCGTGCTTTATCACCCTCAACTTCCTCTCGAACTGGGGTAGAGCTGCTCCGGTGTACGAAGAGGATCTCCATGTTTCCAACAGCTTCAAGTCCTTCCTCGACGGCAAATGTCAAGCTCCCAAATTACCTGGCATTGACCCACTTTCTGGTTGTCCTAAAGACACCATTTTCGTGAGTCAAAAACATCCTTCTGCCAGGTACAGAACCATCAATTCGGTCTTGAATGCTCTGTAAGTATGCCGTCAGCATCATCAGTCCTTCGTCTATCACAGGCCTTCGGTTTCAAGACAAGACGCGTAGCGACAACCAATAAAGCCAACATAAGTTGTCGAGCTGACGCTCTGATTGCCATGATCTCCATGGCAACTCCTTTTCGATTACATAGCCCAGATGATGGAACTTTAAAGAATATCTTGATCGACCAAGGTATTTACCAAGAGAAGGTTATTGTAAGGCGAATCAGCCCCACTATCTTTGCTGTAAGTAGCCTCTGTGGCTCGTCCCCTCAGACACGTCATCACGACTGCTGACCACCGCCCATATTTCATCTATCTGAACGTATTGCAGGGAGTGACGCCCAACAATCGCGACCCGAGCGCGAACCGCGTTCAAGTATGGCAGTCATCCTACGTCAATCAGAGTGATCCAACCAACACGATGCACAATTGTGATGCTGTTGTTTTGGGCATCGGCACTGGTGCTGCAGCCAGCAGCTCGGACTTCAAGGCTTACAACATCAACTTTGTCCAGCGTCAATTCTTCAAGGGTCAGGAGGTGACACAGTACCAGCTCGGCCCGGCTGCGGCGCTCTGCGTTCAGAACTCAAATGCTTCATTCTATGGATGCGGGTAAGTTTGCTTGCATGATAGCGTGACTTGGAACGAGAGCTGATGAGTTTTCTACATCTCTACTTGGTCAAGATGACAGATTCTCGAGTTTTCAAGACACGATCTACGTTGGCCCGCGCTCGCAAGCCTTCTTCTTCAAATCCACCGTCAAAGGCATGACTGACCAGCTCTATGGCCATGGCAAAGCATGGCTCGAACAGGTCTCTCTCCTTTCCCGAGGTTGTGGTGGAGGCATCACCGCATGGCGTGGCGATCCCGTAGATCCCCTTGTCGGCGTTTATATCAGCAATTCAAACATTAATCGCTCTCCCGATGCATCCACGCTCAAACCCATGGAGAAGGCATGCTATCTCGGACGACCCTGGAACGTCTACAGCCACTCGACTTACTTAAACACTTACATGTCAAACATCATTGCCGACGCAGGATTCAAAGTCTGGTCCAAGAGGCTGAGCAACTTTGACCCCAGGCTGACGAGGTTTGCTGAGTACAGATCATTTGGACCAGGTGGATACAGGGGGAACAGGGACTACCCCTTGAAGAAGGCACTGACCGACAAGGAGGCCAAAGGCATCACGTACAAGAAGGTCTTTGGTGGCTCGACGCCTTGGATTGACTCGAAGACGATGAAGAATTGGTGAAGGCCCTCTCCGTTCTCTGAATCATCAATCTTTGATGGTCTTAGTGCTCCACCAGGACAGTTGCACTGCCTCATTCATACACACCCCACTTTGCAGACATATAGATCTCAAGCATGGACCCTCCGCTTCTACTTTCGGTTTCTACTCTAATCGCAACCTTCATAACGGTGATCTGCTAGATAATGCATTGCAAACGATGACTTGTGATGACGTGACGATGAGACTGCGAAGAGTGCTGATTTACTTTCAGCGCCTCTTGCCGAGAACCTTGATCGCGCTGGCCTTGATGACACTGGCAGCCTTTTCCATCTCCTTCTTTGTGAAAGCGGCGCTGACAGCAACACGAATGTTGGGCCTTGACTCGAGCGTGGTTTCCAAGACCTTCGGGTTGATGCTCGGCAAACGCTTCATACGAGAAACAAAGATGCCATGCTCAAGCGCATCATCCACGATAGCCTGAAGGAGACGCATCTGCTCATCGACGGAAAGGTCGTGCTGGAGCGGACCTGCAGCAGCAATGCGCTTCTCGTCATTGCTGTTGGATAGCGTCAAGCTGACGTCACCGACAGAGAGCCTGTTCTTGCCCTTGTCGAACTTGTCAGCGGGGGTATCAAGGTGTCGGTTGGTCTTGCTGCGGATCTGAATGTGGACGAGAGGGCTGCGTGGATCACTCGAGATGCGGAGAGACTCGACGTGATCCAAGATAGACCGGAGCGCCTTGACGTTCTCGTGCAGTGTAGTGAGGATGGATGGTTGAGAGACCATGTACGAAATCGCGGTGCTGGTGGCGACGGCGAGCAATGCTGGTAAGGCGGCGGAGAAGACGAATGAAGTACCGTTGATACGCTGGTGGAATACGACCTCATCGGAGCCGGCACAGAAGCCTCCGGCAGATCCGAGGGTGTTAGCCATGGAACCAACGAAGATCTCAATCTCAGAGGCAGGGATGTTGTACAGCTCGGTGAGACCTCGGCCAGTAGCACCGACAGTACCGAAACTGATGCTCTCGTCGAGGATAAGACGGAATTTGTGCTTCCTCTTGAGCTCCTGGATCTTGGGAAGGTCGCAAAGCGCGCCATCCCCCTCAAAGAGGCCTTCAGTGACAATGAAGCGACGGGTAAGAGGACCATTTCTGCGCTTCGTGTCGCGCTTCACCTGCTCGAGAGTTGCCTGAAGTGAGTCCATGTCGTTGTGATCGTACCAGTAGACGGTGGAACGCGAGATCTGAATACCTTTTTGGATTGCATAGTTGACACCACGGTCGGCGACGATAATGTCACCTCGTTTGGAGAAGGCAGGGATGACGGAAGAGACGGTGCTGAAGCCCTGACTGTAGATGATGCAGTTCTGTGTTCCAAGAAAGCGAGCGATGTCGGCCTCAAGCTGCATGTGAACATCGATGGTACCGTAGAAGCCTGGCGGCGAGCAACTACCAACACCGTAGTTTCGAAGCGTCTCGATGGCCTTCTCCTTGACTGCCTCGTGACCTGCAAGATTGGTGAAGTTGTAGCTTGCCAGATTCATGACCTGAGTAGGCTTGCCCGAGTTGTGCGAAGGAAGGCTAATCTTTGGCCTGCTGCTAGCGCCACCAACGATGATGGGGATGGATGCAAGCTCTCGCGACTCGGCCGGTGTCAAAGGAGCACAGAGAGGCTCCGGCTTGAACTCGGCGACGAGGTCATCGATCTCTTTAGGCAAGAGGTTGACAAAGTTCTTCCCACTGGCGCCACCACGTGTCCTGCTTTGGAGAACTGTTCTCAATGCAAACAGGACGAGGAAGAGTTCGAGAAGGGATCGGATGGGGTCATTTTGGTAGCTACTGGCGACATATCTTGCAATGATGGCGCTTCCTGGGATCTTTTTGAAGTTGTCCGTAGCAAATGTGACGGCCTTTTGAAAGTACTCTGTTGCCGCCGAAGCGTGTTCGGGTGGTATCGCTTGGCTTGCCATACTGAAAGCGCCAAGGAAGTGGTGCGTGGAATGTGTCTGCGGAAATGCAAGCGGGACCAGAAGTTGTTGCTGAGCCTTATATGCTTGAGACAGGACGCAAGCTCGATCGATACTACGTGCGAGCTAAGCGTTAGGAGTGATGGGCCTTGTCGACAGTCGGACTGAGGCAGCGAGGTAGGAAGGGACGATCTGGTCAGAAGGAAAAAGAGACTCGGGTTGTAGCAATTTATTGTACGTGTAGTTACCCGAGGCCTGAACCAAAGCTCGAATCTCGATTCCGAGCATCCAACAAAGCATACGCTCGCAGATCGCTTTGGCAAGGACTTTATCGTACGAATGGATAGATGCGCAATTTTTCAATGGTGAGCGAAGCGGCACGTGACCAACGTGCCGCTCCTCCTTACTCGAGTTATGCAATTTAACAATCTTTTCCTCCTTTTTCCAACAATTTTCATGCGTCGTCAAGGGCGATAACTCACTATTGCCCGCGGAGCAACCCTTTCTAACTCAACTGGACGTGGTTTTTGGTCTTAGATTGCGAGATCCAATTCGGGATTCGGCGTTTCAGTCTAAAGAAAACCAAAAGGGTAAGTGGTGTGAGTTAGGTAGGCTCTCACACTCTTTTTCGAATGCGCAACGCGGTTGCTTCATTCGGCCGGTGATCGATGCGGGCAAAATTGGTATGAATGGATGGATATCATTTCTTTCGCCCGACTCGTCTCCATCCTTACAACTTCTCCATTACGAATTGCACCCTGCACCAACTGTCTTCACAGATCCACTTTGGGCTTGAATACCTCGGCACCCTGTCCAAGAGCTTCTCACGCTATTCCGTTGGTCAACAGGCTTCGCTGCAGCAACTCTACGGCTCGACTCGACATACGTACCTTGTCGGAAGGTCGAGGCGATCAAGGGCTACTACCACCGAGCTTGTGCAACTTTGACTGTTCGAGTATAGAAAGCGCGTTTCAAATTCCCTGCTGTCGCGCTCTGCAACCCATAACGCGTGGGAAGCAAATCTAGCGTTAGATCCATCCGCCGTTTCGTCCTATAGCCTCTCTATCGGACGGTAACCCCGGACTCTTGTTCGTTTTACCCCACTCGCCTTCGCTTTTGTTCAGCTTCTTCGCTGCAGCATCCCTTGCTCGACGTCACGTCGCTCAGCTTTCCGCCTCCATCCTCCGCCGCTCGTCGACGGAATCACCAGGCGCACATCCTTCAGCGCCTGCCACCATCGGGAGCTCCTGGCTGTAGAAACCGTCATCGTTTGGGCCCCGGCAGAGCCACTTCGACCTCATCTATCCACTGACGCACAGTTCAGCATCTCCCTCCTCACCATGTCGGACCACCAAAACCCGGACCAGCCTCTCCAAGAGCTGGCAACCGCAGCTCAGCTCGATGAGGAGCTCGAACAGCAGCAGCAAAAGGAACTCGAACAACGCCAGCGGCTCCTCCAGCAACAGCAGGCCGAAGTCGAAGCGCGTCGACAAGCCGAGGCACTGGTAGCAGATGTACAGCATCAAGCCTCTTCCTCTGCGCCTAGCGCTTCCGGCATCCACCAATCCACCCCCACCGCCCCTACATCCGAACAGCTCGCAGCCAGCTCTCTAGGTGATGTCGATGCCGTCATCGCCGCTGCAGTCAACGCATCCAAGAAGCACGCCGAGCAGGAGCGTCTACAGGAGCAGCAGCAGCGCGCCGCCCAAGCGGCCCAAACCGCCAATGATGGTCACACTTCATCAACAGCCATGGACGTAGACCCCGCTTCTCAATCGCAAACGCAACATGCAGGCACAGCAGCAAGCGCCGAAACCAGTACCTCTGCCAACCCTCAAGGCCAGTCTGACATTGACCCTACCGCTGCCGCCGTCGCTGATGCCAACAGATCGGGAGCTCCGGGCGACAACACTGCAGGAGACGAGTCGATGCGCGATCCAGACGCATCTTTGATGACCGATGGCGGCTCTCCTACCAAACAGGACACCGACGCTTCCATGAGCATCACTGGCACACCCAAGTTCAAGAAAGAGCGAGCCAAACCCAAGCCGCGATCCAAGTCCGCTACCAAGATCACACGATTCCGTAAGATTACCAGTTGTCTCCAGTGCCGCGAAAAGAAGCAAAAGTGCGATCGCGTCAAACCTGTCTGCGGCAACTGCCGCGAGAATCCCGCCGATGACCCCTGCCACTACGTCGATGACCGCAAGCGTCCTGGCTCCGATGACGAAGACTTTGCTGGCGACTCTTCAATAGGCTCACCCATGGTCCGCAAGCGAAAAGAGCCTGAGGATGGCCCTGCTGCCCGACCCAGCAATGGTCGTATCTTCAAGCGTGCAGACTTTCCGCGCGTCAATGACCGTCGTCAAGCACTCATGATCCAGACACGCCGCGAAACGGTCGAGAAACTTGAACAGGTCGGTAGGGACCGATCTCGTGACTTCAACACTCGTGTCAATGCTGCACGAGCCGCTGCCATTGCTGATGTCCTCTTTGAGAGTGCTATCACACTTCCTACCACAGATGAGATTTCGGCATTGCTGTACACATACAAAACCCAGGTCGAGCCCTTCGTCAATGTCGTCGTTATTGACATCAACATTGCCCGAGTTCAGAGCTTCCTCCGATGGTGGCATTCCAAGCCCACCACCATGCCTGCGGACCCTCCGCTCGTCCCGCTGCTTCTCGTCATTCTCGCGCTCACACTGCAAGTCAAACGCAACTCACCCGAATTCGAGGGGCACAACCTGAGGAACTTCATGCCCATTCCCGGCATCGAGTGCTCGGACGAGCGTACCTTGCTCAGCGTCGCAGGTCACTGCATCGACGCTCTCCAAATCGCCTGTCCGTCAGCATGGTCGAGTGCTTTCCAGGCACCCATCGACCTCACTAAGGCATCCTTGCTCCGCGGCATTTGGCATCTCAACGAACTTAATCTCCAGTTCGCAGGCACATGTTTTGCCCTCACCACACGTCTGGCCCATGCCGCCGGTCTGCACCGCGACCCAGAGCACTGGTCTGGTATGCGTATCGAGGAAGCACAAGCGCGCAGGAACCTCTGGTGGAACATCGTCTTCTTTGAAGTGGCACACGCTCACCGCATCGGTCAGCCGCCGTGTCTGACGCACGAGGGCTTTGATACCCAATACCCCGACGACTATGGTGCCCTCTATGCCATGTATGAACGTGCCGGCCTTGCTGACCCTGATCCCAGTCGCACCATCCTTCCACCTGGTGCGACCGCTTTGGTGCCACGCACACCAAACCAGACCAACTTTGACTATCACTGGGCTCGATTCCGTATCTACCACATCTTCCTCCGTCAGAGTCAGCAGCTCTTCCGCTTCGGCATCTCATCGCCACCGGATCCGAACCTTAACGATGAATACGCAAAGTGGCGCGAAAACCTGCCCGAGAAGCTCAAACTACACTTTGAGCGACGTGCTAAAGGTTCTGTACGACCGCATGAAGAGCTGTTGGCCCAGGTTGCATCCCAGAAGTTCTACAACCGAGTCTATGACCCTAAGATCACCGAGGAGTTACAGGACTACCAACAAGGATACAGCCTCGAGTTTATGTACCATCAGTGTATGATCACCTTGCATCGACCTTACATTGACGAGCAGGGTGCATGGAAACCGCCCGAGTCGGTGCAAAAGTCGCTCGAGGTCTGTCTGCAATCCGCCGAGGCACTCATCAACACGGTCGAAGATGTGCTCGCCACATTGCCGGCCAACAGCATGTACAACCAGTGTGCTTACTTTGCCTTCAATGCCGGCCTCATTTTGGCCATTCACTGCAAGCTTGATCCTAGCTCGCAGGTTCATCGACCTCACATCCAGAAGGCCCTCGACTTGCTCGACACGCTCTCGAGCATGGCAAGACTCACCAATGTCGCTGAGCAGGCCGGTCGATACAGCTCGACGCTCAAGCAGATGCTACATGGCATCGGCGGCGACATTGCCAACCTGGCCAAGTCGGGTGCTTCCTCTTCGACCGCCGCACCAAGCAGCGCCAATCAGAACGGCGACAATAACGGCGCTGGCCAAGGCAAGGGCGATTCAACGGACTCAACACGCGATGGAGCGATTCTCGGAGCCCTCGATCCATCATTGGGTGGAGACGAGGGCAAGGAGAGCAACAACACCAGCGCTCGCACCGATCTTGACGGGGGACCTGACCGCATCCCAGCATTCTTGCTTCCCTTTGTCGGTCTGCCCACCGATCCCAACAACCTTGGTCCTCAGAGGGGCAACACGTTCTGGAGCGAGTCGCTGCTCGACCGGCCAATGGTTGGAGTCCCTGTTGCTTACCCAGTAGGCTTCGGTCAGAGTATCCTGTCCAGCTCGGATCGGCAAAATGGAGACAGCTGGCATCCCGCTCAGCAGGAAGGCCAAGCAGATGTCGCTAGCGGACATGGTAGTGATAATGCAGGTGGAGAAGCTCAGACACAAGCCAACAATGATATGGCGCCTGAAGCGGGTGCAGAAGACGGCGATAGCGGCGATAGCGGCTCTGGAGATGCTTCAGCAGAGGCTTACAACCTATATGAACTTTTGGGCAGCCGTGAATTGGGCACAGACATGCCGGATCGACCCATGTCATTCTCGCAGCACTACAACCACCAAAACCCAACGCGAGGCGACCAGGCCCCTTCACAATCATATCGCGCCTACGTGCAGAGCTCGCTGGCAAGAACCTACGACCAGCAGCAACAACAGCAGGGCAAAGCCGGTAGTGAGGGCGGAGACAAGGGCGAGAACGGTCTCGGTGCTGAACAGATGCCAAGCGAAAGCGCACTGAATGCTGTAGCTGCAGCAGCGGCTGCGGCTGCATCTGCAGAAGCGGCCGAGGGCAAGGAAGGACTGGACCCGAGTGCACAGGGCAACAACTTGGCCGGCATGTGGTACGCTTGGGAAAACTTTTCTCAGATGCTCAACAACCGTCAGTGATCCGAAGCTCATAAGCTCTTCTTTGTAACTTTAACGAAGAAGGTGATCTGATTTGTATCATTATGCTCTCTTTTGATATGGTCATTTGTTCTTGTTAGTGACTCTCGTTGATGTCGATATCGAATACATGTGTCGGATCGATCTGTGAAAGTCGCCGTATGAAAGTGTGTCAGAAGAAACAGCGAGGGCTTGTCAAGCCTTGACAAGACGTCCGACGGCGTGCGGAATGAGATCGGCCGTTGTCTATCGGGATTGCAACAGGAGGGGGAGAAAGCAGATTGGGGTGGTCAGTGGCATTATAGCAGCCTAATGTGGTGCGTAGAGACATGTTACTCACCTCGTGGACAGGACGCTTGATATCAATGGCCTTCCAGCCACCGATGTCTCTGAGCCAGTCGCCAGAGTCTCTGGTCAGCTCACATCCTCCGAAGTTGCGTGACCAGATGGGAGTCCAGACTGTCTGAATGATCCTAGCGAGTGTATGCTTGCTGCCGACGTGCTCGAATAGAATGATCTGTCCCCCTGGCTTCAAAAGGCTTTGCAGGAAGTCCAGGTGAGCTTTGGGGTCAGGGATCGAGCACATCACTTGGAAGAGAACGATGGTGTCGAGCGAAGCAGGTTCAATGCCTGCCTGCAGCAACGCAGGCCGGCTCGTCTTGTCCAAGCCGACAGGGATGACCGTGCTCTTCTTGGACAAGTTCAGCTTGTTCAGCTTTGCGATGAGCTGATTGCGCAACGGCTCGTACGGTTCGAGACAGAACAGGCGCTCAATCTTGTCCGCATCGTAGTGACCCACGGAGTCGCCAGCTCCAGCTCCGATCTCAAGAATTCGTCCGTAGGCAGAGGAGAGGAGAGGTTGCTTGATGTTCTTGTACATCTCATCGGAGGCTCGAAGGACTGGACCGAAGCCGTTAGCAAAGATGAGCTTCTGCCAGTGGAATGGGTTGATCAGGTTGAGCGGGTGCGGGTGACGGAGCTGTTCGAAGACAGCACGGGGGAAGCCCGAGAGGTAGAGCTTGGTGATGATCAAGTAGGGCACGAGGTTGGCCATGATGAACTCAAAGATCGAGGCCGGACGGGCCGGTTTGGCGTGGAGGTCGTCGGGATAGCTCTTGACCATGTTGCGTGCAATATGCATTGACGCCACGCGTTGTATCTGGCAGAGAGGGGTGAGAGAAGGTTTGCACAGGACTGCTCGAGAAGATGCCAGCCTATATATGTGTTGGTGGCCAAGGTATAGGGCTGAGGACAGAAGCCATTTTGAGGCTCGTGCAAGTTGGGGAAAGAGAGAGTCCTGCCTTTTGAGAGCGGTGGCGGGATGGACGTCGTTTGATAGCCGCCTTGTGGAGACCTTGTTGACAGCTGCTGCCGAACTCAATCTCACAATAGCTTTGCAGGCATACAAGTGATGCAATGTGAAGAAGGTTTGTCCCGATAACTGACGATCGGGAAGAGTCTGAGTACGATGTCACTAGTGCTCTCGGCTTGATATATATATATATTTGCGTGGTACCTGCCAAAGGTGTGGAGTACTTCTACTTAATGACGATGTCTGACAACGAGCAGGACTGTGTTGTACCCGATCTCTTTTCAGATCGGTTCCACCAAATCTCCGAATAGATTGACCTGGCCCGATCTCTTCGCAATCGGCTTACGTCAACCTTCGTCATCGTAGTGGATCGATACCTTTGTCAATAAGGGCGTCTCGGCGACCAGCTCTCGTTCGATCCTCGCCCATGTTGCTTTCAGCAATAATGCTTGTCCCGTGTCCTTGCACCAGAAAGGACCTGGAATTGTGGAGACGGAATCCTGCTGAAAATCGATTGCATCGGCGTACACCTAAATCAATCTGGCCGATAGCCCGATGTGACTTCCCTCACAGCTTGCTTGGGCGAAAATTTCCAACGAGTCAGAAGAAGCGCATGCAACGTTAACCTGACACAAGGAATGTGAACCTCGTGTTCTGCTACTGTCTCGATACCATCATCCCCCTTCGAGTCACTGCTCACCATACGCTCGCTTCGGCGCCACCTGCCTCGTACAACAGCTACTATACCACTCAGAGACACTCAGCACCTCGCTGTGACGTCCTCGCTTCTTCACGGACCTTCAATCACATCTACAGAAAGACGGATAGGCAGTCCATCGTGCATGCTGCCTCGGGCACGGTTCCTTTGTTCCCTCGTTCCCAAGTCTCGTCAGATTCCCGCGCTCGCATCACGCATCAACTCCAGCCCAATATCTCTTCAACCTGCTCGTTTCACGCTCTCAACGCATTCTCCCGTCAGGATCCCCTTCCAATATCTTCGCACAATGTCTTCGTTAGCAATACCAGGCGTCCCTGAGCAGCCTCCAGCGCAGGAGAATGCCGCCAATACCGACACCCCACTTGGCCCTGATGGCCAACCTATGACAAAAAGTGCGATGAAAAAAGCCGCGAAGCTCGCCGAAAAGCAAGCCAAGCAAGCTGCCAAGGATGCTCTCAAGAGCGGCAAGCCCGCCCAGAACGCTCCCGGTACCGCCGCAGCAAAGAAGGAGAAGCCTAAGAAAGAGGTCAAGGAGGAGCCCGAGTACGTCAACAGCACCGTTACTGGCGAGAAGAAGGACCTCTCCCAGCCAATGGAGAGCGGATACAACCCGCTCCATGTCGAGCAGAGCTGGTACCAGTGGTGGGAGAAGTCTAACCACTTCAAGCCCGCAGAACCCACAGAGTCCGATCCATACAACTCCGAAAAGACATTCGTTGTCCCTGCGCCACCTCCCAACGTCACTGGCTCGCTTCACATTGGTCACGCCCTAACCATCTCTATTCAGGACACCTTGATTCGATGGTACCGCATGAATGGCTTCAGGACGCTCTTCAACCCTGGTTACGACCACGCCGGTATTGCCACCCAGAGTGTCGTTGAGAAGCGTCTTGCCAAGACCGAAGGCAAGTCGCGCTACGACTACGGCCGTGAGAAGTTCCTCGAAAAGGTCTTCGAGTGGAAGGATGACTACCAAGCCCGAATCTCCAACCAGATGCGTCGCCTTGGCGCCTCGTACGATTTCTCCAGAGAAGCATTCACCATGGATGCTTCTCGCTCCAAGGCCGTCACGGAAGCTTTCGTAAAGCTCCACGAAGACGGTATCATCTACCGTGCCAACCGTCTCGTCAATTGGTGCTGCAAGCTCCACACCACCCTCTCCAATCTTGAAGTCGACCAGAAGCAGCTCAATGGTCGCACATTGATGAACGTTCCCGGCTACCCTGCCAACGAGCGCATCGAGTTTGGTGTCATTGTCAGCTTCGCTTACCAGATCGAGGGCAGCGACGAGAAGATCATCGTCGCCACCACCCGTCCCGAGACCATGCTTGGTGATACCGCCGTTGCCGTCCACCCCGACGACCCGAGATACAAGCACCTTCACGGCAAGAACGTCGTCCACCCCTTCGTCCAGGGCCGTAAGATCCCCATCGTTGCCGACTCGATCATTGTTGACATGGAGTTCGGTACTGGTGCCGTCAAGATCACCCCTGCTCACGATCCCAACGATTACGAAGTCGGCAAGCGCCATGACCTCGAGTTCATCAACATCCTCAACGACGACGGTAGCCTCAATGAGAACTGCGGCGAGTTCGCTGGCATGAAGCGTTTCTCTGCCCGACGAGTTGTCATCGACAAGCTTAAGGAGATTGGCAACTACATCGAGACAAAGGACAACCCGATGACTGTTCCCATCTGCTCTCGATCTGGCGATGTGATTGAGCCCATAATGAAGCCTCAGTGGTGGGTCAACTGCAAGCCCCTTGCTGCCAAGGTCATCGAGCGTGTCCGTGCTGGCGAGATGACCATTGTCCCCAACGTCTCCGAGAAAGAGTTTTTCCGATGGATGGAAAACATCCAGGACTGGTGCATTTCTCGTCAGCTCTGGTGGGGTCACCGATGCCCCGTCTACTTTGTCAACATTCAGGGCGGCTCTCAGGACCGCAGCGACGAGAAACTCTGGGTTTCTGGCAGGACATACGAGGAAGCTCAGGAGCGTGCAGACAAGCTCGCAAACGGCAAGAGCTTCACCCTGGAGCAGGATGAGGATGTTCTCGACACCTGGTTCAGCTCTGGTCTCTGGCCCTTCTCTATCATGGGCTGGCCTGAAAAGACAGACGACTTCAAGCACTTCTACCCCTCTTCGTTGCTCGAGACCGGTTGGGACATCCTCTTCTTCTGGGTGGCGAGGATGTGTATGCTTGGTGTCTACCTCACCGGCACTCTGCCGTTCAAGGAGGTCTTCTGCCACGCCATGGTTCGTGACGCTCACGGACGAAAGATGTCCAAGTCGCTCGGTAACGTCATTGACCCTCTCGACGTCATTGAGGGTATCACCCTCGACGGCTTGCACACCAAGTTGAAGGAGGGCAACCTTGATGACAAGGAGATCGCCAAGGCCGCTCAGGGTCAGAAGAAGGACTTCCCCAAGGGTATCCCTCAGTGCGGTACCGATGCTCTCCGCTTCGCCCTCTGCGCCTACACCAGCGCCGGTCGTGACATCAACCTTGACATTCTCCGTGTCGAAGGTTACCGCAAGTTCTGCAACAAGCTCTGGAACGCCACCAAATTCGCTTTGCTCAAGCTTGAACCTATTGCTTCCTTCCAGCCCACTTCGAGCGAGGAGCCAAGTGGTGATGAGTCGCTCGTCGAGAAGTGGATCTTGCACAAGCTCAACAATGCTAGCAAGACTGTCAACGAGTGTCTCAAGGAGCGCAACTTCATGGCTGCCACCTCGGCTGTCTACAACTTTTGGCTCTACGAGCTTTGCGACGTCTACATTGAGGCCATCAAGCCCATCACTGACCCCTCGGCTTCGGATGTCAAGGCACGGGCCAGCGCTCAGCAGACCCTTTACACCTGTCTTGATTCCGGTCTGAAGTTGCTTCACCCCTTCATGCCCTTCGTTACCGAGGAGTTGTGGCAGCGATTGCCTCGCCGTGCAGGTGAGAAGGCTGAGAGTATTGCTCTTGCCAGCTACCCCGTCTACATGGCCAGTCGTGATGACACCACTGCAGAGGCTTCGTTCGAGGAAGTCTTTGCTGCCGTCCGCGCGATCCGTGGTATGTGTACGGATTACAACCTCCTCAAGGACGTTCAGGTTTTCCTCGAGACCTCGGACGCTTCGTTCCAGCAGACTCTCAAGGACTCTTGCGAGGTCGTCACAACTCTTGTTAAGGGTTGCACCTCGGTCACTGTTGCCCCCAACGCCTCTGAGGTCCCCAAGGGTTGCGCTGTCTCTTCGATCTCGTCTCGCCTTAATGCACACCTGTTGATCCGTGGTCTTGTTAACATCGACCAGGAGTTGGCCAAGCTCGACAAGAAGTTACAGCTCAACGCCGTTGGTATCGAAAAGATCTCGGCCCCAATGAACAAGCCTCAGGAGTGGTCGCGAATGCCTCAAGAGGTCAAGGACTCCACCGCGGAGAAGTTAAAGAACTTGGAGGCTGAGAAGCAGGCTATGCTTGCCGCCAAGACTCAGTTCGAGAGCATTCGCGATGACTAAAAGCCCGTCCGACTTTGTAGAATGGATCGATCATTTCAATAGCATTCTCAGGATCACCATCTATTTCTGTCAAGCAAGCTAATCAACGTGAGACATTCGTCACAAGCCTGCCTGAATGGCAGACTCGCCATCCGACACTCCGCAACTTGACCGACTTGAATTCGATCAACTTCTTCACCCTTTGTCTCGCGACGGAATACTTGGAAGCTCTGACGCTTTGTCGAGATGGGAGATACGAGATTGCCACAAAGCTCCACCTTGGTTCAGACGTTCAATCGATGAACACACAATCAGACTCGAGGAATGAATTTACCGAAGCTGTGTGCATGCTATGCATTGGCCATTTTTGGATGTGTGTACGTGGTGTGAGTGAGTCCACATGAGAGTTTATATGCAGGCGAGAGCTGAAAGGTGTACCTTTGACGATGCGATCAATGAGTGGGGCGGGAGAGACACACGTTGCGATGCCTCTGACCCTTTACACCTGAATGGAGAGGACTATGGGGAATCAAACCCCGAACATGCTAGAAGGGATGGAATCAGTATACAAGAAGATGGACGGGGAATGATGGTGAAAGATGATGGGTGATATGAGGACAAGAAGGAGGAGCGCATTTACTGCTTGCCCTTGGAGGCCTTGAGACGACGAACGTAGAACTCAAGCTCCTTGCCCTCAAGAATGTAACCGTCGCAGCGACCAGACTGGCCGGGGCGCGACGAGACAGCGGCGTAGAGACGACCGGCACCGAACTGCTGCTCAACGAGCGAGTCGAGCTTGGACTCCTTGCGACGGTTCTCGAGCTTGCGGGTAACGCTGTTGGAGAGCTTGGCCTCGTCAACGTTGGCCTCAACGGCACCCTGACCGGCAGCACGACGCTTGGTGGTAACGGGCTGGCCGTAGTGCTTCTCGTAAGCCTGGCGGAAGGGGGTAGCGTCGACCTGGACGATGCAGCCCTTGACGAGAGTGTTGGTTCGGACAAGCTCGTTGTTAGAGGCGTTGTAGACGACACCGAGAACACGGGTCTTGGCAGTGATGTGCTCGGAGCCCCAAGCAAAGTTGCCGGACTCGAGACGGAGAGCACGGTGCTTGAGGTTACCGCCACGAACACGGACAGTGTGGATGCGCTTGGCGCCAATACGGGTGTTGGCAGCCTGACGACCGAGCTCGAAAGCGCGCTTCTTGCGGTAATAGGCGCGGCGAGCACCGGTAGCCGATCGCTTGTGTCGCGAGTCACGAGTGATACCCATGTTGAATCTGACGGTGCAAGATAGGAAGAGTCGAGATGATGGTCGAAGTGCAGTGGTGATGGTTGAAATACGAGTAGGCGTTGTTGACGATGAGAGATGGAGGGATGGAGGGACAGAAAAAAATATGGAAGATTACAAGTCAGTTTTCCGAAGCTGTGCAAATTATGATCGACTGAAGCAAGCGAACCGATCGACCGCAAAGCCAGACGAACAGAGACGACCGAAGTTGCGCTATATATAAGATGTCTGCACTCTGATTGCTGGTGTGCTGTGTCGTAAAAATGTCCATGCTCCGTGCTGAAACGGTGTGCTGGGGTTTTCGGCTAAGGGGAGAGGGGTCAATCCTGACGCCTAATGAGACCGAACCCTTCGCCTCAAGCGAATCCAGACAAGCCAAGATGGTGTTTTGCCTGACAATTGTCCTTGCAGCTACTCCACTGGTGATAAGAGCGCTGATGTTTGATGCTGATCAAGAATACTACCGTCTGAGGTTCGTGTCAAACGATAAAAGATGCCTCCTTGCTTGCTCAGGCCTTAATCTTCTGATTCTGTTGTTGGATATCCAAAGTCATGAGCCATCCCTTGATGGAGCGCTGAAAGTAGTCGCTGAACTTGACAGCTTTCCAAACGAGATGTGGCGCAACATCCAGCTTGTCATCCTATCGTTCCATTCCATGCTGTCGTAGAAATGCTAGAATACCGTTGATGGGCCCTTGTGATAATGTATGACGTCCAGTGATGCTGTAGTAGTCTGACACAATGACCAAGGCCGGCCTGATTGATAGCTGCGTAATATGCGACGGAGTGTGTAGAAGGACGATAGGCTGAAACTGAAATGACGATTGTGATGCCATCATATCATGCCTTCGAGATGTTGTCTATTTTGGAGGTTGACATTTCTCTGCCGGGGCGTCTGGCCGTGCTGATCGTCTCTGTTGTCATGGTGATGCATTGTTGTCGATGCTGATGCGGTTCATGCTGTTTTGGCAAAGCTTACCTTGATAGTGTGTCTTGAGGGGATGAGAGGTGACCTGGGGGAAGAGAAATGAGAAGGCGTAGACGTCGAATTCGGCTGGACTCAATGACGGTGAGCGAGTGGACTGATCGTTTGGCACTCTGATTTCAGGCGAGACTCTACCCATCTGATGCCACGTGATTGTTTTTCTATATTTAGCTCGGCCGAGGTGGGTTCTTTCTCCTTTTCAGGCCGACTTAACATTTCATGGAACTCTTCCCATTTAAAGCCGCTTGTCCGACATTTCAATCACACTTGGCCGACGTGCATTGCAGTGACAGTTCCGCTCTCTTGGCTCGATCACTTGCTCAATGTATAGCCTCATGAGGCTCCATTTGACAGCTTGCATTGAGCATTTCCATCCCATGCTGGGCTTGTCACGCTGCTCAAGAACTGAAGCCAAACTGACGGCCCGAGACCGGCGGGTTAGTCAGATGCGCTTTCGAGGCGGAAAGAGGAGCTTGATGCCAGCACCGTAGAAGCATTGCATCTTGCACATGTGAGACCCTTTCTGGCCGTTCTGTGCGAGCAGCATCTACCCAGCTCGACCTGGTGGATTAGATCCTGAGCTTATCCAAATCTTCATAGAAGATTTGATGGCAAGAGGCCATCTCCATCACTTCGTATTGCAGCAGTTGGGCAAGGTCGGCAGTCGTCTAGATCGTGTTGACCAAGTCAACACAGAAGCGCTCGCTGGAACGAGAATTGATAGCACCCAAAAGCGTCATGCTAGTACCAGCAGAGACCCAAGCGTGACCGCTAGACTTGCCTGGAAGGAGAGAGAGCTCTTTCTCATCTCAGTCCACCGACTCTATCCTCAGCCGTGCCATCTCGCCTCCGCATCTCCAAGCAGCCTGTCAAAGGTCCCCTGTTGGCCCCTGCCACCATCACTGCCGACTCTTTACAGGCATCTGCCTCACAGCAAGGCAATACTCGCGAGCCTTCTTTCGCTGAGCCGCAATTCGTCTTTCCTCCTCGTACTTCTGTTCAGAAACGTTGGCCGCACGATGAGTCGCACCCACATGTACGCAGCTTCATTAGCCTTGATGGCCAGTACGATGATGACGAGCCCACCCTCGACATTATCCCTTCGCTATCACGCAGGCGAAAGTTTCCCCTCCCGATATCTAGCGTCGTCACTGTTGCTCGGATGCAGCATGAGCAATAGCCAGAGCAAGTGTCTGACGCTTCATTAAGCACAAGCACAAATGCTAGCCTCCTCGATTCTCCGCTCATGCCATCTTCCTCGTTCGGCTGCCTCTCGTGTGATTCGAAGGTCTCGACCTATTCCCACAATTCGCTCAGTGGGCATCCCTTCTCATTGCAATTGCCTGGTGACGATGAACCTGTCCTCCGGCCAAGCTCGACCGGATCCATGTTTGAGCTTGATGAACTCGACAATTTCAGAAGCCCGTTCATCGATAGAGGTGTCAGCACCGCAGGCTTCATGAACGCCCCCACCGATCTAGACGAGGTCCAAACTGAAGTGGGCGTTTCATCTGCGACTTCCACGATCCTACCCGCCCATCACGGGTCGGAACCTACAGCGCAGGCGTCCACAGCTACTCTACAGCCACTCTGATCCTTTCCAACTCGCGACCTTATTCTTCGTCGTCGTCGACGACTCTGACGCCGTCCGCAGCTGTCGTTCCATCGACCAACTCGATGCGGTTCAATGACGGGACTGCTTTCCCGCTTCCACCTTTCACATCTGCCGCCACAGATGTGCCTTTCTCCCGCACAATGGTTTTCGGTGACAGCGACGGCTTCCTTTCTAAGAAGACTCCAGTCGCCACCACCACTTCCGTCACTACCAGCGAAACTCTGTCAGCATTTTCAAAACTGAAACTCTTCAAAACTCGCACATCTCCCGCTCCCGCCTCTGTCATTACTTCGACACCAACTCAAACCCTTGACCTAGGCAGCGAATCAGGCCCAGACCAATCCCTAGCCATCGCAGACATCAAACGTGAAGCACAAGCACTCCTCGAGTCCATCCGAACTCTGTCCGAGGAAATCGATACATCCATCCCTCCAACCCACCACCTCCCCGGAAGCATATACACACGTTCAAACAGCACCAAGTCCACTTCTCCCGCCACCTCCCTAGAAGCACAAGTAGAAGAAGGTCAAAAAGAGGTCTCGTTCGTAGCAGTCGACATGGCTTATTTAGACGTATGGAGATTGATGGATTCTTGGTACTGGTCCAGTTTTGAGGTTGGGCCGGCTCAGTCGGTCTAAGCTGCCATCGCACCTGTCACACAGACCTTCTCGATCAACGTCAGCATACGCTAGCGATTGGCAGAGACGCACTCCATCTGCCGCATGCAAGTCTTGCACATCTTCATTACTTTCGTGGTCACTCAGTCCCTCCTTTCATAGCTGTATTTTAGTCCAACACCACTTTAGCCTCTCTCTAATACCATTCATTCGTTCGCTTGTTCATTCCTTCGCACAAAAGACATAAATCAGACTGAAGTGTATGAGAGTGGTAATACGGAGCATTGAGATTCGAGACAATAGCGAGCAAGCGAGCGACCATCCCTCAAGCTCATCTCAGATGAGTTAGCAAGAGAGGAGCCGCGATATTAAACATACAAACGAGCCATCAACCAGACATGCGCGAGACTACGAGGCACGATAGCCAGATCGATACCCAACACAACGACTAAACCAACCCCAGTGTCTATCACCCTGAACAAAGACGGAGAGATCAAGCAACGAGCGAAGCAAGCAGTCCAGGCCAGTCCATCGGCGAGGCATCAGCCTTGCCGACGTGACCGGTGGTGTGCAAGTACCCGTTCGATGCGTCCATGGTCTCGTTTTCGTCTAGACCAATGTTGAGGTGGAGAGGCTCTTCGATCTCAATGTCGAGATCGACAAGGTCGAAGGGCGAAGAGCCTGCGCTGGCGTCCGTGTGGGTCCAAGCATCAGAGGCTGACACACTCGGAGCCGAGTAGTCGGCAGAGGTGTCTTCCGAGGTCTTGCCGTAAATGTCTTGAAGCATCGCATCGGTCGCGAGCTCCCACACGTTCCTCTCGCTAGGAAGGAGAGGCGAGTTGAGGAGCTGGAATCGTTGTTGGAGGTCGACATCCTTTCCATCCATATCGTTGGGCAAGCTGATCGTGTTGAACTTGCTGTGCATGTCCTCGTTGCTGTTGCTGCCGCTGAAGCCACTCTCGCCCCTGCTAGAGCCTAGGCTTGCGAGCTCACCTGCAGAGGCGCTTGCGGATCGCGAAGCGCCTGCTGTTGCTGCTGCTGCATTGCCCTGGCCCACAGATACAGGTTGAGACGAGGCGGAAGACGCCGAGGCACCTTGATCTTTAGCCGCAGCCGCCGCGTCACTGTTGGCGAACTTGGCGTCGAGGTCGATAAAGTTGGAGAGGAGAGCCTCAGCTTCACGGGCAACACCGGCTGCCTTCGCTTCGATGGGATGCTGAGACAGAGTGACGCGGGGGCCGGCCGCGATCGTCGACGGCTGCTCTGGTGCGAGGACACTGATCTGACTGGCGAGTGGGTAACCTTGGTTGACAACGCTGCTGCCATTGACATCGACATTGCTTCCAACCTTTGCCTGGGCAGAGACCTCGGTGCCAGCGGAACCATCAAATTGTGTGAAGACATCCGCTGCTGGGACTGCTCGAGCTCAGCATCTTTGTGAAGAGATGGTGCATCAGAGCAGGTCGCCTCCGCTGCAGGGAGGCGAACGCCTTCATTTGAGGTTTGCTGGCTCAAAGTGCTAAGGGAAAGGGAAGAAGAAGCGGTCGATGCCGGCGCTGCAATTGCCAAGGGCAAAGAAACCTCCTTGTTAGTAAGACCAGTGTTCTGCAGAAGAGAAGAAGCGAGATCGGCGGAAAGTCCTGCGTCAAGCTGGGAGGCAATCGCTGATGTGGAAGGAGCGGCGAAAGCCGATGAAGAAACGGCGGAAGAAGAGGATGATGATGATGATGATGATGATGACGACGACGACGAGATAAGTAAGGGAAAAAGAGATGGAGCGACGGTGCGGATGATAGTTTCCAGAGTGTCGATGCGGAGCTGTGAGTCTTTGAGCTTGGCCTCCAAGGACTGGCGAATGAGCTGATCTTGATCACGCTGGGAGCGGAGCAGGGTGTTCTCCGCCTTGAGCGTGTTGACAGAGCCCTCAAGTTGCTCTACGTAGGCTTTCTTACGCTCTCGCGAGTATTGGGCCGAGAGACGGTTCCGAGCTTGACGAGCTTCGAGACGAGCCTTGCGTTCCTCGTCGCTCGCTTTTCTGCGTCCACCGGTGTAGGAGGGCTTCGACGGCGAGGCTGAGGGGAAGGACGAATCGCCTAGATCTTCTTGGTCGTCGTCGTCCTCTTGGTCGTCGTTAGACTCAGAGATCCTTCGCTTCTTGCTGCTCGAATTGGGGTCAGACAAAGAAGTTTCGGAAGTCTCCTTCTTGATGGGAGTCTCTGGAAGGCGAGAAGAAGATGCGATTGTGGACGATGATATTGAGGAGAAGGACTGTGTGAGAACAGGGACGGAGGATGCTGAAGTGATGCTCGTCATGGTGGGCTATGAATTGAGGTGGTGATGAGAGACCGAGAAACCAACGAGGCTTTGATGAGTTGGAGGATCGATAACAAGGGTTAGGTATGGACAGACACTAGTGGAAGATGATACTCTCCAGCACTCAGTGAAGAGGAGGAGGAGCGGTGTGGATAGGCTTTGTGGTGGATACAGAAGTAGGTGACGACCTGCGTACGTGGACTGACGACGTGGAAGGGTATACGGGTAACCTTGAGCGTTGACGCCCAAGGTCAGGGGCGGCGAGAAGTGTGTCAGGTATGTGGAGGAGAAAGAGTGTGTAGACGTGGAAGGTAGATAGGAGAGGACGAGGAGAGAGGCAAGGATGAGGCGAGGATGAGGATGATGCAGGTGGTGGTTGAGCGAAGAGGAGAATTGCTGGCTGAGTGCGGGGACATGAATGCACTTCCGCAGCTGTCGACGTGGCAGTTCCAATTCCGCACACACGCACGCATCCAACCCTATCTTGCTGCGCTTTTTTTTTCCATGGATTGACGTGGAAGGCTCGACGAGCTCTAATTTCACTCGCACGAATTCAGAAAAACACTTCATCGCCGATTTGGGGTTCGCCCAGTAAGATCTTCCAATCGGGACCCTTTTGACGCGCGCTGCAAGATGATGCCGTTCCGCTTTTCCGTGCAAGTATCTCTCCGCCGGCTTCAGCAGGGTCTGCAACAAGATACTTAGATCGTAACTCATGCCTTCCTCTTCTTCGGCAGTCAACATCCGATATGACCGTAACTTCGTCGACTTCAAGACAGGTGAAGCCTTGTTTCTCGCTTCCTTCCTCTATGCAAGCATGTTGAGGGTGTCGGCATCGAACGCTTGATTGAATGCGAACACTCCGAAGCGCTAGGTCACGGTCAGGTCACGGCTAGGTCGCACTCGTTTCAAGACTTCAAGCAGCACTCGAAGCAAATAATGATTAAGATGCAGCGGCCAACCAGACCGAGGGTCCACAGTGGTCCTGTAAATGCAATGTTCGACGACATTGATGACCTTCTACGCAACGACACAACGACGGACAGCCAATTACCTCCCCCTCCGTTCGCGGTAGCAGGCTCGGCTATCGCTACTGCGGCAACACTTGCCCTGGCAAATGCAGATCGATTCAACATAGCAGCTTCCGAGCGATCGGTTCCAGCATACCAGCCTCCTCTGCGCCAACGGCTCGCTGGCTTCTACGAGCGTCACACACAACTCACCAAAGCAATCCAGGATCTTGGAGATGTTCCTGCCAAATTGCATGCGAACCAGCACGAAATCTTTTCCGTCACAGGCAAGGTCAAGAGCCAAGAATTCCGTCTAAAGTCTCTGCAGACCATCTCACAAGAGACAAGAGAAGCACATGCAAAGATGAGCAGCTCACTCGCCAAGCGTCTCATGAACAAGCGCGGTCGGCGCTCCCGCTTACTTGTCCAAGCTCACAACGACGCACAAAAAGCCATGGTGCAACAGGCAGCACACGAGGCTGAGCTGGAGCAGAACCGCTCTACACTAGCTTCAAGGCAACATCGTCAGAGTGATCTTCAGAGCGACCTCATCGAATATACAAGAATATCGAACGAGCTGGACGAGATTGATCGGGTGCTCTTTGATGGCGCGACTCCTGAATTTCCACAAGATGATCTTGCAGAATGGGAAGTCAAAGCCTGGCTCCAAGTGCAAGTCTTCATGGCTGCCGAGACGAACAGGGAGAAACGAGCACGAGGGATGCTCAAGGATGCCATACCCATCTTAGCTTCGATCATCAAAGACGTACAAACCGCTCTTCAGTTCTGCATCGACGCCGGTGTTGCAAGCAACCAGAAGTTCACCAAGTCTCTGACGTCAAACACTTCGACCCAGTCAACAGTCAAGGGCACACAACCACTTGTCTTGAGAGCCAAAACCAACTCGGGCAAGTTTTACACCACGATTGCCAAAGCGCGAGGCAGTCAGATGCTGGTCGAGCGTCCACGAGACTTGCGACTGATCGAGCTTCATCTGCTGCCCGGCAGTAAGAATCCGAAAGCGACTGACGAGCGCGGGCTGCACAAGTCACTCGAGACTTCGTATGCGCAAGCAAAGGCGCTAGATGCTTATCTGAAGCGCGAGGTCGCGACTAGTCTAGAGCGCCAAAAGAAGCTGACAGCCGAAACCGCAAAGCTCCAAGAGACAGTCAAGAGCGCACGCCTGCACCTCCGTCAAATACGTCGAAGCATCGTCGATTCCGTGGCGAAGGAAGGCATGAGTCGGGAGGAAGACAGGCAACGGCATGTTGCGATATCGACAGGCTCACAACACAGCGAGGCAAATCACAGTGCAGAAGTTGAATCACAGTGCGAGAACGGACAGGGGATCTACGCGCTACCGCTGCAAGATGCGGCCAACCCAATGATTTCGACGCAGTACCAGGAAAGCCTGCGAAAGGAAGCGCTTTCTCGACTCCGCAAGCTTGTGGCCTTGCCTGAACCCGATTCAGACGACGACAATCTTTATCCGATGATTGCTTGACTATCAAGCATGGCAATGAGCTTCGCCAAAAAAATCACACCCGAAGCGCTACAGCTCGTGCGCCTGGACACGATGCCAACCTCTGTCAAATCTTCCTTCTGTACTATAATGAAATTCATCAAAGGGGGTTTTAAAACATGAACGACCTTCTTGCCTTCGCTTTGGGTATGACCAAGATGAGCTACGAGAAGTCTGCTTCCTAAAGATTGCTTCCGTGAGGACATGGATGGAGCTCTCTGCTGGCGAAAGTGCTTGTCAGCTTCCTCACTTGAATTTGCTCCGCTTCTCTTAGACCCATTCCACTTTGTATTGTCGTGTAAAACGCATTCGATTTTGCCACGAGGATATGAAGTGCGGGGTCATCAGCTGAGACGGATCTTGTCGCGATCCGATTTGTTGCAGTATGGGGCTCCGCAATTTCCGTGAGGTTAGACACAGATGCTTGGTGCCTGGTACCTTGCGATGGATGCAAGGATCTGAGCGTATGCTGTGCATCACGTGGAGCATATGTTGTCCCTTGTAAGCATAGTCCGCAGCTCAAATCAAGGCTGCTTGGCCAAGTCACTGGCGACAATCATGTTCGGATGTGGACTAATCTCCGGTTGTACTTGACGCTTGACATGAGAGGATGCGGTGCACCGAAATCCTGTTTATTCCGGAACTCCATAGGAGTTCTGGAATAGATGTCGTCTCCATCGAAATCTGACGGGGCCCCGCATTTGCGTGCAATCGACAGGTTCAGGCTGAAGGGCTTAAAATTGTGGGGTAAGAGCACGGCTTTGTAAGGTCGGCTAAACCGTAGACTTATCCTGAGCCCATGCTTCAAGTTTCACTCCCAAACACTCATCTAACGGCACCTCATCTGACTGCACGCACTTGTGCATCGTCTCGCTTGGTAGGACAAGGCGTGAGCATTGAAAGTGTGCGATAAAGACGGGATGTTAGATGCTCGTCAATACTGAAGGACCTGAAAAGATGCTATGAACGAGGCAGATCTGACGGCGATAGCAACAAAGGTGCTGAACGTTGTCTGATCTTGTTCTATGCCCAAGTCTCTTGTGTCACGAACCACAAATTCAGTCAGGCTGCCACCTGGAGAGACTCTGTCGCTGCCGTGAAGTTGATCTCAGAAGGGCGATACAGTATGTATTGCTGATCAGACGGAGAAAGCGAGGAAGACGGATACTTGGTTTTCCCGAACGCTGTTCACAAGGCGCAATCGCTACGTGAAGCGTAGCAGCAAATCCAAGGAAGAATTGATCTACTGTATCGAATGAGATGTGCTTTGGGCCCGGATGGATTTGCTGGAGGTGTACCTTTCAACAGTCTGACGAAAGACAACTGTGAGAGGCAGGGTAACCCTTCTTCTTGGTCGCCAAGGGCTCGCTTTGAAAGGACAGATCCCACGCCATCCATCGCCAGGATACACAGTAGTACACTGTCAAGAAGAAACGTTGGGGTTGGCGGACACCGAAAAGGTAGTGTTGTCGCTGGGGTAAGATGACATCCCGGCTAGAAGCATAAGTACGAATTCGTTGCATCCAGAGGCAGTGGCGCAGTCAACGTCCACCATTCAGAGATGCCAAGACCTCTGATGTGCATCGTTTCAAAGAGCGCCGACGCACCTTTGAGACTCTTCTCTCACCTCCCCACTACTGTGATTGAGATGGCACTTTTCGACAGGAGCCAAAGTTCCAGCTCGACAAGGCGTTTGTTCCAGTGTCAGTGTCCCAAAGGATGAGGGTCTCGACTCTGCGTTTTGCCCTTTCCCCGCATCTCTGGATTGGCCGTCAGCGACACTCTGTGGCCTTCTGACCTTGTCGCAAAAACACAGATCTTATCTCCCCACGCAGATTGATAATCACCTCGCTTCCAATTTTGGATGCACTCACCGTCACTTACGAATGAGCAACGTGGCCACGTTCGGAACTCGTGTTGACAAGCACGCCACGGTGCCCAGACATTCGCTTGTACGACCTCACTCATGCGCGTCCCAAGTGCTCGCCATCAATCGCAGTCTCAGCCCTCGTCTACGGCGTCGTCATCGTCTTTAATGATCATCGAAGGCCGACGTTATGGTTTGACGAGAACATACTTTGTGACTGAAGTTGATTGTAAGCAAAACACTGGCTTGCGCCGGATGGAGGCACGGTGTTGATCGTGTCAACTCATGTCAGACCTTGGCTGAGAAGCTTCGGTGGAACCAATCACATCTACAATGAGCGCCATCTCGGATGTCTCTGTCTTCTCTGTCAATTTGCGTATCTTGCGTACCTTTCTGTTGAGCCACTTAGAGAGAAAAAGAGCACAAGTGCCGACGTCTTCAGGCACACCCTTCTGGGCATGTCACTATCAATCAACTTCATCGCCGGTAAAACCATTCCGTCAGCGTTGTTTGAGGGCATCCAGGCTGTGTTTCTTTACCCTTGCCAAGCATTACGGGACTGCTCGCGACCACATCGACACTTGTTAATGCATTCGCCTTGTGGCATCTGTGCTCCTGGCTGCCCTTTCTTCGGTGCCACTCAGACAATCACCCGGCAAGTGCTTTTTAGTCTCGACTGTTCCTGGATCGCCGTTGGGAGCCTTTGAGCCAGCGAGCCACCTCGCTGACCGGCAATCTAACATGACGTCCGTATCGGGTTTTCTGTATCGTCCGACTGATCCTCTTGTGTACTCGGCTCGCACAATTTGACTTCTTGTCGCGTCCCCTCGCTGTCTGTCTCTGTCTCTTCCAGAATTCGTAGCTCGGTGACCGACGTCGCCTCCTTGTGTAAGGTCCTACCTCGTCCTACTTTTGTTTGTGTGCCTTACTTTGAAGTTTGAGTATATTGCCGGGTAGCTTGCCTGCCATACCCGCAGATGCAGGAAGGTAGTGTAACCATTGGTCGACCCCGGACCCACCAAATGCCAGTCTGTCTCACGCCTCCGCTCTGGACTTCCGCTGCATTCGAGCCTTTCCTCTGAGTTCGCTTATTGTCTGGCTGGCTGTCTTACCTTCAGGAAGTCAAGCATGCTTGCCCTGAACAGCAACTGAGCCTCTTTGAGTTGCCTCGACGTGCGGCTCCAAGCCATGTGCAAGAGTCCCTGCCCAGGCGCTTGACGACTGAAATCACCGGATAGGATCTGGCTTTGACGTCCTGTCCAGGCACTTGATCAGTTGCTGCACCCCACACTTGTCGTGCTACTTTCCCGCCTTGCCTGAGCTGGCTACAGTACCGTTCTGCACCCCGTCTTCGACTTGGCGGTACCCCCGCATTCGCCTACTCGACCCGCACAGGACATCTCCCAGGGCCTATAAAGGTGTCCATGAAATAACGTCTCTACTTTTCACACCCATCCTTTGTCCATCTCCCTACATCTACTACCCGCCCTTCCCTCACTGATTGCCCCCGTCCCGCCTCCTTCTCTAGCTTCTGCGAACACCTTGCTTCCACTCGGCTGCTACATCTTGACGCTACCTTGCTGAATCTCCCAAACACCGCAGAAGGTCACAATCATGTCTGCTCCACACTACAGGAACAGGGACACCCCTGATTCGGTCTCAATCGAGAAGAAGGATGACTCCCGTCTCGAAGGAGGTGTCTTTATGGCCCCTGTCCTCACTGCCGGTACCACCAATGCTGACGCGGTCGCCACCACCATCGAGGACCCTAAAGAAACTGCTCGTCTTATCCGCAAGCTCGACTGGCACGTCCTCCCCATCTGCTCCGTTCTCTACCTCTTCTCTTTCCTTGACAGGTTAGTATTTCCACCTTCTTTGCGCTGTTTGGCAGTATTGCATTTCAATATTGCGCCACCTCGCCCAAATCACCTTTGCAAAATTTTATCAGCTGACACACTTGTTCTCATTGCCCCCTAGCTCCATGCTAAAATAGGACTGCAATTGGTAATGCACGTGTGCTCGGGATGCAGACTGCCCTTTCTCTATCAGACAAGGAATACGCTGCAGCGCTCTCCATCTTCTTCTCATTGTACTGCCTGTTGGAAGTACCTTCGAACTTGATCCTTAAGAAGATTGGTGCCAAAAGGTGGATCCCAAGCATTGTCGTCGCCTGGGGTACCGTCATGCTTCTCACCGGCTTCTCTAACAACTTCGCTGCCCTCTTATCCTGGCGTTTGCTATTGGGCTGCGCCGAATCAGGCCTGTTTCCAGGCATAACCTACTACCTCACTACCCTGTATCCACGCAGGTCCATTCAGCTTCGTTTCGGCCTCTTCTTCTCCGCTGCTACCATTGCTGGTGCCTTCGGTGGTCTTCTTGCCTTCGGCCTTGCGAAGGCCGAAGCCGGCAAGTACGAGGGTTGGTCCTTCATCTTCTTCGTCGAGGGCTCTCTTACCATCGTTGTCGGTGTCCTTTCCTACTTTTTGCTCTTCGACGGCATTGAGAAGGCTCCCTTCCTTACCGAGAGCGAGAAGGTCTATATGAGCGACCGTGTCCACTTCGACGGTAACGACATCCCTATGAGCGACGAGTTCGCCTGGAAATTTGTCTGGGCTGGTCTCAAGGACTGGAAGTCCATGTTCACCCTTATCTGCTACGTTACCACCATCACTCCTCTTTACTCCACCGCCCTTACTCTCCCCTCCATCCTTAGCAACTCGCTCAAGTACAACGCCATCGACTCCAACTTGTACACTGTCCCAGTCTATACCGTTGCATCCGTCACTGTGGTTATCTTTGCCTACTTCTCAGACCGTCTCGGTATCCGTTTCCCCTTCATTTGCCTCGGCACTCTCATCTCTGGTATCGGTTGGGGTCTCTCGCTCAACTACGCCCAGACACACCCCAAGATCGCCTATGGTGCTCAGTTCATCTCGGCTGCCGGCTCATACGCAGCTTTCCCCGGTGTTGTTGCATCGCTCACTCAGACCATTGGCGGTAAGACCAAGCGGTCCGTCTGCATTGCCATCATCGTCGGTTTCGGTGGTCTCGCTGGTACTATCTCGAGCAACATCTTCCCCAAGAAGCAGGCTCCTTACTACCACCATGCGCACTACATCAACATTGGCATGAACGCCGTTGCCTTTCTCTCTGCCCTCTCTTTCACTGGCCTTCTCTACCTTGCCAACAAGCACAAGGAGCGAATGGTCGACTCTGGCGAGGCTGCCCGTCTTAGCAAGGAGGAGATCGCCGACATGGGTGACGAGTCGCCTTACTTCAAGTACCGCTACTAGACAATCCTTTAGTACCTTGTTCCATGCTTCTTGTCATTGTCACCTCGTTCTGTTTCACTATGATATTGGTTCCGCTTTTCATGTATAAATAGATTGCTCTCCCGCGACATTACGTCGGGAGGGAAGGTAACGAATGGTCACACCGTTTATTCACCATAATCTTATTGCAGCTTGTGTGCTGTGCATGTGTACGAACTTGAGGCAATAAACCCACGGGAATGCTCACACGGAGGTCGACACTGAAGCTCTTGTCAACGTTGTTCATTGGAGTGCTGATATGGTTGTGATTGGTAGACAGCCCAGTCAACGGTGAAGGACAGCGATTCTCTGTTACCAAGGCTGGAACATGGCGGCTGGCTTAAGACGGATCTTCTTCTGTACGAAGGTTGTTTACTACCTGATGGAAAACGGGGCGAATGTAGACTGAGCCACCTCTGCTCATGATCTCGAAGCGAAAGCGGCCCTGTTGATGATAGTGTGCCTGAAGATGTACGACCCAGCAGACCGGGTGCCGTGATGATCAAATAGGAGAGTCAGCTGCTCGTCGGCTCTGTACTGGCCCTTCCTTCGAGTCGCAAAGGTCCGGCGGAGGCTGTCTAAGGTGAGGTTCTCCCAGCAGAGAGCACCTGCAACCTTCTTGAGTGCGACTTTGCCATCGCTGTACGACCATGGCTCTAAAGCGTTTAATGTTTGATCGACTTGTGCCTAAAGAGGTGTGCTCCCGGGCCGGCCTGCAAGAACCGGGACGGCCAGCCACCCGCTTTGAATCTCAAGGTCAAACTCTTGGGGGATTGCCTTTCAGACTCAACCTTGGCCTCATACCTCAAGCGATTAGCATATGACCTCAGTGATGATGGTTCTTCTATAGATTTGTCTGAAGCACGAAAGAACAAGCTCAAAGACTTGCTTGAGAGGGAAACCGATCTTTGAGAGGCTTTCAACATGGCAACGCACAGGGTTTGTCGGGCTACCGCTATAATCAGTACCAAGGGTCGCCGTCCATCTGCTCAGAGCTCTTCCTCTTCGAGCACTGCCGCTGATTTGACACCAACCGCCTCTAGCTCTGCCGTACCTCCACAACTGATGGTATCAGAGCAGCAGTGAATGGGTCCGCCTCATCTAAGCCGGCAAGGACCTTGTCGATGGCAGGGCTATGAAGCAGTTCTCTTGCTGCGTCAGCGCCTACCTTGCAATAGTAGGAGCTTTAGCTCCCGGGCAATTGCAATGTCTCTGTCGATTGACAGCAGCTTTGGGATTCAAGCTTATGTTCTGCAAGTTAAGTGTGCGTACTTCATCATTACCGTGTCGTCAAAGCGACTCGTTATTGATATATATACATATATATATTTAAATTGTGCGAGTGTATTGACTAGAATGAGCTTTGAGATCAGCACGAAGAGGGAGAATGGGTTCTCGAGACACAGCATCACTAAGAGATCAGATATCGAAGAGAATTCTAGAGACAGGAGATATCCATGGTAGCGTCGTCCTTGGAGCACTTGTCATCATCGAGTGCCCAAGCCATTCGGTCAGCCTTGACGTCATCGAAGCTGTAGAACTGCTGGTCAGGGCCCCAAATGTACACACAATCCCAAATGAAAACCTTTTTCTTCAAGAGCTTTTGATTGAAGTAAGCGACTGATACAGCAGGGCTGACGTTGTCGTAATTCTTGACGTCCCAAGCACCATTGATGCAAACCACCGCTTGAGCTTTAGCAGGACGGTTTTCCCACATTATAGCGGCGTTGTGGGAGCCGAATTTCTCCTTTGTCATTGGCGTCTTGGGCCAATCGGAGTACAAAGTGTCGAATATATAGGCAGTGAACCAGAAGTCAAGTGCAGAGCTAGAGCTAAAGCGGCTTCTACCGGCAGAGCTCGATGACCTAGAGCTTTTGGCGGCGGCAGCGATGCCGTAGACGGAAAGGACAGCAAAGAGGAGAGACTGAGGCAAGAACATCTTGGTGCGAATCTTGAAGAAGCGTTGGGATGTTCTTACAGCGAAGTACCGATGATTGTTGGAAAGTAAAGCCGTTTCGGTCCCAATACTGGTATTTGGGGAGAGTCTAAGTACGAAGTCACTGCTGCTAAAAGACAGAAACATACATATACTCGATTGACTAAAAGAAGGTGGTAGTGCTCTCAGCTTGATATATATACATCGTGGTGGCACATGCCGAGTGTGGGAGCATCCTACCTCATCACCTAGCTTCATAACGAGCGACTGTGTTGTACCCGATCTCTGATCAGATCGGGCATCTAACCAGATCGGCTCTGCCTGATCTCCGATCAGATCGGCCCCGCGTCATCCTTTGGCGTCGCACTGGATCGCAATCTCCAGCAGTTATAACAGATGATCTCCGCCATATTTGACAGTTGACAAAAATTCGGAATTCGGTCGATGAACTTCAATGTCTCGGGGAATGAGCTTGAAATGCTTGTGAAGGCGCGGACCACCTTCACCACTTACCACCGTAGATCCCACAGCCTCCGCGGCAAGTATCATCCAGATCTCGCGCTCCTTCTTTGCCGCTCACTGTCATACATCACACTCAGGACATGCAGCCGCGGTAAACATCGGGGCCTAGCATCAGCTCTCTGCTACGGCAGAAGCCATTGCAGCATCGAAAATGCAACAAGGCAATAGCTTTGGATCCGGAGGGGGATCAGCGTTTGGGTCTAATCCAGGATTCCGTACCAACTCAGGCCCCGGACCATACGCACCGAAAGTCCCCTCTGGCTTTGACGCATTCGCTCGACCACAGACTCCAACATCATTATCATCGTCATCCGGCAGCGCCCCTCCCAACACATTCTCTTCGTCAACGCCTCAGAATCCGTCTTCGTCAGCCTTCTGGTCTGGACCAAACAAAGGTCAACAGCAGTCTAGCTTTGGGCGTTCGCGTCTGCACGCTGGGCGGCCAAGACCTCCATCACAGTCGTCCAATTTTAACGCATCCAGTCCGTTCTCGGGCACACAGCAGCAACAGCAGCAGCAACAGTCGCACCAACAACCAACGCAAGGGCAGCAACAACCAACTTTTGGAAACAGACCGAAACCCTTCACCTCCCGGTCAAGCGGTTCTGGTGCGGAAGGTAGGCCTCCGCTTTCAACCTCCTTCCGTGGCGGAAGAGGTGGAGGTGGTACAATCCGGCCTATCAGGCCCTTCGCATCACACGCCGACACGAACCAACAGACTCAAGCGGATCCAAGCAACATGCAAGCTCCTCGACCTCGACCACGCCCCTTTGCCAACAAATCGACCACTTTCAACAACATGCAATCCACACCAACATCCTCGTCTTCTGCAGCACAGTCAGACGCTCAGGCTCCCGTCTCGTCATCCGCCTTCGGTGTGTCGACCTGGGCCCAGAATGGTACTTCTGCCTTTCCTACGTTCGGTACAGCGTCCTCTTCCAACCATGCGAGCTCGTCTTCTCTGTCACAGCAATCTAGTAGCTCCGCACAGAACACGTCTGCCTTTGGCTCCTCCGCTACAAGTGACAAACCAGCATCTTTCACAAGTTTCGGCAGTGTGACGATGCCTGGTTCTGTTCCGGCATCCGGCTTGAATACGACAACGTCCTTCGGAACCTCAGCAAGCACGCCTTCTTCGTCTGCATTTGGTGGCAGCTCCAACGGCTCGTCCTTTGGTTCTGCATTCTCCTCGTTCCAGCCACAGACACGTCCTCAGGCTCCTGCCGCCAAAGCGTCTAGCAACCAACCAGCCACTGCACCGGCTGCCCCTGCTGCATCCGCTGCTCCGACCAGCTCCTTCTCTAACTTTCTCAGGAAAGATCGCATTGGCATTTCGACGCCGGTCGAAGCTTCAGACGCAACAAAAGGTATGGAGGACGAAGATGAGCTCCGCAAGAAACGCTTCGAAGACGCACCAAAACAGGGCAATCGCTTCCTGGAGATGAAGGGAGGCAGGGAGGCATTGCGAAACGCTTACATCAAGTCAGGCGTCTTGCCGGACCCTGACAAGCCAACGGATCTTGCGCTCGCGGTCAAGCTCGTCGGTACATGTCAAGACATGTGTCCTGAGTTCGAGCGAGAAGAGCGAGAGTTTCAGAAGGAACTCGATCCACTCGAAGTCTATCCAGGCACCGATCGAGTCGATCCACGCATTGCTGTCAAGATCTACCGTCGTCCCGCAGCTGGCCGCGAGCTGCCTCTGCCAGAGGATGTTCGTCCTCCTCCCGTGCTCAAACGGACACTCGACTACTTGTTCCATGACCTCTTACCTGCTGATCCGAACGACTCAAGATTCACATCGGTGCAAGACTTCCTCTGGAATCGTACTCGTGCTGTGCGTCAGGACTTTATCGTCCAAAGCGAAGGCGGCGCAATTGCCATCGAATGCCACGAACGCATCGCGAGGTACCACATCCTCTGTCTTCATTGGCGAGGTGGACCCGGCGCCGAAGGCTGGAGCGAACAGCAGGAGCTCGAACAGCTGCGTAAGACTATGCGCAGTTTGATCGAGTTTTACGATGACAACCGCAGGAAGGCTTCTGCAGGCAGCACTGGTAACGTGGGCCATCAAACTTCTCCAAACGAAGCTGAATTCCGCGCTTACAATCTGCTGCTTCATCTGCGAGATCCTGAAACGCTGCGAGAGGCTGAGCTACTCCCCGGTGACATTTTCCGATCGCCGCTCGTTCAGACTGCCATCAACCTGCGTCAACTAGCACAGCGATCGAACAACCTAGAGAAGCGTGGTCAGCCTAAGAACACGGAGGCAACCCTCAACTTCTTCTCTAAATTTTTCGCCGAGCTCCGCAAGTCAAACGTCAACTACCTGATGGCCTGTCTTGCCGAGAACTCGTTCAGCTCCATCCGTATCGGCGCGATCAAGGCCATGTCTAAAGCTTACATGGCTCAGCATAGGGCTGTTCCTATCGAGCGAGTCCAACACGTTCTGGGAATGGACTCGGCCGAGCAGGTCGTCGCAATGACGAAGCACCTCGGAATCGAGCTGGAGTACGAATCGGACACTCTTTTCGGCGTCAAGATTCATCGGAACACGACCATTAAAGAGGACAAACTACTCGTGACACCTTTTAGCACAACAATCGTCGAAGCGAAGCGTGGCTCGTACACAAGTGCCGATGTTGTCGATGGACGAGCGTCCGGTGTAAGTGCACCCCTACCAAGCACGGCCATCAGCCTTGGTCGACCGGCAGCTGCTGCACCGCCCAGCCAATCCTTTGCGAAGTCTACATCAGCAGGTGGGCCGTCTTCCTTCGGCTTCGGTACACAGCAAAGCTCAGCATTATCGTCTGGAATGGGTGCCTCAAACGCTTTCGGTCAACAGCAAGCAAAGCAAGACACGAGCCAAGCGACCGCATTTGGTTCTGCATCACCCTCAAAGCTCTCAGCATCAGCGTCCACTTTCACGCCAACCGCTTGCGGTGGTGCTGCTCATAACAGCTCCAGCTTTTCTACGTCCTTGAACACATTTGGGGGCTTCTTAGACTCTACAAGTGCTTCAAAGGAAGGAGCTACCACGACAAAGCCTGCTTTGCCAAGCTTTGGGGCATTTGGCAAGGAGCCCCAAACAAAGCAAGAGCCGGGTGCGACGGCGACTTCGCCATTCGGCAGCAAAGCCTCCGTGCCGAGTCCTCAGTCCTCCGAAGCGCAGAAACGTTCTTCAATGTCAAGCTTCTCTTTCGGCGGGTCAGGTACCAAAAGTCCGTTTGCGACCTCGGACACCGACTCAAAGCAGGGAAGTGAGAAACAATCTGCTGCGCCGTCGTTCACATTCGACGCTGCGGCCAAAATGGGATCTCAACAGAGCAAGCCATCATCGTCTTTCTTCTCCTCGTCGGCGGGCGCCAAAGAGCCTGCACAGAACAAAACGGAATCTAAGCTTCCCTTCTTTGCACCCATCAGAGCTGCTGACGCAAAGCAAGATAACGCGAGTTCTGCACCGACAAGTCGGAAGCGTCGAGCTTCACATGCAGATGAAAATGCCTCTGTGCAAGCAGCAGCAGCAGCAGCGAAGGCGGATGCTGAAGCGGAAGCGCAAGCCAAACGCAAGGAAGCGTCTCGAGATTATGCTGTCAAGCGAGCGTTCACTGCACTGTCCAACGAAGTTGTTCATTCCGCCGCTGCCAAGGCTGCCGCTAGTGCTGTGCAGGCAGAGGAGGAACGCCGTCGGGCTGCCTCAAGAGATCAGCTCGTGACTCATCTCACGGACAGACTATGGCAGGAGCTGGCCGATGAGCATGTTATGGAGGCAGCCAAGGAGACGAGTCGGATTGCAGCCGCAGACGTGTTCCGATCTCGAAGCTGTGCTATGCGTGCGTGGTCACGCTGGACTCAAGCTCTGGAAGAACGAAGGGATCGCGAACAACAACGACAAAGACTGGAGGCCATCAGAAGCGAGATTCGACGTCGTAACATCCTCGGACGGATTCAAGCTAACGAGGTCGAAGGCGTCAGTAGCACGCCTGATAGCAAAGCTGTTGGAAAGCATTCTCAGGATCAGACCAGTCTGATACAGCACGCATTTTCGATCCGCCAGTCTCTACTTACCGGCGAGCGCGCATCAGTAACGAACCAGAAGTTGAACACTGCAGCCCGGCTCAAGCGTAAGCTCGAAGGCGAAACTGCCAGCGAGACACAACGACGAGGCGATGATGCCTTGACTGAAGGATGGACACGAGTACGACGCCAACGCAACCAGCTGTGGGCTGAAGGTTCGTTGCTCGAGAAGCTGGCTGATCACATCGAAGAGCTCCTCTTGCACTTCCGACCTGCAGACTTGAACAGGCTCGTAGTGCTCTACTGCGGAGCTCCAGGTCAACATGTGGCGTCAAGCTGGCTTCGAGTCAAGTTTGGGTTCAAGCCTTCTGCGCCGTCAGATGGGAATGAAGAAGAAAGCGACCGTGATGTGCTCGAAGTCGATCTTGCTGATGGATCACAGCTCGAGCTCGCCGACATCACGCCTAGCTTGGACGGCAACGACATTGCGCCAGAATCTGTCCTTCAGGCTGACGAGCACAACCAACCAGGCCTTGTGATCTTCGAGACGAACCCTGCTGCTGCTCAAGCCAAACCGGCAGTTGAGAGACGCAACGCTCTCGTAAGCGATCGGAAGAGACTGGAGATGATTTCATCCTCCAAGCTTATCAGGGGGAGCCATCTTGCTTGTCGACTCCTTGTGGTTACATGGGGCGACTCGAGCACTGATGGCACCGACGGCATGGAGATGACCGATGCTGACGCTGACGTCTCGGCCAACGCCAAGCAGAAAAGTTTGCTGAACCATCTCGGACTGGACCCGTCAAAGCCCAACAGCGTATTCGAGCGAATCGGCATCCTCCAACTTGACGACGCTTCCGTCTCGGTCGAGGACATGCTAGCAGCCTTGCTTCAGCGTGTCTTGCCGGACGTGACAGCAAACCCTTACTTACATCTCAATGGGTCTCGTCGAGCGACGCTCGAAGACGTCGTTCAGGACTTCTGCGATCAGTGGGGACATCTTTCTGCGCTCCTCTTTGACCTTCTCAGTGGTCTTCCCGGGCCGGTGGTGTCAGGCTCGGAAGTTGCTGGCAGCAAGACCGAGGCGTTGGCATGCAAGGCGTTGCAGATCTTGACCGCACTCGCCAATCACATCCTGCGCACGGTGCTCAGCCTGTCAGAAACTGTTCACGAGAACGACAAGCTGGCCGAAGAACGCAAGATTGAGCTTCCCCTTCCTTCTCCTGTCAAGAGTGGATTGGTCGGTATGGCTCTATCGCAAATCGACGAGCTGACAGAAGAAGAGCAGAAATTGCATCTGCGATCACAACTGCTGTCTTCTCTTCAGGCAAAAGGCCCGCACGAAACGGAGCTGCAACTTACACTAGCAGTAGTCAATAGGCAGTACATCGAGCAACTCTTCCGACTCTCGCTTAACAAGTTAAACCAAGCATGGTTCGGCGTCCGGCAGGACACGGAGGCAGAATGGACCCAAGCGAAAGAGGTGTTTGGAAGGCTATGTAGCGCGGCAGTGGAGCAAGTCGCGACGGAGACGAGGGCTATTTGGGCAGAGTACAGGGCACAGGCCGATGGAGGTATGGAGATGGACAAGGGCAGCGGTTCACCCAGCAAGAGGATCCGGACTGGATCGAATGCCTCTCAAGAATCTACCCTGCCGACATCGGAGCCAGCAAAGGCAAGCAAGGTCAACGATCTCAGAGACTTGATTGCTCGCACGAGGCGCTTCCTTGATAGTCCTGCTTCCTAACTTGTAACGCAGACTCGAACAACGTCGAAACTAGTTTCTTTGGAAAACAGATTAGAATACACATTTCACATTATACCTACTGAGCCAAGATTGACTGACTGCTTTGAGGTACATATATACTTTCGAGACACCTTGAGGTTAGGCCAACGTGTGATCACCAGTAGTAAGACCATCCTCCACGACCACGCTTAGCATCTCTTTCAATATCCCAGTCGGTCCTAATACCAGCACTTGCAAAGGGAACCTTCTTTACCTGTTCTTTAGCCTGTTCCACCTTCCTGTCGACCTGGTACTTTTCTTTGAGCTGATCAGTTTTACCCTTTGCGCCGACACGAGTGTAGATCCAGTTGATGAACTTTCGAGACATCCACCTGGGGAGGATCTTGTCGATGATAGCGGCGACTGGAAAGAGACCGTACAGCAAAGTTGTAAGAGCGAGAGAGATGGAGCGAAGGGCGAGCTCTGGAACAATGACGGGCACCGGAAGAAGAGCGGCACCACGAGGAGAAGCCGATGTGAGAGAGAAGGAGAAAAGACGGAAAGTTGGGCTTCCGATACCAATTTGACCTCGAGATACGGCTGAGGGAACAGTGACCCAGAGACGGAAGTAGCCATCACCGGTTTCGACGGGGATACGGCACTTGTAGGTACCAAGAACACGAGTGGAGGAGGAAGAGCCAGTATCAACAGTGTCAACGCTGGACGACTGGGCACGGATCTGCTTGTCAATCTTTTCCTTGCGTTTGAGTGCAATGTGTCTGGTCTCCTTGAGCTCAAATGAAGCGGTGGAAGCAGAGTCGGACTTGCCAAGCTTCTGCATCTCATACTCCTCCGTCGAGCTGCTTGTGAATGAGTGACGCTGAGGCTTCTCTCCGTAGTCTTCGTCTTCCTGTTGCTGGATCGAGAGGGAGGAGGACTCCGCCTGAGTGTCCTTCCACGAAGCGTTGCCTTTAGGTGTAATGTCCCAACCTTTCTTGGTAGTTACACCCATGTATCCAGCAGCATTCCAACTGACAGCACCGGCGACCCATCCCTTTTGTACGAGCTGAACATTCGTGCCCTTTACGATCTCGGTGACCTGACCGGAAGAAAGACCATCGAGCTGCTTGCGTGTCTCAGCGGAGAAGGCTTGCGCGTAGATGGAGAAGGTGATGTAGGTTTCCGGACCCCGGTAGAGGAGCACACGAGGGTTGTGCAGTGTGATGGAGTAGGCGATGTTGTTCTGCCAGACTGTCGTTGTTGAGGGACTGAAGACAGAGAAGACGGAACGGAAGAACATCTTTGCCCATGATGCTGGATCGACCATCTTGAAAGGTAATGCCTGCCGGTACGCAAGAGCTGCAAGAGAGGGTGGGGGGTTCTTTCTGGTGCTTGCTGCGGCTGTAGTGTTAAGGTGCAGGTGTCCTGGTAGGAAGATGTGATGGCGAAGAAGAAAGTCGAGTGCACTAGACAAGCGAGGTACAAAGGTGGGGACCGGAATGGCTAAGAGGAACCATAGAAAGTGCTGAGTGTTATATTTGCGTCATTCCTGCCCATGAGCGCATACTGCAGCTGCCGACAGATCGCCGATTCGTGTTTCAACCGCTCTCATAGTATCGCGATAGACTATACGCATCGGCTATCTCCGCCCTCCGACGTCTTCGGATCTTCGGAATGATCTTGACAAAAAGTGCAAGGTGAAGCAACTTGGCAACAACAGCTTGCACAGATGCTTCGTGTTCCCCGGACTCTCCAAGCCAACATCCCCGCAACGTTCTTCCAGGACATTGTTGATCTCTCCTGTATCAGAGATAAGAACAGCTTCGACTTTCGCTCGACTTCCGCTCGACCTTCTTCGTCCTCCATCGCACATCGCATCGATTTCTCACAGGCTCAAGATGAAGGACAACCTCAGCAACGCTAACTTTCCGGTAAGTGATGATCAGTGTTGAGACATCAAGCCTGATGAAGCGGAGCAAGCTAACGTGCAAATGTCCACTTTCGACCACGTTGACGTCTACAGCAAGACGTCCAAGGGCGAACCTACCACGTAGCCACCAAGACTGGACAGTGAGTACACCGTGAAACGTCTTGTTCAACTTATCCTTGAATAGCCTCACTCACCTTATCGATGCCTTCATCTGTTCCCCACCATCTACGCTCACTGCGAACTTAGGGTCGCAAATCGCATTGTAAGTCTTTCTCTACTCCAGGTAAGAAACGAAGAGACGATTTTGATGTTCATGTTTGTATCTCTGTAGATCACCGTCGGCGACCAAGTCCGGGCCCACCGCATCGCCAAAGCCTTTGACAGCGGCAAGCCTCTCTTCGAGTTCAACTCGCAGCGAAACTTCCTCACCCTCACCGGCACCTACAAGGGCGTCCCCATCTCCATCCTTGCTATCGGCATGGGCTTCTCTGTAGTCGACTTCTTCGTCCGAGAGTGCCGAGCGGTCGTTGAAGGAGACATGATTATTGTTCGTCTCGGCTCCTGTGGCTCGATGCAGCCCGAATACGGCATCGGAACCGTCGTCGTGCCGAAAGCTTCTTTCGGTATCTCTCGCAACTACGACTACTTCCACCACGACATAACCTCGGACGAGCGCAGGTCAAGAGCTCTCGAGCCTTATCTTATCACAAAGCCCCTCGACGCAGACCATGAGGTCCACGATGCCCTTCTGGCAGCACTCGAGTCAGATAAGCCAAAGAAGAGCCCGGAACTTTTCGGCGGCCAAGAGGCCAAAGCAGTCGGTAACACAGTCAACGCTTCCGCGGACAGCTTCTATAGCAGTCAAGGTCGAATCGACCCCGCCTTCGTCGATGCCAACGCTAATCTGATGGACGTGATCAGGGAGAGGAGGCCAGGTGCAGCAACACTCGAGATGGAGACCTTCTTGCTGA
Source organism: Ustilago nuda (assembly GCA_022963125.1). NCBI lineage: Eukaryota > Fungi > Basidiomycota > Ustilaginomycetes > Ustilaginales > Ustilaginaceae > Ustilago > Ustilago nuda. The sequence goes on from JALCUS010000021.1 coordinate 396,334, forward strand.
ATCACCTTGCTGCAGCTGCTAACGACGCTATCGACCTGGCTAAGCAGAGCGGTCAAGAGCCTGTACACAAGGGAAACATCCGTACCGGTGCCGTTCATATGATGTGAGTACGGCATCACAGGCCGCATTGACCATTGCATTGGTCTGAGAATTGACACAACTCTTACTTTCGGCTTGACTCAACAGCTTCGCAAACCGCAACACAGCAGCCTTTATCTCACCAGAAGAGTGCGAGACCCTCGAGCTCTGGGCTGGTAAGTCGGTGCTCACCGCTCTTGCAAGCATCGACATTCCTGCCGAGGTGAGTTACAGGCCCAATCTCCAAGACAAGTCAGATGATCCGATGTACTGACTCCTGTGCCTTTTACATCTTTCGCTGCTTACAGAGGCTTCATCCTCAAGGCGTGTGGAACACCTCCTAGAGCCCGGTGACTTATGCGACCCTGACTCATTTCGAGAATATACTTGTTCGGTGTTTCAGCCTGTGTCAGATCATCATGACATGAAATGTTGTGCGTGAGATGTGGTGGTAATCGCGTTGGAGGCAAGGAGATAGAACTACAAAGTGAGGGACCGAGAGATGTGGTAAGTTTGACCACAAAGAGACTGGGTGATTCAACTTTAAGTTTGCATGTTGAGACTGTGGACGAAATCGGAAACAAAGGAATGAGGAAAAGACGGTCAGTTAGGGTGACAACAGACAAGAAGCTATCAATCAAAGATGATGCGTACAGCATGCCCTGACCGTGTGGCAGGTAAGTGACGTTCTTAGCACCGCTGAGTGTTGAAGCGATGTCCTTAGAAGCCTCGATTCTTCGGATGGTAAGGAGACCGTCACCAGCCTTCTCCAATGCTCTCGAGATGGTCTGCGCAGCCTCGGCTTCACCCTCTGCACGAATAACGGAGGCCTGTCGCTCCTGCTCTGCCTTCTCGACGATGAACTTAGCACGCTCAGCATCCTGCTGTGCGATCTGCTTCTGCTCTACTGCCTTTGTGAAGTCCTGGCCGAAAGTCATATGGGTGATGGAGACGTCTTCAAGGACAATGTTGAACTCTCTAGCTCGTTTGAGAAGATCCTCGCGAATACGAGCAGAGACAACCTCTCGCTGGGTGATGAGCTCAGCAGCATCAAACTGAGCTACCGTAGCCTTGAGAACTTCGTTACCAATGGAAGGAAGGACACGTTCGTCATAGTCGGCGCCGAGAGACTGGTAAATCTTAGGAAGATGCTGAATGTCGGGTCGGCTGAGCACACGGAGAGTCAAAGAGACCATCTGCAAGTCCTTGGAACCGGTAGTGGTGGAGATGTTGCGTGGCTTGATACGAACATCGTACAGGATAGCCTTCTGGAGCCAAGGTACGAGGAAGTGAGTGCCTTCGCTGGTTGCAATGTTCTTAACACCCTGGAATCGGTCAAACATGACCGCACGGTAGCCACCTGGAACGTCGTAGAGAGAGGCTTGGAGCGCCATGAAACCGAGCCCCAGTGGGACGGCGAAGCGAGAAGCCAAGTTGGACATGATCGGTATAGGATTGGAGAGATGTGTGATGCTAGGTGAGACGAGGAAATTGAGACCACCTGGTAGCGACGACAAAGCTGGAAGATGCTTGCAGCCCTCTTGGCTTGTGCTGAGCTCAACTCACGCTTGGATCGCGCTTCAAACGTAAGCCTGGCTGAGCCGTCCCCTTTTTCGTACGGATGAGTTTTGACAGATCGAGGCAAAGCTCAAAAAAGTCGGACCTTGGTGATGAGAAAATGTGAATCGTACGGGTCCCGATGATCACCGATCGGGGAGTGAGTCTGATTACGATGTCATTGCTCAATTATTGTGGCGAGAGCCTCGAGGAAGGGAAAAAAAAATGGAAAAATTGAAAAAAAAATTGAAAAAAATTGAAAAAAAAAATTGAAGTTTTTTGAAAAGGGAAGACTTCATTCACCTTCGGGTTGCTTCGCTAACTGACAGAATCCTATTCCTTTTTTGTTCAACCTCAATGACAGAGCAAAGCAAGCTTCTGCCTTCCAACATCATCTTCTGGCCTCAACAGTAGCGTCATGTCTAGGAGTCAAGCTCTCACTACCGTTGCGCTTCGATCGCGTTCAGCTAGTATGATGGTCCCTGGATCAACGGGACCAATCTTGCGGACGCTGCGTCGCCCTCGGATCCTTCGTCTGACAACGGACGTTGACTGTGGTTCGCGGCTTGCGTCGACATCACAGGCCACGCTTGGGATCAACAAAAGCTATTCCAAAGCCGGTTCTGCATCATCTTCAAAGGCAAATGCTCAATCGAATGGCAGCGATGCGACATCGCAAGAACCCGCCACTGCTCATTATCGTACATCAAGAACCCTGCCTCCGCAGCACCCAGGGAGAGGCGTCAAGAACGAGTCCATCGACCAAGCCAAACGGGATATGCAACTTCGAAATATGAAATTCGACGAGGCGGACCTCAAATGGCTACGAGAAGCTCGACACACTCTTTACTTGCTGCGTGAGAAGGAAATGGAACTGCAGCAGGAGCAAAATAAGATAGGCAACGTCATGCAAAAGCGTTTAAGATTGCGGCATATAGCCTCCAAGAAAGAAAAGCTCAAAACGGACGTCGCAGCAGGGTCGGAGGAAGTGGAATCTGCCGACGAGCCAGCTAGCGAAAGCAGCGAGACAAGCACGGATACTTCAGCAAAGGACCAACAGGACCAGCAGGACCAGCATTTGAAGGAGCTCCGGAAACGGGTAAAGAAGATCAAACAGGAGCTGGAAAATATTTCCAAGCAGGAGGAAGAAATCCGAGCCAGGAGCCTGAAGATTCGCTCCTCATGGCCAAACCACTGTCATCCCGATGTTCCAGTTGGACCGGAAGGGAATGCAGTTCTGGTCTCTGTCAAAGATCCTCTCAACCTGCTACCGACCGAGTTCGACGTCATGAAGGAGTCATGGAATCAATCAGCAATCCAAGTCAAAGATTTCCCCAATGGGCCGGAAGCAGACCCGGAGCGAGATCATCTCTTAGTTGCATCATTAGCAGAAGCTTCCGAGGTCGACATCAGTTCGGGAACTCTGGCAACCGGGAGATCGTGGCCCTTTTTGCTTGGCAGCATCAGCATGCTGGAACATGCGCTATCGCAGTACGCCATGTCGATTGCAGTGCGCAATGGGTTTTTGGCGGTATCACCTCCTGATGTCGTGCGCGCCGAAGTGGCCGACCGTTGCGGCTTCCGTCCAAGAGACGAGAAGGCTCAGCAAACCTACTTGCTCGAGAACACAAAGAGCAAGAGCTCAGATCAGGATCAGGATTTGTCAAACGACCTGTGCCTAGCCGCCACAGCAGAAATTCCACTGGCTGCTTTGCTCGCAGCACGCACATTCAAAAACCCAAAGCAGGGCGGAAAGATCCGGAGTTGGAAGTCCGGAAGAGATTTCCTGATTGAAAGGACAGGGTTGCCGATCAAGCTCGTTGCGCTTGGGCATGCTTTCCGTGCTGAGGCGGGTGCTAGGGGTACTGATACACGCGGCTTGTACCGTGTGCATCAGTTCAGCAAGATTGAAATGTTCGTCACGACGAGCGGTGAAGGGGAGGAGAGTAACGCCATGCTGGAAGAGTTGCGTGGCATTCAGGAGGAGGTGATCGGAGGCTTGGGTCTTCCTTACCGTGTACTTGACATGCCAACGGAAGAACTCGGAGCCAGTGCGTACCGCAAGTACGACATCGAAGTGTGGATGCCAGGACGTGGATCATGGGGCGAAGTGTCGTCCGCGTCCAACTGCATAAACTACCAAGCTTTGCGACTTGGGATCAAGATGGCGCGTACAGTCTTGCCATCATCGATTTCCACTGCGCCAACGGTTGGATACGACCCGCGTTGTCCGACAGTGCATACGCTCAATGCTACAGCAGCTGCGATTCCGCGACTTATCCTTGCAATCCTCGAAAATCATGGTCTTGAGAACGAAAAGCTTGTTCTTCCGGATACTCTGAAGCCCTTTTGGCTCGCGGGCGAAAAGGATCCTAATGTCACTTGGTTGCACACGGGCAAGCTCAATGTCGGCTCGCAGACACGTTTGCAAAGAGCATTGGCACAAGTTGGATCAATTGCAAAGAAGAACGGAACAAACGTTTCAACGATGGTCGCGTCTTTCCTCATCTTGCACGAGCTCACCGCACTTGTGCCACTCGTTCTGCTGTTCTACATCTTCGGAGCGCTGGGGGTCGGAGCATCAGTCTTGAACTGGCTGCTTGGAGATGCGGAACAGCAGAGCAACCAAGACCCGACCTCGCTCGGTGCTCGCTTCCAAGCATGGGCCCGCTCGAAAGAGGAGCGCTTCGAACGCTACTGCAGGAGGAAAGGCTACCTTGGATTCGAGAAGCAAGACGCAGAGACTATCGCTGCAGCTGATGACCTCGGCAAGTCTTGCCACCTGGCAGGCTCGTTTGCCAATATGGTTGCCGCTTACATCCTGGTCAAGACCTTGATTCCTGTCCGTATTGGCGCTTCCGTTGCGTTGGCGGGGCCTTTTTCACGCAGAGTCCTCGAACCGCTCAAGACCTTGGCTCGTCGGACTGTGTCGCTGCGGAAGAGACCAAATGTGGCCTCATAATGCAACTCGACACTTGTAGACATCGCAATCAGCCACTCATATACACTGACACCACTCGCAACGGGAGACGTAACAAGAGAGGAAGAATTATGGCTGTGTGACTGGAGTAATGTAACAGAGACAAAATTGTCACGTGCATACGCGCGTCCTGCCGAAAAGGCGCTAACTTAACTACGCCTTCACAGTGGAAGGGTAAATTCATGATGATAATCTAAATCTAGCGTACAAGCAAGAATTATTTATTTATTTTTTTCAAAATTCAGTCCTCTGCCAAGAAGTCGAGTAAGGGGGAGTTGAAGTAGATAAAGCCATACAAAGCGTAGAGATGGTGTTTATGGCCGAGTGAGAGGGTTTGCGCAAAAGGGCTCCGCTGCGCACACGCACGCGAGTGGCGAAAACAATGAAAATTCTTGACTCGAATTTGTACTTACTTCCATCATCATCGCTATCAACGACTCGCTACAATTGGGGGGACGCGTCTGACTTGAACTTTCATCACACTACGACCAAGTTGCTTCGTGCGAAGACATGCTATGGAGATGCTCTCTCCTGCTTGATGCTGGACTGCCTTGTTCAGGTGCATTTGAAGTATTAATCCCCCTTTGTCAAGAAGAGAGCTTGAGATGACAATGAGGGAAAGGCAGAGGAAGTGGATACGTGAGACAGACAGCGAGGTGCGACCTAGAGGAGTTGAGGTAAGCAAACAAAGCCGATTGAGCGCGTGAGCGCGTGTAGTTCTAGCTTAGTTGCGCACGCCAAGTCACGTGCAGCAAAAGCTAAGTGTTGCTTTCTTCTTGTTGCTGAGAGGAGTTGACGCGGCAAAACACTTTCAGCTGAGTTGCTTTCGCCCACGTTCAACTTGCTCAGTTTGCTTGCCAACTTTGCATTCTCCTCTTCTCCTCTTCCATCACCCACCTCCTCATGGAATTCCACCTCGACTGTACTTTTGTTCTTTGCTTTCCACAACAAGCTGCTTTTCCTCTGAGCAGCTGAAGAAGACCTCGATCAGTGAGGGTATTCCACCATTCCTCCCAACATCTGGCTGCCTGGTGCCGCCAAACTCCTTCCAAGTTCTGAGCCCTGCTCACGAGTTCTGCTCGCTTCCCTAGGCCATCTTTCACGATTACCACTCCCGATTCCTAGGCCTCGTTCGTCTTGTTTATACCCATCCCTTGCCTCATCGATTCCCGTGCCGCCCGCATCACTTCGCCTCTTGTCCACCACAACACTCAAGATGTCCGAATCCGATTACATGTCAGACGGGTCCGAGGGCTCCATTCTCCCTGCTCCTGCCAAGAAGACAGCTGCTAAAGCTAAGCCTGCAGCAGCCAAGCTCAAGGCCACTACTGCGAAAGCGGGCGCCTCCAAGCTCAACGGTGCTGTCAAGCCAAAGAAGCAGCCGCTCTCGAAGCGCAACAGCAACGGAGCCGACAGCGACCCCGATGTCAGCATGATGGACAGCGAGGCTGATGTCTCCTTTCAGCCCCCTGCGCCCAGCAAGTCTTCCAACGGCAAGAGTGCTTCCGAGACCTACCAGAAGCTCTCTCAACTCGAACACATTCTCAAGCGTCCCGATACCTACATTGGCAGTGTCGAGAAACATACAGAGAAGCTTTGGGTCTACGACAAGACCAAGCAGCAGATGGCCTACCGCGAGACCACATACGTCCCTGGTTTCTACAAGATCTTTGACGAGATTCTCGTCAATGCTGCTGATAACAAAGCGCGTGATCCTAACATGACTCACCTCAAGGTCGAGGTCAAGCGCGACGAGGGCACCATCAGCGTCTGGAACAACGGTCATGGTATCCCTGTCGAGATGCACGAGAAAGAGGGCGTCTACATCCCCGAGCTCATCTTTGGTCACCTCCTCACTTCCTCCAATTACGACGATGACGAAGCCAAGGTCACCGGTGGTAGAAACGGTTACGGTGCCAAGCTCGCCAACATCTACTCAACCGAGTTCACTGTCGAGACTGCTGATGCCAAGAACCAGTGCAAGTATAAGCAGACTTTCACTAGCAACATGCATGAGAAGGGCAAGCCGAAGATCACTTCGCACAAGAAGAACGACGAGTACACCTGCATCACCTTCAAACCCGATTTTGCCCTCTTCGGCATGGAGTCCATTGACGACCACATCGAGGCCCTCATGCTCAAGCGTGTCTACGATATGGCAGGTACCGTCAAAGGTATCAAGGTTACCCTCAATGGTGAAGTCCTCAAGATCAAAAACTTCAAGCAGTACGTCGAAATGTACGTCACAGCCATCAACGAGCTTGGCGGTAAAGCCAACGAGGATGATGAAGATCTTCCCGCCGGCGCTGCTCCCAAGCCCGCTATCATCTACGAGTCAACCGTTGATAAGGGACGCAACTGGGAAGTTGCTTTTGCCGTCTCAGATGGCGAGTTTCGACAGGTCTCGTTCGTCAACAACATTGCCACCATCAAAGGTGGTAAGCACGTCGACCACGTTGCTGACCAGGTCATCTCGCGCCTCATCGAGCAGGTAAAGAAGGACAAAAAGACCGGCAAAGTCATGCCTAACCAGGTCCGACAGCAACTCTGGGTCTTTGTCAACTGTCAAATTGTCAACCCCACCTTCGACGGACAGACCAAGGAAACCCTTACGCTCAAGCAGAGCGCTTTCGGCAGCAAGTGGACACTCACTGACGACTTTGCCAGGAAGGTCATCAAGTCTGGCGTAGTTGACAACATTGTTAGCTTCGCCCGCTACAAACAGGATCAGGCGCTTAAGAAGACCGATGGACACAAGCGCACCAGAATCACCAACATTCCCAAGCTTGAAGATGCCAACAACGCTGGTGGCAGGAAAGCCAAGGACTGCACTCTCATCCTCACCGAAGGTGACTCCGCCAAGGCGCTTGCTGTGGCTGGTCTTGTCGAGGTGGGTCGTGACAATTACGGTGTTTTCCCGCTTCGTGGTAAGCTTCTCAATGTCCGTGAAGCGACTCACGATCAGATCATGAAGAATGCCGAGATCAAAGCGATCAAGGAGATCATCGGTCTGCAGCACGGCAAGCAGTACCTCGACGTCAGCAGTTTGCGATACGGCAGTATCATGATCATGACCGATCAGGATCACGATGGTTCGCACATCAAGGGTCTCATCATCAACTTCCTCGACCACTTCTACCCCTCGCTGCTCAAGCTTCCTAATTTCCTCGTCGAGTTCATCACTCCCATTGTCAAGTGTAGCAAGGGTAAGAAGGAGCTCTCCTTCTTCACGATTCCCGAGTACATGACTTGGAAGGAAGTCAACAGCAACGGAAAGGGTTGGCGCATCAAGTACTACAAGGGTCTCGGAACCTCGGACTCGCAAGACGCCAAAAAGTATTTCCGTGCTATGGACAAGCACATGTTGCCTTTTGATACCACCAAAGATGGTGATCGCGAGCTGATCGATCTTGCTTTCAACAAGAAGAAAGCGGACGATCGAAAGGAGTGGCTCCGTCAGTTCCGTCCTGGAACCTACCTCGACCACAACATCGACAAGATTCCCTACGCCGATTTTATCAACAAGGAGCTCATCCTCTTCTCGATGGCCGATAACATGCGTTCGATCCCGTCTGCTGTTGATGGTCTCAAGCCAGGTCAGCGGAAGGTGATCTTTGGCACGTTCAACCGCAAGGGCGACGGTGAAATCAAGGTTGCTCAACTCGTCGGTCACGTGTCTGGTACCACAGCCTACCACCACGGTGAACAGTCGCTCATCATGACCATCGTTGGTCTCGCACAGAATTTTGTGGGTAGCAACAACGTTAACTTGCTCGAGCCAAGGGGTCAATTCGGTACACGTTTGCTTGGTGGTAAGGATGCTGCCTCGGCCAGGTATATTTTCACCGCGCTGCCAAAGATCACGCGTGCCTTGTTCCCTCAGAACGACGATGCGCTGCTTGAATACTTGGACGATGATGGACAGAGTATCGAGCCGCAGTGGTACATGCCTGTTGTTCCTCAGGTCCTGCTCAACGGTGCCGAAGGTATCGGTACTGGATGGTCTACCTTCGTGCCCAACTACAATCCGCATGACATTGTTGCCAACTTGCGACGACGCATGGCTGGTGAGGACGTCGTCCCCATGAAGCCGTGGTACCGTGGCTTCACCGGTGACATCGAGGAATTCGCGCCCGGTCGATACAAGCTGAGCGGTCGTGTGACTCAGATCGACGAGAAAACGTATGAAATCACCGAGTTGCCCATCCGTACCTGGACCTCAACCTACAAGGAGAGTCTCGAGGAGCGCATCGTCTCGACCGAGAAGGTGCCTTCCACCATCAAGGACTACAAGGAGTACCACACCGAGTCCACGGTGCACTTTATCGTCGAGCTCAACGCCAAGGGTCAAGCCGAGATCGCCGAAAAGGGTGTTGAGGCTTTCTTCAAGACCTCAAGTCAGATTTCTACCACCAACATGGTGCTCTTCGACCAGGATGGCAAGATCAAGAAGTACTCTTCTCCTGAGGAGATCCTCGAAGACTTCTATCTCCTCCGTCTGTCGTACTATCAGAAGCGAAAGGAGCATCTTGTGGATCAACTCAAGCTCATGTACGACCGTCTCTCGAATCAGGCTCGCTTCGTCCAGATGATCATCTCTCGTCAGCTCATCGTCTCGAACCGGAAGCGTGCTGATATTGTTGCAGAGTTGCGTCAGAAGGACTTCCGACCCTTCCCGAAGTCGGGCAAAGCCACGGTCGCCGCCGAGATCGAGGACACGGATCCCATTGACGATGAGGAGATCTCTTCCGACTCGGATTACGACTACTTGCTCAACATGGCCATCTACAACTTGACTAAGGAGAAGGTGGACAAGCTTCTCAAGGAGCGTGATGCCAAGGAGGAAGAGCTCAAGATCTTGATCGGTCGCTCGCCTCAGAACCTTTGGGATGAGAACCTCGCTAAATTCCTCGAACTTTGGGAGGAGATGTTGGCTGAGGATGAGCGTCGACTCAAGGATGTCTCGTTCAAGATGAAGAAGGGGAAGCAGATCAAGAAGCCTGCTCCTAAAGGTGGCGCTGCTCGTAAAGTTCTCGAGAAGCCTCTCAACTCGGACGGCGAAGAGGAGGATGACGATGCTATGGACGGTCTTGACGGTGATGACTCGGAGGATGACTTCAAGCCATCAAGTACTGCTGCCAAGAAGAAGGCTGCCCCTGCCCGCGCTAGTCCAGCAAGGAAGCGTGCCGCTGCTGATGCATTGGACAATGACGACATGGCTAAGCTGATTGGCACCACCGCCAACGGAAAGAAGCCGCGTGCAAATGGTGCTACTTCTCGATCTGCCACCGCTTCTCGCGCGGCAACCTCTGAGGCCATCGATGTTGATGATGATGCTGGAGACAGCAAAGAAAGCATCAAGCTTGCCCCTCTCTTCCGCAAGACCGCCAACGGAAGCAGCAGCAGCAGCAGTGCTAAGCCTGCCGCGGCCAAGAAGACTGCTACTGCCAAGACTTTCTCTCTCTCTGACGACGATAACGATATACTGATCGCCGCTCCGAAGAACAAGAAGGCAACCGCTGCCAAGCCTGCCGCTACGAAGAAGACTGCAACCGGTCTTGATCGCAAGAAGGCCGCTGCTCCAGCTTCCGACACGGAAGACTCGTTCAGCATTGACAGTCCCGGTTCTTCCGCCCCTGCCCGTAAGTCGGGTCGATCCGCTCGTTCGGCTTCGGCAAAGACCAAGTACACGGTTGATGATGCTTCGGACGATGACGACGACTTCTAAGGGAGCCTGTAGGATGGCGTAGCAGCCATTGTAGTTTAGTGTACGGTGGTGTTTTTGTTACGTTCTGTTTTGTCTCCGTTCCGTTTGGGTAATCGTAACGTTTCGTTCCGCTCTCCGACGCCTCTGAGTGATAATTTAGTGACTGACTGCATCAGCCGTCAGGCGAGCCGAGAGCCAAAGACTGTCATAGCTTTGACGCAAGACACATGTTCACAGACCGCATCGCCAATGAGGTTCCCATGATCTCTCTGAGGCTAAATCCCAACCTGATCTGTCAATTCGCGTTGCCTTCTGCGTCACACTTGCTCTCGCACTCGGACACTGAAGTCGTTCATACAATCACACGATCTCACGATTGCACGGTCAACGGTTTGACTCTTAAGGACTGCTTGTTTCTCTCTGGATTGCATCATACTGAACCGCTACCACTACCACTTCCTCCACTATCCCTCTGAGCAGCAGCCCTAGCTGCAGCGATCCCCTTTGCACTGCTTCTATTGTTCCCGCTCTCCTGGTCCGCGGCCAAGACAGCTTCAGCATACATCATTTTGTACTTGACCAACTCTTCCGCCATTTCTTCCTTTGCAATCTTTGCCATCACTACATCTTTTACCATCTCGACATGTTCTGCGTTGACCGAGTTGAGTTGTTCTTCCAGAGCTTTAACTCTCGATGCCAAGTTCCGGTTGACAAGTCGTAGAGCTTCGACTTCACGTCGATGAGCATTGGCTGCACGTACTTGGACGTCGAATTCTCCTGCGTACGTGTCGAGGATGAAAGGGGTGATCTTGATCTCGAATGCGTCTCGGACGAATTCGTTTGTGCGATATTGAGGTTTCTGAGTGCTGCCGTTGGCGGAGATGGAAGAATTGGTAGATTGCGTTGACAATCGAACTTGTCGACTTGGTTGAATCGCCGTCTTATCTTGCGCATCCTCTCCATCTTGTGAAGAGCTGCAGTCAGACCTTCGGTAGCATTCGAACAACTGCAACTTCAAAAACTCCACGGCCTTGTCAAAGTTCAACTGTAACAGTTTTTCCTCGTTCTTCTTCATCAAGGCTATGGCAAACCTGAACAAGGCCTCGACACCTTCGGCAAACACGGAATCCAAAATTCTATATACGAACTCCAATGGGAAACGGTAGCTGAAAAGAGTCATAAACCACTGACTTGCAAACATGCTTGATTTCACCCCTTGCCTAACCAAATGCCTGTGCAGCAATGGCAAAAAATCTTCCAACAACCGATCGAATTGGAACAATCTCAACTGCAATGCCGGCATGTTGGGTGTGAAATGGCCGCGTAGGTCATACGACTTCATCAACCTGACAAATGTAGAGAAGGCTTCTTCATCCGGCATGTTAAGTAGTAGAGGTCCAACGACAAATTGCATCCCTTGACAATAACCCACCTCAGGATCATAAAGAGAGTAAGCCTTGATGACGTTGTACAAGTTTTCCTGGCCGATACCCTTTCCATCTTGGAAATAGTCTTGTTCGGGGAAGGTCCGGTTGAGGTCCCTCTTGATCGCTTTCTCATGGGAAGAGGTCTGCTTGAGGTAGTAGGCATAAATGATCTCCATCTCTTCGTTTTTACTGCTACTCATGAGCTGCCACATCATTCCCCTCAATGATGGAGGTATGCCCGCCTGGATAGCTCGAGAGAGCTGCCTCGGGTGGTTGCGAGCGACTTGCTGATAATTCGACATGACATCTCCCCAGAACTCCCAGTCGATTTCGTCATCCCCGATGTCTTCGGCTGGTGGACCTTCCCATACTGTTTCGCTCCTTGAGATGGCCGATTCTCTCACTCCTCCTGCGCCGACAACAGGTTGTGCTTGAGAGCTTTGAGAGGAGGAAGGTCGATTATTACTATCCTGACTCGTGGACCCACCTTCCTCGGTCAGTGCACGATTCTGTGAATCTGTGCGAGAATGCCTCTTTTCCTGATCCCTGAGTTTTTCGAAATGCTCCCTTAGCTTGACCACACCGTCGATACTAGCTCGCATCTGCTTTGCATCTCCGCTCAGCCTCTTATTCTGCGTGTCTAGTCTCGCTAGTAAGAAGTCGTAGTTCGAGGAACTCTCGCCGTTTCGTACCAGTTCGGCATCGTTGGAGCGAGATTCAGCGCTATTGGTCGTGATTGTGTCCCTTCTCGAATCGCGTCTGTTGGAAGCTGACCAGCCAGTCTCTGCCTCTCCCTCTGCACCGCTGCCAAGACTGACGACGGAAAAGTGGTTCGAGTTCATCCCTGGCGTGTCAGGCGGATTGCTGCTGCCCGAGTCACCACCCGCACCTGCTGCTTGGGAGAATCGAATAGGCTGAGAACTCGACTCATCCGCCGAAGCAAAAGGATTGCTGATGGTCTCGTCAGGCTCGAGCAACGACGTTGCTCCTACAGAAGGTGGGACCTTTTCCACGTGATGTGGTAGTGTAGCTTTGGCAGATTCTTCGTCGAGAATGAGTGAGTCAGATGCTGATTGGCTATCCCTGATCTCAGCAGAGCTAAGTGGCGTGTCTTCTGCCGACTCTGCCTCTTTAGTGTTGTTCGGAGCGACAAAAGTAGCGGTTGAAGAGCTAGGTACGACCCCTTGCTCACCCTGAGGTGGAGTTGCAGTCTCTGTTGAAGGTCGTGGTTCGGGAAAAGCAGCATCGTTAGAAGCTTTCGGTGTCTGTGGTTGCTGCTCTGGCAATTGACCTGCTGTATTCTGCTGCGATAGATGCTTCTGTTTTTCTCTCTTGAGCTGCTGCTGAAGTGATGCGTCGTCAATGGCAGCAGCGCTAGAAGGAGTGCTTTCATCTGCGTTGGATTCATCTGCATCCTCAAAATCATCGTTGTCGGTGTGTGTGCTCGAGTCATAGTCTTCATGTGTGGTAGCATCTTGTGGCTGTGCGGAAGAGAGCTCATCGGCTAGCAATGGCTGAGCAGCAGTGGCTGGTTCAGATTCGGGCTCTGCAGCTTTCGATGACGTGTTGGAAGCTGAAGCTGTGCCTTTCTTCGCACCCTGTTCCGCCATGATGAGGGATTGAGCGCCGTCGAGATGCTTGTGTGCTGTTGTAGCTTTGTCTGCGTGGTGGCGACGATGTTCGTCGAGGTGAGAAGGACAGGAATGGGTCGGGGATGCTGAAGAGCAAGAAGCAGAGCATGGTCCAAGCGCGTGTGAGGTGCTGCCAAAAATGTGTGTGAAATAGGCAGTATTTCGACTGCCGAAAGGGGTCCTTCTGCGCTGCACTCTGCTGTCCTTCCTTTCGGCCGGTAGTATTGAGCACTTCAGGGTCCCCGGCCAATTCTCCGCTCCAACGCCGAACATTTCAATAATTTGACAAGAACGAGATCTTCTTGATGTGATCCATACATCCTTCCCTGGGCAATGTGCGGGATTGGGCTATTCATCACACCCTGTGCCGAGCAGCAAGAGACCGATAGCTCTGGCTGCGGCATACATTCGAACCCGGAAATATCGCACTCATCAGTTCTGCGAAACATCCGCTGCAGAGGTCCCGACAGCCTCAATGTTGTCCAACACCCGTTTCAAATCTCCAAGTCAAATTCATGGAAGCTCTCCCTCACATCAAGCGTCCTCAGCCTTCGAGGTGCTGGTATCACTAGACAGCCACTACTCTGTCCTGATGGATCACTACTGCTAGCATGGAACGGCCAGATCTTCGATTGGGACACCACCGCCCCCACGGCTACCTCGTCTAAAGTGCGTCTTGACACGGGAGAGAACGATGGGCAGATCCTACTTGATCGCATAGTCCATCTCAAAAGGAAATACAAACAGGAGATAGTAGCTGATCCGTGTCAGCTTGCGATCAACGCAGCTCTGGCCGAAGTGGAAGGTCCATATGCGTTCGTATTGCTGGACCGGGACGAATCGAAGCTTTACTTTGGCAGAGATCCGTTAGGGCGTAGGTCACTATTGATGCACCGCTCCGAGCGATCAAACTCGATAGCGATCATTTCGGTTGCGGGTGATGAGCTCAAATCGAGCTCAAATCTGACCGAGATTGCCTGTTCTTCGTTGTGGACCTTGGCTCTGCAAGAGGACCCAACGAGACCAAAACCGATACCTCGCCCAACTTCGCGCTTCACCTCTCCGCTGCTGCTTCGAGAGCTTCGCCAGCCCACAGTGCCAGAGGGAGGAGGCGCAGACGGTTCATCGAAAGCGAAAACACTGGCTGACTTCTTAGAAGTCCTGTCTGCGAGCGTCCGGAAGCGAGTGACGAACATCAACACTGATCAACCGGCCGACGAGGCACATGTGGCAGTCCTGTTTTCTGGTGGTCTTGACTGTACTACCCTTGCACTGCTTGCTGATCGATTTGTGCCACCAGAGCAGCCGATTGACCTGCTGAATGTCGCGTTCGAAAACATTCGTGCCATCGAAGCGGCCAAGAAGGAGAGGGAGAAGCGTGTCGGCGCAAAAAATAAGCATGGAAAAGGTAGACAGCATCCCGCAGCACCTGCTGAGGAGCAACTCGCCACCAACCCATCAGCATCACCAGGAGAAAGAGAAGAAGAAGCTATCCCAGAGGACATCTATCTAGTTCCAGACCGAATCACGGGACTCTCCTCCTACACGGAGCTCTGCGCCCTGGCCCCAGACCGTCGTTGGAACTTTGTTGCTATCAACGTTGCTTATACGGAATACAGCTCGCAGCGAGGCCTCGTTGAGACACTGATGCTCCCTTCATGCTCGGTCATGGATCTTTCGATTGCCTCTGCGCTCTATTTCGCCTCTCGAGCACAAGGAGTTCTTCACCCATCTCTCTCACCATACACCTCGCGCGCGCGCGTCCTCATCTCCGGCCTAGGCGCAGACGAATTGCTGGGAGGCTACTCTCGTCACCGTCAATCCTACAGCCGCTCTTGCCTGCCCGGTCTCATCTCTGAACTGCAACTAGACTTGGATCGTCTGCCGGAGCGCAATCTGGGTAGAGACGACCGCATACTTTCGTGCCATGGGAAGGAATCGCGATACCCGTTGCTGGATGGACAGGTTTTGAGGTTTCTGACTGATGTACCGGTAGAACAGAAAGTGGATCTGGAAAGAATAGCAAGTGAAGGTGGAGGTGGAGATAAGCGACTCCTGAGGGATCTAGCGAAGCAGTTAGGGCTGGTGGGAGCGAGTGAGTTGAAGAAGAGAGCTATGCAGTTTGGAACACGTGCAGCCAAGATAGATGAGGAGAGTAGGAGTACTAAAGGACATCATAAGCTCACTTAGCGCTGCAGAATTGCAAGAGAAACAAATCAGTTGCGTCAGGCAAAAAGTGATTGAAAAAGAGACTGTCCAAAAGATTGCACCGTAGACACAAAGAGAAGGCGGGATATGTCAGGTGAAAGTCTAGACATAGCGGAGAGAGAGAGCGCGGGATGAAGGAATGTATGAGTGTGTGGAGCGATAGAAAGCGAGCATATGTGTGTGGGCGTCGATGCTGAGTCTAAGGAAAGCGTTGTCGTTGAGGCTCCAAGTGTTTGCTACTTAGTGCGAGTAGTTAGCAACGGGAGGATAGGCCATACCTGACTTTCCCGGCCCCTGTGGTGTCAACCGGCTTGGACTGCTACCCCTATAGGAATCCTGTGTCATAGCACTACCTGCGCCCAACATTGTTCCATCACCCTCTGAGCTCGAGGTGGCGAAGAATGGCTCTTTGACCTCCCAAACAGCCTGCTTGCTGCCGACGGAGAATTCCAAGTCCTCCTTGGTGATGGAATCCCAGTACTTGTACACCATCATAACAGCCAACAACATGCAGAGTGTACCGAAGAAGGTGCCATCGATGTAATGCTTGATGGCTCTGCAGACTTGCTCTCCGAATCCATACATCAGAATGAGACCGGTAGCAAAGAAGAAGAGACCAAAGGTAATGTCTCCCAATGGCCACCTGTCGTCGAGTGTCCTCAAGACCAGCAGAACTTGTGAGATGACGTAAATGAGAACGCAAGCCAGAGGGAAAACAAGTTCGACGATCCACAATGCAACCTGGTTTGTCGGTGACATGGCTGCAATCCCCTTAAACGTCGAAATGGACACAAAGATTGCGATGCCGAACAACAGCAACGAACTCAAGCGCAAGAACCATAAGGATTTAGGGGTGCCATCTTCGGCGAACTGGAAGCCAACGAAACCGTTGATCAACAAACACCAAAAGATGGCAGTCTTCAAACCAACATACACTGCTGCCAAATAAAGATATGCGGCCGAGTAAGTAGGGACGATAGCAGAGTCCAAAAAGATAACGAGCATCTCTGAAAACGCATAGAGGTAGAAGAAGAGGACGATCTCTTTGCGGCCAACGGCAGTGTACTTGGAGCGAATGTGGTAGACCATGATGGCGGTCATGACGAGAGCGGCGATGTGGATAAAACATGTTGCGGGTTGGAAGATGATGGTTTTGTTGATCTCGACATTGCGCGAATAGCAAACGGGTTCGAGACCAAGACCGGAGCTACCGAGGAGCGGGCAGACGACCATGGCGACCTCATCACAAATCGAGGCGTAGGAGCCAAAGGAGAAGCCCATGTTTGTGCGAACGGGGTTGCGATGCTCAAGAGTTGAGATCGCGTGGGGGGGTATGCCGATTTGAATCGAGATGGTTGCTGATCCCGATCGATAGAAGTGATGTGTTCTGACCAGCGTGACGACACAAAGAGGCGACGATGAACGTCTCAGCCGAGTGTCGCGATCTAGCTGCGGAGGAGTGTGACGGATGGACGGGTGGACGGGTGATCCGATGACCAAGTTGGCGCTGCTGAGTGTGCGGTTCGGAAAGGCCGCTTAGATCACAGTGGAATGGCGGAGAAGGGTGATGAACGTGGCGAGAGAGGAGGAGCAGAGTGAAAAACGAAAGGAGCCAAGTTGTGGTGGAAAGCGTGCTTGCTATGCTGCGATCGACAGAGTTCAAGGTTTTGCTACACCTCCAACAAAACAGCAGACAAGGCGAGAGCGTGCGGCTCTCTGCTGGCTCGCTGTAAACTCGCGTTCAAGCAGCGAAAAGACAGAAACACGCGGCAGATCCCGTGTTGCTTGCCTTTTTTTGGTTTTCGATTTCAATTTCTCAGCCAGCGAATTTGTTCAGTCATCTGCAGCACAACAGAGTAGAGAGCCTTGCCTCGTATTTGTTATTTTATTATTACAAAGCCCAAATCTTGACAACGCTGTCCTTGCCACCTGACACGGCGTATCGATCCATGTAGCGGAGTCTCTCCACCGGCCAAGTGTGTCCATTCATCTTCAAAGAGCCGTGTTGCAGCGTGGTACGGTTGAAGATGTTGACACCCTTCTCTCCTGTCGCAGCCAGAATCTTGCGCGAATCAAACTGCAACGCTGTCACGGGATGATCGTATCGGATGGTATCTGAAATGCTTCCCATGCGCAGGTCCCAGATACGAATCGACTTGTCCAAGCTGCCCGAGATGACATGGTGTTCGTCAAATTGTAGGCAAGTGACAGGAGCTGTGTGACCGAGCAGCGTGCGATGCGCTTGACCTGTTCGCATATCCCACATTCGTACACCACCATCCCCTGAACCGCTTGCCAAAGCATAGCCCCAGAATTGAACTCCCCCAACAAAGTCTTGGTACATCTCCCAGCTTCCATCTGCATAAGGTGGTGTAGGATATGCAAACACTCCAGAGAGGTTGTTGAGAACCGAGAATGAGTCGCGCGAGCCGAGCTCGGGTCTCGTTGGGCCCAAGATGGATGAAGAGGATCCTGAGCCTGAGCCTGATTCGGGCAAGCCCAACTCGGATTGCGAGATGGCTTGCGACGAGCTTGGGTTCGAGATGGCCCACAGAATGTCCATCGTCAGCACACACTGGCCCGTGTTGAGATCCCACTGACGAAGCGTCTTGTCCGAGGCTCCGGTGACGAGGCAGTTGTCGTCAAAGTACAAGGCTGTCACTGACTTGCTGTGTCCTTCCAAGCTCTTGACACAAGGGTCGAACTCGTCTCGCACCTCTTCGTCCTCTTGGTCAGCCACAGTGGCGTCGCCATGGCGGATCTTGATGCTGTCCATGCTCTCATCACCGCGGTTCAGATCTGGCGGCTTTCTCCTGGGCTGCAGTTCTCCCGATGCTGTCATAGTAAGCCTGGCTTCAAAGTTCTCCACCTTGGTCAAGTCCCAGATGCGAATGGTATTGTCTGTGCCGCCTGTGATGCAGACCTCGTCCTCGACTTGCAGACATTTCACTGTTCCTGCGTGGCCGCGCAATCGACCTACCTCGTCACCTGATGCCAGGTCCCATACTCGCACCGTCTCGTCGAGCGAGGCCGAGACCAAGGTGCCGTACGGCTCGGTGAAGTCGAGCGATGTGATGGGTGCCGAATGATCAGCCAGCGTCATGAAAGCGACGCCAGATGGGAGTTCGTCATGCTCTGACGGCATGAAGAGAGGTCCTTTGCGTCGTCGACTGCTGCTCTGTCTCGTCGTTGCGCCCGAAGCAGCAGCGTTGGCGGCAGCAGCTGGTCCACCTGGCATTGCGCGTAGGTGTTTCTGCACAGCCAACAATTCTGCAACTCCTTGGTGCTCGTCATTCAGCTCGAGCTCTTCTTCGCGCAATCCCAACAGCTTCTTGCCAAGACCTGCTTTGATCTTCTCCAAGACCTTGATCTTGGCATCCACTGCTGCCATCTCGTTGTCGATTAGAGTGCGCCTGACACCAATGTCATCCTGCTCTCGTTCAATTTCTCTGAGCTGCCTCTCAAGCTCCTCCAGCTCGATCGTCGAAGTACGTGTGCCCTCCTTGCCTCTGGATAAGATACGACTAGCTTGGTTCCTACGTGCATGACGCTGCTCTCGCGCCTGGAAGGCAGAGACGGGCTCCGTCTCGACACCTTCTACCAGCAGTCCGCGCGCCTTGTCGCCCATCGCCTTGAGACCGAGCTTGGTCGGACCCTGGGGACCATCCTCGAAGACGCTTGCACTAGCACGAACACGCCTGCGTCGTTGACGACCTTCTGTAGAGCTGGGTATGGTGGCTTGGAAGCCTCGTAGAAGGGAGACGGGTGGCTCAGATTTAGACGTTGAGCCCTGGATAGGAGTTTTTGATCCATTGCTCGAGTCTGAGCCGTTGCTCGAGCCTGAGCTAGGGTTGATCTCAAGATCTTGAGCAACGGTGGCCAAGATGCGGTCGCTTTCCTCTAGAAGGAAAAGTTCGTGTGATGTGATGCCGTTCATCGGCCCTCGCCCGATACCTGAGTGAACGAGAGAGCCGCCGATGCGGACGAGCGATCGAGCCGGGCTGGAGAGGGAGAAAGTTGGTGTTAGAAGTAGACGTGCTCGTCGTTGGCCGTCCGGTGTGAGAGCGAGTGCAGTGTTAGAGTTGCTGACGGCGGCCATCATGCGAGTGGTCATGAGTTGAGGTGCGACATCGGAGAGCAGACGACCTGGCTCGTTGCGACCACTGTTACCATTGGAGCCGAGATATGGCGAGGCTGGTGCAAATGGCTGGAGGTATGCTTTAGTCAAGTTGATGACGCCAGAGAGTGTATCTCGGATCGATGCGGAAGTTGGCAGAGCAGAGCTGGCTTCAGCGTTACGCCTGTCGGCACCAAGGAGTGGACTGTAGCTCATTCTCGGCGGCAAAGAGGTTCAAAGCTTCAAATGTGTCGGTCAGAGCGACTTCTGAAGTGGGTCGATATCGGTCAATCTACTTTAGACAAACAAAGTGGAGCAGAGAGAAGATGCGACAAGGTTGGCTAGGCCGTGCTTACCGCCCTTTCTCGCTCCGAATCGCTCCGAGCAAGTTTTATACTTTCGGCGCCGATGGCAAAGGGCTTGCGCAGGAGCAAGGAGTTCCGAATTGCGGCCTACAGGATCCGTGTGATGTCGGCGTTGAAGAAGCTTGGGCAGACTTGTGCTCGTGGCAAGCTGCTCTGTGCGCTGGGGATCCTGCGTGCCTGAGCGGCGCTGATCCAAGGGGAAGGAGGATGTTGCTTGTAAAGCTTACTCTGCGCTCAGAGATGAGACGAGCTCGGTCGATCCATCTAAGGTTTTTGCCAGGCTGTAAGTGCAGGAAGATGAGTGAGTGATGAAAGGCATTCGAGATGGAAAGATATCGATTTTCTCTCTCCACTCTCACCAAACGGCCGAAAATTGTAGAAGCCGCTCCTGAATGTCTCGCTTTTTCTCGCTTTTTCTTGCTTTTCTCACCTCGCACAGACGCGAAAAGGCGTGCTTTCCTCCTGTAAGGTCAGAGGAAGATAGGGCGACGGCTGGTGATGTCACAGCTGCTTACTCTGTGGACCCTAGCGTTCTAGCCTTGGCAAAGGTCGACTTTGTGCTTTTTTCTGCCCATTCATTTGCTCACATCGCACAGAGCAAGATATGGAAGTTGTGCTCGCACAAAGGCTATCAGGTGGGTTTGGCCCAAGCTTTGTGAGCTACTGTTCAAGGCGCTGCAGGTCTTGGGTGCGCAACCGAGAGCAAACTTTGACCACCGCCCCTCGTCCGAAAGGCTTTGACCTACCGAACTTTGCGCCGTTTGACAGTAGAGCATATGTGCGGGCCCTTCCTCATCATTCGGCCTTCGACGGCGATGGGAGGAGCGAAGAGAGTCAGCATGGTGCATCTCTTTCCAACTCAGAAGCCTTTCGCACGGTTGACGCGTGTCGAGAAGAAACGACACGCTTCGTATGGCGTTGTCCATTTACGCGTTGTCCATTTACGCGAAAATGTCGAGAGCTCGACAGGCTAGATGAGAAACAGAAGAAGCAACCAACTCACAGCGGCTCTAGCTGGAGATTCATCTTTCTTCTAGCAGAGCCAAACGAGGAGAGTGTCGAATGCCCAGCCAAGCGTTCAGGCGACTTTAGCATTGCTTGGACGCTGACTTTACAGTTGTGCAACCTCTCAAGCGACCCTTGCTCCTAGTCTTGCCAAAGCCTACCATAGCATTGCCCCTTCCACCGCCTTCTTCTTTATACAGTCGCTCTTCTCCTTCACATCAGTCATTCATAACCGACTTGACACGAGGCTCCTCCTAGGCTTCCTTGGTCGCTTGTAACAGCTCTTTGCACCAAGCCGAGAGCAACGCCTTTTGGTCATCAACGCTCCACCTTGCAACAGCACATAGGCCCGATACCGCAAGCAACATGCCTCTCACAAGAGCCATTTCAGCACGTCTTCGCTCTGCCTCGCAGCGAAAGTCTCTACCGACGGCTGCAGACCACCCAACCGAGGAGATGATCGCTCTCAAGGCCAAGGCAAAGACCTCTGCCAGCGTCGACGTCAGTGTCGTCTGCCGTACGCTCGTCGCAGGCACTTTGGCTCAGCTCAACCTTCAGGATTCCAGCAAGGGCTCATCGCCTTCGTCCAGCACATCAGCTTCCACCGCTTCCACCGCCTCGCGACCACGATACATGCGAGGATCCGGCCGTTTCTCATCTCGATCTTCCAACTCTTCTCGACGCTCCATCCTGGGCAGCTCCGAGTTTGGCGATTCTTCCGACGATGAGAACGACAATGGAGGCAACACACCAAGACTGGGCGGTTGCGATTCCTTCTCACCTGCTACTGCCCGCCCGGACGACAGCAACAAGGAGAACGTCGCTCCCTTCCGATGTGCATCTCAAGACCTCCTCGACATTGAAGCACGGGATGCTCAGCAGGAAGAAGCCATCCGTCGTACCACCACGCGATCTCGACGAAGCAGCCTCATGGAGCGACAGTCTTTCACAACACCATCACCTACTACACACATTCGCCGCCTCAGTCGCAGCTCTACCACTTCTGACCTCTCCACTACTTCAGGTAAGTTGTTGGACGATTACTTTTCCCGACTCTCATTGGTCAAGGCATTGCACAGTAGATGCTGTACAGAGTCGAGCCTGTCTGCCCCAGGGCGTTGGAGTATGCTCGACCGTTGGAGTATGCTCGATCGTTGGAGTATGCTCGATCGTTGGAATGTGCAGCTCTGTTAGGCCCTTTTGGATGGATTGATTGGCTCCAGTCAAGCAAAACTGCACTGCAGACCGTCACAATTTCGTGTGAATTTGTGACAGTTGCAGAGTGGACTCGCTGTATAGTCACGGTGACATTCACGACGCGCCAATTTACGCGACTCGCGTTAGAACGCTAAGTTGCAGCTCCAAAGGCACACGCCGACGATTTACCTTTGTGAAAAGTGCCCTTGGCTGACCATTCTTTTGCTTTCCCCACCTCTTCTTCCTCATCATCTTACCATCACTTCTGTCACTCGTCTTCATCCATCGACTCTCTCTCTCTCTTCATATCCCCTACACCGTTGCTGTTCACCTTCTTTGGCACAAACGACGTTCTTTTGATTCCCGACTTCCTCATGCCAGCCCTCACAATGCCAAGGACTCCCTCGAGGCGATTGGCACGCTCATCGTCAGACCAGCACCATTTTAGCTCTTCCCCTAGCGCTCGCACCACATCTGAGACCACTCCAACACCTCGACCCTCCACGCTCTCAGCATCAGGCAGGAAACGATCTCGCAACGATCTCGGCTTTGATGCCGAGGATGCCTCGTTGCCTGCCAGCCCTCTCTCTCGTTTGCGACTCCAGACACCTTCGACGCGTCGAAACACATCACATCTGCTCGACAGTCCCAGCAGGTCACGCTTTGCCGCCAACCTCATCCCAAACCAAGTCTCAAGCTGCTACTTGGCTGCTTCATCTCAAGAGTCGCTCCAAAGCTCCCTCTTCGACACACACAGCATCGCCGAGAGCTCTTCTGCACCCACCTCTTCCTGCTCCTCCGACCGCGATGTCTCTCCACCCCTCAACACTGCCATGCTCGAGTTAGCCGGCAAAGAGAAATACTCGAGCGTCTATGCACACGCAAGGGCGCTGCTTCGATACGCTGCCGGCGTCGACCCAGCAGAGACCGAAGCTGGTCTCACCATTACCAACGCTGCTGTCACCAAGTTCGGTGGGCATCACGTCAAGGTTGTCGGTCGTGAACACGAGCGCACTGCGATTCAGCTTTTCCTTCAGCACACTTTTGGTCTCTTTGCCGATGCTCAGCAGCGAGCAAGAAGCCTCAACGTCGAGCTCGATGGAGATGCCGAAGCTAGTTGCTTGTATGTCTGTGGTCTGCCCGGTACTGGAAAGACTGCTCTTGTTTGCTCTGTGCTGAACAGCCTTTCCGAGACCAACTGCTCTTCATCCGCGCCTCGTGTCGCATTCGTCAACTGCATGACCCTCTCCCACCCCCGCTTGATCTTTGGCAAAGTTCTGCGAGCCCTCGGTTCGAATGCCGCTGAAGGCCAGTCCGACGCCTTTGCCGAACAAGCTCTATCGACTCTCATCCGCCAAGGCAACCAGCGCATTCTTATTGTCCTCGACGAAATGGACCATTTGCTGCAGAGTCGTGCACACCAGAACATCCTCTACAAGATCTTCTCTTGCACTGCCAACCGCAGTGGCGTCGGCAGCAGCCTTCGTGGAGGTCCTGCTTGTGGGTTGATTGGCATTGCCAACTCGCTCGACTTGACTGAGCGCTTTGTGCCTTTGCTTGCTAGCAAGCATGCTTCGCCTGCCCTCCTTCACTTCCGACCTTTCGAGGCAGAGGAGATCGTTTCTGTGATTCGGGATAGGTTGTCTGGTTTGCAGGCTCGATATGACGATCAAGAGCCAGAGGCCGAGGAAGCCAAGGATGAGTCTTTAGCGCTCTTCACTCCCACAGCTCTCCAGTTGTTGGCAAAGAAGATTGCTGACGCGACAGGCGATTTACGAAAGGCGCTCGATGCGGCACGTTTGGCGGTAGAGTTGGTCGAGAGCGAACATAGGAAGAAGGCTCTTGCTCAGATCCAAGCTGACAAGGCCAAGGCTGCACCTGCATGTCAAGGTCAAGAAGAGAAGTCTGAGCAAGTTGACGCTGAGCAGCCATTGAAAACAGCCGCACTGCGAGCCACGCTTCTTCGCCACCTCACTCGATCGAGCGCACCCAAAGTCGGCCCCTCGGAAATCCTCAAAGTCCTCACCTCGGTACTTGGCTCTGCCAACCTCTCCAAAGTACGCAGTCTTGGCGTTCAGGCCAAACTAGTGCTCCTCTCCATCCTCATTTCCCAAGCCCGCGCTAAGCAAGGTCTCTCCGTTCTTGGAAGTGCCACCAGCTACAATCCGGCAACTTCGAGAAGCACTGTTGCTTGTTCCGCAACACGCATCGTCGACGTAGAATCGACGTACCACGCCATCCTCAAACAAGAAAACGGCCTCTTCTCCCCTCTCCAAGCTTCCGAACTCCTGGGTGTCTTTGATATGCTAGAAGTGAACGGAGTCATTCGGATCTCTTCTGAGGTCGATAACTCTTCCCTTTGCGCAACTCGGGCAAGTGCGGTTTTCGTATCAAGCAGTAGTGTTAGTCCCAGCGGTAAAAGGGCAGCGAAGAAACAGTTGATGGCTAGCAGCAGACAGGTCTATTTAGCTATGTCGGCTGATGATGTTCAGCGTGGCATTTGCACTTGTTCGCCTGGTAGCGGTACCAGCGTTTCCACGGGCACTGTGACGGCTGGAGGTGTTGCTGTGGCGGAAACGATTGCGAGGATCTATACAAGGGAGAAAGACAGAGCGGTCAAGGCAAAGACATATCACAGTATCGCACAGGAAAACGCTAGGATTCGACAGGAAGAATTGGGTGGTGGTCGCATGGGTGCTCCTGATGGCAGTTTCTAAGCAAGCATCGCTTTGTATTGCATTTGCATCATCATTTTCCATATCACTCATATCAATCATATCACTCATATCACTCAGGTTGCAGTTGTCTTGACAGTATCTAGCTTCGATTCATTGCATTTCCCTTGGGATCAGAGACATATTGACAAAAGCATCTCGTCTCTGGCACATGCTTCGATCTATCCTCTGCACATGCTTCGACTGTGCTTTTGTCTTTCTTCCGCCCTGCACATACACGCACGCATACGCCGAAGCAGACTGAATAAAAAACATGCATTGCAAAACAAAAACATAAAAAAACAACGCCTCCCCCAACTCCTATCTCCCGCTTCAACCCTTAAGCCCTCTGTCTCTGCCTAGCACCTATAGTCTTCAAATTGGCATAGACCTTGCCTGGGGGACTACCTCTAATCAAGGCGACCACGGCATCCCTAGCAATCTTAATATTTCCAAAGTTGCCCAAGATATGTATCTTTGTCTCCGCAATCACCAACCTTGTCCTGCTGGCGTTTTCGATTGCAAATCTCGTCCTACCATCCTTGCCGGCAATTCTACCGATAGCTCTGCTAAGGTTGTCGCCTTGGAGGGTTTTGACGTCTTTGATTTCAAAGGTGTCGATGAAAAGATCATCCATGCGGAGAAGAGCGATAGCGTCGTCAGCTTCAAATCCGAGAGCGAAGGCTTTTACGAAATCTGCGCCTTTTTGGAGCATTCCTTGTTCCTGGGTGTAACGGGAGGATTTGAGTTCGACGCATTTTTTAGCTACGTTCATACGGACTTGAAGTGAAGCCATTTCAACTAGAGGTGTGTAAATTTTGTGCCAGTCGTTTTTGAGTGGCGTCAGTCGGTGCGGTGGGATTGGGATCTTGCGCAGTTGACCTTTGGCGACGGCGGTGAGAGAGGATGAGGCGGTCGAGGAGAGAGGCGCGAACTTGGGTTTGGATACATCACCATTGGCAGCGTTGCTGGTGGTTGTAGTGGCAGCAGAGGAGGGTGTTGCACAGGATGAGGCGCCGATCATAAGATCGTCATCGTCATCCTCCATAGCATCAGTACCTGAAGCGGCGGTTTGGAAGGTTTCATCGGCAAGTTCAACGTCTCGGTCGTCATCAGAACCTTCTTGGCCGAACGGCTTGCTGTGTTCCAGCACCACATCCTCATCTGCGGTGCAGGCTTTGCTGGGTGTACCAACAAGTCCGGATTTGGCGCGACCTTTCTTAGCCTTAGCTGCACTACTGCTAGAGGCCGAGACGGCAGCTTGCTTGCTCGATGAACTCGCCACCATCTTTGCTAGATACAACGGGCGCGTCAAGTTGAACCTTTCGGAAAAGTGACCAAGAAGAGGTGGTGGTGAGATGCTAAGCCTTTGTTGTAGAAGAAAAAGTGCTACGACCGGTGTTCTGTAGATCTGGATGGCTTCGTCTAGGAAACCAGAGTCGGGTATCGAGTTAGAGTAGAGTTTGAGGTGTGATGGCAAGAAGATGGAATCGGAAATGCCAAACGGCTGAGAAGAACTCGAGAAAAAATCAAATCAAATCAAAAAAGTAAAAACGCATGACTGCTTAGTCATTTCCCGTGTTCCCGCAAACCTCGCTCCACGTCGCCACCCGTCAACTCCCACCGATTCCCACCAACGCCCTCCATCCCACTCAGAAACAGCACGCAGCCACACATGCCACGTCACCCATTCGCACACACAGAGAGCAACGTAGAAGCATATATAGTTCACGATATCACCTTGTACTTCGCCTTGCAAATGACAACGATTTTCGACCGTTCGCTATCTCGAACCGGCTGTGTTTCTCAATCCAAAAAAATCGGCACTTGTATGAAGCGAGACGCTCAATAAAATATCAGCCGGCTCAGCAGTGTCCAGGTTTTCGTCTGTGATGGCCACTCAAAATTTCAACTCGAGCTTTGCAAAACCCTTTTCTTTTCATGAGCTTTGTTAGGTCTTGAACTCGAGAGGCTAGAGCTTCAATCTGGACACATCAGACAGCTTGATGCTTTTCAGTGACAAACAAGTCGCAGAGGTTGTAACATGTTTCAAAGCCAGTGTGTTGCATACAAACTGAAGGATCTGTGTGATCCGACGAGTCGTTAGAAGGGGTGATCATAAGAGGACGTGATGGAGTTGAGAGACGGACAAAGTCGGCGTAACAGTTCGAAATAGGTAGTGTGTGTAGTGGTCAAGACAAGGTGTGAAACGAGGTGATGGATAGCGCGCAAAGAGTTACGGAAACCGTCATTGGACCCGAGAAGTAAGAGAACAAATATAGACAGAAAGGGGTGGGCCAAACGAATTAGAGGATATGGTACAACGCATCACGAACAAAAACAAGAAAGGAATACTAGGCCCCAGACATAGACTGATGGGTCCAGCTATGCACGGCTCCCTCCTTTGCGCGCTTCCGATGCCTAGAGAGGGTGAAGAGAGAAGAGATAGTCAAGAGTGAAAAGAGTGAGAAGCACCTCGCTAAAGCATCCAAGCCTTTCAACCGGCCAAACGTGTCGCTGTCCCCTCCGACGCTCGAGGAGATCTTTTGGGGGGTGATGATGTGGTAAGGTATGATGTGAGGCAAGGAAGGAGCGCTTAAGCCTCAGTCTTGGGAGCCTCAGCCTCACCATCAGGGGTAGTCTCGTTTTGCTGGTACTCCTTAAGAACCTCAAGAGCCTCGTTGACCTTGGCGTCAAGAGCCTCCTGCTCTTCGAGAAGGTGGAGGAGCTCAGTGACGGGAAGCTCGAGGATCATACCAGTGAGCTTACCGGCAAGCTCGGGTTGGCTGGCGGCAACCTTCGGGTAGATAGCCTCACCAAGCATCTGCTTCTGCTCTTCGGGGCTGGCCTTGGCGAGGGCAGCGGCGGTCAAAGTACCGGGCTGACCAGCGGCCTCCTGAGGATGACCGGCGGGGCGGGCACCAGGGCCACGGGGCATGGGCTGGCCAGGGACGGGCTGACCGGCGGGGCGGGGAGCACCGTTGACACCAGCAGGGGAACGAGCACCGGCGGGGGGAGCAGGGCCAGCAGCGGCGTTGGGAGCACCACGAGGAGGACGGGCGGGGCGGTAACCCTGGGGCATCATACCGGCAGGGAACTGACCAGGCTGGCCGTAAGGAGCCATGGGCATACCCTGAGGCATCATGCCGGCAGGGGCGTAACGAGGACGGGGGACCATGCCACCGGGCTGGCCAGGGAAAGCACCAGGCTGGGGGTAGTACATGCCGGGGCCGGGGTAGCCCATACCCTGAGCGGCAGCCTGCTGCTGAAGACGGAGTTGGTTGCGCTGCATAATCTGGGCCTCGAGCTGCTGGCGACGAACGTCCTTGCGCTGAGCGAGAGCGACGTAGAGAGGTCGGTTGTCGAGCATCTTGCCGTTCATCTCAGAGACAGCCTTGTTAGCCTCTTCGGGAACCGAGTAGCACACGAAACCGAAACCACGCGAGACACCAGAGGAAGCGCGCATGATCTTGCACGAAGTGATGGTACCGAAGGGAGCAAACTCCTCGCGAAGACGCTCGTCGTCGTACGACTCGGGGATGTTCTTGAGGTAGAGGTTGACACCTTGGAATTTGGCGAGCTTCTCGTTCTTGGCGGCCTCGTAGGAGCGGCGGAGCTCCTCCTCACGCTCACTCTTCTTCTGGGCACGAGCAACAAAGAGCTTCTGACCGTGGAAGTCAGAGTCGTGGAGCTCGTCAACAGCCTTTTGGGCTTCCTCGTGGTCCTCAAAGTTGACGAAACCGAATCCCTTGGACTTGCCGTCGTCGTCACGCTGGAGAACGCAAGAGGTAATCTTGCCGTAGTTGGTGAAGAGCTTTTCGAATTGCTCGTCGGTGACCTCGGGGTCGACGTTCTTGCAGTAGACGTTGGTGAACTTGGCACGCGACTCCTCGATCTTGGCCTGACGCTCCTTGCGGGGGATGTGGTGACCGACATAGACCTTCTTGTCGTTCAACAACATGCCATTGACGTGCTTGATAGCAGCCTCGGCAGCCTCTGCAGTCTCGTAGTGAACGAAACCGTAACCGAGGGAGCCAGTGTCGTTGGCGGCGACCTTGCAGGAAAGAATGTTACCGAAAGCGGCAAAGGTGTCGTGGAGGGCCTTGTTGTCGATACCGGCGTCAAGGTTCTTGATGAAGATGTTGCCCTGACCGGTACGTCGGAGGGCAGGGTCACGCTGAGACCACATGATACGGCAAGGGCGGTTGCGGATGAGCGAGTAGTTGAGCTGCTCCATGGCACGCTCACCGTCAGCAGCGTTGAGGAAGTTGACGTAGGCGTAGCCGAGAGAGCGACGGGTGACGGCATCACGGCAGACACGGATGCTGGCAACGGGACCAATCATGTTGAAGATCTCAAAGAGCATGGCCTCGGTGACGGAGGGGTCGAGCTCACCAACGTAGAGCGAGGTGTTGTTGGGATCGGCGTTGTTGTTGTTGTTGTTGTTGTTGTTGGCCTGGTTGCCGGCAGCCTGCTGCTCAGCAGCAGCGGGAGCTTGGGTGGAGGCAGAGACGGCCTCGGCGGAGGCAACAGCGGGGGACTCGGCGGACGACATGGTTTACCAGTTTGGGGTTTTTTGAGTTTTCCTAAAAAGAGAAGAAAGGATGAAACAAGGGTTGAAAGAAGAAGAAAGAAAGGATACGAAGTGACTCTTTTCTGAAGGAGTGCAAGGTGGATAGAAGAGTTGGGAGAAAAATCAGTTAAGAGGACCTTGGAATGGGATGATGATGATGCGAAGAGGCAGGAGTGGAGATGTTGGGGCCGACAGAGACGCTATGAGGACTGGAGGTGGTGCTGATGATGCCGAAGCAAGTGAGATGCTGTTGGGACGTGTGACAAGACAAATGACCGATAGACAGATCTGGCCCGGATTGGCCAAGTCCGTGATAGTGTTGGACGCCAACGAAGATATGAATTCATCGAGATCGAGGTACTCGGGATTGCAGCCAACGACATAATTTAGCGTCTATATGGTGCCGAATGCTGAATGATGGTGTCGTCCGCCTTGCAAAGACGACTTCCGGGATGAATGGATCGAGGATTGCGTCGTTGCTGAGGCTATATAGGGTAAGCGATCGTGGGAGGTCTCGTCTGTGATGCTAATCCGAAGATGCTTTGGCCAAACGCTGCTGCTTTGCTTCGCTTTTGCTGGGGATGCTTACCTTTGATATGTATGGGGTTTTATGGGTTTTCTTTTGGCTTTGTACGAGGGCTGACAACTAGGGAGAACGTTGGTAGAACCTCGGGGTTTTTTACGAAAGGAAAGATGGTGTTTTTGGGTTTTTAAGAAAAGTTTTTTTGGAGAGAAGAGAAGGAAGAGAAGGTGCTCATATCAACTTGGTATAGAGTAAGCGCAAGCCACGTCCGTCTCAGGAATGGGCGGAGAAGAAAAGAAAAGAAAAGAAAAAGAAAAACAATGACTGTGAAGTTTGGAAGGAAATTTTTGCAACTCCCGAAGAAGAGAAGGAAGAAAATGAAAAAGAAAAAAGAAAGAAGAAAGAAAAAAGAAAAAAGAAAAAAGAAAAAAGAAAAAAGAAAAAAGAAAAAAGAAAAAAGAAAAAAGAAAAAAGAAAAAAGAAAAAAGAAAAAGAAAAAAGAAAAAAGAAAAAAGAAAAAGAAAAAAGAAAAAAAGAAAAGTGGTCAGCGTGACCGTTTCTATTGGACTCTTCATTTGAGACCCTTTTGTCTTTTGTATTCAAGCGAAAGGCAGAAACATGGAGACCGCTGAACCTTGTTGTATTGAAGATCAGAAATTTTGTATTCATCAACAGACGCGAAGGTCGCAGGGCTTTTCTTTTTCTCTTTCTTGGTCATACAAGAAGCCGGTGTAACATGCAAATATCAAATATCATTCATTCAGTCAGTGAATCATCTCACAATGAACCTCTGTGACACGGACAGCGACAATCTCTGGAATAGCAAAGCGCAAATGGCATGCAGCTTCCCGCGAGAGATGCAATCAGACAATCGGAGAGTGGCAGCATCGCAGCAAGATGTAGAAACAAAAGTGGTGTGATTTAGAATTGTAAGGCCGAGACACAAGTACAGATATATACGAGACAAATAGGACAAGGATGCGAGATGGTAATGAGTGGCAGCTGAATCTCGCCTGTCTTGGACGTCGACTGCTGGCATCATATGGTATGGCTGTCAGGCTGTCTTCAAATGATGCTTTTTTGAGATGCAGATCTGCGCAATTTGTCAATGTGGTGGAGGGAGCAAGAAGAGATTTATGACGACTGGACAACACCGACCTCAGCGGCACGGAGAAGACGGTCCTTGATCTTGTAGCCGACCTTGCTGCATTCGAGAACGGTGCCGGGCTCCTTGCCGGGTACAGGTGCCTGGTAGAGCGCTTCGTGCTCTTTAGGGTCGAACTTCTCGCCGGTTGGGTCGAACTGGACGATGCCGTGTGTGCGGAGCATGTCGAGCAACGACTTGGAGGTGAGCTCTATACCAGAGTAGAGGTCGGAAATAACACGACGAGGGTCCTTCTGGTCGAGATCCTTGGGTGCCGCACGGAACTCCTCGGGCACGGACCGAAGTGCCAAACCGAGAATGTCAAGGGAATTGGTCAAGTCCTTGGCAAGCTTAGTAATCGCAAAGTCACCTGCTTGTGCCTTTTCGTCCTTGGATCGTCGCTGAAGGTTCTGGTAGTCAGCCTTGCCGTACAAGATGGCCTCTTGCAGTTCCTTGATCCTGTCATCCTTCTCCTTGATCTGTGCTTGGAGATCCTCAGAGCCAGCGCCACTCTCCTTGTCGGTAGCACCCATGGCCTCTCCTGATGCCTTGGTTTCTTGCTCCTTCTTCTTTTCCGCAGAGTTGAAGGCGGTTCGTGCGGTAGAGAAGTTCATCGCTCGAGAGACAGGGGCAAAAGCGGAAGCACGAGGAGCAACCCAAGCGAGGCTCTGTTTGGAGGAGCCGGCGACGGCAGATCGGGAAACGGATCGCAGCGCAAAGCCAAGCTGGCGGGACATTGAGCTCGACATTGTATGATCAATTATATGTACGAGGCGAGGTGAGGTGAGAGGAGAGGAGAGGGGAGGATGGTCTGAAGGTACAAGAGATGGATAGAATGAGATCCGTGAAGCAAAGCTGCAGTGGAGGGCTGATGATCGTGCCACTTGAACTTCCAAATGGCACTTTCTTCTCCTTGGCTCTCAAGAATTTTGCAGCCGTGCGGTATTACCCGATAGTCGAAGCCTAAATTCACCGAAAAAGCACCAAAAGAATGGCGGGGAAGGCTAGAGAGAGAGAGAGAGAGAAAGAGCAGGGAGAGCTGATCATTATTTTGGCTAAAATCATATTCTGTTAGACCGTCATTGCCGTTGTCGTTGGAAATTAAGATCAGTCAGATGCAAAAAGTCGACAGGAGACAAAGGTAACGATCAAACATGATAATGAGAGATGACGCAAGCCGATGGTGGGGGATCGGGACAGGTCGATCTGACCAGAGATTCAGGAGGACCGATCTAGGAAGAGATCCGGTGCAACGTAGCCCGCCCGTTGTCATGGTAGATCATTAGATAGGGGTAGGGGGGGGGGGTGTCACAAAGATGTATATATATCTCACAGAGAGCTAGGCTCTCGCCAAGTCAATTGAGTATATGTTTCTGCTGTAACAAAGTAGTGACATCGTACTTAGACTATCCCCAATCACCAGTATCGGGACCATAAAACTTCTTTACTTTTGACACGCGAGCCGGACTCGAGAGGGGAGCAGCGAGTGAAATGAAAGCTCTATCGGCCGAGAAATCGGCATTCTATTATTATTATTCTTTGACTTTTGACTTTTGGTTTATTTTATTTTGCAAAATTGGACCCTGAGAGTGTGTGAGTTGAGATAGAATTGCAAACGTCGCCCTGACTTATCTCTCCGTTCCGCAAGCCTATCACGCATTCACACACTGCGCTGGTGCCTGACTATGCACTACTTGCAGCTCAGCTTTGATTGATCTGCTCTGCTCCACAATCTTTGTACCTCTCTCTCTCACCTTTACTAGCGCCATCGACTCGATCTCATCATCATACCACAACACCATCATACCACAACATAATCACAATCGAAGCCTTCAAAGTAAGGCCTATCAGACATCAACTCGTCGCCTGGATCCCATCTGCCTCTTCCTCTCCCGCTCATTCTTGCAACACTCTATCTAGACTCGCTTCCCCTGTTTTGGCTTGAACGCTGATCCACGTCCTACACTTAGTCGATCTCTCCACCCCAGCATTTCCGAGCCACGGCTGCTCACGATTTCAAGTAAAGCTTCAAGCGTGTAGCAGCCCATCGTTTGACGAATCCTCGAGCCCCGGTGTACATGCGCAACCCGCGCAACTGGCTACAACCATGTCCTCGCTCTCTCAGTACGCTTCTCGCTTTCTCTCCTCTCGACTCGCCACAAACGATCGGCCAGGTGTGGATGCGGATCAGGACGCCAGTGATCCCAGCGATCCACTCTTCTACAGCCACGCTTCCCTTTCAGGCGCGCCATTCTCGCATCCAAACAACCGCCACAATCCATACGGTCCAGAATACAGCTTGTCAAGCTCTGATGGTCTCCCGACACCACCAGCACATGGCAAACCTGGAACACAGAGCCGCATCCTCCATAGCCTCACAGGTGCCAGTCGATTTGGTCCTGCCTCGTTCCTTGCATCCGGTCGAGGTAGGCCTGCAGGAGCACAAGCCTGCGCGCTGCCTGACTCTCTCATTCGCGAGATTGACGACGAGGACGACGTCGATCTTTGGCTAGACGACCGTTGCATGCCCGGCTTAGCCTCGCGTCTAGCAGCAAGCTCGCGATCTGAGGACCTCGCTGACAGCTTCCACCCTTCCCCCAACGCTCTAGCACTTCAAGCAAAGCCTTTGACACCACGACAGAAGGTAGCATTTCCTCCGGCAGCAGCCTCTTTAGTCGCAGCGTCCTCAGCTTCTCACAGCACGGCGAATGTACCAACCCGATCAGCCGCCAACGACACTCAGGATCCCTTCCTTGCTGATGGGGACCTCGATGACGGTGCGAGCCAGCACAGCCTTGCCAGCAACAAAGATCTACGAACTTCCCATGATCGCTCCGTCACTGCTTCAACAGCCGAGGCACATCCATACCCGCCTGCAGAAGCCTCCAACACACAAACAGCAGCT
This sequence comes from Ustilago nuda, assembly GCA_022963125.1. Classification (NCBI taxonomy): domain Eukaryota; kingdom Fungi; phylum Basidiomycota; class Ustilaginomycetes; order Ustilaginales; family Ustilaginaceae; genus Ustilago; species Ustilago nuda. The sequence goes on from JALCUS010000021.1 coordinate 430,465, forward strand.
CAGCATCAACGACAGGCAGCAGCAAGAGCACGAGGCTGGCTAGCACACGGTTCCACCATCGAGGTCGAGCCCTCTGGTCGTCGAAGCCTTGCGCATCATCCCTCCTCGTCCAGCATCTACTCAAATACCGCTCAACCACCATACCCAAGCCAGCTCGCCGACTCCTCCATCTATGCCCAGTCGTCCAGAACCAACAAGGCACGCGGCAAACCATCCCGCTCGAACCGCACACGCAGTGAAGGTCTCTTTAGCATCTACGATGAGCGGGAGGAGGATGACGACCCAGACAATCCTTCTGACCTCTCCCGATCTCGATCTGGCTCCATCTCGGCTTCTTCCGTCACCGACTCTGACTACGACACGGAGGGTGAGGGCCATCGCGCCCAACCAAGCCGCCACATGTCTCGCAATCGTGCACGTCAGATGTCATCTACGCTAAGAGAGCCTCTCCTTCCATCGGGACCTGGCAGTGCACCTCCTTTGAGGATCGCCATCAGAGGCTCTTCCGAGAGCGAATCGGAAGCATCCGACGTGGATACAAAGCAACAACGCTACCGACCCGGCAAGGGTCGACCATCTTGCCGAAAGAATCAAGCAGATGTGATTGACGAAATTCACCTCTATCCCGCACCTCCTGCCAAGGCAGGCTGGGGTCCATGGGCCAATCGTCTTGCGTTTGGCAAGTATCGAGACAAGACAGCCATTGCCAGCTTCGCCGCTGCCATTGGCACAGTCATTCTCATCGGTGCCTACTTGAGCTGGGGCCTTCGAACTCCGTCGCAGCCAAAGTCGCCAAAGACACGTCCATCGTCTTACTACACCATCACTCGATCGCTGCCTATTCTGATCTTGCTGACATTGCTCTCCTTCGCGGCAGGTGTAGCAAATCTCGTCTTGCTTCGCAATCTGAGCCGCTTCGGTGGTGCCAAAGTGCTGCGCACCGGTTTAATCGGCCTTCCAATCGTCCTAGGTCTCGGCTGGATGTGGGCGTTGGCCGGAAGCTTCATCTATGACGACGAGGCTTGGTCTGGCGGAGGCTGGAGCACCACAGGTCTGCGTATCATTTCGATTGTCCCTCTGGCACTTGCGATCCTCTTTGCTCGCATGGTTTGGCAACGTAGAAAGGCACTCTCGCGATCCATTGCAGTACTTGAGCTGTCCTGCAACGTGGTTCTCATGCACCCCGCGCTGCTGGTTCTTGCTCTTGCATCACTCGGAGCCTTCGCGTTGGTGACCATCCCGTTCCTCTTCCTCTTCACAAGGCTATTCCTTGTGGGGCACTTTGGTCGGCAGGTGGGCGACTCGATGGAATGGCAGACAGACACCAAGGCTGCATGGCTCGCTTGGGCGACGCTGTGCGCCTGGTTGTGGACCTGGGCCGTCTTACGCGGTGTACAAAGAGTGACCGTCGCCGGTGTCGTCAGTCACTGGTACTTTCACCGTATCGGCGAAGGCGACGCAGCAGGAGGATACGCCCAACCGAACTCCGGCCCGTCTACAGGTGCAGCCGCGGGGCCTTCTGGCACAGCTGATCCCCAACCCCTCTCGGCTGACAAGCGCCGAGCAGATGAAGACCACTCCAACAACGTCGTCTTTGATCAAGACGACGACTCGATCTACGGCGAGTCGCCTGCAGCCCCCGGATCCCACCCTCAGCAAGGCACTCGCAACACAGCACGTCGACGTGCGGCGCCAAATCCGACCGAGGTGGTGCGCGTCTCCTTTGCTCGAGCCATCGGACCAGCACTCGGCTCAATTTGCATGTCAACTCTCATCCTGGCCATCGTGAAGACGATGACTTTGGTCGCAGAGACAGCGCGCCGAATTTCGGACGCCACGACAAATCGGAGGGTGCCCAAGATCTTGCAGCCTCTTACGCACATTGTCGGTCTGCTTGCAGGTCTCAGTGCGGTTCTTCAGAGCTACAGCGATCTTGCGCTGATATATGTCGGTGTTACGGGAGACGGATTCTGGACAGCCGCCAAGAAGAGTGCACAGCTCGTCAGCAGACGGGGCGTGCATGGTGTGATGGAGGGTCTCGTCATCAATCTGATGTTGGATTTAACTGCTATTGCGCTGTCATTCCTTGCTGGCTTGGTTGGCTTCCTCTTCTCGGCACATCAGCTGCATGTCCCTGCGGATGCTCCGTTGGTCGGGCTGCTGTGTGCATTGCTGCCTTACTGGACATTACGACTCTGTGCTGATGTCTTGAGTAATGCTTCGGACACGCTATACCTCTGCTATGCCATCGACCATGCATCGAACGATGAACACTGTCCTAAAGCAGCCCAAGCTTTCACGGCAAAGCCAACGGACATGTCCGAGTCTATTTTGCCGTTCTGATGGCTCTGCTCACAACTACTCCAGGTGCAGGCCCGAGAATATGCTCACATGCGCAGTTCAGATCCCAGCGCATCCGGAAATGCCTCTACGACCTTACTGTTTGTACATGTTCAATTAAAGTACGTGCCCGTGACGGAATACCAACGCGAAGAGTATAAATGAGTGTCAATGGAGTTGTGTGAGCTTGTGAGCTTGTGATTGCATGCTATGAGTGAACTGTGATTGCATGCTACGAGTGAACTAAGACGAGACGAAAAATGGTGGTAGTGTTACGAGACGATTGGAGCGAGCTCTTCCAACATTCAACCTTGGAGATGCTCAAGGACGGGATCGCTTATTTCCCCTCACTCCACCAACAGCAGCCTTTTTCCTGGCTCCACCTCTGGACATCGTTTCATCATCGATCTCCATTGCATTCCCTGCGGTTCCTTTACCCTTTCTCAAAGCTTGCTTTTGCTGTTGCGCTTCCATCTCCTGCTGGACCTCAACCAAGTTCTGCAGCAGTGCTGAGTGATGTTCCTGTCTCTGATCATCTGTTGATGCTGCGCTGGATTTCACGTCTTCCATCCGAGCCTGCAAGCCCTCCAAGGCGGATACTGTGGTCGATTGCCATGCTTGTAAGGACGACAGCATCTGGTCCAGTTGCGATGCACTCGTGTTAGACGTCAAGGATGTTAGCGCGGATACAGCGGGCTGTTCGAGAAGGGAGAGATGAGGTACATCTCGTCCTTGAACATGATGCACCTCGAATCGAGCTCGAAGTTCATTGAGTTTGCCAGAGATGAGACCTGCGTAGATTGATTCGATGATCAAATCCTCCAGCTCCCTTGTGTTTCTGGAGTCGATTCCGAGCGACTCGTGTAGAGTGGCGTACGGTAGTAGCTTGTTCTGACGTGCCAAAGACAGCAAAGTTAGCTGTCGAAGCTTCTGGATCTGATCCCGAGACAGATCTGGTAGAGAACCAGAATGCGACAAAGCAGCATAGTCGCTACATGTGCCGTAGGCGAAGAGTGTGAGCAGTTGATATGCTGTGTTCAGCTGTGACTCGGTGGATCTGGAAAGCTCAGCTACTCCAGGGACGTCAAAGAGCTCGCCAAAGAAGTAGACGCCGGGAGCAGAGATGGCTTGATAAATGAGGTTGGCTGCTGCTGCACCTCGGGGTTTCGTTGATCTGGCTACTAGAAGAAGTGGTTCGAGTCGAGATGTTGAAGGCGAGGGGCCAGCCTTCGGCGCAGCGGTGGAGGAAGAAGGTACTACGGCAGCCATTGTTGATACGGTGTGTTGGTCTGATGAGACCGACTAACGCCAGACAGCGGTCAAAGTGGATTACGATCCGCGCTTCCGGAAGGCGCTTTTGAGTGGGTAAGGATATCGTTGGTGTTCGCAAGGCTGGAAGCTTGGGGTCGGAATGCTTGCCAAAGTGTCTGCTTGACGTTGAATGCGAAAGTGTTGGCGAGAAAGTGATGCTGGTTGCAAGATGTGTTGAAAGAAAGCAAGTGGAGTTATGCGTCAGCTCCTGTTGCGTAATCTGCATGATGGTCCGTGCTTAGAGGGTAAGCTAAAGTTTGAAGATGTGAGAGTCTCTCCTTCTAACATCTTTCAATCGACGCCGAGCCTTTCGAGTTCTTTCTTCTTGCTCGTTCAAGCTTACTACCAGCAACATCGCAGCCACAGGCCTCGAGTCAGGAAGAGCTCAGCATGCAGAAGCCATGCGAAGGGGTGGCCGAAGGGGATCACGCCATTCGGATGAAGTGGAAGGAACTCCTGAGAGCATCGAATGAAGTTGGCGCAAGAGGAGCATTGCCATCGCTGATGGTGACAAAGAACGTATGAGGAGAGTACGAAGAGGAGGACTATGCCAAGTAGGAGAGACCCCTAGGTTGATGAGGTCAATCGATCTCACCCAACGACCAGGAGCCGGAGGAGCAGGACTGTGTCAAGGAGGAGCTCCCACAGAGTGGGAAGAACAAGGGGAGGACGAGCAGTATGGCAGAGGTCATGCTCCCCTCAGAAGGAGCAGTGTCGTATATATACTGCTCGTTCTCTTTGCCTCCTCAAGCTCTTTCGGACCGCATACTGCAAGCAGGCATCCAAGCGACATTGTTCATTGGGAATCTTATGTTGTCTCTTGACTAGATATCCTGGATAAGCCGGTCTGATCAAGGACTCAAGAGAACCGATCTAGGAAGAAATCGGGTGCGACACAGTCCCGCCGGTTGTCATGGTAAATCATTAGATAGGAGTACTCCCACCTTCGGCATGTGCCGCTCGTATGTATATATATCATTGGTCAGGTCAATTTCGTATATGTTTCTGCTGTAACAAAGTAGTGACATCGTACTTAGACCATCCCCGATCACCAGTATCGGGACCATAAATCTTCTTTACTTGTATCAGATACTTGACTGTATCTTTTCAAAAAAAAAGGTTGTTCTTTGCCCAAAATACCTCAAGGAATTTCGCTCAACTTTCGCATCAAGACACTCGACACTGTCATCCGACACTGCCTTCGGTATCGATTGTTATTCAGACGGCAGTAGAGTAACTGCCTATGGATGTCGTCAATAGCGGTGATACATCACACTCGCTATGTTAGAAGCAATGACCTGCAATTGCAACTTGTGACGGAACAACCAAGTATATGATATGGTAAAGATATAGCTAGTTAAGTGTAGAGTGGATGAGGATCCACTTGACGACTATGACAAAGGGCATGTGTAGTTATATACACATTCTCGCAGTGTCGCCTGCGACACAGCTCTTGCTCTTCTCAGAAAGTGTCAGTTCTCCTCTGGCACTGCTCCTCCTCCTACTCCTTGTCTTGTATGCTACGTGTGTCTCATCCCCTTGTCTCCAAGTTGGAGTGAAAGCGAGCGAATTCATTATCTCTTAGGGGTCTCTCCCACTCCATCAGAGTGTTGGGCCCGCTTGAGTCCATTGTTCCATCCAGATCCTCCCGCCCTTCATTGCTTGTGTGACAACCCTCTTGTACTGCTATCCTCATCTGGTAGGGGCCTCTCCCAACCTCATCTGAGTGGTGAGCACTGCCTTCGCTTGTCCCCTGGTGAGGTCAGTGGGGGTGCCCTCTGACCAGTTTTGTCAAGATCTGTTGTAACGTTGTGGTCCTACTGATCCTGACAAATCCTGTCGTAAGATCTCGTTCCTACCAATCCCAATGAATTCTGTTGTAGGACTTAGATCCTACCAATCTTGCCAAACTTTGTCAGAACTCATCAATCACCCGATCTCGTGATTCCTGCACATGATCTCTTCTCATATGAATCCAGTTCTTCTGTGCATGTGGTCCTATGACATTAAACCCCCCCCCCCCCCTTTCAGAACCGAGCCCTGACGAGGTGGTGTCCTGTGTTCTGTCGCTACCTTCTACACCATCTCTTCCTTTTGCCACCGTGACGCAAGCCTTCCACAGCTTGTTTGCCAGGCAGACGCGTTTGGCGTGTCTGATCTGAATCTCTGCGAAAATGCCGTCGAGTGAAGTGCGGACTACTTTATTCGACGCGTCAATCGCGCTTCGACGCCACTGTGCGCCAGAGAACAACACTTGACTCTCAACACAAAAATCTCGAATCGTTTCGATTGCCAGCATCTCTGTCCTCTCCACCTTGCCAATCAACATCATTCTTGCTCCCATCTGCACTTCATCTGACACCCACACATCCAGTCTTTGTTACCGTATACCCTGTTACTCTCCGGTAGCAGTCGGACTCTCATACCTGGCTCACAGGGCTCGCCCTCCAAGATCACCAACATTGGACCCCCCTTCCTTATCTTACGTAATGTCAATCCCCACCTCTTCAACGGGCCAGGCGTATCCGCCAGTGCTGGACTATCGCATCGTCCAACTCATCAGAGGAGGTGGCTTCAGCAAAGTCTTTCGCGCTGTCAACCCATCCTCCAAATCGAATCCAGTTGCAGCCATCAAGGTCATCTCGTACGCCCCGAATCGATCCAACAAATACCCCATCGACCGTCGCGCACTGCAAAAGGAAGTGCAAGTCCATTCCATCCTCAAACATCCAAATGTCCTCGAATTTCTTGGCGCCGTCGAGCGCGGCGTAGACAAGAACGGCAATGCAGGCAAAGAAAAGGGCATCTTGATGGGCGAGGCAGTTGCAACTACACAAGAGTCGATCAAAGCTCGCGACAAGGAACGTCGGAAGATGCTCGATTCGCCCTCTCACGACAACAACTACGTACCAGGCCTCTATATGGTGCTTGAGCTAGGAGCAGGAGGTGATTTGTTCGACAAGATTGCACCGGATTACGGAGTTGAGGAAGATCTGGCACACTTTTACTTTCAGCAGCTGCTTGCAGGTCTCGAATACATTCATTCACAGGGTGTTACACACAGAGATATCAAGCCGGAGAACATGCTACTGGATGCAGAGGGCAACCTCAAGATCGCCGATTTTGGTCTCTGCTCCGTGTACAAGTACAAAGGTAAAGAGAGGGAGCTGACGGGTGCTTGCGGTTCATTGCCCTACATTGCACCAGAGATGAACGGCAAGCCGTACCGTGGCGAATTTGTCGACGTCTGGAGCTCGGGTGTTGTGCTCTTTGCGATGCTTGTTGGAAGCACACCGTGGGACGAGCCGACTTCGCGATCTCCCGAATACAATGCCTACCGCTCTGGCGAGCTGTTCGAGTACGAACCGTGGACCAAGATCCCACGTGATGCTCTGTCGCTGCTCAAAAAGATGATGCATCCCAATCCAGATAAAAGAATCACATTCGAAGGCATCCGTCGTCACCGCTGGTTCAGGCGTGCAAATGACTTGATGACGCAGAAGGGCAAATGCAACGACCCCGTCAATTTGGCGGAGAAGCTTCTTCAAGGTCTGGCAGTGTCTGGCGACATCAGCTTGGAGGTCGGAAGCGCAGCTGCACGTCGACTCGACCTTCACACAGACGGACAGCGAGCACAGGTACCCGAGAACGTGTCTCTCACGCAACCAGAGGCAATACAAAACAGTTCGTTTGGCTTGGCTGCTGGCAGCGCAGTAGCGCGAGGTTGGCGCGATGATGCAAGCCACGCTGTTGGATTGGCTCTTCCTTCATCCACGGCGATGCCAGCTATTGCAACGGGTAACGACGATATGTCGCGTCGCTTTGCTATGAGTCAACACATCTCTTCTCGTCGACTCGAGTTCTCTTCCTCAGGCAGCGGGCTGGGTGGAGAAATGGCTCTGCCTGGCGCATCGCAGTTTACACAAGCACTCAATCACTTTACACAGTTCGAAGCGCTTACTCACTTGGCCGGCGCAGGAAGTTCACATCTTCGCTTCTCGCCTCACCTGACTCGATTCTTCTCGTCTGCTACTGCCGCGATGATGGTAGCCATGGTGATAGAAGTGCTCGACGGGCTTGCGATCCAGAACGCAGTAGATGCTATCGGCGATCAGGAGGAACTGGAGGAAGCATACAATTTCATGGTGGAAGGCGAGCCAGAGACCACAGCGGCTAGCAATGATGCATCGCGCGCTTCGAGCAAGAGGCTTGCAGTTGGATCAAGAGGTGCACGTGTGCGTCTGGCCACCATGGACAGGCGCAAGTGCCCATTGCGAGGTGAAGTGAGAGTGGAGAATCTTGTTGCTTCAGATGCACCAGCGTCAGATACAACGGACGATGGCGCCAAGTGTTTGGTGGTCATGAAGAGAAGCAAGGGCGATCCATTGGAGTGGAGGCGACTCTTCCGAGAGTTGTGTCGAAGGGAAGAAATCCGCTCTACAATCATCTCGACCTGATCATCATGTTCAATCGCCTTTCATCATCAGCATAGCCTTTTGACTGTCTACACTTTGCACCTCGATTACCTTTAGCTCTTGTTCATGGATCGCGCAACTGTCTGTACAGTGAACCTCTCCTGAAACCTCTCTCTTTATTCTCTCTCTCTCTCTCTCTCTCTCTATCTTTGACGTTTTGACTTTGAAAATGTGGGGGAGAGTGACTTAACAGGCGCAAGATCGGAGCACGAGCCACGAGTTCGGATCGGGGAAAAGCGTGTCATCCAAAAGTCGCTCGACAAAGCACGTGAGGGATCTGAGTTGCGGACAGGTAAGACAGCTGCATCGCCTCCTTTCGCAGTTGCAACTCCACATCCACACCAGAGTCTGACTTTGGTTTCAGCCGATCCGCAACACAAAGCACAACGACTTTGCGCCGCCTTTTCTTTACATCTTGACCATCATCTCCTTGCACGAACATATAGCTGCTGCTGCTCTACGATCCATCCTAGCAGCATTGCAAGACTTAGGCCACTCAGCAAATAACACATAGACACGCAAATCTCGCATCATGGGTGAAGAAGAAATCGGAGGTGCTGTCCCAAAGGAGCAGCGACAGGGATGGGGTCAGTTCCTTAAGTCGATCGCCACCTTCTCTGGCGATCTTTCCTCTCTCACAGCGCCCTCATTCATCCTTTCGCCGGTCTCTCTCGCCGAGTTCCCCGCTTACTGGGGCGAGCACCCGAGTGCCTTCGCCGAGATCGCCAAGGGCAAGGATGAGGTCGAACGCATGGACCTCGTCCTCAAGTGGTTCGTCTCGACGCTCAAAGGACAATTCACCGCCCGCAACACTTCGATGGGATCCGAGAAGAAACCCCTCAACCCCATCCTTGGCGAGCTCTTCCTCGGCAAGTGGCCCGACAAGAACGGTCGTGGTGAGACTACTCTCACTACTGAGCAGGTTTCGCACCACCCTCCCGTCACTGCCTACCACATCGAGAACAAGAACGCCGGTGTCATACTCGAGGGTCACTGCGGACAGAAGACCTCTTTTTCAGGACGAACTATTCAGGTGAAGCAGGTCGGACACGCCGTGCTCCGAGTTAAGGTCGCCGCCAAAGAGGAGCTCTACCTCATCACTCTTCCCAACTTGCTCATCGAAGGTCTTTGGTACGGCTCGCCATACGTCGAGCTCACCAGCAACTCTTACATCCAGTCCACCACTGGTCTCCTCACCACCCTCTCCTATACTGGTAAGGGCTACTTCTCCGGCAAAGCACACTCTTTCAAGGCCACCATCGGTGCCGGAGGCAACACTCTCTATACTGTCGAAGGAGAGTGGACTGGTGTTTGCAAGTACAAGGGCAAGTCTCCCTCTGGTGGTAGCAACCAAGTCTTCTGGGACGCATCGACTGAACGTGAGGAGGTCTCGGTAGAGGCGGTGGAGAAGCAGGGTGAAATGGAGTCTCGTAAAGTGTGGAAGACGGTTGCCAACGGTATCAGGACTGGTGACTTTGACACTGCATCCAAGGACAAGGCGAAGATCGAGAATGCTCAGAGGCAGAAGCGTAAGGATGAGGCGGCTGCGGGGACTCCACACCAATTGACATACTTTGTGCACGTTGACGATGATCAGGAGTACTCGCAGTTGGCAGCTATGTTCAAGGGCCAGCCTGCTACTGAGGATGCCTACCGAAGGAAGCCTAGCGCCTAAAGAGAGCGACATCATTGTTGCAGGCGCGCTGCAAGCTCCGACAGTACTAGGCGGGCTTGATAGATGCACCTCTCTCGGATCCTGGAGGGTAGCGTGTTGATACACAGATTTGATTGTTCGGATTCCTACGTCAGCCATACACAGATAATGAATACATTTTCTTGAAACATACCGCCAGATGCGGATGTAGCCTGCACGAGTAAGAGCATGTGCTTCCTATCGCAGCAAGTGGGCAGGAACGGAACCAGGCATGACATAGTCTCTGAGATTTGGTACTTCCAAGAGCGAACCTCTTGGTGAACACAGCATGAAGTTCGGTATCTTGTCCTCCACTTCTGTGCAGCTGCGAGTTGCAGAAACGCGCCGAACTGAGCTAGATTTTTGAGAAGTGTTGGTCTAAGCGAGGAAGCTTCACCATCTTCTTGCTACCATCCACCCACAGCTTCCGAGTATCGCATCCATCCTGGGCGAGCTTGAGCAGGGGTCTGTCTACGAGAGATTTGAGGCGACCATGAGCGTCCTTCTCGAGACCTCGCTGGGCGACATCGTCATCGACCTGCACACCGAACTGGCACCACGCTCTTGCACCAACTTCCTAAAGCTTTGTTCCAAACACTACTACAAGCTCAACGCCTTCTTCACTGTCGAGAAGGACTTTCTCGCTCAGACAGGCGATCCTACAAACGCAGGCAAAGGAGGCGCGAGCATTTGGTCTCAGCTTCCATCCTCATCCAAGGACAAACTCGATGATCCGCTTTTCCCTCCCGAGACGTCGGGTGATCAGCTGAAGCACACCAAGAAGGGTACCGTATCATTTACTTGTTCCCGCAAATGCACCAAGCATTTTGACGACGATGGAGAAGAGAGCAAAGAGACCGAGCTAGTTGCTGGATCACAGTTCTTCATCACACTCAAGGACGAAATCGACTATCTCGACGGCCGCCATGCGCCATTCGCTATTGTCGTCGAGGGCCAAGAACCAGGTGGAACACTAGACAAGATCAATGAAGCCTTCACGGATGAACAAAAGCGACCGCTCAAAGACATTCGTATTCGTCACGTTGTCGTCCTCGAAGATCCTTTCCCGGACCCTGACGGCTTCCTTCCACCGTCAAGATCTCCTTCCCCCACTCCCTCCCAAATCCGCGCCCTTGGCTTGGCCGACGATGAAGATCTCTCCACCGACCCCGGCGCGAACTCAACCGAAGAATCCCGTCGAAAGGCAGACACAAACGCCGCAGCCCTCACCCTCGAAATGGTTGGTGATCTTCCCTTCGCCGAAATCCGCCCTCCCGAAAATATCCTCTTCGTCTGCAAACTAAATCCAGTCACCCGCAGCGACGACCTGGAACTCATCTTTTCCCGCTTTGGCAAGATTCTATCGTGCCAAGTGATCAAAGATAAGAAAACGGGCGATTCGCTGCAGTATGCGTTCATAGAGTTTGACAAGAAGGATGACGCAGAAAGGGCGTATTTCAAGATGCAGAATGTGCTGGTGGATGATAGGAGGATCTGGGTGGATTTCTCGCAAAGTGTAAGTCGGTTGCATGGAGATTGGGTGAGGAAGAGGAATGGTGGGAGGGAGGCCCCTAAGGGGCATTATAAGTGGGGTGGCGAGGGGAGGAGGGATGATGGGCAATCGAATAGTGGTGCTGATTCGTATAGGCCGAGGGCTGGTGGATATCAGAATGGGGAAAGGTGGAGGGATGGAGAGAGGGATGGAGAGAGGGATGGTGAACGTTCCTCACGACGTGATGAGGGTGATAGACGGCATCGCAACGGAGAAGACCAAGATCGAGATCGTGCCTACAAGAGGTCAAGAAGGCACGATGAAGGCACGGAAAGACGTCGAGATGGCCGAACTTCAGCCATATCTCAGCGTCACAGCGATGATCGATCAGGGAAACATTCTATTCGAGACGATCGAGAACGGACACACATAGACCCACACAACCGGCGATCCAATGACCGAGACCGTGGAGATGATGATCGAAGCAGAAGAGGGCACGATGATGACAGAGGCAGCCATAAGAGACACGACAAAGATGATAGAAGGCATCGAGATTCAGGGTCACGCCGGCATGAGAGGCTATGGAGACAGGCGTGAGCGTGAGCGCGACAGTGGTAGGAAGGAGGATAGACATCGACACCGTGATGAAGCACGTCGATAGTATGTTACTCCTCTCGCTCTATCAATCTCGTCTGAACTCAATCGCACGAAAAACAGACGAACCAAACCAAGTGGATTGCAGGCAAAGACCCGTCCCCGCGAACCCGCCGTAACAGAAGGCCGGTCGAGCGCAGAAACGAGCGGCAAGGGAGGGGCAATTGAATGACGAAGAGAGCGATCCGACATGATTATGTAAATTGATTCAAACGCGATCGGAGATCAGGATGGATCAACCTGGAGATCGGGTGCAACGTCGTCCCACTCGCTGCCATACTATATCATGAAGCAAGATACACCCACGTTCGTCGCTCATCACACAATTGTATATATATCAAACTGAGGACGCTAGGTCCTCACGATGCTCTTTAGTCAATTGAGTATATTTTGTTCTGTCTATAAACTAGCAGTGACATCGTACTTAGACTCTCCCCGATCACCAGTATCGGGACCAAAACGACTAAAGTTTCTTCATTGAATCGACGAACGCGCGCACCATCATGACTGATCACGTGATGCATCGACTTCCTCTGGAACATTGTGACCGTCTGAGCCTGTGAAGTTGAGCAACGCGGATATGAGTTGGGACCCTTCTTTTTTTGTCCCTTTTTTGTCCTTTTTTGGCTCGGCGTCGCGCTCAATCCATGCTCGGGCCATGCCGAACAAAGCTCAAATCGGCAATTTTGCTATCGGTGTTTTTTCCTCCCGCTTCTTCCTTCCAGCCCGACATCATCCCCCATCACTGTTTGCTTTCGTGTTCGCACCTTCGTCCACAACAACCTTGGAGCAGCTGCATCGTAGCTACTGCGCTCTCCCCCCCGCAATCTAAGCAGGAAGGAGGTGTTTCAAGCAATGCAATCAAGCTCGTCGAAATGAAGGCCTCCCCGCACATCAAATCGAGCGCGCTGGCGCCCTCGCCAACAGCCGCCTTCTTCCCTCCCTCCTCCTCATCACGGCACAACAGCTCGTATCCCTCCAATGCAGTGGTGGAAGATGACGAAGCGCTCGACGAGATCCGTCGTTACGAATCCTTCTCTACCGTCGATTGGGTTGTCGATAACACCCGCGAACGCAATCGTCTAGCACGTGAACGCCAAGCAGCTTCCGCACATTTCGTCTCCTCTTGCTCCTCCAATTCTCATCTCGCCAACGGAAGGAGTCGTAGTGGTGGGGACGCTGATGCAGCCTGGGGTCATATCGGGTTTGGGAGGGCTGGTGTACCGCCAAGATGGTGGCCCAGAGGTCCTTGGGGTAGGCGAGCATGGTTGCTGTGGGGCATCGTGAAAAGTGCCTTATCGGCATTTACGAATAGCGGTGTGATAGTGTTGGTCGGGATATTGATCGGCTTGAATATGGGCGTCATCAGTTTGGCGACCGAGTGGGCTTCAGATTTGAAGCAGGGGTACTGTAGTTCCGGGTGGTGGTTGAATCAGAAGTTCTGCTGTTGGGAGATGATGGATCAGGCTGGGCCTGGTGGAGCACCTTTACCAGCTGCAGCGAAGGTGCTGGCTACTGCAACGGTCACTGCGACTGCATCCTCTTCCAAAGCAGACGCAGCAGCGGCAGCTCTCTCATCTTCAGCATCAGCTGCTACCGCAACCCTCGCAGCCGCAGCAAGCGACGCCTTCAACTTGACAACACGTGCCCTTCCCGAGCACGAAATATGGTCCAGATCCGCAGACACCATCTTCCACGACGGTTTTGGCTCAGGCCTACAGCTCCTCTCCAGACGAACAGAAGGAGCAGCATCAGGCGCAGGCGATTTCAGCGAGACTTGCACCGATTGGGTTCCTTGGTCCAGATGGACCTTCCCTGCATGGATCATCTACATTCTTTTCTCGGGCTTGCTCTCTTTCGTCTGCGCGCACCTCGTCAAGTCGTTTGCGCCTTATGCAGCCGGTAGTGGTATTTCGGAGATCAAGTGCATCTTGGCAGGCTTCGTGATCAACGGCTATCTCGGATTCTGGACGCTCGCGATCAAGTCTCTCACCCTCCCGCTAGCTATCGCCTCGGGTCTCAGTGTTGGTAAGGAAGGTCCGGCGGTGCATGTGGCATGTTGCATCGGCAATGTAGTAGCCTCTTTCTTCCGCTCCTTCAACCGGAGTCAAGCAAAGATGCGAGAACTGTTGACGGCCTCCTCTGCTGCCGGTGTTGCTGTTGCTTTCGGCTCGCCCATCGGTGGAGTGCTCTTCTCGCTGGAGGAGATGGCATACAACTTCCCTGCTTCGACAATGTGGCGTTCGTTCTTGTGTGCACTGGCAGCTACGGTGACGTTGTCATTCATGAACCCCTTCAGGACAGGCAAGTTGGTTCTTTTCCAAGTCTCCTACGACCGAGACTGGCATTATTTCGAGATCATCTTTTACATCCTCATCGGGATCTTTGGTGGTCTTTACGGCGCTTTCGTCATCAAGTACAACCTTCAGGTTCAGTCTTTCCGACGCAGCTATCTCGCCAAACACGGTGTCAGCGAAGCGGTAATCCTTGCAACACTGACAGCATTCATCGGCTATGTGAACAAGTTCTTACGAATCGACATGACCGAATCCCTCGAAATCCTGTTCAGAGAATGCGAAGGTGGAGGAGACTACGACAATCTCTGTCAGACTTGGGCACAGTGGCGTATGGTCAACTCTCTACTCCTTGCCACTGTGTTACGTACAGCACTGGTCATCATTTCTTACGGCTGCAAAGTACCAGCTGGTATCTTTGTCCCTTCGATGGCTATCGGTGCCACGTTTGGCAGGATGGTCGGCATCCTGGTCAAGGCGCTGTACAACACTTTTCCGCACTGGTCTCTTTTCAGTGCATGTCAACCCGACGTACCTTGCATCACCCCTGGCACGTACGCATTCTTGGGCGCTGCAGCAGCACTAGCGGGAGTCACACGAATCACAGTAGCAGTGGTAGTGATCATGTTCGAACTCACCGGTGCTCTCACCTACATCTTACCAACGATGATCGTCGTAGGTATCACCAAGGGTGTTGCTGATTGGTTCTCGCGCGGAGGAATCGCGGAGCAGATGATCAAATTTTCCGGCTATCCATTCTTGGATAAGGACGATCACAGTTTTGGTATCCCCGTTGCTGATGTGATGCGTGTGAATCCGCAGGTGATCTACGCGGGGGGTATGAAACTGAGTGAACTGGAGAGCAAGATGGCTGATGGAACATACAAAGGCTTTCCCTTGGTGCAGAGTAAAGAAGATGCAACCTTGTTGGGTTACGCAGGCAAGGTGGAGTTGCGGTATGCGATTGGAAAAGCGAGAAGGGCGAGAGCGTTGGGAGGGGAGACGATGTGTTTGTTCAGTATTGGACCAAATGCAGTTGGATCTAGAGGACAACAGCAGGATCTGTTATCGGTTGCATCATTGCCAACGACAGCGGCGGCGGATAGAGCGGTGAGAGAGAACATATTGAGTCGGTTTAGCGAGGCTACTGGTACAGGAACTGCGTTGGGGCTCGGTGCAGGTTCTGGGATTGCAAGTGGCAGTGCTGGACAAAGACACGAGTCGGAATCGCTGATTGGGAGACTCGATGACGACCCTGGTGATGATGTCCAACATAACCACCGCCCGCCTCCGTCCTATCGGGTTGGCACAGACGCAGGCGAGGATGGCGCAGATAACGAGGCCGATGACCCGATCCTGGGCGAGGCCGGAGGAGGCGTTGACGGAGAAGGAGATTGCGACATGCTTGAATTGGCAGGCTGGATCGATCCGGCCCCACTCATCGTTCAACCGGGTATGGCGCTGGAAACTGTGATGGACATGTTTAAGAATCTTGGACCTCGAGTTATTCTTGTTGTTGAATACGGCAAGCTCTCGGGTCTCGTCACTGTCAAAGATGTGCTCAAGCGGATCGCACAGCAGGAGAAAGCGGAAGCAGCGGCTCGTTCTGCTGCGATGCAGCTGCCCACTAGCGGACCCTCGAGCAATCTTGCCGGCGGTCACAGTGAAGAGAGTTTCGGAGGCGGAGAGCTGGAAGTACTGCTCAAGGAGGCGTACGACTGGGCGCAGGACAAGTGGAGGGTGGTTACTCCTCATATAGATCGCATTAGCAGTCGAGTTGGGTTGGGAGCAGGAGGAAGCTGGAGGAGAGAGCAGCAGGCAGGAGGAGGAAATGGAGCAGGGTCGGCTTACTGGCATCTCAGAGGCGATACTGTGGAGGATAGGTACGATGAGACGGCGGATCCTGAGGAAGCAGTACCGATGTCGTCGACTGCATCGCAGCAGAGACAAAAGAGAAGAAGTGAAGAGCATGAACACTTCGTTTTAGGCGATGAGGACGAGTAAGATCTGCTGAAAAGTCTCAGCGTGTACTTTCTAGAGAGGCAATAACGAATTGGCAGCGATGAAGCGCAGAGATTGAGAGCATGCCTTCTGACGGTTTAAAGGGTGTGGAAGTGGCAAATTGAGCCTTCAAAATCATTGGGTGTGTGAGTTTTGATTGGGGAGAAAAGTGTTAAAGGTTGCATAAAGGTGGCTGCTTCTGACATTCAACGCAGCTTTTTGTCCTCAAAGAAGCCTCTCAAATGCCTCAACTGCCAAACGCAAGCTCCAAGCAAAGTAATCAACTGCAACGAACTCCACCACATTGCCCTCGAGTTTGTCACTTCGGACAAATCCCTGAATGCTGCCTCTCTCTCTCTCTGGTACTGCTGTTCCTTTCTGATATCCCTCAACCTGGCATTCAAGTGGCTCACTCTCTGTGCGAGATCCTGAACATGGCTCTTATCCTTATGCGTGTTATCCGGCTTGGCGTCGCCAATGACGATGTCGAGATGCATACGAACTTGAACTGCTGGTCTGCCGTCGAATTTGGCTGTGAGGCAGATTCGATGGTCTCCAGCTTCGTGTGATGTGAAGGCGAACTTGCCTTCGGGTGGTCCACGGGAAGAGGTGACAACGTGGTCATCTTTGACTTCGCGAACGGAGATGTAAATACCCATGTCGTCTTTGACGACGAAACGTTGGAGTGTGATATCCCATTCTTCAGTCATGTAGTGGCCGACGACTACGGTATCGTTGGGAAGCTCTTCGAGGAAGCATTTGGGTGTGTCTGGCTCGAGGTAGAAGTAGAGGGCGGATGCGGATCGAACGGCGAGTAGGAGGGAGATGAGAAGGAGGAGGAGCGAGGATCTGCCAAGCATCTTTGCGGGTGATCAGGGTGGGGTGAAGGCGAGCTTGATGCCTGTGTCTGAGCGTAAGAACTGGCACTCGGCTGATTCAGCGATGAGGCAGACGACTAAGTAACCGGGTTGAGCGGGTGCTGCGATGCGAGTTGGTCTTGGTTGAGGGAAGGAGGTATCCTGTGGTTGGTATAGCCGGCCTTGCCTAGATGACGAACGACCTTTGCTCTCTGACCAGTGTGGGGTACTTTGTGCGTGCTGAGGAGCTTATGCAAGCCGCAAGTTGTATCGTGAGGTGAATTCTGGCTATAAGCTTGGCCGTAGAGTGATGGTGTCGACGGTGATGAGGATGGTGAAAGGGTGCAGGAAGAGGCGACGTGGAGCCGAACTGTGCTTCGCAGCTCGCTGGAAGAACGCACAAACACTCTAACATTGCAAAAGCATCTGAGACAGCGCTGGCAGCAGTCACGTGCTTAGAATGGAAAAAAAAAAAAAAAAAAACATTGCAAGACTGTTGATCTGTGGATCTAACATACAGCGCCTTTCTTCAGGTTATTATTGCTTCAGCCGCTCTCGGTCGGTCCGGACAAGCATGTACGAAATCAGTACTATGTCTGTGAGCCTCTCGTGCAGCTTGAGACGTGCTCGAGACCTCGGTGGACTTTGTGAGGAGGTCGAACGTCGACTATGAGAGAAATGTTGTTGATCAAAGACGATATCCTCGAAAGGAGCAATAAATGCGCCAAAAACAGAAAAGAAAAGAAAGAATGGCAGACAAATGTCTTGCAAGAATGGCCGAACAAAATCAAGTTTGTCGGTTGTGAGATCGCAACTTTCTCACAGCAAGATAAAAAACAAATCAGCAAGGCTGTTGAAAATGACATCATCAGTCGGTCGTCTCCATGACCTTGTTTCGTTCAATCGTAGACAAACCTCAAGGTCCGGCATCACCATCCGACGCCAGAATGCAGGGAGGCGGCCCAACCACACACCTATAGCTTGCAGCGAAGCATGAGAGTATCTACAATGCTGACGACATTGCATGACCATCGGTGCGATCATCGCCGGAACGGTCGGTGAATGATGGAGAAGGTGCCGGCAGCAGATGACCAGAGCAACCAAGGTTGGACAGCGAAGGGAGGCACAAGCGGATACTTTGGCGCGGCTAACACTTTGGCGATCGGAGTCTGTGTAGGCGAGACTAGAATGCAAATCCTCCTCCTTTCAACCGGCGTCGATACTGGCTCTTCGCTGGTGGTAAATCAAAAGTCCAGATAAGGAAGGACAGAAGGGCAACGTCACCGCGTGGCTTGAGACAGCAGAGAGTTCCGGAAGGCCACGCGCAGCGGTTCCACTCGCACGACAGAATGCTGGAAATGCAAGGCACTGACTTTCGAGCCCAAACCGGAGCGACGGTCCTGCTGAGTGGCTTGTCTCAAATGCCCAGGGACAAGGACAAACGGAAATTGCTCGCTTGCTCCCCGACTGCCGTGCCGGCGGCATTTCCTCGAGAGGTTGCAAAGGAATGCAGAGGGTGCAGATACAGTAATGCTCACAGTTTGGAGTGTGAAACCGAGAAGGGCTCATGTGCCTTTGTCTCCCCTATTCCCCCTTTTCATTCGGCTGATCCGATGGTTGTTGAATCACCAGAGC
The DNA here is from genome assembly GCA_022963125.1 of Ustilago nuda. NCBI lineage: Eukaryota > Fungi > Basidiomycota > Ustilaginomycetes > Ustilaginales > Ustilaginaceae > Ustilago > Ustilago nuda. Next base: position 449,217 of record JALCUS010000021.1, read on the forward strand.
CTCTCGTCACTACACTTGAACATATCGGTAGGCCAGTCAAGAAGCAAGGCATCAGACAAGAGAATCAAGGGAGAGAAAGTTGGGACAGCCGTCAAAAGCGAAGAGGCAATGACAAGAGAAAGCAATCGACAGGGCTTGGTGGTACAGAGCCGGGGGGGGGTTGTTTCTATCTTCTTTTTTTTTCCTTTTCTTTTCTGGTGATATGATCGATTAAAAAAATAAATTCTTGGCGTCGCCTCTGAAATCGGCTGGAATTGGGCAAGGCGTGAGATGACATTTGACGCTCGCGCAGATCGCCGTTAGCACAAAGCTGACGCTCAAGTGCCTCTCTCGGTCTCAATAGCTTGCAATATGTTTTCCGACTTTGTTCTTGCCTCGCTGTCAAAGAAATCTCCGCATCCAAGTTTTCAATATTGCACTGCCGCTGCACCACATGTTATGCTAATGCCATACAATAGCCCGCATGACATTCCGCTTGCCAAGATGGATTCTGGCTACCGAAATAGGAAAGAGAGCACCAAGACTGGCGCGTCTGCAGAATGTCTAGCCTAATTACGCGCTTACAGGAAGCGAGGCTGGCGTCGAGTCAAAGAGGAGGCCTTGTTCTGGTTGACAGGACAAAGGGGCCGGGCTCGTGGTTCTCACGGTTCTCGTGGATCTCGCCTCGACCTTTTCTCATTACCTCATTACGTCGTTGCTCTGTTTTGGCCTTTTTGGGCCTTTTTGGCTGTGCAATGAGCTCGATCCACGCGACAAGGTCTGTCTGTTCGCCAAAAGAAAGCTGTTTGCAAATATATATTTATATTTTTCTTTCTTTTTCTTTTTCTTTTTCTTTTTCTTTTTCTTTTTCTTTTTCTTTTTCTTTTTCTTTTTCTTTCTTTTTCTTTTTTCTTTTCTTTTCTTTTCTTTCTCTGCCATCGATTTGGAGCACTTTTCCACAGGTGATTGACCATTAAAAAATCGCACAAAAAAACAGGAGTGAGATGGCTCTTCTCGCCTCAGAGGCCATAGCTGTCGGCTATGTTGCTTTGCATCTGCAACTCTCACACATGATTCCGAGAGAGAGAGCCTTTCACAATATCGCCGTCTGCAAGCACAAACAATCAATGGCTGGCCAGTGAGAAAGAATTAATTTTGGTTGTAAGGATCTGCTGCTCTGATGCTTGCTCGGTGTGAGCGTATGGCTGTGAATGTTTTATATGCCTTGGATTCATTTGTCGTGATCAAAACGCCAATCCATGTCAACGGTCGACCTGACTTTCTTACAGTCTTTCGGCCTTGTTCCGCTCCAGCCCTTAGTCGCCGCAACAGTGGCTGAGCCCTGAGAGAGACTGAGGGCTGGCTACTGGCACACCAACACTGTTGCAAGCTTTTTCTCCCACCTTTTGCAGAGCTTGTTTCAAACTTAGCTCATGGCTTCATTTTTCAAGTCTCACTTGCTGGCTACTGGCTAACTTGGCTGCTGGCTGCTGGCTGCTCGACAACCTTCTCATCTCCTGCCTTTTCGCTCTGACCCTCTCTGCTTCCAACTGGACACGCCAACGTTGACTCTCCACCCTTTCTTGTCTCCACCCTTTCTCATCTCCACCCTTTCTCGTCTCCACCTTCCTTGTCAACCACCAACCTCTTCTTCCTTCGCACCTGCTTCAAGCTTGTCGACACCCAACGCATCAACTCAACCCTAGCCCTGCACATATCAAAAACAGGCTTGTCGAGCAGAATTCTTTCCGCTACGCAACAAGTCCTATAGACGATAGCACAATACCAGCTGGACACTACCCACCTCGCCGCACTCGATTTCCCCTAGCCCGCTAACTCTCGCTAGACCTTTTGCTTTCAAGCGCACAACCGTCACAAGCACTCAACAGCATTGCGTACCACCTCTGCTGCTCCAACAAGCTCAGTGCTCCATTGTCCTCTTCCACACCAATCGCTGCAAGCTTGCGCAAACCCTATTTCATCCGCGCATCCAATCTTGGCTTTCATCTGCGTTCATCACCCTTGACTCTGCGCCCGAGCTAACCTTACTCGTGCTCGTCTCTCTAAGCCTAGCTTGTCTCACACGCTCATTATCGGCCACAAACCGCTAGCGCAACTGCCTTACAGCAAACGGTGAATCTATTTTCAAGCGCACTCCAGCACCACTTAATTTCAGTGGCAGCCTTCACCCACTCTCCGCAGCGTACAGACGCGTTCCTAGCCTTTCTACCCCTTACTCTTTCCGCACTCTCAACATCGACACTTTTATCGATACTTTCACCTAACTCTACCACCTCTTCACTCGTCAGATACATGTCCCAATCTCCATAGACAGCGGACTCCACCTTCGACCCACCCGACAACGTCACTCAGTAATTTGCATCCACAAGCACGAGCCATTGACCCGCATCGATCACGATCAATCGTTTTGCTTCTCTCTCCACCACATAGATCTGGACTTGGGATCTTGGATACCATGTTATCATCTAGCACAACTGCCCGTGCGGGCTTCTTGATCCTCACCTGCGCCTTGTGTGCGTCGGCATTAACAGTTCCAGGTGGTCCCTCTTTCTTTGCACCAGACGCTCCAAGCTCTTTGCAGAAGCGTGCAATCATGAAGGGCAACAACTATATTCCGCTTACAGGCACAACGGTGCCCCTCACACCACTCTTGCTCATCTTTGCCGGTCTTGGAGCCGCCGTAATCGGCCTCGTCATTGCTCTGATCCGCATCCTCATGCCCTCGTGTATGTCGAGATCCTCGCGCATCATCCTCGAGGAGCGGGAACGGGCTCGTCAGGACTTGCGCGTTCGTGGCGCAGCCAGTCCTCGAGCCAGTCCTCGAGCCAGTCCTGGCGGAAGCCCTACACCAGGAGCCAACACTCCAACGCATGCACGACGATACCCAACCAACAAACCAATACGCCCGCTCGGACGCCACTCGCGAGGTAGCAGCGTGACAGCAGCAGAATCCGCAGCCTATTCCGCCAAGCGACCATCACATGGCTACCGTGGCACTTCTTTCTCACTAGCAGAGGCACGCAAGAACTCGGACAAGTCCTACCGGTCCAGCATCAGCGGCTTCCAACTGCCATTACTCAACTCGAACGATTCCAGCAGTGGCTCCTCGTTCCATGTCAGTGCACGAGAAAAGACCATGTCGGAACGAGCGAGATATCCCATCACAACCACCAACCAGCCTACTTCACCACGTCGGGTTGGCGACCGTCGACTCCGTTTTGGTACGCGCAACCTCAACCTCAACCGCACCAGTTCCATCGGCAAGGGTGCTGACTTGCAACGCACACGCAGCGGTCGACAGAACCACGAGATTGCTCTCGCTCCGCAAGCAGTTGATCGAGCCTATGCACAAAAGTGGGGTCGACGCGAGTCCCACACCCACCCTTTGCAAGCACCTCCTAGTCGACGTGATTCTACCCTCTCCATCTACGAGGTCAGCAGCAGCAGCGCCGAGCACAGCTACCTCGAGAGCAATGCCACAAGCCGCATCGGCTCGTTCAGCAACATGACCGGCACTCCGCTCCAGCCTCTCAGCACTGCCGGCTTGAGTGGCGCTCCGAACGCAACTCAACCATGGTCGAGTCCACAATCGGCCAGCAGATCGCCTTCGCCTGAGTTTGCTTCGCCGGATCCATCTCGACTTGGAGTGGCGCACCACGCTGTCGGAGGAAGAAGCCAAAACTCATCGGACAGCGGACTCCTCGACTCTGACGGCAGCGACAATGGCGCTGTCTCTCAGACGGCGGTGCTGATCCCTTCTCGAGCCACTTCCAGGCAACGATGAGCTTTGAGATTCATATCAGGCGAGCGACAGGAGGCTTGATCCTTTCCATTTGCATCTAATCAGGACACTGCCTTTCTTTTCTTACCTTTAAGCGACACGTCAGCCTTTGTTTAGCATCTCTTTTTGCACGTTTCCACTCGTTCCCAGCACCCACGACATTCATTCACCAGTATTGATTTCCTCTGTCACCTCCTCACCTTCTCTCGCGTCGAGCGAAGCCAGCCTCGCAACCACAGTCCTGGGCCTTGAGTGTTTTCCTCCCTTGCCCTTTTATATATATATATATATATATATATATATATATATTTATGCACTCTCTCACGCATTCTCTCACTCGTCTGCAATCAACTGTACCATTATACGCATCACATGCACATTCTCGAATACACGACTCACACGTCATGGACGAGGAGTGTACTTGGTCTTGTACAGTAAGTAAACGCTGCGCTAGAGTACAGAGGTAGGACTATGCCTTGCCAGCGCTGGCTTTATGTTTCTGTGCCAGATGGGTAATCTGATCGGTGATCTGTTGGAAGATGGGGAACGTTAAACTGTCCTTATACCTCTGCGTCGTTGTTCTTGACAAGATCGTCCCTGCTGGTGTCAACGACTGTTCATCCGGCACTTTCTCCTCACTGAGGGCCAACACTGCCTCTTGCTTTGCTTCAAGTGGCTGATGAATGGCCTCTGCCTTGTCCTTGAAACTCGTCTGATTCAACTGTTTCTGCAGCAACTGTTGCGCATCTTCCTTTGCATCATCCAGTACCCTCACTAGACCAGGATCGATCGGTATGCTGCCGAGAAAGTGTATCGCTTCTCTCTTGGCCAACGCTTCACCCCCTCCCTTACCCCAAACATTCGTACAGTCTTTACAATGAGGACAGATGTACCCTGACATATTCTCTATCAACCCCAGCAGGGGCAACTCTGTCTTCCTACAGAAGTCTAAACTCCTCAAGTTATCCGCCAAACTAACTGCCTGAGGCGTAGTGACCATCACTGCTGCTGGATTAAAAGTGCGCAAGTACTCCAAGATAGAGATATGCTCATCTGATGTACCCGGTGGTGTGTCAATAATCAAGTAGTCCAACTGACCCCATCTTACATCACCAAGAAACTGCTTGATCATAGCATTCTTCTTGGGACCTCTCCAGACGACGCTATCGTTCTTGGAGCGAAGCAAAAAACCAACCGACATTACAGCTAACTGTTGTGTTGCATCCGTATACACCGGAACCCATCCATCCGAGGATTGCTTCACTGTAGCCCCATCCAAACCGAGCATTCGGGGAATGGAAGGTCCCGTGAGATCGATATCGAGGATTCCAACTTTTGCTAAGCGTCCACCGGAAGAGGCAAAAGGAGTCGAGGCGAGAGAGAGTGCAAGTTGCGCTGAGACCGAGGATTTACCAACTCCTCCTTTGCCAGAGAGGACGAGGATGATGTTGGACACTTGCGAAAGTCGACCGACGATTTTTGGGTCTGCTCCGAGGTGCGATGCTGATGCCGAAACCGTGTTGGAGGGGCGAGCAGCACTCATTGTGGAGATTAAGCTCCCGGAAGAGGTAAACGATTGAAGGTGAGAATGGTGCAAGGAGGAACAGAGGTGGCTCAGTCGTGTGCGACTAAGGCTGTTACCCGTGAATCGGTTATCTTTCTGTTGAAAAGACTGGCAATCCAACATGACGACACGAGCCAATCTGATCGGAGATCAAGCGGAGCCGATCAGGTAAGATGACAAATCTGAGTGGAGATCGAGTGGAACCGATCTTGTTAAGGATCGGGTGCAACATGGTCCCGCACGTTGTCATGGTAAGTCATTAGATAGGAGTACTGCCACCTTTGGCATGTGCCGCTCAAATGTATATATATCTCACAGACTAGGCTCTCGCCACATTCCTTTAGGTCAATTGAGTATATGTTTCTGCTGTAACAAAGTAGTGACATCGTACTTAGACCATCCCCGATCACCAGTATCGGGACCCAAACGACTTCAACTTTTAAACACTTTCTTCTCGAGTTTGTGCAGAACCGAGAGTGAATCGGGAACAAAAACAAAAAAGGGGTGGGGGAGATCGGGACGTCGAGCCGATAAGATCTGTCGGTCTGTTCATTGCTAACGTGTGTTTGAGTGTACCAGTCTCAGAGTCGCTCCATCCGCTCACGGACCCTGTCGAAACCATGAACATGGTGCGCACAAACGATGGCAAGCTCGGACGAGTCTTGATGCTTTCTCGTACGCGTACAAGCTCATCTGTTTCTTGCCGATTAACTATGCAGTCTCGTGCGTCTTTAGACTATGCATCATGATGCAACAAGTATACTTGCTCCTCCTTGTGAGATGCACTGAGAGCAAAGGTTGTCATGCGTGGAAGCAAACAAAGCTCCTGCCGAGTGAAGGATCGCGACTCCTTCTGAGAGAGATATAAGCTCGTCCTTTCCGCACTGATCCAAACACCTTCGCTCACACCATCATCTCTGGTCGAGGTAAGTCTGGAACAGGAACGCGCCTCCGCAAAACACACAATGATCTGGCCACGCAACGACGAAAAGGTCCGCGAACACTTCAAGAAGGACATCGAGAACCTTCACCTTGTCTACGATTACGATGCGGAGAACCCCAAAACAGGAGCTCCTGAGAAATGGCGCTACGAAATGTGGTTCCACTCCGAAGATCGAATCGTTTACGCTATCCACGGAGGTCCCATGGCGGGACGACTGAATTACCAGAAGGCTGACTACCAATGTATTCGTCCCGGAGAGCTCTATCAAGTAAATTGGTTGGAGGAGACTGGTACCATCTGCTCTCTAGTTTACGATATCAAGAAGCAAAAGATTACAACAATGCTCAACTTTACCAAAGGCCACTGGCAGTACCCCGAAAAGGCTCACGGCGACAAGAGGAACCCAGACGACTTCCAGCGATGGAGAGACCTCGCCAAGATTGGTGTCCAGACTGACAGACACATTCTCAATGATCAGGCGACTATCTTGGAGACGTTCCATGGAGCTGGTGATCTGCAAGATATCGACCTGAACGCAGCCACTCTCTAATTTACTCCTGTCATATTCCTTGTAGTGTTGTTTCGTTGATGCAGTCCCACTCAGCACAGTCTCACAAGCTTTGATCAGATGTGACTGGTATGCATTTGGACCTATGATGCGAGTATAGCTTGCGAATGTGACAGAATGAGACAAAGCGACGGATGCTGAAAGCGCCACTATCAGCAGCTCGCCTAGGCAGAGAAGGGCGCCAACCTCGCCGACGGCTTCTCGCTCTGTGTGCGCAGATCGTACTCTCCATGCTGTGTGATGTATCGTACCCATGGCAAAGCCTGATAACCTGACTTCTCCACGATCTTGAGGTATCGCACTTGAATGCCTGAAACGGTAAAGTAAGGAATCTCGAATTTGATGCTGATGGGTGTACGACGGTCGACAGTGTCTTGGCTCTTGACACTTGGCAAGCCAAAGTGAGCACGCATGAGGAACTCTTTGCCTCCGCCGAGTTGCTTGATCTTCCATACCATGGCGGACTTTTCGGGTGCATAGACGGCAGACCCTATCGCGGCCTGTGAAAAGAATGCAAGCAAAAGAAGAGAAAAGAAGGGTCAGTATCACAAAACAACACGCTGGCACAGAGGGAGCGGAGGCACTTGCTCTGAACTTGGGCGTATCAGCGTCGTCTGGTACGGGGATATGGATCTCGACGTTATTGGCAGTCGATCTTCTCTTGAACTGAGCCTTGACTTTGACCATGAACTCTATCCTGCTTCCCTCATGTCTCTCCACGATTGCCTCTGCCCAGATGAGCGGTTTGACCTGTGTGCTGAGACGGTAGCTCATCAACTCGAACTCTCCATCCGGTGGAATGAAGGAGATGGTTCTATCATTCTCGAACCTGGACAGTCGAACGCACTGGTGGAACTTGACATCCTCCATCTCGATCGCTTTGCCTCGCGCTGCTCTACCGGTATTTTCAAACATGACCTTATCGTTCAAGCCCAATCTCAACTCGGGCATACCGGACAAGTAACACTTCATCTTGATCGCACCCAAAATCTCGCTCCTGACGACATTACCATTTGCACTGACCAACAAGTTGACCGACTCAACGACATCCAAAAACACCTCGTTCTTACGATATCGAATCCCCTCGGATCTCCACGAGACAGCATTGGTCACCGCCATAGGTGGTCGTACCTGCACTTCCAACTTGTGCGACTCCTGAGTGATGTACTCTTGCAGGATCTTGGACTCGGTGGTTTGAGGGTAGCCAAAGTCCATCATCTCATCAAGAAGCTCGTAGATGATGACAAAGTTGTCACGGATGGATTCTTCCTCGAGCTCTTTGAAGTATTCTTCGAGAACGGAAGCGAGTTTGTGAAGAAAGATGAGCACTTCCGCTGCGTTGGAGTTGCGGCGTGAGAGAGCGAGAAGGTAGAGATTGTTGTGTCGGATGAACATGTAGTTGACTCCTTCAGAGGAGAAGCATGGACTGACAGAGCTTCCGCCCGCTTCTTCTTCGAGGTCTAGGAGAAGGGGAAGGAACTTTTCGACAGCGGTTGGGGAGATATCATCTCGGTAGGATCGCTGGATGAGCGACTTTCCTTTGAGGTCGACGATTGCGATGAGCGAGGTCATCTTGACTGAGGGCTATTGCAGGCCAGCTCGGTTGGTGTGAGAGCTGCGAGGTGGTGTCGACTCGAGGACCACGGCGTAGGGCAAAAGGGTCGTTGCTAGTTTGTTTCAAAGCAACTCGAGGTGTCCTTCTTGCAAGTCGGAGGGCGAGATGGTTGTTGCTGAAAGTCTTGGTTGACTGCAAAGTGATAAAGGTGAGACAGGGTGCCAAGAATGAATAGGCAGCAGATGCGAAGCCCTTCGAAAAAGCACCAAGGTGGCCTGTGTTGTGCTGAGGATGACGATCCAGCCGGCTAAATCGGGGATCGGGCAGATTCAAGCTAATCGGGGATAGGATAGATCTAATTGAATCGAGAATTGGACAGAGCCGATCGGAGAGAAAGATTGGATGCTATTGCGTCCCGCTCCTTGTCCTACTCTGTCATTGAGGGTGATACTCGCACATATGGCATGAACCAGCACTTTGTATATATGTCAGGCAGAGGGCTCGAGGCTCTCGCCATGTTCTCTCCTTAGTCAATCGAGTATATGTTTCTGCCCTAAAAACAGTAGTGACATCGTACTCAGACTCTTCCCGATCGCCAATATCGGGAGGGAAAGTTCAACATGTGGCACTCTCGGTCTTCCTGCCGGCGTCGTGCGTGTCAGCTGATGAAGGACGAGATCTAACATTCTCGACATACTATATATACAGAACGTTGGTAAAACCTCACATCTGCGGCCATAGAACCTTGAAAGCACCGCATCCCGTCCGATCTGCGAAGTTAAGCAAGGTATCGCCTAGTCAGTACTGCGGTGGGGGACCACGAGGGAATCCTAGGTGCTGCAGTTCTCTCTTTCCCTCCCCCTCCCCCCCGCCTCTTTGCTACTGTTAGGCCCTCGTTATCGCTGGCTGCCGCCGGAACTCGGCAATTCTCTGGTGGCGTTGCTCGACACTTGAAGTTGCTCGGATCAGCCAAAACACCATGCCCAACGGTGGTAGATTTATGCCGACATAGCTCCTCTCACTCACTTGCTCAAACATATCTATAAGCAGGAAGAACTTGTGCTTGCACGCCACGCTCGCTGCTGGTCTGGCGGGGTGACAACGTTGGAACCTAGTCAGCAGGGAGCCAGAGACCGCGAATGGCAGCGACAGCAACAGGAGCTCGAATCTGTCTGCTCAGAGCCCTCCTGAATCGAGCCCGAGCGGCCGGCCAACCAGGCTAGCAAGGATTGACTTGAATGCAATGGATGCAAACCGGTGTTGTCAAGACGGTGTGGAACGACGATGGAAGGCATTATTTGTGAGTCCATAGAAAGGAAACTTCGTTGGCTAGAGCGGGATCAAAATGGCACGTCATTTTCTCAGCGACTGTCTGCAGCGCACGTCTTTTTTTCCCCCTCTTTTTTCCAGCCTTTGGAACACGAGAAAAGGGTCTGAAAGTTGGGTTTAGGCTGTCCTGGCGATCCAATTTTGCTCATTTTCGAAGTCGAGATAAATGCCTTTCAAACGTTGTCCCCTTCCTCGTTGTCCCCTCCTCGTGCTAGAACATGTTCTTTGATCGTCTGTTGCTCTTCGAGTAGACAAGCAGAAGCTGTGGGAGTGACTGCGTTGGAAAGAGGCGCTTCTCTTGATTTCAAAACTGTCTTTCAAATTTGCGATCACCTTGTTGAACAGTGACCAAGAGGTGATTTTGAGAGGTGTGGCCAGCGCGAGTTGACAGAGCCTAAGGTATCCCCAAAATGAGCGGAGGGCTATTCAACATCCAGGAATGGAGACAACGACGACGGCGAGGGCTATGAAGAGTAAGGGCGAGGCATAAGCCGGGCAAAAGACAAGCGGATGGAATAGGAGGCAGCGGCAACGAGTGGGTTGGATTGTGCAAAGAGAACAAAAAAGAAAAAAGAAAAAGAGAAAAGGAAAAAGGAAAAAAAAACTGCGAGCGAGAGAGCTCTGATCCGAAGTTGAGCAGCGGTGTTCTTTGCAAGGTCGACGTCGACGTTCATCATGCTCTATGCAATGACACGGAAAGCTGCCAGACAGATCGACTTGCCTTGCTTTGCTTTGTCTTTTCCCCTGGTGAGGCGAGCCGCTGTTGCAAAATGAAAGCATCCTTCGAGCGTAATCAAGAACACACACCTAGCAATCACACTGAATCCTCTCGATGCTGAAGCTATCATAGATAGGCATAGAGTGGTATCTGGCGTCAAGCGCTGAAAAGAGAAGTGGTGTAAGATGCCTTGACTGCGGAAAGAGATAGATAGAGACACCCAGATGCTCATCAACAAGGCAGCAGACGGCGAAATGTGTGGAAAACAGACACGCTTATTTTCGCCTTTCTTGATGTGTCGTTGCTGCAGAAGCAGTAGAGACGCCCTCTCGCTCTCGCTCTTTCTCTCTCGTCCCTCGTCCCTCGTCCCCCGTCCCCGCCCCCCTTCGCCCCGCCCTTTCTCTTGGATCATTGGGCACTCTCTTGTGTGGTTGCATCTGCAGTCCTGCATTGGAACCTGTGATTCTTGATTCTAACTCTCCCTTTTCCAGCGGGCCGCTTTGTCTCGCTTTGAATCTCTCTCTCTTTTGGAATTGAGCGCCTTCCGCTTGCCCGCAAAAAAGCTGCCCAGTCCACTCTTCATCCTGCTCTGCTCTCTTCCCCTCTTTCCTCTCTACTTCCACCATCTTATTCCAACACTCTTCAACATCATCAACGCTTTTCTCTTGTCCACTTCCACCAACACTCTTTCTACCAACCACACCTCCGACAAACCAAGCTCTTCAACAATGTCTGCTGCCGCCGCCGCCAAGCCCGTCGCCAAGAAGGCCGCCTCTAAGAAGGCTGCTGGCACCAGCGTCTCCTACGAGGTAAGTTTCTGATTTCAACTCGGCTCGTCTTTGGCGCCACTAGTTAGTAACTACTGAATGTCGTACGAGTGTATACTACTGCTCAGCAGCCCTGCCTATAGAGTCCGTGGTCGCGATCTGTTGGTCAGCTGCTTTTCGGAACGATAGACAGAAACGCGCGTGCCCATCTTGGAGGAGGCGATGCAAAAATAATATTACTACCTGGCCCTCAGATGCTCAGCCGATCACGACGACTTGGAGAACAATCTACTGACCACTCGCCACTCACTTCTGCCCATCCTCACGCTCATCGCTGTCGCGTCGCGTTCTTCAGGCGATGATCAAGGAGGCCATCCTTGCCCACCCCGCTGACGCCCGTGCTGGTATCGGCCGTGCCACCATCAAGAAGTACATCCAGTCTCACCACCCCGAGACCGCAAAGGGCTCCGAGGCCAGCTTCAACACTCGTGTCAACCAGGCTATCACCCGCGGTGCCGAGAAGAAGACTTTCCTCCTTCCCAAAGGACCTTCCGGCAAGGTCAAGCTCGCCCCCAAGGCCAAGGTCGAGAAGAAGGCTCCCGTCGCCAAGAAGCCTGCTGCCAAGAAGGTCGCAGCTAAGAAGCCTGCCGCCAGCAAGGTAAGTTTTCCTCGTCATCATCACCGTCTTTGATCAGGGCGCATGAATCGAGGGATCGAGGCATGATGAAAATAATTTTATTTTCGCTGGCCCCGGCGCGTGCTGCGCATTCGCCTTTACTAGTCGGCGCACCTGCATCGTCACCCACTTCCACCGCCTTGCAACCCCCCCCCCCCCCCCCCTTGATCGTCATCGTCATCGTCATCATCGTTGATGACCGCAGCTCAATCTCCCATTCACAACAATGGTCACTGACGCCACTCCCCCTTTCTTACCTTTGCCTGACGCCTACCGTTACTCCCACAGACGGCTGCCAAGAAGGTTGCCTCTTCAACGGCCACCAAGGCCAAGAAGCCTTCTGCCAAGAAGCCTTCTGCCAAGAAGGTAAGTTTCACTCCATTCTCCTAGGCGTCGGAGTTGTGCTTGCTGGCGTGATTCTTGCTGGACGCGACGGTCGCGTTGGCGAGCTGAGCTGGTTGACTGATGCAGTGTCACCAAAACACGTCTTGGGGATGCTTCTCCATCAAGCTCAGCATATTTCCCTTTGCTCCCAAAGCTAGCCTACAGTCTGACGCTGATCGCCATCCCCCTTGTCTCGCCGTCGCTCTCCTGTCTGATGAACATCTAGACTGACGCTCCTGCCGGCAAACCTCTTGCTCCCACTCAACCAAAGGCTGCCAAGCCCGCCGCCAAGAAGACCGCTGCCAAGAAGGCATAAGTGCCCACTCTAACTTTCTCCACAAAGTTGTAGCTGCTCTGGATTGTGATACCTTGTTGCTCGTTGGCCTCGGTCTCTCTTTCTTAGCATTAAGCTTTGATTGTCGTCATGGTCATGGTCGAATCCTTGACCTTGTCCCTTTCTCCTTCTTTTGGAGGCAAGAACGGGCAAGATGGCTTGACGCCTTGTGTCTCGGCTTGCTTGCTTCCCCCTCACCTTTGTACAACACTGGCTCCTTTGTTTTTGTCGTGTTTGCTGTTTTGCTACCTTCATTGCGACTTGGTCTTGGTCTCTCTTGCTTCTATTCGATCATCTAGCATGGTTGCGATGAGAAGATGGGCTCAAAGATGTCGCACTCGTCTGCGGCATTCGGCTCTGGCCTGTCTCTCTCGCTTTCCTCCTTTTGTTTCTTTGTATTAATGGTTATCCTCTTTTCTCGGTCTAGTTGTCTTTGTTTGTGATTGTCTGCCCGCCTTCTGAGCTAGCTGGCCGTTATGTTTTGATATTCGATCCAGACCGTTGAGGCTCGATCGCGTTGCGCAAGCTCAGAGATGCAGTCAGCCACGGATGGCTGGCCGGCGCGTGTTGTTGAAAATTTCATCACGCTGCTCAGATCGATCCGCGCATTGACTTGGAGTTGCCCACTCTTGACTCAGCATTGCGGCTGCACAAGAGAGTTGATGAGTGTCCTTTGGATGCAACAGCTAGTATGGATATCTATCGAAAAGTGATCTATGATAAAGTTGATGGTGTGCAAGCAGAACGAGCTAGAGAAAGCATGCATCATGCCTCTGTTCACCGTGCAATAAGCGTGCACTAATTGACTGCTCCTTGCACGTGACCCTGCAGTAAGACCCTGCGCGAAGGTTTTTTCGCATAGAAATTCATGTGTATTTAGAAGGTCTAACAATGTTATGCTGAAAAATTCACAAGGACTCAGCTACCCACTTCTCAGCTGCTTAGCTAAGGCTTTCAAGCTTGCCCTCTGCACCGTTCTTCTTGCACCAGGGCAACAAACCATGGCCAAGCTGTCTCTCAACCTGCAACCATAGCTTCGTCTACTGATTTCGCTACATCGGAACAGCATTCTGTCGCTACATCGGAACGGAATTCTGCATCTCCTCTCGGAATGGAAAAGCTCACTTATACCCTAGCCACGGAAGCGAATGTTCAAGCCAACGTCCCTCGCACAGGCCAGTCATGTTCGATAGCATCATTGACACTTAGCCCTGCCTTCTCGATGGCGACCAAGAGATCAGTTGACGATCCACGACAGAAATCTCTCGAGGTCTGAAGCCTGCCCTTGCTGTCAGGGCCCCGCTTGTTACCCTCGCTCGACGCAATGGACGCCATTGAAAAGCTCCCAGAACGGACTGCCGCCTCAATTCAAGCATCCCTGCTTGCGGTCAAAGTCGAGGACGTCTGTCGCATTCTCTTTCGACATGCCCTCCAGTGCAATTACAAGCTCTTCAGGAACTCTGCAGGCAAAATCAGCCTGTCTGTCGACTACGCTACCTGGACCATCACTCTGTCCCACCAAATAGATCCTGGCAGCCAACTTTCTTCTCACTCAAGCTTCGAAGCAACTGAAACTGAACAAGACCAGCTAAGCCTGCTCTCTCATCTCGGACTCGTTCACATCACCTTGACTTCTTCATCCGGCACTGAGGCTTGCATCTGGCAGGAGGGTCATCCTACCCTGTCAGAACTGCCTTCCACGCTGCTTGTCGCGCCTCCGTCTTCAAGCGGAGATGCCTCCATTAGAGGAATCACAATATCCGTTCACGACGTCTTTCACGCCATGCCCGTCCGTCGCCGGCTCATCCTATCCGAGGCTGAAAGGAAGAGTCGCATCGATTCGCTCGCTCATTGCCTTCGAGAGCTTTCCTTGCTGACGCCCGAGGCAACTTTCAAGGCCAGCGTTCAAAATGCTGCTCCGTCAGACGGCAGCTTGCCGGCTTTCAAGGATCTTCTCCGCCTACCTAGAGCCAAAAGTCTTCTGCATCGCTGCCGAGCTGCGCTCGGAGCCAATGACCTCGACTCGAACCGCATGCAAACAATCTCACAGGAGCGCTCTTTCGCCGCCGTCAAGATAAGGGTTGATGGGTTCATCTGCCCAGCATTGACAGCGCACGTACCACAGATCATCTTCCTTCAAGACCGCATCTGGCCTGGTTCCAACATACCAAGCGGCTTGGAACATTCAGATCGAGACTCGGCGGTCTTTGCCTCGCTTCTATCGACCTTCCAGTTGGGCTGGACTGAAGAAGTCGCATCCAGACGTGCAAGGCATCACCTCCTCTCACCCGACCTGTATCGGAAGGTCAACCAACGCATCTTGGCTCTGCCAGAATCCGGGCGTGAGAGAAGAGTACCACCAAACTTTGCTTTCGTTCTTCGGATCACTTTGACCAAAGGAGCTCAAGCTATGGCACAGCCAGAAAGGGCACCTGCTTTGGATGCCGCTTCTTTTGAAGCGACGTTGCTCGATGCGATCTCCAGTGGAACCTCTGAGACCAACGACACTGGTTCGGAAACATCACGGAAGCGCAAGCGTTCGAGCAGATCTATCACCGCTAGCGAAGCACAATGCTCCACTCCAGCCGTGTCGCCAATCAAGACTCGTCCTGCAACGTCATCTTTGGCGACCGAGTCACCAAACCAAGGAGGTGAAGCACCAGACGGCATGGTCGAATGGTGCGACCCTGTCAACGGTCGACTATTCCACCTGGATCTGCGCACAGGGCATAGCGTCCCTGTCAATCCAAGTTCGTCGACGAAGAGGACCGCGACATCACCACGAGTCAGCGCAGTACGTCAAGGGATCGTCGTAGATCGCTCAAGTCTCAGAAGGGGTCTCACCTTGTCTGTATCAAAGGGAGGAGCACAAACCATTCCTGTAGGGGACAGTGATGACGAGTTCGATGATCCGAGCTTGGATGCTGCGCTCGCCTCCATCCCGTCTCCATCTCGAGTTGCTATGGTCGACGTCTCTCGGCAAAGCCGTTTTTTCGATTCGAGGCGACCTGAGTCCAGATCTGGAGTCCATCCTCTACGAAATGATCAGGATGTTGATCTTGACGAAGCTGCCCAAGGGCTTGCGGCGACCGAGCTCGAGCTCGCAATCTCACGCTCAGACCTGCAGGATGCTCAGGTTCTTGATCAGGTCGATGGCAAGTTCATCCTCTGCACTACATCGCCATCTCCCATCTCGGAGAATTGGGAGCCGGTACTGTTCTGCATCGATCAGCATGCTGCGGACGAACGATGTCGACTTGAGCGGCTACTCGATGACTATGTCAAGGGCTGTAAGGAGGGCACAGCAGCTCACGCTCTACCAGCGACACTGACACTCGCAATCACAGTCAAGCAGTACGAGCTCATCACATCAAATGCAGGAAACAAGCAAGGCTTGGCCAAGCTGGGCTGGGTGATTGAAAAGGCTCTCATGGTACACGCCGAGCTTGGTCACGCGCAGGTGGATCTCAGAGGCGTGCCATATGTGCTCAGAGAGCGTACACTCACCGACAAAGGAAGGGTGAAGGATCAAGGACTGCTGCACTCTGTCTTTGTTGCTTGCCTGGACGAGCTGGCAACATTGCCTTCTCCCTCTGCTAAGGCCATGGTTGACAAATGGCGATCAGACTGGCTCACAGCGTCTCGCACCATCCCGACTGCTCTGATGAACATCATCAAGAGCACGGCCTGTCGCAGCGCCATCATGTTCAATGATGCGCTGAGCCAGGAGGCCAGTGAAAGACTGGCTAGGAGGCTAGCTGAATGCAGGTTTCCGTTTCAGTGTGCTCATGGACGGCCCAGCTTGGTGCCTTTGTGCGAGATCAAAACCAGGCAACAGCGGGCTGGTGATGCTGATGATCTCATCTCTTACAACGAGATAATGCAATGCTAGTAGTGTCCAACAACCTTGTCAGATGTCTGAGATAATTATGTTTGCGAATGGGTACAAGTACAAAGTGTGACCATGCTCAATCGTGAGGCTCTCTCCGCAAATCAACCAACCCGCTCAAACTCTTGGCTACCGACTGGGCAAAGTCGATGGCACTTTGGATGGTAGAGTTTGGATGCAAGCCACCAGCTGTCTGTGCTGGTCCCACCTCTTCTGGCGTACAATATTGATTAAAGTGACTCTGATCCATCTCTCCTCCGACCAGCGCTGTTAGTTCAATCACCACCGTCGCACCCTCAGGATCGAGTGGAACCCAATCGTCCGTATACGAGGTTGGATCGGGGGTGAAGATCCTATACATGTTGAGAGTAAATTTTGTTCGCTGTGATGGATTCAGAGGGTTTGGTGAAGCTGTTGACGACTGCCGTGAGAAAGTCTCGTTCAATGCAAAGGTGAGACCGTACCGCAGCAAGGTGAAATGTGGACGCCAGCCTATCGAAGAGACGAAGCTTTTCCAGCCATTGACGAGGTCGGTATCAAGCCATATGTTCGGGTCAAAGCCTGGAAATGTATCGCCTCCTTCCGCCGCGAACGGGTCGCGTTTGGCAACGCTATGGCCGGGAGGAATGGGAGTATCGGAAAGAAGCTGAACATTGTAGCTCGGTCTAAGAGATGCTTTGGGATATTGTCGTTCTGGTAAACTGGGAAGTGGAAGAAAGAGGGTACATTGTACTGCTTCGGATTCTACTCCTTCCAAGTAAATCCTGTTGAGGCTCTCTCTAACTCGAAGCTTGACACCTTTGCGTGCTTTGACTACGCTGGCCCAAGCATTGTCGCCTGTTTCGCGGACGCCGGATGTTTCATCATCGAGTCTTGCGAGCACTGTTTCTTTCTCGCAGAGAAGTGCTGGCGGAAGAGTGGCCAGGCTTGTTTCGATCCGATGGAGGAGGGCGGGGACGAGATGGAGTGGAAGTGTGCCGAGGAGAGAAATTTGCGGTTGCTGTGCTGTTGTTGATGATGAGCGTTTAGCTGGGTTGCTGGAGGAAGAGGATGGTGCGGTTGATGGAGCGGCGCCAGCGCCAGAGCCGCCGCTTGCACTTGTACTTGCACTACCAGCAGAAGCGCCGAGATTGGCTCTTGATGCTGCTGCTGATGCCATCCCAGGAGGTGAGCTAGCTGCTGTGCCGATGGGGAACACTTTGGAAGAAATGGGAGGAAGAGGATGTATATGTACGGTGAAAGCGAGATTGTGGAGAATCTTCCGACCTCGCTTAGGTCATCATGACAATGAACTAATTATGGAAGGCCTAACATTCCAGGAAATTGCACCTTGCACTTGAGCACGCATAAACTCGCCGCTTCTCTGCAATGCGCACTCCTGCGCTGTATCGCCGCTGAAAACGACACCAACGGTCAACCTGTTTTCTTGGCTGCTCTCTTGCAAAGCATATGCTATATCATCAGTCGCTTTCTGCAACGTTTCGCTTTTCATGGTTCATCCTGGTTATCCTGCAAACTCGCAGCGTAACCTTACCTTTCACAGTTGGAACCGTGCAAAAGACGGTAATCTTGTATTGCCGGTCTCCGCTCTCTTTCGAGCTTGGATCATGGTCAAAGCCAAGGAGACAAAGGGCAAGGAGGCAGAGATCGCGGCTGGCTCAAGCAGACTCCATCACCGAGGCGGAGTTTGCAACAGGTGTTCTTTGTGTGCTTTTGGTGTTGTTGTGGTGGTGGTGTTGTGGTTGTTGTTGTTGTTGTCAGACAGAGCGAGGAGAGAGAGGCGAGCCTGAAAATAATGCTGCACGTCGGCTTTAAAGTGCGCATGATACAGGTCTAAGCAGCTCCAAGCAGCTCCAAACAGCGCAGGATTGCAATCCAGATTCCAGAGCCAAAGACGAGGAGCAGCAGAGATGCAACACAGCCGCCGATTGACAGCCGTCCAGCATCGACTCGACTGGGACTGAGGGTATGCACGTGATGCCATGATCGCAGCAGCGGCCCTCTCTGTTCTTTCGCCACTCCCTATTGGGCCTTGCAACGAGCGAAGGATCTCACCTTTCGCCTGTTCTCCGAGCCATGGATCTGGCATTCCTGAATGGAAGCCCTTCACAGCCATCTGAGCTTTGGACGGGTCTTCTTTTCAATAACATTTGCGCATCACTGCATCATTGATCTGCTTGGTGCGTGATGAGATGCTTTTCTTTGCAAAGCTTGCTTGCTTTGTGACACTCCAACGATCTCGCTTGGGCTAGCTCGCTTGATGGCATACACGGTTTGCCAAAGCTTACCACTGTGTAAGCAGGTGCACAATGGTCAACCCTTGCCTCTTGAGCTTGTCATGAACAGTACACGCCTGCTGTACGGTCAGCCTCCAGTCGAGATCCAACCAAGCCATTGGTTTGCCAGAACGGCACTGCAGCAACTCCCACTCCACCCCTTGCTTGGCAAGTCCTCGCCCACCCCGTCGCCATCGTCGCGATCGTCGCCGGTCTCTACTACCATTGTCTCGACCTTTTTTTTTCTTTTTTCTTTTTCTTTTTCATTGTATGCCATCTTTGGCCTGTGTTGGGTACATATCGAACTACATCATCCACCACAACACTGTCTTTGCCCCCACCACCGCAGCTTGGCAAGCTACACCCACATCAGGTTTCATCAGAACGGCAAACGTGATTCTCTCATTGGTTCGTTGGCTACCCACCTTGATATTCTTCTGCCAGCCGACGATCATCGATAACAAACGGAATTGCTTGCGACTCTTCATTCTCTGCTGTTGTACAGTGCGCTGGGAAGAAGGAGATGCAAGATAACAGCGCGTAACTCGGCACATCAGCAGCTGTACAACTGCTTCTCGTCGACTTGGATTCATCGCTGCATCATGCTGAAGGGCAGCACTTAGACCATCGAGCTAGCTAGTCAGCAAGGCAATACGAAGAGCAGCTGCTTTCATCAGTCATCACCTCACAGCTGCTTGCTTTACTACAACTTGGTATCAGTCAAAGCCAGCCTGCTGAAGCGTAACAGGACAAGATGGCTAGCGCATCGGCTTCAAAATCAGGCATGGATGGCCAGAAGGTCTCTGGCAAGCCATCAAAGCTTCTTGCTCGTTCCAAGACACTGGATCGCTCGGCGCATGGTGGCAGTGGATCAGGAGCTAGATTCTGGCTGGCTAACAGCCCAAGCCCAAATATGGCTTCATTTGCAGATTCTGCAGTGTCGAGCAGCAAGGAGACCGACTCTGTTGCTCGAAGCAAGGATAGCCAAGGAGCATCAACTTCATATCAGCAGGCTGGACAGCAGAAGAAGAGGACCTATCACTTTCCCGCTGAACTGGCACGTGCTTCGCACGGCGGCTGTGCCATGACTCTGGGAGGTAGCATGCACTATGAGCCGACCTACACCGCGGCTGAAGGATGCAAAGGGTCGATGGATGACGGGGATGTAGACCTCTGCCTCTCCTTCGATTATGTCTCCCGCTTGGATGGGTCTCTGTCGTTGCATCCAAGGGAACCGAGCCAAGCTGAGCTGGAACGTCGTCTCACCAGCCACTTTTCACCCGATCACACGCCAGAGTCGGTAGAAGCTCCAAGCTCTCACAATGAGGCGAAAGCGGCCATAGAGACAAGATCAATCTCCTCCAACTCTCTTTCCTCTTGGACAGGCTTCAGCACATCACCTTGCCCAAACAGCAAAGCACTGAGGAGCATGAGGGCCAACGCGGATTGGGAGAAAAGGAGGAAAGCACCGCCTGCACCGTTGAACTTGACAGCTGGAGCAGAGGCTAAGCAACAACGAGGGCTTGCCATGGAAAGAGCTCAGAAACATGCGCAAGAGCGCAAGCTGCCGTGGATGGGCACAATGCTGTCAGGGCCAAGTGTCGAGCTTGGTGCAGCTAGTGGCGAGCTGATTGGCAAGAGCGTCTTCTCTCCAGCGACGCCAGCGACAGCAACGGGCGCTGCGCAAGAGCCGTTACCATTGACACCGCTCAGCGCAACAAGGAGAGGAGCAGCCATCCACCGTCTGCCTCGGCACAATCCAGCGGCTTCTCACGACGGCACACCCGATTCGGCATGGATCCGAAGAGCTGCCTCTCCATCAGCAGCAACGGCGAAACAGCAGAGCTCAGACACGCTTCGCCGCACACCAAGCTCGGCAGCGCACTCTTGCAACGAGGCAGGTGCAGTGCAACAGAGACGTCGAGCACAATCGCACTCAAATCGGTCCTTCCGAACCGGGGCATCTCCCGCCTCACTTGGTCCACCGCCTTTGCCACCTCCCAATAAGCCTTTGCCTTGTCCTGCGCCCAGTCGGCCATCCAAGGAGCACACTCTCCCTTCCACCTCGGCTTATCACACTGCCAAGAATTCAAACTCGGCAGGCACTCGACCTTTCGTCTCATCAGTCGACTCTAGCCAAGCAGCTCGCTCTCTCAGGCGCAGAAGAGCACAGAAGCGTTCGAGTTCGGAGAGTTTCCGAACAGCCATCTCTGACGCTATCACCGTCGCAGCCAGCAGCATCAGATGGCGAGAGCAATTGTCGAATTCTCCTCCGCTGCCACCACTGCAGCGATACGAAGCACTCTTCCCCGCTCAAAACGATTGCCAGGCCGCACATCCCTCAGCACCGTTGGATGGCCCTTTGACGATCAAATCGAGCAATCTGCTGGCTATCCCACCCACCACTACAGCTTCCACATTGTCATTCCTACCAATCACATCCAGCAGCCTAGTGGCCTTTTCCGCAACGACATGGAGCATGTCAGATCAATCAACTCCTTCAACGCATCATACTCCCTTGACGCCTTTCACGCCCATGTTTGATCTCATGCCGGGCACCGCTACGTGCGCCAAGACACAGTTCACCGCTGCGACACACCCGTCTATCTGCAGCGAGCCACCTCAGGCTCACGCTCACCAGAATCAGGGCAAATCTGGGGCGCAGGCTGAGCTAGGCTCCAATCTTGGTGCGCAGGCTGAGCATCGTGGCGGACGCAACACCCAACAGTGGATCCTCACCCAGCGACAACGTAAAGCACTCCTTCAGAGCCAAGGGCCTCTCTCTCACGCTACCCAGTCTTTGCCACGCCTATCCATTCGAGCAGACGAGCGCCACAACGCAGTGCATCCAACCATCAGACTACCAGCGACGCAAGAAGAGACCATCTCCGAAACTAGATCAAGGCAGCACTCGCGCAGTACCGACGCCACGGACGATGATCAGCATCCTAGAGCGCGCCAGACCTTGGTCATCTCGACCGTTTCCACACCGGATGAGAGCGTTGATCCGTTTGCGTTTGTTGCGGGCAAGCCCACCTTGATTTCTGATGGATCGTCATCGATTGGCCTTGATGTCGAAGCTGCTATGCACAACGCAGTACAATGTTCACAGGAGGCAGGTCCAAAGCTCACGACATGCAATCAAAGTGCAACAACGGCTCCTTGGCCGCAGTCTCCCTTGCTGCTCAACCTCAACTTGCCCAACGAGGCAGGCGTGAAAGCGACAGCAGAGCCCGTCGTATCTCCAGCTCTCACCACCATCATCCACAGCAACTATGCGACACCTCAGATTGATGCCCACCACGCTGACGAGGGCTTGAGCGCCGAGGCTCCAGCTTCACAGCACCTATCTGCCCTTCAAGGTCTTGGTCTCGAGTTTGGCTCTCCCCATCCCAACGCTGGCCGTGCCTCTACTCAAGGTGGCGTGAAAGGCTTTGCGCCCATCACCACCGACCTCCTTCGTCAGGCCTCACGATGCATGTCCTGCTTCCCGCAACGTTCCGCTTCGCCCCACCTATCCATTCAAATGTCCCCTGGCGACAATGACGAGCTCAACCGCTCTCGCTCAAAGTACAAAGAAGTTCTTCTCACCCGCGCATCCCGTCAAGAAGACCTCCACTCTAAAGACCCTCACAAACACGGTCTCGGCTTTGACCTCGTCAACGGCCCAAGCCCTCTACTCCCCAACGATTGCCGCTCGCCTCGTACAGCAAGTGGCAAAGTGCTCGGCAGCAGCGCACCCAGCGGCCTGAACGCAATCGTCCAAGGGTCTCCTGCAGACGTCGCTGTACACCGTGCACAAGTCAACACCAACACTCAGGCTCTGTTGCACTCGCAAAGCATCGCTTCTTCAATCTCTGCTTTCGTCTATAACGCCACTCCCGCACCGACTGCCGATGCAGAACAACTTCTTCCCTTCTCGCCGAACAAGCCCAAAACCGGCAGCTTCGGATGGCGTTGCAGCGCAACAGCACGAAGGAGTCAAGCGCTCGCGCCAGGTATGCGATCTGACAAGCAGCACACTAATCAAGACAGTGTCGATGCCAAGTTTGTCAATATCGATTTGGACCATGGCGGGCTTCAGACTCAAGTAGAGATTCAGAAGAAAGGTGGAGAGGCGGCAAAGGCCGGTCAGTGGGTGAGCAAGCTATGGAGCGCAATGGCTTCTCCCAGGAAGACGTCGTTTGGTGTCGGGGCAAGTACAGGTGATCGTAGTGTTGATTTGGAGCTGGCAGATAGCTCAGGTGATCAGAGTGGAGAGAAGGTGCAAGGATCGACCTCACGAAAGGGAGCTAGGGGGGAGAGGACGGCTTCTCGTGCCTCCTTCAGGCCGCTTTCGCTCGTAGAGAAGAGGCAGAGCAGCACAAGATATCACTTGGATGCAGCTACGAGGCAGAGATTCAGATCGCCAACGCCAGGTGAGCAAGATGAGGTGGCCGAGAAAGACGCTCGTGCTTTAGCTTTGCGATTGCTCGCCGGCTCGCCACGCTTACCACCTCCCGCCGAAGAGCAGGCTGATGGCCGCGCCGATCTCTCATCCGAAAAAAGGGAGAAAGAACCTATCGACGCACTCAAGAAGCTTCGCCGTATGAGCGCCGTCGAGCGTCAAAAGAAACGAAACTCTGGTATCGCATACATCACTTCCACTACGGCCGCGGTCGAATCCCCTCGCCCCGCATACGTCCGCAACTCCACTGACGATGCTGCTCAGCACCAAGTTGACCCAGCAGTCCGCCATGGTGGTCTGTCGAGAGCAGGAAGCATGAACAACAAGCGTATATCGATGACGATGTTTGGCGGCAAGGAACGATTCAGTACTTCGCCAATGCCACTATCAACTGACACCACGGCAGCAGCAGCAGTAGCGACGGCGGTGGGTGCGGAGCGAGCTTGGCTTGATGCGATGCGCTCTCCGCGGATGGCAGACAGCCCATCGGGCTTCACACCAACGATGATGTTCGAACCTCAGGACTGGGGTGTCAATCCGCCACAGCAGCGACAGGATTCGAACCACATCCCGCTCATGCTGTCGGGCAGTGCTACTGCAGCTCATCGTCAAGCTCCACCTCCAGTCTCAGCCAATGAGCATGGTCTGACAGTATCAGGGCTCGTTCGAGCACGCGACCAGATGCGACGCCTCGCCGGTCAGGGTATGGCGTTCAAGTCCGAAGAATTCGCACAGGCTGGGGCAGGAGAGACCTTCCACACGCCCATGCTGGATGCTCCTGATTCTTGGTCCTACCCTCAACACCCTCAACACCCTCAACACCACCAGCAGTATTACGCCAAAGATGATCCATACCACGAACAAGAGTACGAGCAGGCACAATACCACATCACCGCACTGGGCGATTTTGGTATCAGCCCCGCGAAGAAAGAAGTCCATCTCCACCGACGTACCCGTACAGCTCGCTTTGCCCTTGACGAACAACACCACCACTACGATGACAACGAAGAAGATCATCCCGCGCTATCCATCTTCACTCGCAGCCAACACCGTCATCGTGCATCTGGCAGTTTCTCTCTCCGCTACGGCTCTCACGATCAGCACCCCGCACCCCGGCTCATATCCAACCGAAGCAGATCAAAGCCTCGCGCATCCACCCACCACGCAGCAGCGGCTAGTCACGGACTTTTCACTAGCCCAGGAGCACTGCTGGATAGCAACACGCCAAGCAAGAACATGTTTTGGGCCGGTTTCCTCGGTATGCCATGGCTATGGATGATTGGTGGCTGGTACCTAACTCCCGATGGTCAGCTTAGACATCCCTCAGCAGATGATCCGAGGGTCAGGAACAAGTTTGATGTCTGGCAGCACGAGCCAAGTATGCAGCAGCAGCAAGGGTCTTCCAATTCGAGCCCTAATCCTGGATCGAGTTGGACTAAGTTCGGTGGCGCTGCAAGCTACGAGCAGTTCTGGGGTCAGGGTGAGAGCGGGTTAGAATTGAGCGGATTGCCATCAATGTCCTACGCCGCTTCATCTACAAGCACAACCAACAGTGCAAAGAATACCAATAGCGACCCCAACCGTCCACCTCCCACTAAGGTACGCAAGAGCAAAACCCGCAGCCTTGGCTCGCTACTCGATACAAACCCACAGATCAGCTTCTACCAGTCTCCTGTTCGGATGCTGCAGGAACCACAGCCGAATTTTAGCGGCGTCTGGCATGGTGCTGCTGGAATGGTCCCAGTGCCGGAAGTGCAAGAAGCCAGACGAAGTCGAATCTTTGCTGGATTCCCCGACGAAGGTGAACAGCACTCTTCCGCTGGTACCTCTACAGACGGCTCCACTGCTGTCGCTCCCACGGAGCATATCAAGCCTGAAGTAGGCTACCGAGTTGCGATGGCTACCAAGCCCGCAATGGCCATGTCGTGGAAAGACTTGGAGAGATACGTACTGCTTAATCGAGTAGCAGCGATTTTGTCGGGAGTGTTGGTGTTTGCAGGCTTCACAGGGGCGGTGTATGCGGTGGTGACAAATTTTTAAAGCGCCTGCTACAGTGGCTACGTTCTCAAACAGCTCAAATTAGGCTGGCGAGGCAGGGGAAGGAACTCGACAGTAAAATTAAAGGTAGGTACGAGAAGTTGGTTCAAATTCAACAACAACAGCAGCAGCAGCAGCAGCAGCAGAAGAAGCCGGCTTCAGCGGCAGACGTGTTTGCGGCTCAGAGACAAAGAATGAAGACACGAGCTGAAGATGCGGAAGAGGAAGAGATGGGTGCACAGAAAGGCGTGGGGTTGACTTCGTATGACGCTGTGCGATGGTTGAGTAGTCAACCACCGCCAGCTGCTCCTCCGTTTACGGACAAAGAGAGTGTGAATACGAACTCTCATGCGATGGAAGGGGCAGCGATGCAGAGCAATCCGGCAGGCACTGGTTCGCTGATGTTCACTGGAGCAGCAGCAGCTTTAGCCGCAACGACTTCCTCATTCACTATCTCAGGTGGTGGATTAGGAAGCTTGCTCATTGCTCTCTTCAACCCCTCTTTACTCGCTGCCACCACCGCCGCACCTCCTTCCCAGGTTGCAGACACAGGAGAGGTGACGATGCTCTCAACGTACAACCGCCTCTTCCTGCGTGCCATCTTCTGCATCGTCTTCCGAGTCATCGTCCTAATCCGTATTGCTCGGTTCCGCAACTCAGCAACACCCATATCCGTCCTCGTGTTCAAAGAGCTTCTTCGCTGATCCTGCTGCTGTTGGCGCTTCTCGTACTGGTCTTTGCTAGCGAAGTAGAGTAGTAGTCACTGTATAGATACGGGTTGCAGGAGGTCAAGCACGAAGCAGGCGTGCATTTGAGATGACCTTCTCAATCAAAGTTGTTTCTCTGTCGTCTTCTTTTCAGTGTGTATTGGCCGCTTTTCGTTTTAAATTTGATTCTATAGTTGCTTTGTGTAATTGCATTGTTCGTATACAACATGTTCTTTCGCCACCGTATGTCAGCTTGTGCTAGATGTGAGTGTGATAGAGTTGTGCGTGGAGGAGGAGGAGTGTTGTTGCTGTAGAAAAACTCGGATCTCGGATTTCTGTGGGTAGAGGAAACTGCAAAAGCACAAACCATCCTTCCCCTTCCTTACTCTCCTCCGCATACCGCTCCCATACCCTCCCTATCCGCCCGCTCTCCCCTACATCCACCAACCACAATGAAACCAGCATCGTTCGCAGACGCAGTAATCACCGCCTCCAAGACCACCGATGGTCACTCCCTCACCCAACTATTCGCCATCGGAGGACCAATCGCCGCATCCCTTCTCCTCGAACTTGGCGATCCTCGACCTAACCGTATCATCTCTTCCCTCCGCAAATGCTCAGGATACCTCTCTTCGCCATGGGAAGATATGTGTCTGCATCACCTGTCCTCCCTCTATTCCTTCTCGCTCGCTTCTTCTCTATCCACTTCAGCTCTATCCACTTCAGGGCCGTATGCCGTGGACGCCGAGGGGAAAAGTAGGGCGGAGAGGTTAGGCGAAGCGTTCGATTCGTATAATGCAGCGGTCACTGCTTTTGTGAGGTATTTTGCTACGCTTACTCCTGGAAGATGGGCTATTCCGCTATTGAGGATAATGTGTTTGAACTTGAGGTGGTTGGCCGTACAAGCGGACCAAGCAGCTCTCGAGGCAAGCAATGACGGTCGATCAGGCAAAGGTGGAAATTCGAATCATCCAGTAGCAGCAGCAATCGTCGCTCCCACCGTACGAACATCTAGCGTAGCAAACAAAAGATTGGAAGAATGCGCAAGACAACTCAACAAAGCTTTCACAGCTTGCATCGCAGATCGTAACGTTGATGTGCAAGATAGCCGCAAATGGGGAACCTACGAAATCGTCGGAATGGTATTCAAGACTTATTTTCGACTGAAATCCGTCTCGCTCTGTCGGAACATCTTAAGAGCTATCTCTGCAGCAGTACTTCCGGATCTAGAACTCTTCCCAAAATCACAACAGGTCACCTTCCGATACTACGTAGGGGTGTTAGCGTTTTTGAACGAGGAGTATGATAAAGCCGAAGCCCAACTGAGTGCAGCGCTCAGAATGTGTAATAACAAGGCGGTCGGAAATCAAGTCATGATCCTAACCTATCTTATCCCAATCAAACTCGTTAAAGGTTACCTACCCTATCCAGCACTACTCGATATCAAACGACAACCATACATTGCCCGGAAATTGGCAGCCTATACACCATTCATCAGCGCACTACGACAAGGAGACGTAAAAAGTTTCGACTCAGCTCTAAACAACCCTCTCATAGAAAGATGGCTCGTCAACAAAGGAAGTTTTATCGCCATGCAACGTGCTCGTGATGTTACCCTGCGAACTCTTCTCAAACATATCTGGTTAAGTCTACCACAAGGAGAACCACCGTCGAGACCAACGAGGTTAAGTTTGGAAACCCTACACAAAGCAACTTCAAGCAATCTCATCGGATTAGACTATGACCTCAACCAACTCGAATGGATCTTGGCTACCTTGATATATAAGGGTTATGTGAAAGCGTATATTGCTCATGAACGCGCAATCCTCGTTCTCAGTGCCAGTAATCCTTTTCCTCCACTCAGTAGCGTTCCTACCACTTGAACTTTGCATTTCAATCACAACTACATCTCATCTTCCTCTTAGCATTGCTTAGCATTGCTTTTGCATTCATCCTGAGTGTGCATGTTGCTAGGACGAAGACGAATTATTAGCAAGCGAAGCTTCAACCTCTCTCCAAAGCGCACTATTTGCTCCAGCACCGACGGCAGCACGATTAGTACCTGTATCCACACCAGATGCTGAACCAGATTTGGCCTCCTGCACAACCGCATAGAACTTGGGAGTAGCACCACTCACTACAACTCCATCCATGGCCTTAGTAAGAACGACCAACATTTTATAAATAAACCTCTGCAATTCAACCTGTTTCTCAATCTCCTGTTTGGTAGCTGTCTCCTTCAGTTTACTTCTCAAAGTAGCTCCCACTGGTTCGGCCAACTCTTCCAACCTACCTTCCAACACTGTCCTCACCAGGCTAGATCGTAATTCGACTAGCTTGATCATCATCAAGTAGCAAAGGGTTTTGATGCCATCATCTGAATCGTTCAATCCAGCAATTACCCTATCGAGATAGTCTCGAAGGTGCAGACGAGACCACAGGGTGTCAAGAAGCTGGTACATAGTTTCGTATGCGTTTTTGCGAAGATCCAAGCCATCGTCCGTGATGATTTGGAAGGGTCCCATGCTGACTTTCCTCAACAGTTCTTGTCTGATGTGTGTCTCGGAGTAGAGAAGTGGTAGGAGAGTAGGGAGGTGATCGCGGATGAGGTAGGGTTTGTTGTGAGCCGCAGAGTTGAGTGCGAAAGTTGCATTTCGTCTTACTTCTAACTCTGCATCGTTCAACAACGATAAGAAGTCTACCAGAACCGGGGCCAGCAGCTCGTCGTATGCGGCCGAAGATTCAGTGGAGAGGGTGAAGCGGATCGCAGCAAGCACCGTCGCCCGGACCGAAACAGAGGGCGACCTTAGTCGCTCCTGCAACAGGGGAAGGAACTTTGTTGGCTCGCTCAATGTAAGT
The DNA here is from genome assembly GCA_022963125.1 of Ustilago nuda. Classification (NCBI taxonomy): domain Eukaryota; kingdom Fungi; phylum Basidiomycota; class Ustilaginomycetes; order Ustilaginales; family Ustilaginaceae; genus Ustilago; species Ustilago nuda. Next base: position 478,051 of record JALCUS010000021.1, read on the forward strand.
CGAGCTAGACATTCAGCACCGATCGATCTGACACCCTCCTCCTTTGTCTCGCATGCATCAAAGAGGAGCGGCCAGACTGATTCGGCTACTACGCTGAGCTGGTCCATCGATCCGTGCGTGATGAGTTCCTTCAGGGCGTGGAGCGAGAGAAAACGTTGAGACGAAGTCTTATCATCTCCACTTGTCCGAATATGCTGTTCAAGCACAGGCAGGAAAACGGTTAGAGCTCCAACCGCCATACTCCCCACCGCAAACGCTGCTGCCATCTTAACCTCTTCCGAATCCGCGGCATAAAACCCAAGCACACGCTCCAACAACCCAGCTCGAGTCGAAAAGTCATTAAACCGTCCCAACTCACCCAACAGCAATAACGCAAAGTAAACATCCGTATCCTTCGCTCCTCCTCCACTCTCCAACGTCGCCGTAGCTTTGCTCGCCACATTGCCACTAGCTGATTCGGAAACAGTGCAGACCGCGCCGATACAGCGCGAAACAGTCGAGTAAAGATGCGTACCGCTCACCGATCCCTTCGCCGCTTCCAGGGCTTTGAGCAGCTCCTCCACCGTCTCTGGCGCACTAGCTGGCTGCGCGCCAACATAGAGCCTGAAGAACTCGAGAAGCGACTCCAACGCAGGACCTTGTGCAATTGGCAGCCTCAAAACCAAGTAGATCTGAGGCAGCACAGATTGGCGCACACTTTCGCGCGTCGCAGGGTCACTGATGAGGATCAAGTTAACACTGCGCAAAATGTGCGGGAGGAGATTCATGTCCATATCCGCATTCACGAGCGGTTGAACCTCGGCAAGGATGGCATTTATGGAAGCAATGCCGAGCTTGGTCGACGATCGTGAGAGTGCAGCAGCAAGGCAGTCGAATGCAGCAAGACGCAGTTGACGATTAGACTTGCGGAGAAGTGTTGCGACCTCAGCGATAGAGCTCTGGAGGAAAGCTTCGAATGCGGGACCCGCGCAGACGGGAGAAGCGGCAACTTGAGCGATGACTTTGACAGTAATGAATCGTGTCACTTCGTTGGTGAGACGTGCGGTGAGAAGCTCGAAGCATTCAGCAAGCTTTTCAGTCAGATCGTCTCCAGCGTGGGCGAGAAGGACGCCGAGACAAGCGATTCCGCGTTCTCTGATCTCTTGATCCGAGTCGAGTCGGTTGAGTCGTGCCACGGTAGCCGAGTAGATCTGCAGCAAGTACGGCTTGTATGAACCAGGTTTTGCAGCACCAGCTGCCGCACCTGCAGAAGCATTGCTTCCAAGAGGACGCAGCACAGATACGAGCTGCGAGCAGGTAAGGAAAGCTTCGATGCAGCTTCGGTGGAGCTTATCTTCGATGGACGCGGCAAGAATGGGAACGAGATGAGGAAGCTGGTCGTCAAAGCTCTTTGGCGAATGGGTGAGGAAGAGCACGCGGAAGAAGCCAAGCACATCGGCTTTCAGGTTCGATCCACCGGACGCCGCTGACTCTGCACCTTTGAGCGCCTTCTCTGTGTGTGCCAAGATGGAGCCGATATGCGTCTCCAATCCACCGTGTAGGACGATGATGAGCTCGCGAAGCACGACAAAGCTCTTGTGACGGGTAGGGATGGACTTGGAAACGATCTCGCGATTGAGAGCCTTAGCGATGGCAGGGACTAAAGCGAGCAGCTGACCACGAGGCGATCCCTCGATATCATCCGCTTCACCCTCCTGTCGCTTGCGCTTAAGCATGCCTGCAGCGGCGATAGCAGCAGCCTGGCTGGCAGAAGAGCTAGATGTCGAGCCAATGACTTCCGTCGCCTGTGGACCGCCAGCATAGAGCTGCATCTGCTTGAGCAAAGCCAAAAAGGTATCCAGAATTTCAAGCCTCACACTCTCCTCTCGCTCCGAGAATCGAGCCACAAGCACGGGGGCAACAGTGCTAACGTGATGTGCCAACAGCTCTGGTCGACTGATCAACGCAGCATTCAACACCTTAGCCGACGCCCTTCGTACCTTCCAAGACATGTCGTCGTCATCAGAGTAGTCATCATCAAGCAAGTCATCTTCGTCGTCCTCATCCGCGAAATCATCGTCTGCGTCGCGCATCTCTTCATCTTCGTCAAAGCCAGCGTAGTTGGGGTCGTGCTTGATGAGTGTAGTGGCGAGATCGATTGAAGAGTTGACGAAAGGTGTCACCTCGGCAGGGCAGCGCAAGAGAACGAGCTCGATAGACTGAAGACATGTCTCGCGCAACTCGTCATCGTCGTGATTTGCAGTCTTGGTAACGGCAGGCATGAACTCGGGTAGACGTCGACCCAATCTGCGTGGACAGGTGCGTGCGAAGATGCCGATGAGCTGAACGGCTGTTTTACGAGTGTCGACCGAAGTCTTTGCCTCGTCGAGATCGGCGCTGAGCTGTACTGAGAGCTGCGTGAAGATATCTGATGTCGCGCATGATCCAAGAGCACCCAGGACGGTGAGCGAACGCTTCCGCACCGCAGGACGGCTGTGACGCATGACAGGAACCACTGCTTTGAGGAGTGCATTTTGAAGGGGCAATGCAGCTGAGACAGATGATGAAAACTTGGTAATGAGCTCGGCGAGAATATCGAGTGAGTCGATGAGCAGTTCTTGCGACGCAGCCTGATCAGCAACGTGACTGAGCAGCCTTGGCGCAAGCTTATTGAGTGCAGTGTTGGCGTAAGAGGAGCGAGCGGGCATCTGTGCAGTGACGGTCTTGAGAGCAAGAGCGGCAATATCCCTGAGCTCGTCATTGTTGGAAGAGATGTACTCGATGAGCGTGTCAATCACGTTTTGCATGTTCTTCTCGCGAAGACGTGGGACGAGGATAGCAAGCGATCGGACGGCCATGTTCTTGACTTCGGTGTTGGAGTCCTTCATCAAAGCGAGAACCTGACGAAGGGTGTTGTTCTCGGTCGAGTCGTCCATCTGAATGTAGTTGTCCTTTGTGAGTTCTGTGATGAGATCGTTAAGGGCCATAAAGCGAAAATCGGAGTCTTGCGACTTCATGCGCTCGAGGAGGGCCGCGATGCCCGAGTGGGCCCACGAGGACGCCATCGTTGAGAACGTCGACTTGGTCTAGCTTGAGGATGGCCTAGACGTGTCGCAAGAGACCTTTGACGGTTTCTTCGAGAAAGTAGTGACCAAGTACAGTCAAGCTCGGATGCAGTGGTGTTGGTGTTGGAAGAAGGAAGACAGGAAGGCTGACGTCGATCAGGTTTCTGACACACACTCAGCTGCCTCACAAAAAAACGACACGTTGACTGCGCAGTCCGAGACAAAGGTGGAGTTAATTGTCCTGCGTTGCCCCGTGCGAACGACGGGTTATTGCTCATGATGTCAGATCGAAAGGTATCAACAGGCAAAACCCAAGATTCGTTGTCGAGACGCCGAACACGAAGATTACGATCCGACCTCGACCGACGCCGACTCTGCCGACAACGTCTCCGGATAATGACCCAAGCAAAGAAGCCATGTGATATAGAGGATTGAGACCAACAGAACACTCCTCTAAGCCAAGATGTTGGAGCCAAGAAAGCAAGCCAAACGGTTTGGAACGACAGACTCGTATAACAGAAAGACCGCCTCATTGGCCCCGTCTTGTCGAAAGCAATGCTCCGAATCGATTTCGAGAATGAAGTGTGCGGCTTAAAGCTGCTGCTGACACCAAACAACGATGCGCCAAGCCTCAGGTCAATCTTGGCGATCCTCTTGATCAGTACAACACTGAATAAATGACACGTCGCCATGGATTGCAAAGTATGACAGTTCGAAGTCGAATAAACGACCGTCGACGAGTTTCTCTCGTTTTCGGGCCAGCCACTACTCCTACAAAGCTGTGGTGGCAAGGAAACAGCTCCGTCGAGCAACGGAATGGTTGTATTACTTTCTCCATTCAGCTTGGACTCCTTGTTCTGGTCTCTGTTGAAAAGCGGCTCTCATGGTGTTGTTGTTGAGAGCTCACGTGGAGTGTCTGTCTGTCGGCTGAGCGCTTTGACCTTCCCGCAGGTCGTTGTTCGAGCGCTAATGAAACCCACACTCTCTCCAGTCGATCTGGGCGCGGTCGGTCCAGAGACACATAGCCCAACGCCTCTCTCTAGACTCGTGCAGTCATAGCCAAGACATCGTATCATCACCCTCACAAGCAATCCAAAAGACCATGAGCAAAAGTTACTGATTCATACCAAAAGAAAGCACTAAAGACATACACGATGAATATTTCTGCAGGAACGACGCTTTGATCTTCCTGCATCGATACGCCTAGTATCGAAGACGGAAATGTGGATGATCACTTCCCAAAAGTTGAATCTCATCTTGGTTCAAACCTTCCAACCTGTGATCCCTCTTACCAGCATCTCTCTGCTTATTCTCCCATCTTTGCCAGCTTACCAAGCCAAGAACAATAGAAACCATAACAATACCTCCTGTCAAGTTCAAAGCATTACCAGGTACAAAGTCTGGCGCGTGCTTGTTCAAGTAACTCCAAGTGCTGATCAAGCCTCCGATGTTACCGAAGAAGACAGTAACGGCAATAGCGCCAGTTCTTTCTGAATCGTTGTTCGCATTAACCGCTGCATAAGCCGGTAGAAGTGCACCTTGTGTGAAGGCACCTGAGGTGGCGAAGAAGGATGCAGCATAACGAACATAAAGGTTTTTCGAGCCGAGGAACATAGCGTAACCGATGCACATCGTGATGGCACCTGAGATGGCGAAGACAGAACGAATCTTGAACTTGGCTGAACAGTATGCAAAGGCAAGGGTAGCGATTGCTCCAGCGACATTGGGGGGTACTGTGAGAAGTTGTTGTTGGATAACTGTATACCTGGGAGCTGGAAAGATGCCGCGCACCACAGTGGGAAGGAATACAGCAGTGCCTTGGACGGCGATGTTATCCAAGAGGAACATCATAGCACAACAAAGTGAAGTGGTAGAAGTGATACCTTTCCAGATGAGCTTCTTTTGTGTCTTGTCAACAAGATCTTTCTGACCCACAAGCTCGGACTTCAAACGCGCTTGTAAGAAGGCTTTTTCCGCATCAGTCAACCACCGTGCGGTGTGGATCGAGTCGGTGAGGGTGAAGTATCCAATAACAGCGACGATGATAGTGATCAAACCTTCGATCAAGAAGATCATCTCCCAAGACTTGACTTCTCCAATGTGAGAAATCTTCAAGATACCACTTGCGAGCAGACCTCCGAATGCACCAGCAGAAGGGGCGGTGACGAGGTACAAACCGAGTCGAAAGACAAGTTCATCCTTCTTATACCACCTCGAGAGATAGTAGGCGATGGAAGGAAGCATTCCTGATTCTGCCAAACCTAGGAGGAAACGAACAGCGATTGCACTGGCAAAGTTGGTAACGAAAGCGTTGGCCATTGAAAGCAAGCCAAAGAGGAACGCCATTGCAGGGATCCATTTTCCTGGGCCAAGGATCTTGGTGAGAGTCGTGGACGGAATCTCGAAGAAGGCGTATGCGGCGTAGAATGCGGTTAGGAGTATATTGAAGTCATAGGAACGAGGATTCATGCCAAGGTCCTTCTCCAGACCGGCAATACGAGCGTTGCCGACGTTTGCTCTGTCGATGAAGCCTATCGTTATCAGAGAAGATCCGCAAAGAGTCAGTACATGCGTCTATGAGGGAAACGATGAGCGGAAAGAGGAGGGAAACGATGAACAGAAAGAGGAGAATACTCGGGGGGGGGGAGGGGGGGAGGGGGGAATAGGGGCCACTTACACATAAGATACAACATCGCCACAGTAGGAACGATGTACAGATCCACCTTCCTAACCAGCCTTTTCTCGGTGGCGGCATCATAAACGATCGATTTGGGGTCCGACTTGGGTGCTGCACTAGCATAAAGGTTAGGAACATCATCTGCTACTGCATGTTTAGAATCGTGTTTCTCATCTTCAGACAAGGAAACGCGTTCGATATCGTGTTGCATAACGTCGCTGACCGCCGCTGAGGAAATTGTGCTCGTCATCTTGATTTCGTCTACCACGCTATTGATGGTTGTTCTATCGTGTGTTGTCTACCGAGATGGCGAGAGAATGCGGGGCTGGAGGCGGAAAGGAGGAAAGGTCGATAGAGGGGGGCGGTCGATTCTTTTTTTTCTTCCTTCGGATTGTGAGGAGAGGGCAAGGTTTTAATAAGCGGTCAACCGGGCAGCAAGGGCGGGAAACCGAATCTCGATTCTTCTCCAGGGTAAGGGGGATGTTTATGTGGGAAGGTGCTCAATCTCCGAGTTGGAGTGGTGGTTGTGAGAAGTGTGGGGAACCGCGAGAGTGAAAGCTTGTGCTACTGCAGCAAAAGCAGAGAAATGATACAAGGTCAACGCGGGATGGATCCTGTCTTGCAAGCAAAGCAATGCAAGCGATTACGGGGTGCGTCAGGAAGAGAGCTGTGTAAGAGAGCAGCAGGGAGGACGAGAGAATATGGCCTGCGGAAAAAGGGGGGCAACCGTATGGAGCGTGATGGTGGCGTTCAAGTCTGGATCACCGAGGGAAGAAAAGGAAGGAGCGGAAATGGCGCAAAGCAGAATCAAAGAAAGGGCTTGACGACACAAAGTGGGAGGAAAACGAGGACAAGGTTCACAGAGGAAGAGGAAGAGGAAGAGAAAGAGGAAGAGGATGAGGATGAGGATGAGGAGAAGGAGACTTTGTCCCCCACTAGCAGCCGAGTTTGCACAACAACAACCGCTGCCGTTTACCGACAGACGGTCCCGCTTGCTTCATGAAGACCAAGATGAACAACGAGAGCAAAGGGCACCACTACATACTGTCTGTCATTGCGGGAAGGGTGGCACGGGATCTGAACCGGGCTTTTGGAGGCTCAAGTGCTGTCCACACAAGCTCTTCGACTTGCGATCTCGCCTTCCAGCAGCAAGCTGTCAAAGATTGACTGCGCCCACCCAACAAGCCTATAGTCAGTCTCCGCCATGATTTGTTCACATGACAACGTTCAGCTTTTCCTGGTTACGATTCTCATGCTTGCACACAGTATCTCTTGAGAGCCGAAAGTACAGCAACATTGTTGACTTGCAGAGAAGGTGGGGCCTGCAAAGTTTGGCTGCAAGAGACTGAAGCGAGAGACAAGAGCTGCTCAGCTGACCATTCAAACGCTTGCTAGTGTCCGTGCTCTCTGTTCTGTTAACCATGCGGGTCGATTTGCAAACGTTCCTGTGCCTCGCCAATGACTCCAAATGACAACCATGATGGAGATGAGGAGAGGACAACAGCCAGGAAGGACAGAGAAAAGGCAAGATGCCAAGGCTTTGCATGCAAACGTCCGCATAAGCGAGCAGCCAAATGTCTCTTCATTGATACTGAGAACTCGCCTCTCCTGGCAAGATGTTGGCGGGTCAAAGGCGAGGCAGCTGTCCGTCTCCCTTGATTCGCCCACAGGTCGTTGAAATGGACGCAACCCAACCAAAAGTCTCTGCGAACGGTGAGAGGATGCTACGAGGTCGACTCTGATGTCGTACCTATTGACTTGTTGTTGCCTCTCTTGTTTGTCGCGGCTGCTGAGCTTCTCCCTATGTTACTCGAGAGGTTTGCCAGTCTGTTGCGACCATGCTATGCAGACAGCCAACAGCTGTGAAGGGGAACAGGGAAAGCGCGGCGATGAGATCTCCTCTTATCCCACGTTCAAGCCATCCTTGATAATAGACACGAACCACGACCCTTCTTCGCCAAGAGTTCGGATGATAGAAAAGCGGGGTAAGACTGGAGACGGATTGCAGATATCTTCAAGAACCTCGGTCTGCTCGCACCCGTAGTCAGGACGTAGAACATGCACATGTGGCTACCTTTGTGTCGCTCTTGTCGCCCTATCGCAAAAGCTTGTGTTGGAGTCAAGTAGAGGCGTTGAGATGTACCGTCTGCCTGCAATAGTGCAGATTCGGTTTTTGCCTTCGACAGCTTTCAATAGTATCAGCAACAGACGCTTTCCCCGTATCATCTCGATTGAGACCTCCGCAATCTGAGCTCGCTTCGGATGACATGCAAACACTTGAGCAGATCTTTCAGAGCGCTTGCCTCGATATCCGCTCGCGTCACAGATCTCGATCTCGATCCACACGTACGATAGGCGGTCTCGTCGAGCTCCAATGGTGTCCTCGAAGGAATCAAGGCAAAGAGAGTGGGTCGAAGAATGGTTTGTATTGGTCATGGCTGTTGGCTTTGCAGCTTGATTATCATGGGGTAACAATGTTGGTAGTGATATTCATGCCCGCGGCCGTACAAGCGAGCCGGACATGGTCGGAAGTGACGTTGACATTGGACCTTCACTTATTCCGCCACCACCTCGTCGTGAGCATCATTGTAGTTCGACTGCAGCGACACTACGCTGCTCGACGCCAGTTCCGGGACATCTCCTTGCGATGCAGACGAGTCCAATGACAAATGTCGATCTGCTACTTCCTTGGCAGCATGTGCACCTGACATGCTCTTCGCTGCAGGGACTGAACCCTTGACACGCTGTTTCTGCTTCTCGCTTACATCCGTACCGAGTGACTCGTCCTTGTGACTGTCAAACTGAGATCCAGGAACATCATCCCCTCCAAGCAACCAGGCCACCACTAAGCTCTGTTCCACCTTTTCGAGCGAAGTGTCTTGATACACGACATGCCATGGCTTGATATCAGCGCTGCTGACGATCGGTTCTGGGCCGCGGGGTTGGTCCTCTTTGGCCTCGGAGTTTTCCTTACTTGCTGACCCTTCAGTGCCTGATGTAGCCAACGCCGCCGTCGATGCTCGGACGATGGCTGCACCTGCAGCGGTTCCGATTGCATTGCCGGTCGTGACTTGAGCTTTGCTATCTCCGGCATCGACATTGAGACGCTGACTCTCGTCTGTAGTGCCGTCCGAGCGAGATGCACAAGGCGACACATTGCTTCCATCCGAGTGCATTGCTTTTCGCACCAGTTCACGACACTCGTCGACGCTATGAGAGTGGCGCATCGCCCTCTCAAGCTCGGCAAGAAGCTGGATCGTCTCGAGATGGGCACTTGGCCTACGCGACTGGTTGGCAGTCGAAGGTCTGGCTCCAAGAGAGCCTCGTCGAATCAACATTTGAGATTCCGATCCGCCATTTGGACCCGACCATGCAGTGGGTGCGTTGACGCCACGTGCCAGCGAGCTTGCCGACGTCGGAAGCGCAACACCGTCGTCAAATCCTGGCGTCGAGGGTGTTGTCGCAGCAGCAGCAGCCGAAGCCCCTCCCGAAGAGGCATGACTCTGACCTTGTCCGTGGCCGTTGTCGGAAGAAGGCCCGCCTGAGGGGCCACGAACAGGCAGTACACCATGTCCATTCGAGCTCTGATAGCCTACACTTCGGCGACGATCTGAGTTGGGCGTGCCGTCACGCTCGATCATAGCACCGGCGTTGGTCGAATTGCGTTTGTAGCCCCATGGCACTTTGCGGCTCACCAACTCGTCGGGTGTTTTTGTTTTGCAAGTGGAGGATGCATCATCTGCCATTGAAGTATCATCTTGCGCCGCAGCACCGTCGGCAGCAGCACTGTGTGTTTGACTCGCGTAGCTGGTGGATCGTGAGCCGTAGCTGGCGCTTCTTGCCAGGACCATCGCTCCTGCTGCGCCAACAGTTGCGCCGGCACCCATGCCAGTGACTGTCACTATACCGATACCGAGTCCAGTCGTGCCATTGGCGCTTGCATGCTCAGGCTCGATGACAGTGACATCCGGTGTGAGCTTGGCCTCCAAACCGGCATCGGAGCTGGCCGTAGGGAGCTCCGAAGTTGAGGTAGATGAACGTGGTGCTGCAGTTCTGTTGAAAGGCACTTCGTTGGGCGAGACAAGCGACCTGGACTGCTCCAGCGAGTTGGTCGTACTGCTGGTAATGTAGGCGTCTTGCGAACCCTCGAGACTCGCCTTGGAATCGACAGGCTGATGCGAGCGGAAAGTCTTGCGACGAGGCGAAGAGGGCGAAACATGGCCAGTGCTGCTAGTCGACTTGCGGCCGAACAAGGTGCGAACACGATCGCCCATGGCCGACTTTTTGGTGGTGGTATTGTCGGACAATGACGAGGTGTCGGATGCAAAGATACCGAAACGCTCCTGTACAGCCGAGGGCGGCATCGACTTGAAGAGGTCTACGAGATCCTTGTTGGTCGAGGGGGTGCGTTCCACCTCATCGTCACGTGGCTGCAGACGTGGTGTGCTGCGTCGAGGAGGTGGTGCCAATGGTAGGTCCTCTGCATCTTCCTCGGCGACACCGCGTGAGGGCAAGCTGTTCTGACCAAAGACGGCAGGAGTTGGGTTGCGATAGGACGAGGGAGGAGGTGCTGGCGACCTTCGCTCAGGTCGCATGGTCGTCTGAACCGATGCACGCGAGCTCGGCCTTGGCACCGCTGCATCTGATGGGGTGGCGCTGCTGGTAGAAGTCCTCTCAGTTGCGGCTGTGGTATTGGAGGCAAGAGCGTCGCCAGTGATCGAGATTCGAGAAGCCTGAGTAGGCGATGGGCTCGGACCGCGAGAAAAGGCAGCAGCAGCAGAAACCGCATCGTCACGTGCACCGGCGGTACCGGGACGTCTGCGAACAGTGTTGGCCTTATTGCGATCGCCTTTCTTGGCCACTTCGATGGTGTGGAGTCGGTTGGGAGTAAGCGAGACCTTCATTGTCTGGTTGGAAAGCATGAGTGCCTCAAAGTCGTCGTCCGGATGCAGTGCCGAGTCGGCTTGACAGGCAGCAGAAGCGCCACCGGCATCTGTTGGCGCTAGAAGACGACCTGAACCACCTGCGGGATCGGAGCCGTGCTTGAAGCTGTTGCGACGCTTGATACCACCAAAGACACCTGACCAGCTGCGTTCGGAACTCTGTCGTCGGCCGACACTGGCTGTGTTGCTGGCTGAGGTGTCGTTGCGTGCTGAATTGGCAAGAGCGATCGAGGCGCTAGCGCCATACTGGTTTCCGATACTACTGCCGCCGCCAGGCGAGAGAGCGCCGTTGGCATCTGGTGCGTGGTTGGCAAAGGAAGAAGAAGAGGTAGGGAGGGTCGACATGCTGGCCCGTAAGGAGTCGGTGTGCGAGATGCTGCTTGAGGCTGCGTGAGCGTACCTGGATGAAGAGGCTGGCGACTCGAAGCCGTTGTCACTTGGTAGTAGTTGTTGTATCGAGGCACGTTTAGGTGAGAAGAGTGTCGACCCAGCTGCTTGGTCAAAGTCACGCTCTGTGGGAACATGCCAGGGTTTGACGACTCGAGCATCGGATCTGAGACCGCGGCTGGCTCCGTCTTGGGTGAGCCTACGTCGACGTGATTGGTGAAGATGGATGCGGCGGGCTATCTCTTGCCTGATGGACATCTTGTTGTAGAGCGGATTGAGCTGCTCGTCTTCGGTGATGGCGGCGAGGAGATCGTAGAGACTGGCTTCGTCCGAGTTGTCGCGCTCGATGACTCGTGAGACGTTTTGCAGAATGTGTTGAGCGACGAACTCGAGGAGCGCTGTGACGTAAATGGCAACGCCGGGTGTTACGGTAGCAATGGGACGACCATCGCTGCTCATAATGTTCTGATCCTTGGCGGCACCGTCATCGTCGCCATCGGCTAGGGTGGAGTAATACTGGCAGCGAGTGCGAAGAGCTTTGTAGGCGCTCTGCACAGGAAAGCCGTCTGTGCCATCGAGTCGGGAGGTAGCCATGAGACCCAAGGGTACTTTGGCGCCTTCGGCACGCTTGCCTTCGACATAGCTGCGATACTCGAGCTCGGCTTCGAGAACGGCATCTTTGGCTAACAAGTTGTTGTTGAGAATTTTGAGCATGCCGTCCGACTTGATGCGGTCAGGGGCGAGACTCTTGGCAGAGCTGAGAATAACGAGTAGGAGTTCATCGAGCAAGGCATTCAAGATGAGCAGGGTCTCGGCTTGGATTCGAGTTGGACGATTTTCGGAGATGAGCGTGTTGGCAGAACGAGCACTGACGAAGGCGGGGACATGGCTGAGAGGCGCAAGGCCAGTCGCTGTGGACGCTGGCATGGTGCACTGGCCTTAGGCACGGAGAGACTTGGTGTGTGCAGTGCAGTACCCTGGACCTGGAGGGCTGCTGGTGCTGGAATGCTTGTTCTGGAAGCTTGGCTAAAGCTGACGCTGGCAAGGGAAAGAAATGAGCAGTGGAGGATGGAGCAGTGGAGATCGAGGTGGAAGCTTAGGCTGAGCTTTGAGTTGTAGGCTTGTGCAAAAGTGTCGACTGCTGAAAAGGAGGTCGGTGTTCGATTAGGGTGGGAGGATTCTTGAGGAAGGCTTCTTTTTTAGCGAGGGGTCAACAATGCGCCATTGTGATGAGCTTGTGTGAGGTCAAGTTGGGAAGATGAAGCAGGCTGCAGAGGGTCAGGAGTGGAGAGAGATGAGATCCAATCAGCAAGGTAATAGCCGAGGATGAAGGGCGTGACAAAGTATTGACGTTTGCACCGATTGCACTGAATTGGCCGGCTATCGATCAAGGGGTGTCGAGAGTACAAGATATAGAATGCTTCCACCAGATGAGCAACGGAAGGCAAGCTGGAGAGGGTGGGCTGAAAATTGCTAGAGAAGCAAAGTGACATTGGAAGAGCGGGGAGGGTTTGAGCGAGGGTTTTGCTGATCGTCAAGGGTGTAGAACAGGTGCGGCTGTGGTAGAAGCTACTGGAAATGAACAAGGCAAGGAGGAGCAGCGAGGGATGGCTTGGTTCCTAATCGGTATCGTAGCAAAGGTGGTGTTGCAAGCAGGACCAAGGATGGGAGCAAGAATAAAAACGTTTTCCAGGGTCGACCAACTTGTTACCGAGACGATCAGACCTTTTGACGAGGAGCAAAGGATTTGGTTTGGGATTCGAAGATGGATGATACCACGACCGGCCGCTTGGTGTCAGTGAAAGGGAAGGTGAAGGGAGTCGGAAGCAAGGAGAGGTAGCGACACGGACAAAGGACTTTGTCGTCGATAAAGAGAAGGATGAAGAGCTGAGCCTCAAGAAGAGTTGATGGAGGCTGAGGAAGCAAAAAGCGCAATAGTCCAAGGGAGAGCGTGTTGCCAATCAGCAGCAGCAGAGGCAAGATAGCGCCAGAGATGCTGAAGAGTGACGGTCTGCCTCTCTCGCTAGTTGCAAAGCTGTCTCGGCTGAGGAAAAGGCGGACAATGCGGGCGGCAAATGAGGGAGAGAGAGAGAGAGAGAGAGAGAGAGAGAGTGTTGAGGGTGGCAAAGGATGCGGGCGTTGGCGTTGGCGTAGTGACAAAGTTGCGGTTCGCAATAAGAGATCCTGGCAAAAGAGCCTTCTGTGTAAATCAAGCTGGTTGCGCTTCATGTTGAACGATCCTTATCTGCAAGACATGCACCAGCTCATGCATGCAACTCCTTCCATCCAAGTCTAAGCGAGGACAACATGGAGGAACTCATGAACCTCTTCTCGCCACTTCCATGGACCATCAGCAAAGAGATATAATGATGGCGTGAGAAGCGTGTTAGATTGTAAGGGGGGGTGGGGGTGGCAATGCATTTGTCAGGCTGACAAATACAGTTTTTTCTTTCTTTTTTTCTTTCCCCTTTTGAAAACCCCCTGGTCGAGTGACTTGTACGGCCTCCTTCATCCCCCTGTTCATCCTCATCCCCTCTTCACCCACCCAGTCACACTGCCAAGAAGACAGACTTGTGTAGTCAGCACAGCTCTCCGTTGCCGTCACTCAATTCGATTCGGGTGATTGCCGACACACTTTCGGCAGACCCGATAGCCTTTCGGCAGACCCGAGACTGCGGATTGAACCAGTGTCGTTGTGATGGCGTCAGGATCGGCTCTTACGGAGCTCTCGCAGCCTACGACGCTGGTATCGCATCCAAGGCCGGTGCCTGCCGAGCTGGCACGTCATGCCGCTCTTGCCGCAACGGCTTTCTCAACGAGAAAGAATTCCACTGTCTCTGTCGGCGAATCCTACAAGATCTCGTCCGATTCCAGAGCTCTTCGCAGAGTGAAAGGTCCACTTCCGATCATCCTTGCTGGCAATGCGCTTAACCTCGTCCAGCCAGAAAGTCAGAGGCTCATCCAGAGCTTTCCTCTCTCCTCGGCCGAGGTCGCTTCTTGCGCTCCTTTGACATTGCTCCGCTCTAGTCCTGGTAGCCCTTGCCTGCGCACCACCTATGTCGCCATCCAGTCGCACACACCTGCCAAGTCACGTACCGTCGCGGTCACTGCTACCCATCAACTACGCGTCTATGTCGAGCAGCTCTCTGCCAAAGGTAAAGAGAGCGTCGAGGCCCACGTGAGGAAAGAATCGCTCTCCCTCTCCCAACCAGTCCGCCTTATCCATGCCCTCGCTGACGGCCGTCTCGTCCTTACTCATCCAGACGACAGCCTCTCCATTCTTGCTTCATTCCCCATCCTATCCGATGACCATGCTTCAATCTCTGATCCTCCTTCCACCGCCTTGCAGCTCATCCACACCCTCGACGCAACTCAGTCTCAGCCCCAGCAGCAGCGATGCCACTTTTACGTCAATCTCCTCGATGCTCGTTCCGCCAAACATCTCATCGCCCGTAGCTCCAAAATCGAACAAGCTGCTCTTCTTGGTTTGCGAGTCGCTGTCACTTCCCACAGCAGCATCACCGACGACCATGCTAGCAGCATCAGCAAGAAGAAGAAAAGGTCCAAACGCTCCAAGAACGACTCTAGTTCCAAAGAAGCTCCTGTCGCTGATGCAGACCAAGACGAAGCAGCGCTTGATGCCAGCGCTACACCCCCACTTGGCCTACCCAGCGGTCCTTTAACCCTTGAACTCACTGCCTTTGTCAAGAGCTTTGACGGCGCTGTCCAATCGGCCATCTCCACGGTCAAGCTTGGCAGCATCACGGTGCCAAGTGTGTCCAATGCCAAGCATGTGCTCGACGTGCAGCTTCATCCCGACGGTCGACTCGTTATCTTGTCCATCCATGGTCACCTTACATCGCTCACCCTTGGCACTTGTAGCAGCAGCAAGCCTGTGCTCAGCAACATCAATACCATCTCCATGCCTGCCTTGGCTCCAGCCAGCAACGCCCGCCCTTGCTCATCCTCATCTGCCTCCGCCTCGTGCTGCTTGCTTATCAGTAAAGACCATGTTCTCGTCCTCGCTATCGCACAAGCTACACCAGCTACTGCAGACAAGGAGCGTCTCGTCGCCCTCATCCTCGATCTCGAGCTCAACGCAGTCCTTCGACAGTTCGACTGGCCTGTCCCCTTCCTTCCCCTCACTAGTCATAATCCTGCTTCGAGCGGATTGCTTCAGCGAATGACGACCATTTCGGCATCACGCATTGCTGGCTCTACCAGCCTTATCACCATCGGCCCCCCCACTGTCTCCCCACCATCCTCCCACAGCTCCTCCGACAAGGCTCAGGCATTGGCACAGCTACTACAGCGCCGAACATGTGTCCTTTCCTTACCTTTTGCTGTGCCAGAGAGGAGTGTACTGCGTGATGCTCTCGGCAAGGGCGAATTGAGTTTACGATGGATTCACAATGCCCAAGCAGCAGCAGCTGCAGCCGAGGCTTCATCATCCTCCGACGCAAGCCGAAGCGAGCTTTTGGAGCAGATCAAGGCCATCACTGCACAGAACAAGGCCAGGGCCTCGAGCAAGGACAAAGACATGAATGCGGCCATCACAACTTATATCGAGGCAACCACAGCCGACCGAGGCATGCTTGAGACTCTCACTTGGCCCCAAGCTGACACCAAGTTCTATGGCGAATTGCTCGACTTGGTGCTTCCTGCTCCATCTCAACATCCTAGCAAGCGCAGTTCTGCAGCTCCTTCCGCCTGCTTTTTCCAGCGGTCTGCACTGCTCACCCTTCTCAAGGATTCTCGAGTTGACCCTTCGATCTTTGCAACACTCGGGCCCAGCGTCAACGCCAATGCCTCGGCTCTTGGGCCCGTCTCGGTTGAGGTCAACGGTGCCCGCTTGTCTGCGTTTTGGTCCAGGTTGGCAGCATACAACGACGCTCAAGTCATACGTGCAGCACTCAAGCGCATTCCTGATGTTGGCGAGGACAGCTTGGTGTCGCTTGTCACATCTGCATTGCGAGGACTGGTGCAGAGCCAAAAGAGCGGCAATGCTGATACTTTCAAGGCTGCCCAACAGTCCATGGCCTTGCTGGTACAGTTGGTGCAGCTTCGTGTCTCGAGACCGGCACTGCGAAGTGCGTTGAAAGTGCAATTGCGTGATCATGTGGACGAGGTGATGGCATTGCTGCAGATCTGCAATGCATGGATCAGTCAAACGATTCAGTTTCCTTTTCAAGCCAAAGAGAAGTCCGAGGTCAAGGAAACAGCCGTCAACGGTCAGGCCAAGGATGATGATCGCTTGGCTCCTTCAAAAGCACCGAACGCCGATGCGGTGATCGCTTTCGCCAACGATGTTCTGGATGCCTTGTTCCCGCTGCTGCTTGTCACGCCTCGTTCCCACAGCACTGTGCGGTCATTGTCAGCTACCATCTCGCGCTATCTTGAGCTCATGTCGACCCTCAGTCTGCTCAATGCACCGCTCTCGGCCTTGGCCAAGCTGCAACAGGAGAACGACCTTTTCGCAGCCAACGCAGCCAAGCACAAGCAGAGCAAGACGCAAGGAACAACATTGTCAGCCAGCGGAGCAGTCGCTTCGGCAGGTAACGCCAAAGTATCCCCTTTGAGTAGGAGAGATACTTCTGCCCGAGCTGAGATGGGAGGTGCATTGGGACTCAAGTTGGGCACACAGGGAGAGCAAAAGACTCGACGATTGCAGTTTTTGCAACAGAGCATGTTGGTGGGCGCTTACAGTTTCGAGAGGATGGAGGTCTGATCCTCGTCATTTCCCTTTTGCAGTGCCCGCACGTGTTGCTAACCTTGGTCCGGGGCAAGAGAGAGGCAAGAGAGAAAAAGAGACAAGAGGGACCTTGGAGCTGCACTGCACTGCACTGCACTCTTGCTTTGCCAAGACATTCTTGATTGCCAAGCTTTTCCCTCGTACAGACCATCCGCTTTCCTCACCAAAAAGCCTTTCTCTCGCTATGTAGGGCAGCACAGCCTCGATTCGAGAGAAGGAAAGGGCGGAAAATAGCTTCTTTGCCGCCGCTTTTATTATTATTTATTTTTTTCTTTTTTCTTTTTTCTTTTTTCTTTTTTCCTTTTTCCTTTTTCCTTTTTTTCTTTTTTTCTTTTTTTCCGGAGGATTTTTGGCATTCGCTCTTGGCATGCATTGGATTGGAGCAGTTCCCCTCGAGACGAGATTGACTGTACACAAAGCAGCATATCAATGGCTGTGCTGCTCTCGCTCCATTTCCATCTCGGATCCTATATAGTCGCCACATAGTCATCGCTCCTTCTTCCTTCTTCCCTCTTCCCTCTTTCCTTCCGTTCTCCCCTCCTCTCCTTCATCACCTTTCCCGGCCATCGTGGATTCTATCTCCCTTCCCACTCCACACCAATCATGGCCAACTGAATCGCCAGCACTCCAACTGCGCTTCAGTCTCTCCACCACACAGTAGAGCAAAACAAGCTGACCAAAACAGCTCGCTCGCAGTACAGATCGCATTCATTCACGACACACATTTTTACACACACACACACTCCCTCCCTCCCTCCCTTCCTCTCCTGCGATAAAAACACTCGAAAATGTCGTCTACCAACGCTGAAAAGCGCCCGGAGTCCTCTCCCTCCGTTGAGGAGCCACAGCAGGAGGCCAACCCGGGCTTCTTTGGCCGTATCAAGCGGTCTTTCAACGGCGCCACCAAGTCCGGTCGTCGAGAGGCTCAGGCCAAGGCGCTTGCTGCCGAACTCGAGCGTCAGCGCAACATTGACCCTCGTCCCTTCCCCTTGCGTCCCATCGAGCTCGCTGACCTTCTCGACCCCAAGAGCGTAGAGAAGCTTGGCGACTTTGGCGGTGTCAAGGGCCTTCTCGCCGGTCTTGGCACCGACGAGCACCGCGGTCTCGACCTCGGTGGCACAAAGTCCATCGAGGCTGGCCCTGACAGCGCTGCTCCTGCTGCTAAGCACGATCTCGAGAGCCACTCTGCTTCCGATAATGCTGTTACCAGCCGCGACCCCAACTTTGTCCATGCCTCCGAGGAGGACCGTATTCGTGTTTTTGGTCGCAACCTCCTTCCTGAGCGCAAGTCCAACAGTCTCCTCCTTCTCATGTGGCTCGCACTCCAGGACAAGATCTTGATCCTTCTTTGTGTTGCTGCCGTTGTCTCCCTTGCCCTTGGTATCTACACCAAGTTCGGTGTGCCACCCGAGCAGGTCTCCTGTGTCCGTGGTGGTATCGAGACCATCTGCCAAATCGAATCCTACGAATGGGTCGAGGGGGTGGCCATTCTCGTTGCCATCGTTATTGTTGATCTCGTTGGTTCCGTCAACGACTACCAAAAGGAACTCCAGTTCAAAAAGCTCAACGCCAAGAAGGAACAGCGTGATGTCAAGGTCATCCGCCAGGGCAAGCCCGCCCTCATGTCTGTCTACGATGTTGTTGTCGGCGACATTCTCCAGCTCGAGCCTGGTGAGATTGTTCCTTGCGACGGTATCTTCCTCCGTGGCCACAACGTCAAGTGCGACGAATCCGGTGCTACCGGTGAGTCGGACATGATCCGCAAGATCCCTTACGACGAGTGCATCCAGCACATCCAAGAGGCTCGCCGCAAAAACGAAAAGCCCAAGAATCGCGACTGTTTCCTCATCTCTGGTTCCAAGGTTCTCGAAGGTGTCGGAGAGTACCTCGTCATCGCTGTCGGTCCTACTAGTTTCAACGGCAAGCTCATGCTTTCCCTCCGCAGTGATGCCGAGGACACCCCCTTGCAGTCCAAACTCAACCGTCTCGCCGATCTGATTGCCTGGCTCGGTTCCGCCGCCGGTATCACCCTCTTCACCGCCCTCATGATCCGATTCTTTGTGAACCTCGCCCAGGAGCCCAACCGCACCGCCAACGAGAAGGCTCAGGACTTTATCCACATTCTCATTATTGCCGTCACCGTTATCGTCGTCGCCGTGCCCGAAGGCCTTCCTCTTGCCGTCACCCTTGCCTTGGCTTTCGCTACCAAGCGTATGACCAAGATGAACTTGCTCGTCCGTCTCCTCGGTGCTTGTGAAACCATGGCCAACGCCAGTGTCGTCTGCACTGACAAGACCGGTACTCTTACCCAAAACGAGATGTCCGTCGTTGCTGGTAGCATCGGTGTCAACTTCAAGTTTGCCGACCGTCTCAAGGCCAACCGCAAACGTGTCGAGACCGAGCACGACTCTTCCCCCGACGGTGACTCTCGCATTGTCGAGCAGAGCGACCTCAACCGGTCCATCAGCCAGCCTCTTCAGAGGCTCCTCAACGACAGCATCGCCATCAATTCGACTGCTTTCGAGGAGGTCCACGAGCAAGCTGATAAGGACGACGCCGCTAACCCCCTCGTTACCGTCAAGAAGCATCATCGTCTTTCGCCTCTCTTCAAGCGCAACAAGCAATCTGCCACTGCCCAAGTCAAGAAGGAGACCGGTTTCGTCGGTTCCAAGACCGAGACTGCCTTGCTCAAGATGGCCAAGCAGCTGAGCTGGGAAGACTACCGTGCTTCTCGTAATCGTGCCGAGGTCGTTCAGATGATTCCCTTCAGCTCCGAGCGCAAGGCCATGGGTGTCGTTGTCAAGCGTCCCGAGGGTGGTTTCCGTGTCTACCTCAAGGGTGCCTCCGAGGTTCTTACCCGTCTCTGCACAAAGCATGTCGAAGTCGGCTCCACTGACTCGGACAGCGTCCCTATCCAGCCTCTTGACGACGCCAAGCTCGAAAAGGTCAACTCGACCATCACCGCGTTCGCCAACCAGACTCTTCGAACTCTCGCCCTCGTCTATCGTGACCTCGAATCCTTCCCCCCCAAGGATGCCCAGTTCGAGGAGTCTGGTGAGGTCGAGTAC
Organism: Ustilago nuda; assembly: GCA_022963125.1. NCBI lineage: Eukaryota > Fungi > Basidiomycota > Ustilaginomycetes > Ustilaginales > Ustilaginaceae > Ustilago > Ustilago nuda. The sequence goes on from JALCUS010000021.1 coordinate 497,922, forward strand.
TGCTCGCTTGCCAAGGATCTGACTCTTGTCGCTATCGCTGCTATTGAAGACCCTCTCCGACCTGGTGTTACCGACGCTGTCGAGGCCTGCCGTCGCGCTGGTGTCCAGGTCAAGATGTGCACTGGTGACAACCTTCTTACTGCCAAGTCGATCGCTACTCAGTGTGGCATCTACACTCCTGGAGGTATCGTCATGGAAGGCCCCGTCTTCCGTCGACTCAACCGTACTGACATGCTCGAGATCGTCCCCAGGCTCCAGGTTCTTGCCCGTTCCTCGCCCGAAGACAAGAAGATTCTCGTCGAGTCGCTCAAGAGTCTTGGTGAGGTCGTTGGTGTCACTGGTGACGGTACTAACGACGGTCCTGCCCTCAAGACTGCCAACGTCGGTTTCTCGATGGGTATCGCCGGTACCGAAGTCGCCAAGGAGGCTTCGGACATTATCTTGATGGATGACAACTTTGCTTCGATTGTTTCGGCTATCATGTGGGGTCGTTGTGTCAACGATGCTGTGCGCAAGTTTTTGCAGTTCCAGCTTTCCGTCAACATTTCCGCCGTTGTTGTCACTTTTGTTACTGCCGTTGCCTCCAGCGAGGGTACTTCTGCACTCAAGGCTGTCCAGCTTCTCTGGATTAACCTGATCATGGACACCCTTGCCGCTCTTGCCCTTGCTACCGACCCTGCCACTCCCGACCTCCTCGACCGCAAGCCCGACCGCCGCAACGCTCCTCTAATCTCGACCGACATGTGGAAGATGATCATCGGACAGTCGGTCTACCAGTTCACCGTCATCTTGGTACTTGACTTTGCCGGCATGCGACTTCTCAACTTGACCAGCGAGACCGAGCTTTCGGCCATCGTCTTCAACGCCTTCGTGTGGTGCCAGCTCTTCAACCAGATCAACTCGCGTTCGCTGAACCGCAAGCTCAACATCTTCAGCAACTTGCACATGAACCCCTGGTTCATCGGTATCATGGCTATCGAGATTGGATTCCAGGTTCTCATCATGTTTGTCGGTGGTGTTGCATTCTCGGTCGCCAAGCTCACTGCTCGTGACTGGGGTGTTTGTATCATTGTTGGTCTTGTTTCGTGGCCTTTGGCTGTCATCATCCGTCTCACCCCCACTCAGCCTATCGAGAACTTTCTGGTCAAGCTCCACCTCATGCCCGACCCCAACGCTCTCCCTGCTCCCGTCACCGAGGGTGGCGAGGAGGACGACAAGCGCGCTCGTGCTCGCACCTTCACCGAATGGCTTCCCGCTGTCGGTCAGGTTGGTGACCAGCTCAACTCGTTCCGCAGCATCCGTGGTGGTCGTATTGCCGCCACTCCTCGTATCTACGAGTCGCGCGAACAGCAGCTCAAGCGTGCCAAGTTCGAGCACCAGAGCGTTTTGGCCATGGTTCCCGGATTCATCGTTGCTGGTATCGGTGGTAACTGGCGTTCGGACCCTGACTCGGACAAGGAGAAGTCGGCCAAGTCTAAACCCACACAGGCTCCTGTCAACAACCTTCCCCCTGTCGACACTGCGACGCTGTACAAGGATGGCAAGCTCACCTTCCACCCCGAGACCAACCAGGATGATGATCTCTTGAAGAAACTCAAGTCTGGTGCTTGATCCCACTGAGGATGATGCTATACCGCTTCTTTCCATTGCAACAAGAAGGCTGTAAATAAAACCCGAATCGATTGTTGTTCCTTTTGTCGATATATCTTGTAAATACTCGTTACCTTCCATAGACTCGGACAGATGGGCATTATCGCCAAAGTGCTCGTCTTGTAAATATTGTATTGTAACTGAATGCAAGTTACTTGCATTTATCTCGCTCGTCCTCTTGTTTGCATGCTTGGCTGTGTGAAGCGGTGCAAAGGTAGGCAAGAGGACGAGGAATATAGTTCTTCGACTGTTAGAGCTCGTGACAAAGGAGCTCAGAGGAAAAGGTGACATGAGAAAAACATGCCCAAGGAAGCGATCCAATATGATGATATATGCTGATATAAACATAATCAGAGATCTGGCGGAACCGATCTGTCCAGAGATCGAGTACAACACAGTCCCCTCGTTGTCAAGCTCGATCATTAAGTAGGCAACTCCCAGATTCAGCATATGCCACCTTGATGTATATATATCAAGCAAAGAACATTAGGCTCTCGCCATGTTGCTTTAGTCAATTGAGTATATGTGTTTCTGTCTTGAACAGCAGTGACATCGTGCTCCGATTCTCACCGATCGTTGAACATCGGGACCCGCTCTCCTCACATTTTATCAAAACAAGGTCGTGAAATTGCACGGAGTTGGAGGCCAACAAATCCTTCTCAATGTTGAGGAAACACAGTCGGGGCGCACAAGCAAGCGGCGAAATCGTTGTCATTCGAGAGGCTAAGTACAAGGTGACATCGTGAACTATTTATGCTTCTACGTTGGTCTCTGTGTGTGTGAATGGGTGACGTTCCATGTGTGGCTGCATGCTGTTATTGAGGGGGATGGAGAGCGTTGGTGGGAGTTGACGGGTGGCGACGTGGAGCGAGGTTTGCCGAAGTCGGAAATACATTGAGCGGTCATGTGTTTTCACTCTCAAACCCGGAATGGAGGGATCATTGCCCGGAGGTTCAGGGAAGCAAATCGTTCTCAAACCGCTCTTGACGAAAGCGAGGAGGTGACATGGGGGATTATGTCAGCTTCTGTCAAGCAGAGTGGAGTAATAAAATTGCCGCTGAGCACAGACCATTTTGGCTTCTCCGATCGTTTGTTCCCAAGCCTCTCTTCTATACACCTTGACCTTGACCCATCATCCCTTCTGTCCCTTGCTTGTTGCTGCTTAGCCTTTCTGTCTTTGCAGCTGTCCCGGAGTGGAGACCAGAATGCCTTCTTCGGCGCTTAATCCGCCACCCTCACTAGCTGACCTTGAGCGTCGCCCACCACCCGCTGGGCCTGCGATTCCTTCAACACCACAGCATCCAGCTTTCGGTCAATCGGCTCTGCGTCAACGACGCAATCAAAGCAACTCGCATTCGTCTCACGACTCTCACAACTCTCATGGCTCGCACTCTTCGCATTCATCCCATTCGTCCTATGCTAGGCGGCATCCAGATCGAGTTCCACCCAAAGTTGCCTCCCCTAACGGCGCGTTCCTTAGCGTACTTGCCATTCTCTCCCTTGTTCTGGCATACACGCTGGTGGGACTATGGATCTTTATCAAAGGCTTCCTTCTGACTCGGCACGAACTGACACGTGTCAATGAATGCGCTAAACCTTTCGATCCGAGTTGGTCTTTGCCTGTCCCACCTTGGAGCTTGGACGATGCTTCGCTGCTTCAGTGGGCAGAGACGTCTCTCAACCCACAGACAGGGGCAGGAGAATGCAGCTTGGCACCAACGCACAAGAAAGCAGTGATGCTGATCGTCGATGCTTTGCGGTACGACTTTATCGCTTCCCCTCCTCCTCCCTCTTCCTCTGCGGCACACGGAATGGAGGATGAATGGACACCAAACCCCTACTATCACAATATCCTCTCAGTGCCTTCGCAGCTGACTACTCGGTACGGCATCCCAGCGAACGCCAACAAGCCAGGACCTTCTTCCTTTATCGCTCACTTCACTGCCGATCCACCCACCACTACCCTTCAGCGTCTCAAAGGCTTGACGACAGGTACCCTTCCTACGTTCATTGAAGCAGGTGCCAATTTCGGCTCTGCAGGTACTGGTGTCGGGCAGGTCAATGAGGATCATTGGATTGCTCAGTTCAAAGCCTCCATTCTTGCTCAGAGCGGCAAGAATCAAGGTGGAAATGCAGGACTGGTGTTTGCAGGCGACGATACATGGAGCACCGTCTTCCCTGGCTTGTTCGATAGCGACAAGATGTGGACGTACGACTCGTTCAATGTCGAGGATCTGGACACTGTCGATCGTGGCGTTGAGACGCGACTCCTTCCTTTCCTCCAGCAGAATCATCCCAACAGGACTGCAGGAGTGCATGATCATTGGAGGTTACTCATCGGTCACACACTCGGTGTTGATCATGTAGGGCATAGATTTGGAGCAAGTCATCCCAAGATGAAGGTCAAGTTGGAAGAGGTGCAAGCTTTCCTCAAGCACATCATCGAAGCGATCGACGACGAGACGCTTTTGGTGCTGATGGGCGACCACGGTATGGATGAAAGGGGAGATCATGGCGGAGATACTGAACTCGAGGTCGGTGCTGGGTTGTGGATGTATTCCAAGAGCGGATTCGGATATACTGCTCGCAAACAACACTTCGATCCTGCTGAGTATATCTCCGGCTCTGAGGTAGAAGCTTTGCTTCCCAGCCGAATCCCTTTCTCACCCCTCCCATCTCCACCTTATCCCTCCTCCGGTCATCGAAGCGTACCACAAATCGACCTAGTACCCACCATCTCTATCCTCCTCGGCCTTCCTACCCCCTACAACAACCTCGGCAGTATCATCCCGGACCTCTTCCCGCATTCTGACACCCTGCTACGAGCACTGCGAATCACTGCGAAGCAAATGCGAACCTACCTCACCACTTATGCCAAACACTCCCCGGACCTTGCTGCGTTTAGCAGAGAGTTCGATGCGGTATGGCTGGATGCTGTTCGAGCCGATGCTGAACTCGCTGCCCTTATACAAGCGGGTAAGAGGATGGAAGAAGTAGAGAAAGCGGGGAGGAAGGCAGCACAAGCGTATCATAGGTTTAACAGGGTCAGTCTAATGAAAGCTAGAGAAGTATGGGCTCAATTCGATATGGTCAGGATTCTAGTCGGGCTGGTGGTGCTAGTGTTGGGATTGGCGGTGATTTGGGTGTTGAAATGTGGCGCGCAGGATGGATTGCTTGGGGTTTTGCCCATTTCCGCACAACAGAATGACGAGAACGGGGAAGCTACCACCGAGACAAGAAAAGAGAAGAGAAGGAGTAAAGGCACACAGGAGCTCCTTTTCATAGTGCTACAGTCGATCACCCGGCCAGCACAAATAGGAACAGCTGTCGGAGTGGCGGTTTCCCAAGCATCGTACCTCCTCCCTCTGATTTCCAGCCTACCCAAGTTGGGCGTTGTAGAAAGCACACTAGCGTCAGCCACGATCGCTTCTCAACTCTCTTTGCTCTGCGATCATCTACCCCAAACTCTTGCCTCAGTAAAGAAAGAAGGAGAGGGAGACGTACCGAACACTACAAAAGTACTCAACGTGGCCGGATACGTCATCCTTGCAATCCACGCAGGATTATTCGCATCAAACTCATTCCTCATCAACGAAGATCGATTCATCCTTCTTTCCCTCTCCACCCTCATCACTCTCCGCGGTCTTCTCTGCATCGGATCTTGCCCCACCACCCGTGGTAAGATCCGATCGGCCATCATCACCCTCCTCTCCCTCCTCCTCGTCCGTCTGGCATCCATCTCCAAAGTCTGTCGCGAAGAGCAAGCTGCTCACTGCAAATCGACATTTTTCTCCACAGAAGCCCTCAACTCTCCCTACTTAATGATCGCATCCTATCTCTTCGCCTACCTACTACCCACCCTCCTAGCCAAATTCTTGGGTCAGCGTAAAAGCTTTGTCGGCATAGCACCGCTTTTCTTCAACTTTGGGCTAAGGCCGACTTTGATGTTGGGAAGTGGATATTGGCTGTTGGATTGGATTCTTCCTCAGGACTTTGTAGTGGAAAGTGGGTGGGGGGAGAGATTGGATTGGTTGAAAGGATGGGTGGCCAAGGTGGATTTGGTGTTGCTTTGTGTTTTTGCACTCCTTTTCTGGATTTTCGCACCGCTTTGTCTCGAAATCCGACAGGAACTGGCGAATATGGCGTTGCCTGAGCGGGAGGAGAATAAGCAGAAAGTTACGATCCGAGGCTACGCAAACTCGTTAGGTTCAAGCTACCTCCTCTTGGTGGGCATAGTAGTGAGTTTGTTATGGTTGCTCACCCAACCTGCGGGACAACTTTCTCTTGCAGCGGTAATACTGGCTGCTATGTTGGCTCTTGAGCTGGGCCATGCCGAACGAGATACACTCATCTTATACGATCAAAAACACAACCCTTTATCCCCAACCCGCCCTCCGCATCTTTCCTCATCCGAAATCGCAACGCTAAGCCTCCTATCCCACCTAGCATTCTTCTCCACAGGCCACCAGGCAACATTGGCAACAATCCAATGGAGAGTTGCTTTCCTAACCTCTCCCACTCTTTCCTACCCCCTATCACCTCTCCTTGTCCTCCTCAACTGTTTCGGACAGCTAACTCTCCTACCACCCCTCCTCACCGTTCTATGCGTGCTATGGAACTCTACACCCCAACCCCGCGGGAGCGCAAAGAAAATGTTTACAACACAACACATCTTGGCTGCCCTACTAACAACGACGCTTTATAGCACCGTATTGCTGCTTAGTCTAGGCGCACTAAGCGCACTGGTGTTCAGACGACATCTGATGCTGTTTAAACTCTGGACTCCTAGGTTTCTCATGGCAAGTGTCGCAGGGCTCATGGAGCAATTAGGAGGTTTAGCAGCAGCAACTGCTGGTTGGCAGGTCTCGAATAAAGTCAACAATGTATTCGGAAGCGAGTTCGAATGATCCCCCCGCGATGTTGTAGTAGGTATGTCAAATGTTCATCACAAATGTCGATTGCGATAGATTATGATATACTAAGTACATTGTGATTCAAATATATATGGCCCAGCATTCTGTGTAAGCAAGTATGATAGGACGATGAGACTGAAACACAACAAGAAGGATGTGTCAGCTATCTGTTAACCGGTATTCCGATGCCAGTGTCGCGACATTCGATCCAGCTAACGTGGTATACACCCGTGTGAGCCAAGTAAGCGTTAATATGACGAGTGCAAGCTAAGAGGTGTTGAGAGACTGGCATGGTGAGGAAGTCGGCAACACTATTATCAGTCTTGATGTATTGCATATCAATATCGCCTTCCTGTACATGATTGCAAAGGAGGTGGTACTTAGTATCAATGTGTTTAAGTTTCGAGTGCATTACAGGATCCTTTGCCACCTGAATGCAACCTGTATTGTCAGCAAACACTATGGGCATATGGTATCCAAACCCAAGGTCTCAGAGAAAGGCTTCATGAAACAGCACTTCTCAAGTGGCTACTGAACTAGCAATGTATTTGGCTTCAACAACTGAGCTAGCAACACATCTGTGAATATGCAAATTCCATGTAACAACACCACCATACATCTTAATGATTGAACCAGAGGTGCTTTTCCAGTCTGTATTGGCATCAGATGCCCAGTGTCAGAGGTCTCGCGCCTGAAACCTGATATCTGTAATAGAAACACATCTATTACCAATCCTGTCGAGATATGTGACAACATGTTGTGTATTACTGTTCTTGTTGAGATATGTCATAGAGAGGACTCTATGACTTTCCTTGCTCAAACCTGTGATAGATTGATTGCAATTGCAGGTTTCAACTGACCACTGTGGACACTCTGTCCAGAGGTAGCTGTAAGCGGTTGCACACCAGAAACCAGATTGGGTGTTTCCAATTGGTATCAGTGAGGACAATCGAGTAAGATCTACTTGGGATGTTTCAACTAAATGTAACCAGATGGCTTCGTACTGGTAGGCCTCAGCTGACCACCTTGAACACTCCATTCAGAGCTTGTGCAGCACATCTGTTGTTCTTTGGAGGGAGAGTAGTACACCCTTCTTTACAGTACAAGTGTTTGTAGTACTGTTACTAATGCTCTCTAATGTCATCTGGGCTGTGATATGCTTATTGCCTACAGAGGAAGGGAGTTACTGGACCACAGGTGTTAGACACCACCTTCAGTAGTTGAACTGGACTGAAGGTGTTGAGTAACACTGCCTACAGTTGATGCCTAACAGTGATCAACACACAAATTTGAGGTGTCATTGCAAAGCTCTGCTATTGCAATGATACGTAACTATGAGTCAAGTAAAGAGTATGTAAAGTATAGAGTAGAGTGGATCAGAATCCACTCGTATGCTATGGTAGAATGAGAGTATTTATGCATTTGATTGGTGTCACCCACAACACCTCTCCTGCTCCTCCTGAGAGGCCTTCGTCCGCTTTTGACACCCTCTCTCCTGCTGGTGTCTGTCAGCGGTCGTGCACCTGAAACCTGAAATCTGTAGTAGTACTGATACTACTACCGAATCTGTCGAGTTATGCAACAGCGCTAATGGTATTTCAATTCCTAGTGAATTATGCAACAGAGCTGTCTCTGTCACTTTTCTCATTGGAATCTGTAGTTGTATTGTCGTTATGACAGATTTCAACTAACTGCTGTGGACACTCTGTCCAGAGGTAGCTCGGCATGATCAAGTACAGTATGACTCTATGTGAACTTGGTATTGACACCAATGGGATGGTGTGAATATTGATTGATGGCATCGACACGAGTGTCCAGTGTGTCGACTAACGCTTGAGGTGATCCCTGGACCACAGTGGACAACTGCCTTCAGTTCTATCATATCCAGACTGCAGGTTTACTATGAACCACCTTCGGATGTCAGGAAATGGTGATACAACACACACGCTTCAATGAGAAGCAATCTATTGATTACTACTATGCTGACTGTGAACTAATGGTACTTATTCTGGAAGTAATACTAGTTATATGGTGTAGAGTGGATGGGGCTCCACTTGTACACCCAACGAGAAGGTATGGTTTTATACCACTTCATAGCGTCGCCAGCGACACTGCTCCTGCTCTCTCTCCAGAGAGTACCTCCTGTGTCGAGTACTTCACAAGAGTCTTCAATGAGACTCCTCCCCCTTACTGAGCTGTCCCTTTCGAACTGTGTCAACTTCATTGACACTGCTCCTTCTCCCTATGCCTTGCTCGCCGGTGTCTTCCTCACTGTCATCCTTCCTTTGACCAGCGATGGCTTCTTGTACCTCCTATCCTATTTCCCCTGAGTGGTAACTGACCGCATGTCACTGGGCTCGGTCCCTCTCTTGGCAAAGCTTGGTCCTTGGCCCAGTAGAGCTTGGTCCCCTCTCGTATGCGAGCTTAGCCCCAACCTGCATGTGAATTGTCGTATGGATGTCTTTGTCACAGATCTCTGCGGAATCTGCCACAAGATCATGCTTCCTACAGATTTCAATGGGATTCATGATATCGACCATGTTCATGCATGTCTTGGTGAAATCTGCACAAGAACTGTGTCTATTACTGATCTTGCTGAATTCTTCTGCAATTCTTGAGATCTGCCCAATTCCATGATTCCTGCACTACCTTCATATGAACTTTGGCCTTCTTTTGCTCTGCGCATCCAGGCCTATGACAGTGTCAACCCCTTTGATGCTGCACCTCTACTGTTCACACAGTGTATTCATTTGTGTGACACTGCCCCTTTGCCTTCATGCTCTTTCTGCCTGGTGATGTGTGACGACCCCTTTGACACAGCTCCTCCTCCTTGTAGCCAATCCCCAGTCTTCTTGACACTGCTCCTTCTCTCTTCACCAGAGACCACCTTCTTGTCCTTATCTTGTGAATCCCTTAGCCACCTGTCAGGCCCTGTGACCAAGCCCCTTGATCATGTGGTAACCCCTGTGCTTGGTCCTATGTGGCTTATATGCACATACCCCTTGAGTGATAACTGTCTGCACAATACTGAGCTTGGACCCCGCTCCTGTGTGTGGTTATCTCTGTACGCTTCTCAAGGTCCCTGCTTCATATGGTGGCAGCCTCTCCCTTGTTTGTTGTCATCCCCTTGCCATATTGGCAATAGAGGTTTCTCCTAAACCTATTCCCATGAGGCCTATTGTAGCAAGCATGGCCCTGCTGATTCTACTGACTCCTGTAACAAGACCTGTGTTCCTACTGATCATGATGAGTTATGTCATAGAGCCATTGAACCTACTGAGCTCACTGAACCCTGTTGGAACTCTACTTTCACCTGATCCACAATGGTTGCGCAAGATCTCTTCATATGAGTTCTGTTCTTCCTGCGCATCCATCTGGTCCCATGATGCAACACTGCTTCTATTCTAGGAGGTCTCTTTGAGTGCTGCTCCTCCTCTCTTGCTCTGCCTGCCTTGTGATGTCGCTCAATGGTACTGCTCCCCTTTTCTCCTGCAAATGGGAGGTCTTCGTGTTGTTGTCACGGGCCTAAGCTGTGCAGAGCGAGGGAAGGCCGAAATGATATGAAGGTAGTGCAGGAATCGTGGGATCGGGCAGATCATAAGGTTTGCAGCAGGGTTCACCGAGATCAGCAGTAGAATCAGCTCTATGGCAGATCTTAGTGAAATTGGCGTGAACGACATTGGTATCACGATTCTCGCCAGAATCTGCAGGAAGCATGATCTTGTAGCAGATTACACAGAGATCAGTGACAAGAACATATGTACAACGATTCACATGCAGGACACACCACACTTACACCGGAAGGGGACCAAGCTCCACCAGGCCAAGGACCAAATCTGGTTGAGAAAGGGGACTGAGCTCAATAACATGCAGTGGGTTACCACTCAGGGGTACACAAGACAGGAATAGAGGAAGACCGTTGCCAGTCAAGGGAAGGAGAACAGTGTAACAGAAACTGGTGAAGAGAACATGAGGAGAAGGAGCAGTGTCGATGGAGTCGACACAGCTCGAGAAGGACAGACAGGATAGTGCAATGAGGAGGAGGAGTCTCATGGGAGACTCCTGTGTAGTGCTCGATGCAGAAGGTACTCTCTGGAGAGAGAGCAGGAGCAGTGCTGCTGGCGATGCTGCAAAAGAGGTATATAACCATACCTTCTCATCACAAATGGTAGAGTGGAGGGGCATCCACTCTACACCATACAAACTAGTCATAACTTTAGCATAAGTATCATTAGTTTCTCAGTCAGCATAGTAGCAATCAATAGATTGCTTCTCATTGTAGCATGTGTGTTGTATCAGCACTCACTGACATCTGAAGGTGGTTCATGGTAAACCTGCAGTCCAGATAATGATAGAACCGAGGGCAGTCATCCACTGTGGTCCGAGGATCACCTCAAGCATTAGTTGACACACTGGACACCTGTGTCAACATCATCAATCAATACTCACACCAGCCCATTGGTGTCAATATCAAGTTCACTTAGAGTCGTATAGTATTTGATTGTGCCGAGCTACCTCTGGACGGAGTGTTCACAGTGGTTAGTCGAAATCTGTCATAACGACAATACAACTACAAATTCCAACAAGAAAAGTGACAGAGATGGCTCTGTCGCATAATTCACTAAGAATCGAAATACCATTAGCACTGTTGCATAACTTGACAGATTCGGTAGTAGTATCAGTACTAGTACAGATTTCAGGTTTCAGGCGTGCGACTGCTGACATCCTTCTTCTCCCTCTCTCTGCTCCTCCTGTTCTCTACTTTGTCTCCTTACTCGTCCCCCCTCTGACACCTCATACTCCTGGATGAGGTTGGGGCAGTTGAGATTCTCTACTGGTTCCCATGAAGCAGCTTCTTCCGAGTACCCTCTCCACAACACCTTGTACTCTGTAGTCCCATTGTGTACATGCTTGTCGATGAGGGCCTCGACTTCAAAGTCAAGATCCTCATCTGGAAGTGGTGGTATCGTGGGCTGTTCAGCCCGTTGAGGAAGAGAGCTTGTTCTTGCTGGTTCGAGCATAGACACATGGAACACATCATGCACCCTAAGGTTTGCTGGCAATGTGATTCGATAAGCTCGGTGTCCTACCCGCTCCTGAACTGGGTAAGGTCCTGCAAACTGGGTGTCTAGCTTGGGTGTGGGTCTCCTTGTCTTCCAGTTTCGGTGGTTGATGTAGACCATATCACCCACCTTGAACTCGATGTCCTTGTGCTTCCTGTTGTACTGGTCTACTGATCTGTGCTGTGCCTCTCTGATCTGCTCCTGGAGGTACTTGCTACACTCCTTCCCATCCATGAGGTACTTGAAGTGACCTGGATCATTGACTCCCAACTGTTGAGGGATGTCAGGATGAGCCTTGGGGTTCCATCCATAGCATGCAAAGAAGGGTGAGACACCAATGCTGTTGTGGACCGTGTTGTTGTATACAAAGGCTGCAGCATCCAGCAAGCTGGCCCAGTCATCCTGTTCATAGTTGCAGTACATCTGTAGGTACTGCTCGATGACCTGGTTGACTCTCTCTGTCTGACCATCAGTTTGAGGATGGTAGGCCATGCTAAGTGAGTGCTTCACACCCATTTGTTCTGCAAATGCCTTCCATGCTCCTGATATGAACTGCCTGCCTTGGTCCGAGACCATGTGATCAGGATAGCCAAAGAGGCTAACCATGTGTCTGTATAGCAACACTGCAGTCTGCTTGGCTGTGACTGTCTTATGGGTTGGAGCTAGTATGGCAAACTTGGTCAACCTGTCGACAATGACTAAGATGGAGTCATAGGTCTTGGAATCATACTTCTTCGATGGTGGTAGTCCTTTGATGAAGTCGAGGGATATGGAGCCCCAGGGTCTGTCTGGTGTGGCTAGTGGCTGTAGCAACCCATATGGACGATGACGGGGAGCTTTGTACCTAGCACATACAGGACAACTTGCTACATAGTCTGCAATCCAAGCTGTCATGTTTGGCCACCAGTAGTGTTGTTGAGCTGCCTTGATGGTGGTGTCCCTACCCACATGTCCAGCAGTGATACCATCATGACATTGGGTCATCACCATGAATCGTAGGTGTTCTACTGACAGAGATTGTCCATCGACCTCTCTGGCACTCCTTGAGTGATGGTTGTTGGTCTTCCCTGGTAAGGTCACCTTGGGGATAACCAGTCTTCCACCACTATGCCATAGACCTCCTTTGACCTTGAAGGGTTTCTTGCTGTGTATCTCCTGCAACTCCTGGTCCAAGGGTTGGAAGATCTTGACCAGATGTTTGAGTCCCTTTGATACTATGGATTCCATCGAGTGCATAGGAGCTATTAGGGTCGACTCCCTGTCTGTTGTCTCCTTGAACACTCGAGAGGGCAGTAGTCGCCTCACATTGTGATCCTGCTCCTCACCGACTGGTTGCATGTCAGTCCTTCTGGTGAGAGCATCAGGTTCTCCACCCTTGTCTCCTGGTCGATACTGCAGTATGAAGTCAAAGTCTGCTAGTAGTATTGCCCATCGAGCCTGTTGACCTGTGATGCGTCTCTGTGACTTGAAGTACTTGAGAGCTTCATGGTCAGTGAGGATGACCAGTTGGCTCGGCAGTCCAGCTAGCATGTGTCGCCACTGAGTAAGGCAAGTGACCACAGCTAGGAGCTCCTTGTCATGGATCTCATAGTTCTTCTCAGCAGAGGACATCTTCCTGGAGTAGAAGGCCACTGGGTGCCATCATCCTTTGTGCTCCTGCTTGAGCACTCCTGCTATAGCAAAGTCACTTGCATCGGTCTCCAACCTTGTTGAAAGGTGGTAGTTGAAGTGCTGAAGCACTCCTGCTGTTGTAAATGCCTGGATGAGCTTGTGGAAGGCCTGCTGGGCCTCCTCTGGTAGCTCGAACTTCTTGAACCATTCTGTAGGCTTTACTAGTGATGTCAAGGGCTTGGCTATACGAGCAAAGTGGGCTATGAACCTTTGATAGAAGTTGGCAAAACCCAGGAACCTCTGGATGTCGTGGACAGACTCTGGCATTGGCCACTCCTTGACAGTGCACACCTTTTCTGGGTCCATCTCTATACCTGTCGGCTTGATGATGTAACCCAAGAACTCGACTGTCCTGGTGTGGAACTCACACTTGGACAGCTTGGCAAAGAGCCTGTTGTTCCTTAACCAAGTGAGGACCTCGGTGACATGCTCCACATGTCTCTCTTCAGTGTTACTGAAGATCAGGAAGTCATCTAGGTATACTACTACATATACCCCAATGATGTCTCAGAAGATGCCATTGATGAATGACTGGAAGTGAGCTGGAGCATTGGCTAGGCCAAAGGGCATCACTAGGTACTCATAGAGGCCCAGCTGAGTGCTGAAGGCTGTCTTCCATTCATCTCCTTTAGCGATCCAGATGAGGTTGTATGCTGCTCGAAGGTCTAGCTTGGTATAGATCCTTGCCTTCCAGAGTAAGAACAGCTGCTCCTTGATGAGGGGCAATGGGGCCCTGTTCTTGACAGTGATCTCATTGAGACCCTGGTAGTCCACACAGAGCCTGAGACCTCCATCCTTCTTTGGTACAAAGAGCACTGGTGATCGTGCCGGGCTCTTCAATGGTCTAATGAACCCCTTCTCAAGGTTCTCATCCAGGTACCTCCTCAACTCGGACATCTCCTTGGGTCCCTTAAGGTATAGGGGCCCCTGAGGTGGCTTACCTCCTTCCATCAACTTGAGGTGGAGATCATGCTCTGTATGATGGGGCAGCTTGTCTGCTTCCACTTCATTGAACACATCTCACAGGTGTTGGTATGGCTTTGGTATATCTGCAGCTGTCACCACCTTGTCCACCTCTACCTCCATCTCTACTCCTTTGTCTGCGCCTGTAGGTACAAAACCAAAGGCCAGGAGTGATGATGGTGGCTCCTCCAACAGCATGAACCCTATGGGTCCATCTTCCAGGGCTGCTTGTAGTATGTGCTCTGCTGAGACAAACTCGTTTCCATGAAGGGTTGGTCTCCTCATGGATAAGTCCCCTGCTCTTGCTGCTTCAGGGGGTCTCTTTGGGGGTTGGTCCTGCTCCTGAGTCTTGAACTCCAGCTGACCCGTGTCCCATTGTATGGTGGGTTTGAGCCTCTGTAGCTTGGTGAACCCCAGGATGAGGTCGTAGTCAGCAGTGTCAGCCACTGAGGCTTTGACCACACCCAGATTGTGTGTACCAATAGATACCTGCATGCTCGCAGAACTATTGATGGAGAGTCGGTGTCCAGTGACACCATGGATCGATCTTGGTTTTGTGGGTATTTGGTACTTACTGATGAAAGAATCTGAGACTATGGACAAACCAGCACTGGTATCAGCTAGTATCTGAGCAGGATGGTCTTGGACCATTCCAGAGAGCTCCAACACTGCTTTGCCTCCACTGGTAGAGAAACATACTTGGCAATCTTGATATATACAGAGTGATGGCAAGGAGGTTTGTAGAGCAATGCACGCCATCAGTGCATCACCCCACTGATGTTTCCCTCGTCATCACCATCATCATGTTCCTCCTCCTCATGATCAGTGATCATGGTCTGTTGGTAAGGGCCAAGGTCCAGGTCCTCGGGCTCGCCTGTCTCTGTGCTACCTGATTGGCCATCTCCGGAGTCGGTGTTTTCCTCGAAAGGGTCTGCTGTGGTGACAATGACCTTGGGGCCTATAGGGCGTGAACCCAGGGAGTCTACTCTCCTGCTAGGGCAGTCTCTGGCCCAGTGGCCGATACCCTTGCATACATGACAGGTGTTGTTACCTGATGGAGCAGGGCTTCCTTGCTTCGAGATTTGGGTGGCTTGATGGGGAAGGGGTTGATTAGTTGGTTGATTTAGGTTTTGTGTAGTTGCTTGTGTAGTTACTTGTGCTGGTGATCGAGCTGGATAAGGTTGAGTGGGTTGATGAATGGGGATTGAACTTTGAATTGGCTGAGACCCAGTTCTCAGGGGAGGTGACGTGGTGTTTGGGAGTGAGTGTCTAGACGAGGACTGCTGTAGTAGCATCCTCTGTCGATCGATCTCCTCGACCTCTTGGTACCACTCCCATCTCTTCCCAGGTGGGTTCCTCTTGAACTTCTCCTGTATGCTGTGAGTGAGACTTCCTCGGAAGAGATCAATCACTAGCTCATTGTCATCTAGGTTGACCTGACCCTCCAAGTCTCTGAACCGCTCTACATGTTGTGTGGCGGCACCAGGAGCATCACTTGTGAGCCTGAGAGCTAGCAGCTTGTTGTAAGCCTCCATCCTAGCATTGCATGGGTTGAACTGCTCTGACAGTCTTTCTGTGAAGTAGTGCCAATCATTGAACAACCTTCCTTCTCTAGCTCTATCAATACAGAGCTTGGAGGTCCACCATTCCTGTGCAGTCCCTTCTAGTTGAGCACCCATGTGATTGATCATCCTGGATTGCTCATACACCTGGTTGAACTTAAATCATGCTTCGGCTTCTAGAATGAAGATCTCCACATCTCGAGGGTTGAACTTTGGAAAGGGGGTTGGTGATGGGCTTTGATTGGTTAAGCTCTGCCATGATGCTAGAGTCTTCCTCCTGATCAAGAATGTAGGGCTCTGTCCTGCTCTTGTTGTATGGGTCTACCCTGGACTTGACATATCTTGGTCCAGTGGGTGAAGCATACTTTTCATAGTTGACGTCTTCTTGATCATCCATGTCTGTGAATGAGACAGATTGTCTTGGTCATGGAGCTGGAGTAGGAGTATGAGGGTCTCCTAGCATAGAATCATCTCCTCCTCCTGCTTGTTCCTCTGTGTGTGAGAGGTCAATAGTCTCCTCTCTACTCAGATGAGCTCATTGTAGTCATTCCTCCTGTTGACCCTGCCTGGTCAGCTCTAGCTGGGCTTCTAATAGAGTCAGTAGTCTATTGAGCTTGTTGTTGAGGTCTGGGTCCGCCATGGTGATTGTGAGGAGCTGCTTGAACGATCCACTCTAATGTCAGGGGTCTTGTGCCTGAAACCCAGGTCAGTTTGTCGAGATACTCGGTGACTATCAAACTGCGCGACAGCTATTGTCTCGGTGAGCTACGTCACTCAGTGACTATCAGGTTGCACAGTGGCGACAGGTGGCGTTCTTTGTATATACTATCATAGGTTTCGGCTGACCTCTGTGGACACTCTGTTCAGGGGTAGCTCGGCATGATCAATATCGATACTAAGGTGATGATGACACCAAGGTCTGGTGTGGGTATTGATGGTGATGAGGTTGATGGTGTTGGTGATAAGGTTGATGGTGTCAACACAAGTGTCCAGTGTGTTGACTGATGCTTGAAGTGATCCCTGGACCACAGTGGACTACTGCCTTCGGTTCTATCTTAATCTGGACCACTGGTTTGCTATGAACTGCCTTCAGATGCCAGTGAGTGGTGATACAACACAAGCACTACAATGATGAGCAACCTTGATGGATTGCTACTATGCTGACTGAAACTAATGTATACTTATGCTGAAGTGATAACTAGTTATGATATGTAGAGTGGATGGGGATCCACTCGACCACTGATGATGAGAGGGTATGCTTATATACACTCCTTGTAGTGTCGCCTGCAATGCTACTCTGGCTCTCTCTCTGCAGAGAGTACCCTCTGTCACAGGGTCGGCCGGCTGGCGCAAGAGAGTGCGCCAATTGATCAAGCGGCAGTTATGGTAATGTTGCGTAACGGAGCAGTATATGAAGGGTGCGCAGAAGGTCAACATATGAAGGGTGCGCCAGATTGATCAGAGCCGAAAACCATCGGGGATTGATCTCACGGGATCAGACGGATTGGTACTCCTCAACTAGTTGTCATGGGCCTGAATGCTCAGGAAGCAGGAGGGTCACTGGTTCATATGGAAGGAGCACAGGTATCAGAGATCTAGTCGATACCAGTGATGAGCATGGTCGTAGTGCAGTCTCCATGGAGACCATGGACTCCTATGGACTTACATGCAAAGGAGGACCAAGCTCAAGAGCATGCAGGCGGTCACCAGCACAGCCACCAGCACAGCCACCAGCACAGCCACGAGGAGGACCAAGCTCAAGGAGCATGCAGATGATCACCACTCAGGGGCTCGAGAGATAGGAGTCATAGGAAACCGACAAGCAGGTCACTAGGAGGAGGAGCAGTGTCGAAGGAGGTCGACACATAGTTCGAGGAGGACAGGAGGGTACTGAAGGGACCTCTTGTACAGTACTCGATGAAGAGGGTACTCTCTGCAGAGAGAGAGCCAGAGTAGCATTGCAGGCGACACTACAAGGAGTGTATATAAGCATACCCTCTCATCATCAGTGGTCGAGTGGATCCCCATCCACTCTACATATCATAACTAGTTATCACTTCAGCATAAGTATACATTAGTTTCAGTCAGCATAGTAGCAATCCATCAAGGTTGCTCATCATTGTAGTGCTTGTGTTGTATCACCACTCACTGGCATCTGAAGGCAGTTCATAGCAAACCAGTGGTCCAGATTAAGATAGAACCGAAGGCAGTAGTCCACTGTGGTCCAGGGATCACTTCAAGCATCAGTCAACACACTGGACACTTGTGTTGACACCATCAACCTTATCACCAACACCATCAACCTCATCACCATCAATACCCACACCAGACCTTGGTGTCATCATCACCTTAGTATCGATATTGATCATGCCGAGCTACCCCTGAACAGAGTGTCCACAGAGGTCAGCCGAAACCTATGATAGTATATACAAAGAACGCCACCTGTCGCCACTGTGCAACCTGATAGTCACTGAGTGACGTAGCTCACCGAGACAATAGCTGTCGCGCAGTTTGATAGTCACCGAGTATCTCGACAAACTGACCTGGGTTTCAGGCACAAGACCCCTGACATTAGAGTGGATCGTTCAAGCAGCTCCTCACAATCACCATGGCGGACCCAGACCTCAACAACAAGCTCAATAGACTACTGACTCTATTAGAAGCCCAGCTAGAGCTGACCAGGCAGGGTCAACAGGAGGAATGACTACAATGAGCTCATCTGAGTAGAGAGGAGACTATTGACCTCTCACACACAGAGGAACAAGCAGGAGGAGGAGATGATTCTATGCTAGGAGACCCTCATACTCCTACTCCAGCTCCATGACCAAGACAATCTGTCTCATTCACAGACATGGATGATCAAGAAGACGTCAACTATGAAAAGTATGCTTCACCCACTGGACCAAGATATGTCAAGTCCAGGGTAGACCCATACAACAAGAGCAGGACAGAGCCCTACATTCTTGATCAGGAGGAAGACTCTAGCATCATGGCAGAGCTTAACCAATCAAAGCCCATCACCAACCCCCTTTCCAAAGTTCAACCCTCGAGATGTGGAGATCTTCATTCTAGAAGCCGAAGCATGATTTAAGTTCAACCAGGTGTATGAGCAATCCAGGATGATCAATCACATGGGTGCTCAACTAGAAGGGACTGCACAGGAATGGTGGACCTCCAAGCTCTGTATTGATAGAGCTAGAGAAGGAAGGTTGTTCAATGATTGGCACTACTTCACAGAAAGACTGTCAGAGCAGTTCAACCCATGCAATGCTAGGATGGAGGCTTACAACAAGCTGCTAGCTCTCAGGCTCACAAGTGATGCTCCTGGTGCCGCCACACAACATGTAGAGCGGTTCAGAGACTTGGAGGGTCAGGTCAACCTAGATGACAATGAGCTAGTGATTGATCTCTTCCGAGGAAGTCTCACTCACAGCATACAGGAGAAGTTCAAGAGGAACCCACCTGGGAAGAGATGGGAGTGGTACCAAGAGGTCGAGGAGATCGATCGACAGAGGATGCTACTACAGCAGTCCTCGTCTAGACACTCACTCCCAAACACCACGTCACCTCCCCTGAGAACTGGGTCTCAGCCAATTCAAAGTTCAATCCCCATTCATCAACCCACTCAACCTTATCCAGCTCGATCACCAGCACAAGTAACTACACAAGCAACTACACAAAACCTAAATCAACCAACTAATCAACCCCTTCCCCATCAAGCCACCCAAATCTCGAAGCAAGGAAGCCCTGCTCCATCAGGTAACAACACCTGTCATGTATGCAAGGGTATCGGCCACTGGGCCAGAGACTGCCCTAGCAGGAGAGTAGACTCCCTGGGTTCACGCCCTATAGGCCCCAAGGTCATTGTCACCACAGCAGACCCTTTCGAGGAAAACACCGACTCCGGAGATGGCCAATCAGGTAGCACAGAGACAGGCGAGCCCGAGGACCTGGACCTTGGCCCTTACCAACAGACCATGATCACTGATCATGAGGAGGAGGAACATGATGATGGTGATGACGAGGGAAACATCAGTGGGGTGATGCACTGATGGCGTGCATTGCTCTACAAACCTCCTTGCCATCACTCTGTATATATCAAGATTGCCAAGTATGTTTCTCTACCAGTGGAGGCAAAGCAGTGTTGGAGCTCTCTGGAATGGTCCAAGACCATCCTGCTCAGATACTAGCTGATACCAGTGCTGGTTTGTCCATAGTCTCAGATTCTTTCATCAGTAAGTACCAAATACCCACAAAACCAAGATCGATCCATGGTGTCACTGGACACCGACTCTCCATCAATAGTTCTGCGAGCATGCAGGTATCTATTGGTACACACAATCTGGGTGTGGTCAAAGCCTCAGTGGCTGACACTGCTGACTACGACCTCATCCTGGGGTTCACCAAGCTACAGAGGCTCAAACCCACCATACAATGGGACACGGGTCAGCTGGAGTTCAAGACTCAGGAGCAGGACCAACCCCCAAAGAGACCCCCTGAAGCAGCAAGAGCAGGGGACTTATCCATGAGGAGACCAACCCTTCATGGAAACGAGTTTGTCTCAGCAGAGCACATACTACAAGCAGCCCTGGAAGATGGACCCATAGGGTTCATGCTGTTGGAGGAGCCACCATCATCACTCCTGGCCTTTGGTTTTGTACCTACAGGCGCAGACAAAGGAGTAGAGATGGAGGTAGAGGTGGACAAGGTGGTGACAGCTGCAGATATACCAAAGCCATACCAACACCTGTGAGATGTGTTCAATGAAGTGGAAGCAGACAAGCTGCCCCATCATACAGAGCATGATCTCCACCTCAAGTTGATGGAAGGAGGTAAGCCACCTCAGGGGCCCCTATACCTTAAGGGACCCAAGGAGATGTCCGAGTTGAGGAGGTACCTGGATGAGAACCTTGAGAAGGGGTTCATTAGACCATTGAAGAGCCCGGCACGATCACCAGTGCTCTTTGTACCAAAGAAGGATGGAGGTCTCAGGCTCTGTGTGGACTACCAGGGTCTCAATGAGATCACTGTCAAGAACAGGGCCCCATTGCCCCTCATCAAGGAGCAGCTGTTCTTACTCTGGAAGGCAAGGATCTATACCAAGCTAGACCTTCGAGCAGCATACAACCTCATCTGGATCGCTAAAGGAGATGAATGGAAGACAGCCTTCAGCACTCAGCTGGGCCTCTATGAGTACCTAGTGATGCCCTTTGGCCTAGCCAATGCTCCAGCTCACTTCCAGTCATTCATCAATGGCATCTTCTGAGACATCATTGGGGTATATGTAGTAGTATACCTAGATGACTTCCTGATCTTCAGTAACACTGAAGAGAGACATGTGGAGCATGTCACCGAGGTCCTCACTTGGTTAAGGAACAACAGGCTCTTTGCCAAGCTGTCCAAGTGTGAGTTCCACACCAGGACAGTCGAGTTCTTGGGTTACATCATCAAGCCGACAGGTATAGAGATGGACCCAGAAAAGGTGTGCACTGTCAAGGAGTGGCCAATGCCAGAGTCTGTCCACGACATCCAGAGGTTCCTGGGTTTTGCCAACTTCTATCAAAGGTTCATAGCCCACTTTGCTCGTATAGCCAAGCCCTTGACATCACTAGTAAAGCCTACAGAATGGTTCAAGAAGTTCGAGCTACCAGAGGAGGCCCAGCAGGCCTTCCACAAGCTCATCCAGGCATTTACAACAGCAGGAGTGCTTCAGCACTTCAACTACCACCTTTCAACAAGGTTGGAGACCGATGCAAGTGACTTTGCTATAGCAGGAGTGCTCAAGCAGGAGCACAAAGGATGATGGCACCCAGTGGCCTTCTACTCCAGGAAGATGTCCTCTGCTGAGAAGAACTATGAGATCCATGACAAGGAGCTCCTAGCTGTGGTCACTTGCCTTACTCAGTGGCGACACATGCTAGCTGGACTGCCGAGCCAACTGGTCATCCTCACTGACCATGAAGCTCTCAAGTACTTCAAGTCACAGAGACGCATCACAGGTCAACAGGCTCGATGGGCAATACTACTAGCAGACTTTGACTTCATACTGCAGTATCGACCAGGAGACAAGGGTGGAGAACCTGATGCTCTCACCAGAAGGACTGACATGCAACCAGTCGGTGAGGAGCAGGATCACAATGTGAGGCGACTACTGCCCTCTCGAGTGTTCAAGGAGACAACAGACAGGGAGTCGACCCTAATAGCTCCTATGCACTCGATGGAATCCATAGTATCAAAGGGACTCAAACATCTGGTCAAGATCTTCCAACCCTTGGACCAGGAGTTGCAGGAGATACACAGCAAGAAACCCTTCAAGGTCAAAGGAGGTCTATGGCATAGTGGTGGAAGACTGGTTATCCCCAAGGTGACCTTACCAGGGAAGACCAACAACCATCACTCAAGGAGTGCCAGAGAGGTCGATGGACAATCTCTGTCAGTAGAACACCTACGATTCATGGTGATGACCCAATGTCATGATGGTATCACTGCTGGACATGTGGGTAGGGACACCACCATCAAGGCAGCTCAACAACACTACTGGTGGCCAAACATGACAGCTTGGATTGCAGACTATGTAGCAAGTTGTCCTGTATGTGCTAGGTACAAAGCTCCCCGTCATCGTCCATATGGGTTGCTACAGCCACTAGCCACACCAGACAGACCCTGGGGCTCCATATCCCTCGACTTCATCAAAGGACTACCACCATCGAAGAAGTATGATTCCAAGACCTATGACTCCATCTTAGTCATTGTCGACAGGTTGACCAAGTTTGCCATACTAGCTCCAACCCATAAGACAGTCACAGCCAAGCAGACTGCAGTGTTGCTATACAGACACATGGTTAGCCTCTTTGGCTATCCTGATCACATGGTCTCGGACCAAGGCAGGCAGTTCATATCAGGAGCATGGAAGGCATTTGCAGAACAAATGGGTGTGAAGCACTCACTTAGCATGGCCTACCATCCTCAAACTGATGGTCAGACAGAGAGAGTCAACCAGGTCATCGAGCAGTACCTACAGATGTACTGCAACTATGAACAGGATGACTGGGCCAGCTTGCTGGATGCTGCAGCCTTTGTATACAACAACACGGTCCACAACAGCATTGGTGTCTCACCCTTCTTTGCATGCTATGGATGGAACCCCAAGGCTCATCCTGACATCCCTCAACAGTTGGGAGTCAATGATCCAGGTCACTTCAAGTACCTCATGGATGGGAAGGAGTGTAGCAAGTACCTCCAGGAGCAGATCAGAGAGGCACAGCACAGATCAGTAGACCAGTACAACAGGAAGCACAAGGACATCGAGTTCAAGGTGGGTGATATGGTCTACATCAACCACCGAAACTGGAAGACAAGGAGACCCACACCCAAGCTAGACACCCAGTTTGCAGGACCTTACCCAGTTCAGGAGCGGGTAGGACACCGAGCTTATCGAATCACATTGCCAGCAAACCTTAGGGTGCATGATGTGTTCCATGTGTCTATGCTCGAACCAGCAAGAACAAGCTCTCTTCCTCAACGGGCTGAACAGCCCACGATACCACCACTTCCAGATGAGGATCTTGACTTTGAAGTCGAGGCCCTCATCGACAAGCATGTACACAATGGGACTACAGAGTACAAGGTGTTGTGGAGAGGGTACTCGGAAGAAGCTGCTTCATGGGAACCAGTAGAGAATCTCAACTGCCCCAACCTCATCCAGGAGTATGAGGTGTCAGAGGGGGGACGAGTAAGGAGACAAAGTAGAGAACAGGAGGAGCAGAGAGAGGGAGAAGAAGGATGTCAGCAGTCGCACGCCTGAAACCTGAAATCTGTACTAGTACTGATACTACTACCGAATCTGTCAAGTTATGCAACAGTGCTAATGGTATTTCGATTCTTAGTGAATTATGCGACAGAGCCATCTCTGTCACTTTTCTTGTTGGAATTTGTAGTTGTATTGTCGTTATGACAGATTTCGACTAACCACTGTGAACACTCCGTCCAGAGGTAGCTCGGCACAATCAAATACTATACGACTCTAAGTGAACTTGATATTGACACCAATGGGCTGGTGTGAGTATTGATTGATGATGTTGACACAGGTGTCCAGTGTGTCAACTAATGCTTGAGGTGATCCTCGGACCACAGTGGATGACTGCCCTCGGTTCTATCATTATCTGGACTGCAGGTTTACCATGAACCACCTTCAGATGTCAGTGAGTGCTGATACAACACACATGCTACAATGAGAAGCAATCTATTGATTGCTACTATGCTGACTGAGAAACTAATGATACTTATGCTAAAGTTATGACTAGTTTGTATGGTGTAGAGTGGATGCCCCTCCACTCTACCATTTGTGATGAGAAGGTATGGTTATATACCTCTTTTGCAGCATCGCCAGCAGCACTGCTCCTGCTCTCTCTCCAGAGAGTACCTTCTGCATCGAGCACTACACAGGAGTCTCCCATGAGACTCCTCCTCCTCATTGCACTATCCTGTCTGTCCTTCTCGAGCTGTGTCGACTCCATCGACACTGCTCCTTCTCCTCATGTTCTCTTCACCAGTTTCTGTTACACTGTTCTCCTTCCCTTGACTGGCAACGGTCTTCCTCTATTCCTGTCTTGTGTACCCCTGAGTGGTAACCCACTGCATGTTATTGAGCTCAGTCCCCTTTCTCAACCAGATTTGGTCCTTGGCCTGGTGGAGCTTGGTCCCCTTCCGGTGTAAGTGTGGTGTGTCCTGCATGTGAATCGTTGTACATATGTTCTTGTCACTGATCTCTGTGTAATCTGCTACAAGATCATGCTTCCTGCAGATTCTGGCGAGAATCGTGATACCAATGTCGTTCACGCCAATTTCACTAAGATCTGCCATAGAGCTGATTCTACTGCTGATCTCGGTGAACCCTGCTGCAAACCTTATGATCTGCCCGATCCCACGATTCCTGCACTACCTTCATATCATTTCGGCCTTCCCTCGCTCTGCACAGCTTAGGCCCGTGACAACAACACGAAGACCTCCCATTTGCAGGAGAAAAGGGGAGCAGTACCATTGAGCGACATCACAAGGCAGGCAGAGCAAGAGAGGAGGAGCAGCACTCAAAGAGACCTCCTAGAATAGAAGCAGTGTTGCATCATGGGACCAGATGGATGCGCAGGAAGAACGGAACTCATATGAAGAGATCTTGCGCAACCATTGTGGATCAGGTGAAAGTAGAGTTCCAACAGGGTTCAGTGAGCTCAGTAGGTTCAATGGCTCTATGACATAACTCATCATGATCAGTAGGAACACAGGTCTTGTTACAGGAGTCAGTAGAATCAGCAGGGCCATGCTTGCTACAATAGGCCTCATGGGAATAGGTTTAGGAGAAACCTCTATTGCCAATATGGCAAGGGGATGACAACAAACAAGGGAGAGGCTGCCACCATATGAAGCAGGGACCTTGAGAAGCGTACAGAGATAACCACACACAGGAGCGGGGTCCAAGCTCAGTATTGTGCAGACAGTTATCACTCAAGGGGTATGTGCATATAAGCCACATAGGACCAAGCACAGGGGTTACCACATGATCAAGGGGCTTGGTCACAGGGCCTGACAGGTGGCTAAGGGATTCACAAGATAAGGACAAGAAGGTGGTCTCTGGTGAAGAGAGAAGGAGCAGTGTCAAGAAGACTGGGGATTGGCTACAAGGAGGAGGAGCTGTGTCAAAGGGGTCGTCACACATCACCAGGCAGAAAGAGCATGAAGGCAAAGGGGCAGTGTCACACAAATGAATACACTGTGTGAACAGTAGAGGTGCAGCATCAAAGGGGTTGACACTGTCATAGGCCTGGATGCGCAGAGCAAAAGAAGGCCAAAGTTCATATGAAGGTAGTGCAGGAATCATGGAATTGGGCAGATCTCAAGAATTGCAGAAGAATTCAGCAAGATCAGTAATAGACACAGTTCTTGTGCAGATTTCACCAAGACATGCATGAACATGGTCGATATCATGAATCCCATTGAAATCTGTAGGAAGCATGATCTTGTGGCAGATTCCGCAGAGATCTGTGACAAAGACATCCATACGACAATTCACATGCAGGTTGGGGCTAAGCTCGCATACGAGAGGGGACCAAGCTCTACTGGGCCAAGGACCAAGCTTTGCCAAGAGAGGGACCGAGCCCAGTGACATGCGGTCAGTTACCACTCAGGGGAAATAGGATAGGAGGTACAAGAAGCCATCGCTGGTCAAAGGAAGGATGACAGTGAGGAAGACACCGGCGAGCAAGGCATAGGGAGAAGGAGCAGTGTCAATGAAGTTGACACAGTTCGAAAGGGACAGCTCAGTAAGGGGGAGGAGTCTCATTGAAGACTCTTGTGAAGTACTCGACACAGGAGGTACTCTCTGGAGAGAGAGCAGGAGCAGTGTCGCTGGCGACGCTATGAAGTGGTATAAAACCATACCTTCTCGTTGGGTGTACAAGTGGAGCCCCATCCACTCTACACCATATAACTAGTATTACTTCCAGAATAAGTACCATTAGTTCACAGTCAGCATAGTAGTAATCAATAGATTGCTTCTCATTGAAGCGTGTGTGTTGTATCACCATTTCCTGACATCCGAAGGTGGTTCATAGTAAACCTGCAGTCTGGATATGATAGAACTGAAGGCAGTTGTCCACTGTGGTCCAGGGATCACCTCAAGCGTTAGTCGACACACTGGACACTCGTGTCGATGCCATCAATCAATATTCACACCATCCCATTGGTGTCAATACCAAGTTCACATAGAGTCATACTGTACTTGATCATGCCGAGCTACCTCTGGACAGAGTGTCCACAGCAGTTAGTTGAAATCTGTCATAACGACAATACAACTACAGATTCCAACGAGAAAAGTGACAGAGACAGCTCTGTTGCATAATTCACTAGGAATTGAAATACCATTAGCGCTGTTGCATAACTCGACAGATTCGGTAGTAGTATCAGTACTACTACAGATTTCAGGTTTCAGGTGCATGACCGCTGACAGTTGTTTCGTCATTAATAGGGACGACTCCCGCTTCATCTGAATGGCAACTTGCGCCTTTCTTCATCCCATCCATCCTCCAGCCCTGAGTTTGTCATCAAGCAGACCCCCTGCTTGATTGGGTTGGCAGACCCAGATGTCATTACCACCCATCCATGATATCTGCATCCTCTTGCTGGTGTCTGCAAGATCTGTCATACAATCATGATACTATTGATTCCAGCAGGCTTTGTTGTAAGAACCCACTTGTACCAATTTGGACAAATCCTGTTGTAGACCCTCACTACTACCAATTTCAATGAACTCTGTTGTAACCCTTTGTTTTGCCCAAACCTGTGATTCCTGTGCATGGTCTCTCCTCCAGTGATTCCAGTCCTTCCTGGTTCCTGGGCATCTGAACCCATGACAAAAGCCATCACCAATTGGGTTGGTCTTGCTGGATGGTGGCCAACAGCACTGACAATGCTACCCTCCAAGGGCTCAGATGCTGGCACAGTGACTGCTTCTGGTGATATGTTGACAAGCCAGCAGCTGATTGCGCAGCAACTGCAGGAGTGGCTCTCTACAAAAAAGCTGACCAACCCCTTGACCTCTCCACTCCTGCCTGACACAAATTCTGATCTTCCGACTTGCCTCTCTCGGGTGGGATTGCCTCTCGCTTCGCTCGAGTTTCGAGTTAGGCAATTTAACATTCTTTTCCTCAATTTCTCAGCTCCTTTCCAAACAGTTTTCCACGCGTTGTCCAGGGCGATAACTAACACAAAAACGCGGAGGTTCAGCCAAGAAAACCCTTCTCAAGCCAATGAAGCAAATCGTCGGAGGTTCAGCAGGGGTGAAAAATTGATATCCCCTTATTGATTACTTTCTCGCGCTAGATCAGTTGCTTTTACTAAATTACATCAAAAAGAAAACCGCAAAAAGAAAACTGCAAAAAGAAAACACCAAAAAGAAAACACGCCTTTCAGCCTCACAGCGAGAGGGTTGCAAGGGGAACGTGCGAAATATCAGCCCCACCTTATCGCAGTTGCTCTCCTCTCTCTCCCTCTCTATCCCTCTCGCTCAGGATCAAGGCACTTCGGTTTCTCTTTCTTCAAACCGCCTTCACCAACACTTAACCTTGGCCTCCTCTCAAAGCTATCGGATCCAAACCCAAACCCCGGGGTGGCATTATCAAGATGACGAGACGATACTGGATCCCAGCATTAGCAATCTCGTCGATCTCAATGATCCTCCTCGTCCTGATTACCATTTCCACGCCTACAACACTCTCCGATTCAACACCATTCGATTTTGCCCGATCTTCTTCCCTCGACGGCATCGTCGACCTTACACCCGGATCCAACGAAAAACGCCTTGTTGGTGGTCTTAAATTCGGAACCTGGGGCTACTGCAGCTCTCTCAATGGAACATCCAACTTTTCCTGTTTCAAACGATCTCATGGCTACTCGGCAACCTTTGGCATCAACCCCAGCGATTCCTCCACTGCTGCTAGGGAAAGTGTAACTATCGGTTCCAGTTGGACTAGAGGTCTTGCGGTTCATGTTGTTGCTTTTGTAGCTGCTCTCCTTGGGTTGGTGTTAACTGCGATTCCAAAACAAGTGATCCGTCTAGCAGCAACAGTAGTACTCGCTATAGCGAGCTTACTGGCATTGGTGGCATTCTGTATCGACATTGCCCTATTCGTATACGTTCAACGCCAGATGAACAAGGTGACCGATAACGCAGCCAAGAGCATGCCCGGTCCAGGATTCTACATGGCCTTGATCGCAATTCCCTTGACCGTGGCCGCGGCGGTGGTGCAATGGTTGAATTGGAGAAGCGAAAAATTGGGCAAGGCAACAGTTGCGGGTTACAACTACCCTGCACAGACAGAATGGGATGGTACTGCAGAAGGACATCAAATGCAACCTACAACTGCCAGTACCGAGGTCGGCAGTGGATACACACATGGAAAAGAGGTGACCAAAGACAGTGAGAGGAGAATTTTGGACGCTTACGAAGAGTCTAAGCACTGATCAACCAACCTTGCCAGCCTCGAGATAAGAAGTAGGGAGGCGTTTGAGTACATGAAAAGTAACCCCCATCTCAAACCACTCTCGCAATGCTTTTCCTTCCACATTATCATTCGGCCATGAAGCGATGGAGTGCAAAGGCTTAGATCCTAACGGAAGCATTGGCCCTATTCACCGTCGCAATCTTATGCTGTTCCTCCTTTTTCCCAATAGCACTGCTCGTTCCCTCAACGACTGCTAAGATTTCCGCTGCTAGCCTTCTCTCCAGTTCCTGATCCGGTCTCTTTTTAGATGCGTCGATGATCCATTTCAACGCCTTTCTTTCACTTTGCCTCCTGGTAAGTGCTACTGGGACCTGTAGAGATTTCCCGCCTTGCTTTTTACTTCGCATCTTTACGAGCGGTGCGGTTCGGGAGATCGCATCGTGGATGAGGGGGAGCGGGTTAGAGTTTGTAATGTTGGAAATGATCGAGAGCGTTCGAGTGGTGAACCTTTGCGCTTGAGCTTTTTTCCCATCTTTCATGAGCAGATTGGTGAGAAAATCGAGAGTGGGGTCCGATTTTGGTGGGAGAGTGGTAGGTGTATATATGGGTCCCATGGTCGAGTCGTCCATTGAGTCAAGGGCTAGGGAGGAAGGTGTGGGGATTGGCGAATCTTGCTGAGCCGTAGCTGAACCTGTGCCGGGCAAGGTCGAAGCGGAAGAAGAAGCGCTAGAAGCCTCAGTAGAAGCAGAAGCAGAGGGGGAAGGGGGTGGGGAAGAAGCAGCGACATCTCTAGCAAGAGAATCTAATACCCCCATAGCAGAATTGATTGCATCTCTTTGCGTCTTACTCGCTTTAGTAGCTTTGGATGCAACACCCAAGTTTTCTTCTTTCGAATGTCGAACCGAACTCCCTTGACCCGGTGCATTCGGTCCAACTGCGGAACGTGGTCGATGCTCTCTTGCAGGAGAAGCATCATTCTTGTTGTCCGCAATCCAGCGTGAGGCGCAAGTTGAAAAGGAGGCGGTGGTGGAGGATGGTCCAGCTACAGCCCGCCTTACGACTAGCGCTGTTCGGAAGATGGAAGCCATGTTTGTTAAAGATGCGATCCAGCTCCGCCCAGCGAGTTCCTCCCTGTATTGGACTAAGCCGATGTACCGCTTGGTTTCAGGCCAGATAGCTATGAAGTAAAGGTAAAGAGATACGGTCCCAAGGTTCCTGATGTGTCGAGATCAATGATGATGTCAGCAGCAACAGGAATCGTCAGGGAAACAGGGAAAAAAGAAAAGAAAAAGGTGTCGACTCAAAGTCGGAAGACCTTGAGAATGGTTCACGTCACGTGATTTTCCATGACAGCTGCTAAGAATT
Organism: Ustilago nuda; assembly: GCA_022963125.1. Lineage (NCBI taxonomy): Eukaryota > Fungi > Basidiomycota > Ustilaginomycetes > Ustilaginales > Ustilaginaceae > Ustilago > Ustilago nuda. Next base: position 528,104 of record JALCUS010000021.1, read on the forward strand.
GGATCGTAATCGGGAGGGTGAGAAACACAAATACACCGAGTGTTACACCCGGATAACACTCTCATGCGAATAGTGACTCTCTCGTGCGAATACTAGCCGCACAAGAATGCTCGACCAATATCTTCTCGCGCGAATACACGTCGCACAGGAAAGTTCGAAACTATCTGCAAATCTTGTTCATACTTGCTTGTCTGTACGGAAGCAAGTACTTAAACTGGCTTCCATCTAGATCTTCTCTTCCTGCAATCTATCTACTTTCACCGTTACAACGCGCATATAGCCTGCGCATGTAACACCGAGTGATCGGGGTAGATAGCTACATGCTACATAACAACATAACAACCTGTCCGAGTGCAACATCAATCCACCATATGCATGTGAATGCTATCGGATGGTATTAGAGCTTACGGCGCTTGCTACCAGGAATGATAGCTGTGCGTTGTCTGGTTGCTTCTTTTGTTGCAGGCGCTTGCTCCGGTGGCTGTGATGTGGACAAAGCCTGTTCTCCCCCATGAGTGTCAGTAGTAGTGACAGGAGCATGCGCTGCTTCTTGCGCCTCTTGAGCTTGCGAAGCAGACCTCTTACTCGCACCGCCCTGAGAGCTCTGCCCCCTGGTCCTCCTAAAATATACAACCCGATCTCTGACGCTCTTATCGCTCAAAGGTACAGCCACCTTGTCCGCCACCCATCTCGCTATACTAGCAAAACTTCTCCCTTGCTTTCCCCGAAACTCGTTGTCTGAATCTAAGCACTCCAATAGCACTTGATCCATCTCCTGAGTCCAGTTTGTCTTTTTCTTGCTCTTCACCATTTCTGCCAATCTTTCTACGTCCAGCGCCTCTCTGTCGCCTTGATTCTCCGCTGCGACCGCGTTGGCATCCTCGAGGACCTGCTTCAACCTTCTCACCCACCTCTCTCTACACTGGCTTGAAGTTCTACCTTGTACCCTTGCCGCAACTGCAGCCCAATTCTCTTGTCCGACTGCACGCACAGCTTCGATGAGCAGCGCGTCTTCTACAGGCCACCATTTGCCGGTCGCCAGTGCTGGGTCGGTCGTGTTTCGGAATCGGCGGTAGACGAGTTGTGCTTCTCGGGCTACTTTTCCCAACAAGCTTGCTGGTCGAGGTGTCCCAGTAGTGGTGCTGGAGCAGGAGGGAAGGGAGAGATTGAGCCCGGCGCTGCTATGAAGAGCAATAAACCGCCATGCACCACGAAACAAGGAGAAAAGTTCCTTGATCTCTTCATCCTCCTCCGCGGTGAAATCGGGTTGATCACGAGCAACAATAGCACTGCAATAGGCTACGAAGCATGCATAGCCTGTGCGATCTGTCCCTAGCTCCCGTGCTACTTTTTGCCACGGGACTGGAGCTTCACTCGCTGATGAGCTCGATTGTTGTGTCCCTCGAGCGAGATGAGCTTCTAAATAAGGCGTAACGATCCGAACCAAATCCTCAACCTCGTGCTTCCCCCAAGCGTCACTATTTACACTAGGCTTGACCACACCATTCCACCTCGTCCTCAGTTCTTCAATACTCCTACTTGGTATTCTGCCCGCAATCGTTGCCCAATCTAAACCTTGATCGTCTCTCCCGCTCCCAAATCGCCTCTGTGGCTGTTTACTGTCCTGGATCTCTTCAGCAAGCCTCAAGGCCGACACCTCATCCAACTTGGCCGCCTCAGCTAGGGGATCACCCTTGAACTTGGGATCCATCGCCAGAGCAAGCGTATGCTGTTTCAGTGCTGCAGCTTTCACCGCCGCTCTCAACTGCCGATCTTCGACTTCTAACCACACCCTGCTGCCTAGTGCATTATCGTACTCGGCCCGCTCGATAGATTGCAGTCGGAGCAAGGGGATCTGATAGACCATGTTGGCGGAGAAAGGAGAAATGGAGGCGGCGTCTTCCGCATAGCGATGTGTGCGGATGACTTCGAGAGATTGATCTTCAGCATCGACGATGTCAGCTAGATCGAGAGAGTTGAGTGCCAATTTGAGCTCATCGCGAGTTTTGAGCAGGAGTTGCTGGGATTTTTGGAGAGCCCGGATGTGAGTTGAATTGCGCCTTTGAGCGGTGGTAAGGTGTCGTCTTGCCGAGAGGAGGGTGGAGAGCTCTCGTCTGTCTGCGGTTAGGCGGGAGAGAGTGATCGACAGTTGGTCGTAGGAGCCAGTGGGAGCGGCGGAGAGTTGCAAAGACGCTACTTGATCATCAACGCCATCGCTCTCTTCGGCGTCAATACCGGCTGAGCTAGCTGATGAGTGGTCCTCCTCATCGTCGCTCGAGGTTGGGGAGGAGTCGTGGTGTGGATGCGATCCGGTTTGTGCCTGCCTTAGCAGCTTTTGAAGTATGACTTGAGGATCTGCTGATGGGAACGAGTCGGTCTCGCGGCCATCCATGGTGCTGGCGCCGTTGTGCGAAAGGCGTAGCAGGAGCGCATTTGCGCGACACACTGTCAGGACATATGGACGAAGCAAGACAAGCAAGGTAAGCCGGGGATGTCGGCAAGCAAAGGTGCACAGATTGGACCCTGAATGCAGCCGCATTTCTGACTTGATGTGGAGGACTGCGGTCTAACACCGTAAAGAGCAAATATCAAAGCCGTGCTGAGCTGTCCCGCTGTTTTGACACGCACAGACCACCCACACAGAAACAGAACACACGCCGAGCAAAAACTCAGATTGCACAAGCACAGAAGTGAATGCCATACTTGACTACCACCATCACCATCATCATCATCATCGACCACAGCTGGAAACCGCGGTCTCGCCTCGCATATCCCCTCTTACGGAAGCACATCTTATCGAGCATAGCAGTAGCGACTCTACAAGCACCAACTCGGCAATGCCCCTCCTAGACCCCCGCGAAGTGCTGCGGCGGCGTGACATCCCCATCCCACCCGCCGCCTCCTTCCACGTTCCCGGTCTGCCCGACCTCCACGCAGAAGCCTCCTCCTCCGCTGTCACACACCCTTTGCAAATGTCAGCCGGCTACCTCCCCGCTCGACTCGCCGCAGCCAACAATGAACCCAAAGACAACGCCCACCTTTTCTTCCTCCTCCTACGAGCACGTCATGTCCCAGCCAAACGCAAACTCATCATCTGGTTCAACGGCGGTCCTGGCTGTTCCTCCTTCGACGGTGCAATGATGGAGGTGGGAGCCTGGCGAATGGACGGCAAAGGTGGTCTCGTCTGGGTCAAAGATGGAGCTAGTTGGAACGAATACGCCGACATCCTCTTCCTCGATCAACCCGTCGGGACAGGTTTCAGCTACGTCAACACCAACGCTTACACCACCTCCCTCCCACAAGCAGCAGACGAAGTGGTGACCTTCCTTCAATCCTTCATCCAAGTGTTCCCCGAATACTCTCGCGATGTAGAGCTCAAATTCGGAAACCAAGGCAGCGGAGTCGACGTCTATCTCGCCGGTGAAAGTTTCGCTGGTCAGTACATCCCCTATACCGCCAAAGCCATCGTCAAATCCCCCTCCCCACCCGTTTCCCTTAAAGGAATTGCAATCGGCAATGGCTTTATCGACCCCAAAAACCAGTACGGCACCGAACTCGAGACCATGGTCGCTAAAAACATCTGGTCCCCTTCCTCTGCCGACTACAAACGTGTCGCTGGCATCGTCCAAGATTGTAAAGCTCAACTCGAACGCATTTCCACCCCAACAACCACTTCGCGAGTAGTGAACAGATGCGAAGAGATCCTCCAAAGCATCATCGCATCCACCACCACCAAGCTGCCAGGTGCAAAAGATTACACGTGTATCAACATGTACGACATTCGTTTGAGCGATACTTCTCCAGCTTGCGGTATGAACTGGCCTCTGACCTTGTCAGAGATGTACGATTATCTTCGGAGGGACGATGTTAGAAGGGCGTTGCACGTAGATGAAGCACGTAAACCGGAAGCTTGGATCGAGTGTAATAGTAATGTTGGTTCTGCTATGCGGTTGGATACCACTTCTCCACCCTCGGTCGAGCTTCTACCCGATCTCCTCGAAAGTGGGCTGAAAGTGCTGTTGTTCGCTGGGGAGGAAGATCTAATCTGCAACTCGATCGGGGTTAAGCGTACAGCTGAAAACCTCAGCTGGGGTGGAAGTAAAGGATTCGGCGATCAGCCCGAGCAAGAATGGATCGTCAACGGCGCATTTGCTGGTAGTTGGCGTAGCGCTCGAAACCTGACCTATGTAGGCGTGAAGGGAGCAAGTCACATGGTAGGGGTGGACAAACCTGTTGAAAGTCACGATATGATTATTAGGTTTATGGAGATCGATTATATGAAAGTAGCCGGTCCCAATGCTCTCATCCCCTCCCGCGTTGGCAATGAACCAGATCGAGTGCTTATTACAGGCGGAGGTGGCGGTCTGGCAGCAATGGGTGGCGATGGAAGTCCATTGATCCCAGGAACGGGAAAGACAGAGGAAATTGTAGCGGAGGAAGCTAGGTGGAGAGCCTATTACGATGCAGGCTCTTTAGCATTGGTGATTTTGCTGATTGCGGTTAGCGTGGGAACGTGGTTGTTGCTCAGGGCGAGAAAGAGGAAGAGGTTGGAGAGAGGGAGGATAGGGAGGGGGGGTGCCCTCAGCTTGGCTTCTACGGCTGAGTTTGCGGGGGAGAATGGTGGTGCGTCCGGGGTTGGGGCCGATCATGAATTGGAGAGATTGGTGGGGGGAGATAAGAGGGATGAAGAAGAGGATGAGGTGTAGGAGACGGTGTGGGATGTTGGAGCGGAGACTGATAGTGATAGAGAGGAGAATGCTGATGGCCTTGGTCGTGATGGTCCTCTGCGCTGAACTTGTCCTTGGCCATTCCTTGGTACCTTGCAATGCAGCAGACATTCATTTCTAGCTAACGTCACACTGCGAGCCAGTCAGTTGAGTAAAGAGAGATTGCAATTGAATCCAAAGGATGGCTCACTTGTGTGCATGGTCATATCGCATCCGATACATCTCCCTAGCATGCCTCAACAAGTTCAAATCCACACTTTGCAATAACATCACTTCCCTCTGATCCTCGACTTGGGCAACAACATTCAAAAAGGGTGCACAAATCCTACTCCTGCCTAACCCTATCAACGGCGTTTCCATCTCCTGTTCCCGCTTGCCCTTCTCAATCTGCTTGGTCAACTCTTGCCTCAGTTGGCTCACCTTCTCCTCGGCCATGTAGGGTCCTGCGACATTACACATGACAAGTAAAGCCTCCAGCTCCACCGCCCTCGCTAGACACAAGGTATCCAACATCTGCGCCTCTCCCGTACCATTCCACAACAAGGCCTTAGCTCCACCATCGGAAGCATACCAACATGTTGGGGCGAAAATTACATCCGGTCCCTTGACCTGTCCCTCTTTATCCAAATCGGAGGGCCTACTCTCCTCATAAGGTGGCGTAAGCATCTGATGGAAGCGTGAGTACCAAGCTAGATCCCAACATATCGCCATTGCTGCTCGAAGCTTTGTGCCGCGTTTGGTCTGGATTAGGAAGGTGCTGGGGCCGTGATGTTGCGCTGGGTGGGTGTGTTGCTGGGAATGGAGGAGGGTTTCTCTTTCTGGATGCCAAAGGTTTTGTTTTGTGTAGCGATGCAGCACCTTTCCTTGGCGGGAGATGTAGTAGGATGTGTTGAACAAAGCATCTTGTGTTTCTTTGTTTTGGTCTGGTTTGGCTTTTTGCGGTGGTCGATGAGGAATCTTATCCCCGGCACCTCGGCCTACCGGATGGTTGGAAAGCAGGTCGGCATGGGGTTGGGTCCCCAACTCGACAACCGTGCCAGCGACAATATCGATATCGAACTTTTGTGCGACGGAAATAATCACTTGTATCCATGCTTTTTCCTCTCGAACCTCCTCGCACACTCGACCATCATTCGCCCTCTCTCGTTGAGCCTCTCTGACCTTGCTCCACAACTCACGAGTAGCCCCACTTAGAAAATACTCAGGAAACACCACTACATCCGCCCCGCTACTCGCAGCCCCACTCGCCCATCTCTCCAACTTTTCCAATCCTGCCGAACGACCACGATCACCACCGTTGTTGTTGGAGTGTAAGCCGGATTGATCGGGTAAGACTTGCGCTACTGCGATGTGTAGGATCGGGTCTTTAGTTTCGCCGAAAGCGGTGGTGAACGGTTGTGGTTTGATGAATGATTGCGGGTGAGGGTTGGTCGAGGAAAGGTGTCCGAGGTATTCGATTTCAACTGACATTGTAGTTTGGGATGGTGGAAGGAGGTTGGAGCAAGATGACCGACCGAGGGCCAATACACATACGAGCGCTTAAAGTCGGCAAGCAGAGAATCGAAGTTGCCCCGTGCGTCGTAACCCAAAAAAGAAAAAAGAAAAAAGGATCAGTTTTGGCTGGCGTGGTGTATTACAGTCGCGTCCAAAATTGCCCGGCATCTAATTAATTTGATATGGTGTTCTCAGGTCCTTTTCATGATGATGACCACTTTGTGTGGTATGGTTGCAAAGCTTGGATAGCCTGCTATCAGAATATGTGAGAGAAAAAGGGTGGTCCCACCAAAGAATATGCTGAATTTTAGGTTGGCACTCTTTGAAGCCCCTCCTCCTTCTCAATTAATCCTGTACCTTGTGTAACTTATCACTTTGCACAGAATTGAGCTAATAGACCAAGCTCAAAACTTCATATGATTATAGTATGATATAGACAAAGATGTTTCAGCATGTTTTGATGAGCTTAGGACATCATATGGCAATACTGCTGTCAACATAACAAGGAGGGCAAAAAATCAATATGGGGAGGACTAATTACACCACCACTCACCTATTACAGGTCAAAGAGCTGCTCCAAGCAGGTTTCTAAACAAGGGAGATAGCAACTAAACTGTCTATCAACAAATCTAGCATTGCTGAACTGGCAAAATGGGTACCAGAGAGTGAATATGTGAAAAGGACCCCTGGGAGGCCCTGTCAGCAGTCGTGCACCCAAAACCTGAGATCAGTAATAGAGTCGTGTCTATTACAAATCCTGTCGAGTTATGCAACAACACTTGTGGTATTGCAATTCTCGGCTAAATATGTAGTAGAGCCATCTCTATCACCTTTCTCACTTGAATCTGTGATTGTGGTAATGCTATTGCAGAGTTCAACTGACCACTGTGGACACTCTGCCCAGAGGTAGCTTGGCACAATCAATAACAGATATGAACTGGTACTGACACCAAGGTCTGGTGTGAGTGATGTGATTGGTGGCATCAACACAAGTGTCCAGTGTGTCGACTATGTGCTTGAGGTGATCCCTGGACCACAGGGGATGACTGCCTTCGGTTCTATTGTTTATCCAGACCACTGGTTTGCTAGGAACCGCCTTCAGATGTCAGTGAGCAGTGATACAACACACACATTACAATGGAAGCAATCTACTTGATTGCGACTATGCTGACTGAAACTAATATATACTTATGCTGAAGTGATAACTAGTTATGTATGTGTCAGCGGTCATGTGCCTGAAACCTGAAATCTGTAGTAGTACTGATACTACTACCGATTCTGTCGAATTATGTGACAGTGCTAATGGTATTACAATTCCTAGTGAATTATGCGACAGAGCCGTCTCTGTCACTTTTCTTGTTGGAATCTGTAGTTGTATTGTCGTTATGACAGATTTTGACTAACCACTGTGGACACTCCATCCAGAGGTAGCTCAGCACAATCAAATACTATACGACTCTAAGTGAACTTGATATTGACACCAATGGGCTGGTGTGAATATTGATTGATGATGTCGACACGGGTGTCCAGTGTGTCAACTAATGCTTGAGGTGATCCTTGGACCACAGTGGATGACTGCCTTCGGTTCTATCATATCTGGACCACAGGTTTACTATGAACCACCTTTGGAAGTCAGTGAGTCAGTGAGTGGTGATACAACACACACGCTTCAATGAGAGGCAATCTATTGATTGCCGCTATGCTGACTGAGAAACTAATGATACTTATGCTAAAGTTATGACTAGTTGTATGGTGTGTAGAGTGGATGCCCTCCACTCAACCGTTTGTGACGAGAAGGTATCGGTTATATACCTTCTGGCAGCGTCACCAGCGACACTGCTCCCGCTCCCTCTCTCCTGGGGGTACCTTTCTTTGTCGAGTACTACACAGGAGTCTCCAATGAGACTCCTCCCCTTATCTGTCTCGTCTGTCCCTCCTGGGCTGTGTCGACTCCATCAACACTGCTCCTTCTCCTCTCGTCCTGTTTGCTGGTGTCCTCTACACAGTTCTCCTGCCATTTGACTGGTAATACTTCTTTGTTCCCCCTATCCTGCATGCCCCTGAGTGTTAACCAACACCATGTTGCTGAGCTCGGTCCCTCCCTTGGCAAGGCTTGGTTTCCAGCCCGACGAAGCTTGGTCCTCTTTGTTCATGAGCCTAAAACTCGGCTGCATGGGACTTGTCGTAAGGGTGTCCTTGTCACTGATCTCCACGGAATCTGCCGCAAGATCATGCCTCCTACAGTTTTCACCAGAATTCGTTATATCGGTCTGGTTTGCGCATTTCTTGGTGAGGTCTGTCAGAGAGTCATTACTATTACCAATCTCACTGAGTCCTACTGCAATTCCTACGGCCTGCCCGATTCCTCGATTCCTGTGCTGCCTTCATATGAGCTGACGGTTCTTCTTGCTTCCTGCGCATACCGTCCCATGACAGTATGGTGTAGAGTGGATGGAGATCCACTCAACTACTTGTGACGAGAAGGTATGGTTATATACAACTTTGCAGTGTCGCCAGAGACACTGCTCCGACTCTCTCTCCAGAGAGTACCCTCTTTGTCGAGCCCTGTACAGGAGTCCCTGCCGAAGCGCCTCTTCCTTGTCAAGTCCTGCTTGCCCATGGCTCTGTCCTTCTTGATCTGTGTGTCGCCTTTCTTTGACACTGTTCCTCCTTCTCATGACTGGATCGCCAGTGTCCTTGACACAGCTCTTTGTCCTTCCACTGGTGACAGTTCTCCAGGTTGTCATCTTGTGGCCCCCCTGAGTGGTAACCAGCTGCATGCTCCTGAGCTTGGTCCCTTCCTTGGCAGTGCTTGGTCCCCCTCACATGTGAATTCATCATACAAACATCCTTGCCACCGATCTCCGTGGAATCTGCCACATGGTCTCTTCAATTACCGATCTCGGCAGGATTTGTGATATCAACTTTGCTAGCACAAATCTAGGTGAGATCTGTAATAGAGCTATCTCTACTACAGATCTCAGTGAACTCTGCTGCAACTCCTATGATCTGCCCAATTCCATGATTCCTGTGCTCCCTTAATATGAGTTGACGGATCTTCCTGCTTCCTGTGCATCCAGCCCCATGACAAACCCTTGCTCATAGACAAACATAGGAAGGCAAGGAGGGTGTTTGCCAAGGAGTATAGACATTGGACTGTTGAACAATGGAAGAATGTCATCTGGAGTGATTAATGCAAGGTTCAACACATTGGAAAGAGCTTGGAAAAGCAATACTGGTCCAGGGATGTCAACTATGATATATATGTACCTACACTGCAGGGGGGTGGCCACAGCATCATGATTTGGGGGTTTATGACCTGGGCAGGCCTAGGTCTAATGGTCTATATAGATGACAAACTGAATTCAGAGCGTTACATTGAGTTGCTGGAGGAAGCAGTGCCTGGTAGCATCTTGAAGTGGAAGAATACAAATATATACATCTCTGAAGCTGATACTGAGCGGGGGGTTGCTATCTACTTAATGACGATGCCTGACAACGAGCGAGGTTGCATCCGATCCCTGGCGTGATTGTCTCTGTCTAATCTCAGATCAGATCTGCTTTTCCCGATCTATCTCATATCGCCTTATGTCCTGCTTACATCATCATGTTGGATTGTCTGCTTTCAACATTATTGCAATCTTGGACCCTCTCTCATCGACTTCAGCAGGCTCTCATCCACCGTCATCATCACTCACTCCCTTGCTCCCCTGGCATCTAGCCACCCATCACCACCACAATGCAGTACGTAGGCAAGTTGGTCTCTACGGTATACAACACCATCACCCCGAACATAAATCCCGCCACCCTCTCTGGCGCAATCGACGTAATCGTTGTCGAACGAACGATCACCACCACCGAACAAATCCAAACCGATCTCTCCGGTAATCCGCTTTCCGCCTCCGAAGCTTCTCTCCTCCCACCCTCCCAACGTCGATCCAAAACGGTTCCACGCACTATCACCGAACTCGCAAGCACGCCTTTCCATGTTCGCTTTGGGAAAATGTCTGTTCTCCGTCCAGCAGAGCGCAAAGTCACTCTGCATCTTAACAATAGCGAGCATCCGTTACCCTTTGCCATGAAGGTCGGCCACTCGGGCGAGGCTTTTTTCGTCATGCAAATCGACGACGACGAGGAGCGCCGACGTATTCCGGATGAACTGGTTACCTCTCCTATTATAAGTGCCGCCGGCAGTCCCATTGTGCGGGAACAGGTGGGGGAAGAGGCGTTCGGCGACGAGGTGGAACCGTTGGTGTTAGGCGAAGCAGAAAGGCCCGACCATGTACCGACGAACATCGACCAAGATAATCCTGAAGACATGGATGCTAATAGTAGCCACATCTTAAGCCGCGATTTGAGTCTTCCTGACGACTCGACCAAGACCGGATCGGGTGGTGCGGCGGGTTCGGATTCGTTGTTGGATAAGGTCGGAAGTGCGGCTTCGAAAGCGAGTGGAGTTATTGGTGCTGCGGGGAGAGCAGTTATCGGTGATAGTGGTAATCCGCGGTTGGATAAGACTGCGGAGAAGGCGCAAAGGGAGGATGGTACAGAGCAACCAACTGGTGCGCCTGTTGATCAAGACCGCCAATATGCTCATCAGTATGAGCCGGAAGAGGCTGGCTCGAGGGGGAAGAAGCGACAGCAAGCCGCCCAACAAAATGCTGGTAAGAAGGAGCGCGGTACGCCGCCGAATGAGACGCACAATTTAGAGCAAGAGTTGAGGAATAAAGCTTTTGCTGTTGTTCAAGGTGAAACTGACGCAGAAGCTCAAGCAGAGGGAGGGGGAGGGGGAGATGAAGGGGAAGAAGCATACCCAGCACCATTCGGAGCAGGAAGTAGGAGTCTGAGTAGGAGCAAGACTCAAGCAGTTGATTCCATCCGTCATTCTGAGTACCTCGCCGGAAAAAGAATGAAGCCTGTCCCAATTGCGGATGAGGGAGGGAAAACGATCGATCCGGCCATGATGGATGCTTCTACTCACATCTACCGCCATAACCAACATAAGCTCCTCCGACAAACCAACCCGGATGATGGGGATGATCAAGATACCGCTATCGACGACGATGATAATGATGATGACGATCCACCTCACCCCGACCTCCACAACCAGGTTGAAGGAGACCAAGACGTAGTGGGGGCAGTCAAAGTGAAATATGGCAAACAAGACCTGCAATACATGCTCGACATGGATGGATATAAGATGACTTCCGACGGTGAAGTCCTCGCATATCAAGAGGGACATCGCTTCGCAGACGAGATGCCACTGGGTAGGAGACATGGCGGCAAGGGAAGACATGGTCATTCGGATCGATTTAATGCGCCAGGGCATCAGCATAAGGTTAGTCTCCCGGGCTCTTCGACCACGGCGATGAGGAGAGGGAGTGCGACTAAAACGCATAGGCCTAGTTTTTCGATGGATTACAGATCCCAGAGGTCGGGGGGAAGGGCGCAGAGTAGAGAGAGGCAAGGAGGGAGGAGGGAGAGTATGGATGATACCGTAGCGGCCAATTTGGTCAAGTTTAACTCTCAACATGCTTCCCCCCGCTTGGGATCGATGCAAGGGCAGAGTGGCGGCCATCAGGATGGATTGGAGTTGTCGCGAGATTTGGCGAGATTGGCGAGAATGAATAGAGCTTCGGGCGGGGTTGGAGATGGTACTGATGCGGATCTGAGGCTCAGGGGAAGGAGACAGCCGAAAGCTCCACAAGGGAGTTTGAGGAGAAATGCATCGTTGAACAATCGCAAGCAACAGCAGGGTCTTGGTCGCTCGGGGAGTAGACAGCGTCGCAACAACCCTCACTCTCGGCACACCCACGAATTCTCGCTGTCGGATACGGAAGCTGAAGTGCCTAGAGCAAGATCCAACTCTACGGAGAACTCTGCTGACGATGGATCCTACTCGGTTTCCGATGTCGTTTCAAGCTTGCGCGAGCTACGAATGCCAAGCGAAGAAGTCCCACCCGCATACCTCGGCGATACTAGCACAGCACACCTGGGATTATCGAACAATGGTAGATGGCAATGGGCCGATCCTCGCGCGTCAGATTCCACCTCGTCCACCCGCACTGATCAACCTTCTGACCGTCGCCGAACGAGATTTGCTAGTACCGATGGATACGATCCCTTGTCTCGCCCCTCTGTTTCTTCTTCGAATGCAACGGCGCTGGAAGCACTTCGAAGGCACACTGCCGGGGGTCAAGTAGCGGGCAAGCTGACGAGTTCAGATTCCGAGCCGTACACTTTCCTTTTGCAGCTAGAGGATTCATCTCACTCTTTTGAGCTGAGTTTATGCTATTCCGAAGGGTTCGGACGGGATGAAGAGGCGGATGAGTACGTGTTCAGAGAGAACAGGGTTTCCTTTGAAAGGTTTGCCCATGATCAAGATGTGGTGAATGATGAAAGGTTGGTGATAAGGTATCATGATCGATTTTTGACTTGGGAAAATGCAAGTTCTGTTCTAGCTACTCTTTCTTTGTACAGGAGAACACTTTCGGGTAGAGAGGAGGATGGGGAGGAAGAAGCGGAAGAGGAGGTAAATGTGGGTGGAAGCGGTAGTTATTGGTCAAGATGGTGGAAGGGAAGTAGTAAGAGTATTCCTGATCTCAAGGCCGCCGCCGACTCGCAAGCGGAAACTGTGTCACTCAACGATAAGCCCAGTATGGCCAACAAAGCCGTCGAAGCTCGCTTGGAAAGATCCAGCACCGACTCTATGCTTCTTGATCCCCAAACGGATCCCAACATCACCTCCTCCTCTTCAAAACCCCTTGGAATCACTACCCCTACCGCCACCGCCGCCGCCTCCTCCTCCGCTGCTGCACAACGCACCGGCAAAACATACGCAAAAACGCTTCGTCTCACCTCGGACCAACTCAAATCCCTGAACCTACGCAAAGGAGCCAACTCAATCACCTTTTCGGTGACCTCCTCCTACTCCGGCGTCGCTACCTGTTCCGCTCGCATTTTCCTCTGGGAATCATCCCACAAGATCGTCGTATCGGATATCGACGGAACCATCACCAAATCCGACGCCCTCGGTCACGTCTTTACCATGATAGGTCGCGATTGGACACATATTGGAGTGGCAAAACTCTACACCGATATAGCTAGGAACGGATACAGGATTATGTATCTGACGTCTAGGGCTATTGGTCAGGCGGATAGCACCAGGGATTACCTCAAGGGGATCAGGCAGAATGGATATCAGTTACCGGATGGTCCGGTTATCATGAGTCCGGATAGGTTGATCGCCAGTTTGCATAGGGAGGTGATTTTGAGGAAACCGGAGGTGTTTAAGATGGCCTGTTTGAGAGATATTGCGAGATTGTTCAGGGCGGATGCGAGAAGTGCGCTTAGTCAACAGGGGGGTGATATTACCAACAAGGTCCGGAGGGAAGCGATGGAAAAAGTGGAAAAGGGGGCGGGAGTGCAAGACGGTCCTGCTGCTGGAGCGACCACGGCCTCTGCCTCTGGTTCCGCCTCCGAAGAAGTCTTAGCTCCACTCTCGCTACCCTCTAAGCTGTCCAGTCCAACGTTGGCGCCTTTGCAGGTACAAGACGCAAGACGGGAGAAGAAAGAAGACCATCCAACTCCCTTCTACGCCGGATTTGGTAACCGAATCACGGATGCGCTTTCCTATCGTTCTGTCAATATCCCTTCTTCTCGAATTTTCACAATTGACACCAACGGAGAGGTCAAGATGGAGCTGTTGGAGTTGGCGGGTTATAAAAGTAGTTATATTCATATGACTGATTTGGTGGATCAGATGTTTCCGCCGATAACGGCGAAGGAAGAAAAAGAACCAAGGAAACCGGAGTTTAACGATTTCAACTATTGGAGACCAGCGATCGATATGGATATAGAGTTGCCACCGGATGAGGAACTGTTGGGGACACCGCCGGTTAGTCCAGCTTTGAGTGCGAGGAGTGCAAGGAGCTTGAGAAGTGTTAGAAGCCTTACTTACGACACTTCTGCCGGTATTGGTGGTGCGGAGACTGGAGAAGAGAAGGGCGGAGGAGGTGGGGGAGGCAGGCTGAGCAGGTTCGGTCTAGGATCGCTAGGATTGAGTAGAAAAGGTATCCAGAGTTCCACCACGCTCACCTCAGCCAAAACTGAAAGCGAAGAAGAACACGGTAGACGACTGCAACGTGCTACCTCAGCAGAACCTGCACTGGAAACCACGGATACCACCGCTACTGACATGCCTACTTCCACCTCCACCTCCTCCTGGACCGCTCCATGGCGTCGCCGTGCAGCCTCACCACCCGCCTCAACCACCACCGCAGACGGAAGAGCAATCAGTCCGCTAATGGGCCCGGCGATAACTGCCGAACCCGAAAGCGAAGACGAACAATTCTACGATTCAGAAGGAATCGACGATGACGATGACGTCTCCTCCTTCGGCGCTGGCGTTGCAACAGGGGGTAGTAGGAGAAATAGTTTTGCAAATCCAGATCACCAGTTTCTCTATCGTGCCCAGGCCAACAAGAACAGCCTCCAGCAGAGGTTGAGCGAAGACGAGAGTTTTGCCGAAGACGAGGACGGGGAGGAGGAGATGGAAGATCCGCTGCTGGAGACGGGGGAGATTCGGTTCGAGTGGAAAGGGTGATGTCGCTGTGGACTGATGAACAATGCTTTTCTTTCGACCAGGTTTGCTTGTGCGGTTGTGTCTTGTGTGATTCCGATGGGTTCATGAGACTTGCGAGAGGTTCGGATCTGTTTCTCTTCTCGAGCTTGGACGCAGAAAGACACAGAGTCAAGATAAAGGCTCGAAGGTGGGAAGCGTTCCGAAAGTGAATATATGCGATGGAAATACAAGTAAGAGATGCTAAGACATCATGTTAGTTTCCTCTCAGCGTGTGACTTGGTAAAGTTGCTCAAGAGTGATAGGCAAACGCCTCGCTCTGCCTCTCTCTACTACTATCTCCTAACTCGTCTTGCTCAGGAAGATTTTGAATTGCGATTGCATCCTTCGCATTTGCTTTGGTCCTTCTCCTCTTCCTTCTATCTTTCCTCTCCAGTAGACCTTGCTCTGCCTTGCGGGCATGATCGGTCCAAACAAACCTCGTTCCCTTGGCTTCTCTCTCCCCTACACCCGCGGCGGAGTCTTGATCATCATCAGTCCAAGCATCACTATCTGGATCTTGATCTAGAACTTGGTCGTCGACCATATCATCCTCCTGTGGTTGCGGTCTGATCTCCATGATTCGATCACGAGTGTTGCCGGAACGTAAGCCTTTGAGTTTCTGCAAACGACGACGTTGTGCGGTGGGGGTGCTGGTTTTGATCACTCCTCCCGAGCTGGGAGTTGCGTCTGCACGAGTGTTGTTGTTGGCGAGCAAGGTGTTGCGGGTATGCGACTTTGTTCCAGCAGCATGGGCGAGAGCGGGCATGCTTAGGGGAGTTGAAAAGTTGAAGCCTGACGAAAAGGCGGCGGCTGATGTTGCAGGCATCCTGTTCGTCCTCCTCTCACCACCGACGGGACTGTCTTGCACCTCTGCATTCCTCTCGGAAGAAAAGTTTGAACGAGAACGCTTATTGCTCCCGCGTGCCGCACCGGAGCTAGTGCTGCTTTCCCCAGCTCTCACTTGCCCAGCAGGCATAGCTGTAGCTGCCTTCTGCTGCTTTTGGGGCCGAGTCTGTTCGTCTAGCTCATCATCCTCCCTATCGGCCTCTAAAGCCTCAATCCTACGCTGCAAATACCCCTTCAACCAGGCTTTATCTTTGTGCCACAACTCCAAGACATGCGCTAGTGCATGTGCATACCCTTTATCATAACTCGCTTTTGCCCCTGCAACCCCGTGTCGATACAAGGTAGTCAAGCCGAGCGCGGAGGAACGGAAGAAAGCATTCAAGTCATCTTCTGCAGAACGAAGATGTTGCTGACGACGATTGCAGGTCGACGATTCGGATTCGCGAAGTGAGGTGCTCAGGTTGGAGAGGTCCATCCCGCCGTGTCTTTCTGTGGAAGCGAGCGGATGTATGCTAGAGGGTGTGGTTGTGTGCAGTCGTGTAGGCAAGCTCGAGAAGGTGGTGAGTGGTGAGTAAGAGCGTAGAGTCCTAGATGGCCCTACCTGTGTGTCTTGGTTCCTGGAAATCAAGCGGTGAATAAAAAATCAGGCAGCACAGCACAGTGGAGTTGAAGTTTGGTCCCGATAACTGGCGATCGGGTAGAATCTGAGTACGATCTCACTGCTGCTAGAAGACAGAAATATATACAGCTCGCATGTAAACTGTCCCACAATTTTACATGTCACCATACATCACTCTAATGCTCAATAGCCATATATTGTATTGCCACACTGTCTGATATTGTCTGAAAGCCCTGCTTCTTCTCTCCAAGACTGTGGAATTGATATTGACATTGACTGAGATAATGTGATGAAGAAGAGCCAAAAATTTGTTTTTTATTGTGGGACAGATTATGGAGCATGCCCCCAAATAGCAACACCACTCCATTCCTGACCTTGTAGGCTTTTGACTACAATGAAACTTGCAATGTAACTTGGTGGGTGCCTTCATACACATCAAAAGTAGTAATGTGGAAAGTTTCAGCTCAATCAGATGACTGTGAGTGATCCAGCAGCACTTCCAGTCTGACACCATCATATCTATACCATCATGCCAAAAACCACCCCAGAGAAATGCCAATCAGCAATCTTTCACTTCCAAAATGGGGAATCTACCTGTTCAGTTGCCGAGCAACTCAGTTTGAGCAAGTCTACTGTGAATCACATCAGCAAAAGTGCCTCAGCTGGTGTTCAAAAGTCAAAGGGGGCTGGCCAAGAAAACTCCAGCCTTGTCATGTTCACTTCCTGGACCACTATTTCGAGCTCAATTCAACCTCCACAGTCAGGAAAGCATGCCAAGCACTGCAGGAGACATTCCAAGTCACAGCTTGCCCAACTACAGTAAGAAAAGCACTTTCATTATTGTCACTACAAAGTATGGAGGTTGGTGAAAAACCAAAGCTACTCAAGAGACATTACAAAGCCTGTCACAAATTTGCCAATGAGCACAAGGACATGACTGTTGAGGATTGGAAGATGGTGGTATGGTTGGACAAGACAAAGATCAACTTCTTTGGACTGGATGGTAAACAGTTCTGTTGGATTAAGAATGCCAGCTTCAACAGCAAGCTTGTCAGGCTGACAGTCAAGTTTTGCAGCAGCTCCATCATGATCTGGGGCTGTGTCATGGGCCTGGATGCGCAAGAAGTAAGAAGATCTATCAACTCATATGAAGGGAGCGTAGGAATCACGGAATCGGGCAGATCGAGGGATTTGCAGCAGAGTTCATTGAGATCTGTGGTAGAAATGGTGCTATGACAGATCCCAGTGAGATCCGCATGAACAAGGGCAGTATTATAAATTCCACCGAGATCAGTAGTAGTAGTGATTGTGTGGCAGATTCCACAGAGATCAGTGGCAAAGACGATCGTACGGCGAACTTCACATGTGAAGGAGGACCAAGCATTGTGTCATGGGGGCTTGACTGCGCAGGAAGCAGGAAGACCTGACAGTTCATATGAAGGTAGCACAAGAATCGAAGGATCGGGTGGATTGGTGGATTACAGAAGAATTCAGTGAGATCAGTAGTAGACCCAGTTCTATGACAGATCTCATTGGGATCTGCACAAACAAAGTCAATATCACAGATCCTACCAGAATCTGCAGTAAGTATGATAGTATGGCAGATTTTGTGGAGATCAGTAACAACGACGTTCATACAACGATTTCACATGTGAGAGGAACTATGCTCGCAAGCGAGGAGGATCGAGCACTGCCAAGACAGGGACCGAGCTCACAAGCATGTAGACAGTTACTGCTCAGGGGCTCAGGAGATAGACAGACAAGAGAACCACTGCCGGTTGAAGGAAGAGGAGCTGTGTGACGGGCATCGGAGAACAAGTCATGAGGAGGAGGAGCAGTATCGATGGAGCCGATACAGCCCAAGAGGGACAGGAGCGACAAGGCTCGGTGAGAAGTCGCAATGGAGACTCTTGTACAGTACTCAATGGCGAGGGTACTCTCTGGAGAAAGAGAGCCGGAGCAGTGTCGCTGGCGACGCTGTGAAGAGGTATATAACCATACCTTCTCGTCACAAACGGTCGAGTGGATCCCCATCCACTCTACACCATATAAACTAGTTATCACTTTAAGCACAAGTATACATTAGTTTCCAGTCAGCAAGTAGTAATCAATAGATTGCCACTCTTTGCAGCACGTGTGTTGTATCACCGTGTCATGGGCCTGAATGCTCAGGAAGCAGGAGGGTCACTGGTTCATATGGAAGGAGCACAGGTATTGGAGATCTAGTCAATACCAATGATGAGCATGGCTGTAGTGCAGTCTCCATGGAGACCACAGACTCCTACGGACTCACATGCAAAGGAGGACTGGGCCCATATGCGAGGAGGGCCTGGCACAGCCACAAGGAGGACCAAGCTCAATAGCATGCAGACAGTCACCACTCAGGGGCTTGAGAGATAGGAGTCATAGGTGACCGACAAGCAGGTTGCTAGGAAGAGGAGCAGTGTCAAAGGAGGAGGAGCAGTGTTGAAGGAGTTGACACATAGCTCGAGGAGGACAGGAGGGTACTGGAGGTACCTTTTGTACATTACTCGATGAAGAGGGTACTCTCTGCAGAGAGAGGGCCAGAGTAGCATCGCAGGCGACACTACAAGGAGTGTATATAACCATACCTTCTCGTCACAAACAGTCGAGTGGATCGGCATCCACTCTACACACCATACAACTAATCATCACTTTAGCATAAGTATCATTAGTTTCTCAGTCAGCATAGTAGCAATCAATAGATTGCTTCTCATTGTAGCATGTGTGTTGTATCAGCACTCACTGACATCCGAAGGTGGTTCATGGTAAACCTGCAGTCCAGATAACGATAGAACCGAGGGCAGTCATCCACTGTGGTCCGAGGATCATCTCAAGCATTAGTTGACACACTGGACACCCGTGTTGACATCATCAATCAATACTCACACCAGCCCATTGGTGTCAATATCAAGTTCACTTAGAGTCATATAGTATTTGATTGTGCCGAGCTACCTCTGGATGGAGTGTCCACAGTGGTTAGTTGAAATCTGTCATAACAACAATACAACTACAAATTCCAACAAGAAAAGTGACAGAGATGGCTCTGTTGCATAATTCACTAAGAATCGAAATACCATTAGTGCTGTTGCATAACTCGACAGATTCGGTAGTAGTATCAGTACTACTACAGATTTCAGGTTTCAGGTGCACGACTGCTGACAGGACCCTAATAGAGAATATGTCAGACCACATCAAGGCAGTTCTGAAGGCAAAAGGAGGGAATACAAAGTACTAAGGTGTTGTTGAGGAGCACTCCATAAACTGTCCCACAATAAAAAACAAATTTTTGGCTCTTCTTCATAGCACAATTTTCTTAGTCAATGTCAATATCATTTCCACAGTCTTGGAGAGAAGAAGCAGGGCTTTCAGACAATACCAGACAGTGTGGCAATACAACTTATGGCTATTGAGCATTAGAGTGATGTGTGGTGACATGTAAAATTGTGGGACAGTTTACATGTGAGCTGTATATACATAGGAGTAGCACATGCCAAATGTGGGAGTTGCTATGGCTGATGATCCAGCCTGACAATGAGCGGGACTTTGTTGTCCCTGATCTCTAGTGAGATTGGTTATCCTTGAACTCTAGTCGAATCTGCCACCTTATCGGATCGGCCCTGCCTGATCTCCGATCTGGTCGACGTTGCGTCGCCCTTCAGCGTCATCATTGGATCGTCAATCTCAGCAATTGTAGGCGCATTGCAGGGCGATAAATTTTGCGTCACTCTGCTCCTCATTTGCGCCCCCTGAAGGCTATCACCATGACATTGGGCCTCGTTAAAGTGATATGATGGTCTCACTCGAGCAAGCCCACCTGATTGACAGTAAGAAATGCACTTGGTTTGGCTGTTGCAGGGATTCAAATCGACTTCGCAAAGTCAGGCTGCAAGCATACACCGAGCCAAAAAAAAAAAAAAGGAAACCCAACATGTAATTGGAGTTGCAACAATCAAGATACATACTAGTCACCGAAACCAGGGTATGAAGCAAGTCAAGGACCAAGACACTGTCGAGACCATGTCGGTCGAAGCAATGAATGCTTTCAGCTGGCAGTAGCGCCATTCACAATGGCCGAGATGGGAGTCAAATCTCGTTGTTAACCTCCTCCTCGTCATCTTCATCCTGATAAGACGCTAGAGAAGCAGCGATCTTCATCACTTCTGCCTCGTTCCCATAATGCTGGTTCCTCTTTGCTGTAAAGGCTGCATGCTTGGCTTGAGCTGTCATTACCAAACCCCACCCGCAATTCAAAGATCCTTTCGTCAGTATTCCAGCCTCTACGACACATAACAGATGGAGAAGTTGGCGCGACTTACTTTCAGGATCAGCATCCTCCTCTTCAACCTCGCCATCATCTTGATCGCTCACCTGCATCTCGTTTGCCTGTTGTCTCACTCCACTTCTATCATCATCTGCTGCTGCAGCAGTAGCCGATCTAGAACTGGATCGTCGAGAAGAAGGACTCTTGGGAGGCAAGGAAAACGAAGGTGAACGAGAAGTGGATCGGATCGAGTTGGCTCGAACTTGGTTGCTGTCAACAGACATCAAGTTGGAAGCAGTGTTGCCTTTGGCGAGTTCGGCGGCATCGAGTCCGACGGCGAGACCGGAATCTTCTCCGGGTGCTCGACCTGCATTGGCGGATGTATTGGCAGCAAGCTGATCTGCGACAGAGCCACGACGAGGCGCTGCACCGTCCAGGTCAAACACTATCGCAAGAGAGGACATAGATCGGGTCAATCAGCTAGCTATGCGAAAATGTGGTACGAGATTTGACTTACGATCATCGTCACCAACAGGACCGAGTGCGGTATCATGAACAAAGGGGGTCTTGGGTTCATCGATCTTCATACGTGCTTCTTGGTGTTCTCGTTCGATCTCGTGCAGTGTCAGGTTGGTTTCGTCCCATTGCAGTCTGTTTGCATCGTCCTCTTGGCTGAGCGCTTCACCTTGCGATCGTCTGCGCTCGCCTGCATTTTTGAGAATGCCTTTGGGCTTAGGTGCCGCAGCAGAGGGAGGAGGAGAATGTCTTGGGCTCGACATGGTGTGTCTCGTGGGCTGCGTGAAAAGCGAGATTGCGATGCTGGAAGTGGCAAGTGGAAAGTGGGACTGCGTTGTGTGCTATTGCTCTTTCAGAAGTTCGAGTGATGATCGATGATGTGTGATCGATGATGATGATGGTTGTCAATACAAAGTGACGGCCTGCTGATTCACGGGGAAAGTGCCGGAAAAGTGCCGTTTTTAGCTGCACCCGATCTTGAACCAGTGGGGACCCTCTTCATCGGCAGCCCGATCCCGATTCCTTTGGCTGAGTGTTACTTTCACAAAGTGCCAAAAACGCTTTCTTGACACGCACAGGACACATTCAAGTGTTGCTCTCACCATCATCTCCTTCTTACCATCATCTCTCCTCACCATCATCTCGGTCTGATCGTCCCATTACACGATTGGCGTACTGCTCAACACGCAGAGAACCAGCTTCTGCTTCCTCTTCCCCCGACAGAATGGACGCGCTCGCATCTCCAGCAAGCCCACAAGCTGCCTCATCTTGCGCAATGAGCTACGCCGACTCGCCCGTCAGACCCTCACAGTTGACAACGCAGGCCGGCCAAGCATCACGAAACAGTACCGCCGATGCATCGCAACCAAATGACGCACAATCACAGCAAGGTCTCTGGTCAAGCATCTTGAACAGCGTCAAGAGCTCCAAAGCTATTTCGACCAAGAACCTCGTTCTTCTAGGCGAACCCAAGTCTGGCAAATCATCGCTTCTCTCCGCCCTCGCTTCCACTTCGCCAACTGGTCTCGTCAGCGGGAGATGCAACAGCCATTCTGCCATCTCGGCTGCCTCTGCACTTGCTGCTCGTCCGGACGATAAGGCCGCTTCGAGGTCCAAACCCAGCTCGGCGGCTGCTGCTGCGAATGACCTCGGTCTAGCATACGCATACTTTGACTTTGGAGATGAAAAGGACAGGGACGAGATCGTAGCTCGTGTAGGCGCCTACACCCTTCACTCTTCTCAGCCTGCCTATACTTCACTGCTCCCGTTCGCCTTCCCTGAACCGAACTTGAGCTCGACGGAACAAGATACAGCCGCTGCTATGGCTGCGCTTGCTTCTACCACCGTCTCCTCCTCGAACACCACTGCTGCTGCGTCCACCTCACCAGCTGACCAAAGCAGCCTGCTTTCACTAAAACCATCGATCGACTCGCTCAAGGACTCGATCATCATCATCTTGCTCGACTGGGAGCAGCCCTGGTCCTTCCTAGAGCAACTTCGGAACTGGCTCAACATCCTACGCGAGCTCATCGACAATGCCGCCCACGGTGCACTCTCCTCACGACAACATCGCGATGCAGAATGGAGCAGGACACGTGTCGCGCTCGACGAAATCAAGGACAGTCTCGAATCCTACATCCGAGCTTATGTCGAACCTGCTGCACAGAAGACACCTTCCACGGAAACTAGCTCAACAACTGCAGCAGCAACAGGTCAACCCGCCAACTCGTCCGCACAACCATCCACAATTGACGCAGACGCCCTCCCAACACCCATAACAACCGTCAGCATATCCCTCGACTCGTCCGAAGCAAACCCCTTATCAGAAGGTACACTCACCGACAACCTCGGAATCCCCATCGTCGTCGTCTGCACCAAAGCCGATGCAATCACGCGTCTCGAACGTGATAAAGGATTCAAAGAAGAACAATTCGATTACATCCAACAAGTGCTTCGAACTATCTGTATGAAGTATGGTGCAGCTCTTTTCTATACTTCTTCGCTTCGTTCGCAGTCTATCGACATTTTGCGCTCTTATTTGCTCCATCGCTTGTTCACTCCTTCCGCTCAACAATCCCGATCGCAATCGCAATCGGGTGGTGGTGGGATTTCGGCAGCAGCAGGAGGTACAACAGTATTCAACTTCCCCTATCGAGCCTCAACTACAGATAGAGACACATTGCTTGTTCCTGCAGGCTGGGATAGTTGGGGTAAAATCAAAGCATTGCGGGAACCGTTTGATGCTCAAAGCATGGCTAAAGGGTGGGAGAATGATTGTCACCTTGATCAGCAACGGCGGGTGCGCAAGTTGGCAAGGACTCAAGAGGTAGAGGATGAATTGGAGAAAGAGCTCAATTCCGAGGTTGCTGATGGGAATGAGGTTCAATCGGCAATGAAGCTCTACGAAGATATCGTATCCGACTGGGAAGCTACTCCCAATGGCAAAGACACAATTGCTAAAGTACGGATTCCAGATGAACAGGCATTTTTGGGCCAACATTATGCAACGTTGCAAAAAGATCCCGATCCCAGATGCAAATTCAGTAAACGCGCCGTAGTCGGTCCCATGACGGGGGGTAGTGCCGGTTTGCCAAGTGTGGAGAAATATATGGCCAAGGATGGAACTCTAGGAACACCAACAGCCGGGGAGAGGGAGAGGGAGAGGGAGAGGGAGAGAGAGAGAGAGAGGGAGAGAGAGAGAGAGAGAGGAGAGAGAGAGAGAGAGGGAGAGGAGTGGTAGGGAGAAGAGAGAATCTTCTGCTGCTGCTGCGGCTGTAGCAGCAATGACGGGAGCTGCTGCGGGAGAAGGCAGAGCGACTAGTCCAGCAACAGCATCAGGTTCAGGGGGCACGACTAGTCCAGGAGCTCCAAAACAGAGTGAAGTTTTGCATAGTTTCTTCCAAAGTTTGTTGAAGGATAAGGGAGGTGGAGGAGGAGCCGGTAGTCCGAAGCTTGATAGGTTAGATAGGACTACTTCTAATAGTGCTGTGAGGAGGGAACCGCCGACGAGCAACAAGTAACATTCCCACCATCATAGCTTCCACGACTTGGGGCACAGTAGAGGTTGGCGCAATAGAGACGATGAATTGGCAGCGGGAAAAAGAAAAGGTATGCTGTTGAAGGGTATCTTTTGAAGTTTGCAAATGTGCTGTCGATACAAAATGGATTGAGCGAGATCTGGTGTTGCTGTGCTACAGAACCTTGTTGCTTTTCTCTTCCTGTATAGCATGGGGCATTTGTTGAACCTGCTTACTACTCGCAGGAAGTTTTGCAAGCTCTTTCATGAACCTACGAGGCCAACCCAATCGAAATCAACGCAAAGACTGTCTGTCAGCGCTACACTTGGCATCGCCATCGAATAGAGTCAAGAAGCAGGCAGGCTTACCAATTAACGCTCATCCACAAACCAACCGCCAACGTCAATAGCGCAATCACATGCGGGTTGTAGTTGGTGAGGAAAACTAGAATGAACAGCACCAAAAAGAGAGCGTAAAAGGAAACATTCATGATTCCTTGTGCGACTGTGTTGTATTCTGGTGTAAAGATCGAGTGGAAGAGGCCTTGCCAGAAGGATGCTGTTTCTGTGTTGGTAGGCGTGGGTGTTGCTTCTGACATGATTGCTGTTCATACGCGGCTTAGCAAGGTGGTGATGGATCAAGGAGGAGGAGGAGCTATTGGGCCGTGCGCCTGTCTATTTCTTCCCAAGCCCAAAATTCGGGAGTCGGAGGAAGCAGCAAAAAGGTACTGAAAGAAACGATCCAGGGTTGATGATATGAGAGTGACGTAAGCAGTTACAAGAGGGATCGGGTGAAGGACGATCTGATCGGAGATTGGGGATCGGGTCCCACGTCCGGCGAGTGCCCACCCAGTTTGAGTTGAAGTAGATAAAGCCGCACAAAGCATAGAGGTGGTATTCACGGCCGAGTAAAAGGGCTTGCGGGAAAGGGGGGCGCAGCAGTGAAAATTTGAAAATTCTTGACTTGCATCTGTACTTAGCCCCATCATCATCATCATCAATCACACGAAAACTTCAACGGTTTGTATATATATCATGCGAGGAGCTTGAGGCTCCCGCCACCTCAATTGAGTATACACGTTTCTTTCTTAGAACAGCAGTGACATCGTAGCTCTGACTCTCACCGCCGCGACCCGTGCGATCCACTTTTGTTTAAAAAGTTGTCGGTGCAACGGCAATTGCTTGCTTCTCACCACTTTGCTCATCACTTCCAAGAGGGATTGCCCCACAAGATGTTGGCCTCAACATCAACCTCGAGCAGCACAATCCTCACATCAACGTCGAACGAAGGGCTGAGACACCTCTATCGAACCATCCTCCACCAAGCGCGTCTTCTCTCATCGACATTCAAGGATCCAGTTATCTTGGCTTCACATCGGTACCTCGCTCGATGCAACCTCTCGCCTCTCCTTACTACTCGCCCTTCTCATCTCCCACCCACATGTTCGAGCGGCTATTCACCTTCAACTGAAGTTAAACGCATACTCCGAGCTCGAGCGCAACGTCGGCACTTAGCAGACGCAAATTTCGGCTGGGAACACGCCGTATACCGCTCCCTATCGCTCGCTTATGCTCGAAGTGGCAAGCTCAGACGAGATGCTTTATCCGATCTCAGCCCACAACCCTCAGCCTCTCCTTCCGAGGAGAAATATCCGAAAGAGCTTAGGAAGAAAGAATTCCCACCGCTGCTGGTTACATTGTTGACCAGTGAAGCGAGCATGGATGGAGCGCCAGTGAAAAACGCTAGCCATCTCACCAGTCGGCCTCCACCGCCGTTTTTACCAGCCGAGGACGACGCATTGGTGCAATACTTCAACAAGGCATCGGGAAGGAGGAGGGTTAGCGGAGCGAGGAAGAAACATCTGAAAAGTTATATGCGCAAACTCAAGGTTCCACTCGACATTGTCACTGGCGATAGGGCAAGTGAGGATTCCTTGTTCGCCCGGCTGGTCAACAAGGCTAGACCGATGGCTGAAGAGTTTGTTAACCTTCCAACCCGATTCCGCCTCAGAGACGAACAGAAGAGAGAGGAGAGAGAGGGGAAGGAGAGCAAACCCTATCTCAACACAGCGTACAAAGCGGTGCAGCAGTACAAAAGCAAAATGAACGCCACACAGCACCGAACAAAGGCCTTAAGGACACAGGGATGGGATTCTAACCCAAAAGACTACTCGCAACCTCGCAGACAAAGAAGGATCTACGCGAGGATACTCAATGATGCCCCGCTGCTGCTCCTTCCCTCTGGCACACCGACCAAAGCAGAGGAGGAGGAAAAGAAGCGGGAGAAGGATCCATTAGGTATACGTTCCAAGCTCAAACAAGCAACTTGGATAATGGAGAGGAGCAAAAGAGGTAAGGTGAGGGTTGTCAAATCAGCCTTTGGGATCGGGCCCAAGAATCACCGGTTTGAAACGGTCCCCTTGGGTCTTTTCTCACATCCTTCCAACGAGGGAGAGGCAAGAGCGTTGAACAGTATCGAAAGGCGATTCTTGGAACAACAAGGGCTGCTGTAAAAGACACCTCCTCTAAAGAGTTAAAGCATAGCAGCTTCTTTCCCGTCTCATACTCACATTCACAAGCGGCGGTGCGTTGGGTTGATTGCGCTGCACCTACCAAGATTCCGCCTGGCGATCATGGCAGAGAAAGCTTGATTTGTATGAAAGGAATGTCCTTGCGATTCTGTAATCCCACTAGCCATCTTGGCTTTCCTGCTGTGTAATGAGTGTCCTGCCGTGTAATGAGCGTTCATCTCTGCGATCGGGATCAATCGGGAAACGAGAGCCGAGAAGCTTGATTCTAGGGGCGATGCGGTGGAAAGGATCGGTTGGAAGGATCGGTTGGATGGCTATGCAGATGTTGCAATCGATCGTGGTGCGCAGCCAAAACATGGCATTTTTGCTTTACAGTAAGGGTCCAGAAAACGTCATACTGTCTGTGTTATAGTTACACCAGCGCAGAGAGGTTCGGCTCGGAAGCGTTTGGCTTTCTCTCGATCGCAAGAGATCCAAGGCAATGGACAACCCTATCCTTTCCTGGGTCCATGGCGCCGGGAGTCTTGTCCTTGTCCTCCCTTGTCCTTGTCCTTGTCCTCCCTCCCTCTCTCCATCCTCCCACCATCCCCTTTCGATCTTGCTCGCTCATCCAACTACCGCCATCACTCCCAACAACAACATTTTCGAGCTACATCTTGTTTCTTCGCCTTTATCTTGATCGACGTGCTCAACACCACCTCGATATCGAGACTAGACCATCATCTCCCAACACTTGTCCCACTATTTGGTTCATCGTCTTGCGGCTTTTCGGTCGCCCCCAGAACATAGTATTGATCGCCTTGGCATAGCAATCCATCACCCCAGCGCCCTCTCTTTATTGCCCTTTCGCGATGATGTCGACTTCAGAGTCAACCCCTCGGCGTGAGGGTTCTGCATCTCCTTCTCCACCCCCTTCCGTCGCTTCTTCTTCCTCCTCCTCCTCCTCCTTCCACACTGCCACATCTAACAATCTCCACACAGAAGAAGCATCCGACTCCAGCGCAGGTAGTTCTTCTGAATGTCGCGATTCTCCCCGCCTCGCCCGTAAACGCGCAAGCCGTACAACTAAGCGAGTCCTTTCTGAAGGAGACATCATCTCACTTGCACCCGCCAAACGCAATTGCAACGCCATAACTTGCGCCCTTGGCATACGCTCCACTGGCATTTCATCCTCGATCTCCGACTCGAACGGACAGGCATGCAACACACCCTCTTCTCCCATCGCTGCTTGGAGGAAAGCTAGACAACTGCGACAGCGCGGTAGACGAACGCCACTCGCCACGCCAACCGGCACCCAAACAGAGCAAAGGGTGGATATCCTACCAGAGCTTCGATTGCTTTCCGCAACGCGCACCGCACCCATTGGCTCGTTGTCCCTAACCAACCCGCAAGCAGATGCGTTTAGAGCCAAGTCGATACAAGTGGATATGTACGATGAAAAAAGCATCGTTGGTGCTCCAGAGAGACAGCGTTTTTGGCCGATAGTCGATCAACAGTTGGACTACACTGCCGCTAGAATGCTCCAGTTTTCCTCTGGATGCCCTTGTCAGCTTTGCCATGTTTGGTCTGGTTCCACTTTGGTTCGAGTTGGTTCGAGCGGTTGGGATGCTTCGTCCTTGATTGCTGAGCCTCTTGGCCGTCTTCATACCACCGCCACGGTGGGGGGAAGAGGACTTGCTTCGGCATATGCAAAGAGGAGGACAGAGACGGAAGCTCAAAGGACGGCAAGAGTGCCTTTGTCGGCTAGAGATACGTTGGGAGCAATGATCGATTTTACCCGTGGTCAAGCAGCTCAAAGCAGACAGTATCGTCAGTCATCCCGTTCGCAGCCATCCTCCCAACTCATCCAGCAGGTAGAATCGGCAAGGTAGAGAGAGGCTTTTGCTCCGATACGAGAAACGAAGCATCTCTTTTCCACCTTCTAGTCACTTTCCAAGTGAGTTTCATCATTAGTAGTCCTTGGCATCGCATCGCATATTCCATCATCATCATCATCATCATGTTTTTCATCGTTGTTAGTTGTTTTCGTTATTGTTTGTATCATCATCGTCATGTTTGGTTGGCTTTTGTAGTAGATCGCATCCTGTTCTCTTTTCGCATTTGCTTTTTGCATCGTTGGTCTTGTGTTTTCAAAGAGGTCCGATTGGTGTTGAACCCGACTCTTTCCCTCCTCCTCCTCCTCCTCCTCCTCATCATTCTCCGTGTCAAGGTCTTTTCCTATCCGAGCACAGTCGCACTTGGTTGCTGAGAGAAGGGATGAGGATGCAGAGCCTTAGTCAAGGTCTTGCTTTGCTCCTCGCAATCACGCCACACAGTCTAGTAGTTCTGCTGCACATTTGTGTTCTATTCCCGTATCTGTACAGACACGGACTTATACGATCTTGCGTCCTTATGCTTCCCTCCCAAAAGGCATGTTGGTCTGCCTTCCCACATATGGCAAACTTGCACCCTCCAACCGGGCATCCGAACTGCAATCGACACCACATCCCGCATCCTTCTGAGGGATTTGCAAATGTAATCGTTTCTATCTCCAAATCTACGCACGATACATCTAAAGCGCGCATCTCACGACAAACGCCTGGACAAGCGGAATTCCTTTCTTGTGAACCTCGATCGCCACACTCCTGACCATGACGATCGCATGTGCCTTCAACATGTCTTGTAAGTGTACTAGATGCTTCTTCACCTGTCGTAGGACCGTCTTGTTGGTGGGATTTGATGCCATTCTGAACGGCGTTTCTGAGAGCGCTTCTTTTTCCTTCAATTGCGCTGGATGACCAGGGAAAAGTGTTGCGGTGTTTGGTTTCAGTTGATACTTGACCTCTTCTTCAAAGGGGTTGGGAGAGGGCTGCGAAGGAGGAGGTGAGGTAGTCATTTGACTTGAGTACAGGCACAGACCGAGACCCACGCAATGTGCAAAGTCCTCATTCCGCTGAATGAAATCATCGACATCGCCGTGGGTCGAAACCCAGCCTGTTGTGCGTGCCTGTATCGTGGGAATGGGAACCGTTGCCAATGGGTCGTGCATATTTCCTACCACCATCACCAACCTTCCCACTGAATAAAATGCCGACTCAAACCACCAGACACCACCTCTTTCGCACCGAGCAAACCCTAATCCGGTAGCGACGAAACCGTCTCCGTGGAACCTTGGTGTAATAGGCTCCCCTCTTCTCTACTCGTGTCACCTATCTAAAAAGCATATAAACACCCCCTCCTCACCTCTACCACTCTTCTTCTTTCACCAACTCTTCACATCTTCGAACAACCTCGACCTGGAGTCAAGGTTTTTTTTTACAATGTTTCCCAAATCTCTTGTTTTTGCTTTCGTAGCCTCTTGCCTCTTCCTCGCCAATGTTGGTGTTGAAGCTAGTACCTCCAGCAAGTTTCGTCGATACAACGGCATAGGCAAACAGGATCTAGCGTCCACAATCCTCGTCAATTCAATGCTCTCCAAAAAACCGGGAATATCATTCGGTGGCTGCACGTTACCATTTGCTCCAGAAGGCGAAGTCTTTAAACCGGCTGTCGATACTAAAGCTCGCCCGATTCAAAAGTTTATCACCGAAGCCCAAAAGCACGCCCATTGCGTTCAGTTAGAACGTAACTATGTTGAATGTGTAGAGGAAGTTGAAAACGAGGTAAAGGAACGCGATTTCAGTTGGTGGCTTTGGACATTCTGCAAGCGTTGTTCCGACGCTGGTGGAAAGGGGTCCGGTTGTTCGGGTTCGAAGGGTGGAAAGGGGGGTGAGAGTGGAAGCGAGGGTATTCCTGTCTGAGCGCAGTCCTGGTTGGTTTTGTGATTCGGTTTTGTCGTTGTTCGAATGCCCTCTTTATCTCCTCTCTTCCTCGCTTCATTTCCTGTTGATCGTGATTCCAATTCACATTGTATTTTGTTCCCTCATCATACAAGACCATGATCGCATGGTGTTGGGAAGGATTGTGCCTCCGATTGTGTCTGGAACGGAGTTGATCTGGTGTCAACACGCATCGTACTCCTCGGACTGCTGCAATTCACAGACACAACCACCTCTCGAATTGGATTTCGAACAAGGTTGCTAGACTGACATCCAGACTCGTACGATACAGGAGAGTTAGAATAAGCGCATGTTAGGCATGGATAGTGAAAACACATGACCGCTTAATGTATTTCCGACTTTCGCAAACCTCGCTCCACGCCGCCACCCGTCAACTCCCACCAACGCTCTCCATCCCACTCAATAACAGCATGCAGCCACACATGCAACGTCACCCATTCACACACACAGAGACCAACGTAGAAGCATATATAGTTCACGATGTCACTTTGTACTTAGCCTTTAAAAACGATAACGATTTCGCCGCTTGCTTGTCCGCCCCGACTGTGTTTCCTCAACAAAAGGTTCCCATTCCCACGATACAGGCACCCACAACAGGCTGTGTCTCGACCCACGGCGATGGCGATGGATGGCGTTGATTCAGGTGCCCCTTCTTTCAAAAAACGCTCACGTTTCTTTCAAACATAGGGTCCTCGAAACCTTTTCCCACACCAACACAGCCCTTCGCTGTCCAAGTCAAGCGATCGATACCAATGCCTAATAAGCGCTCATTCGAACGGTCCTGTATCGTACGAGTCTGGATGTCAGTCTAGCAACCTTGTTCGAAATCCAATTCGAGAGGTGGTTGTGTCTGTGAATTGCAGCAGTCCGAGGAGTACGATGCGTGTTGACACCAGATCAACTCCGTTCCAGACACAATCGGAGGCACAATCCTTCCCAACACCATGCGATCATGGTCTTGTATGATGAGGGAACAAAATAAAATGTGAATTGGAATCACGATCAACAGGAAATGAAGCGAGGAAGAGAGGAGAGAAAGAGAGGAGCATTCGAACAACGACAAAAGCGCATCACAAAACCAACGAGGTCTGCGCTTAGACAAGACCACCATCAGCTTGCTTAGACTTGTCACCGGAGACGGTCATCGGAGGAGGATTATCACTACCATCGATCTTTCCATCATCCTACATTGCAACCTTACTCTTACTTCCGGCAGGAGCCTAGTCCACCTTCACCGCCTTCACATCCGTCGAACCCTTCTTCACATCCTTCGAACCCTTCTTCACATCCTTCGAACCCTTCTTCACATCCTTCGAACCCTTCTTCACATCCTTCGAACCCTTCTTCACATCCTTCGACCCCTCCGTCTTTGCGCCGTTCGGATCCTTCGGACAGGCGAATTCCTTTCTGTTTTTTCCACCAGCGTCGGAACAACGCCTGCAGAATGTCTGTTTCAACGAAATCGTATCGGTGGGGCTCATATCCACTTTTCCAACTTTCTCTTCACACTGAATATTGGTAGGGGAAGTCCAACTGCACTGGGCGGACTTTTGGGCTTCGGTCATAAACGCTTGAACCATGGAACCACGAGGATTGTTATCCGGCGAATAGATTCCATCATAAGCAGTAAATTGGAGCGTGCAGATACCGAGGAAACCTTTGTCATACGGAATTTTCGCTAACGTGGAAGTGATGGTGATCGACGATGGAGCGCCTTGGTAGTTGGAGGCGTCGGAGTCTCGATGATTCGTATCACGCCTAGGTTTGCGATCTGCCGGTTTTACAGTGCCTTGGGTCCGTACGTCCTTGCTGGGGTCGCCTCCTCCGTCGTGGAGTGGCCCCCACATGTTGCGTTTCTCTAGGTTGGTGGCGGCGGGGGAAAGGTAAGAATCGAACGTATCAAGACGGTTGGGTTTGGAACTAGCTTCAACATCAACTTTGGCGAGGAAGAGGCAAGAGGCTACGAAAGCAAAAACAAGAGATTTGGGAAACATTGTAAAAAAACTTGACTTCAGGTCGAGGTTGGTAGAAGATGTGAAGAGTTAGTGGAAAAAGGAGAGCTGTAGAGGGGGTGAGGGGGTGAGGAGGGGGGCGTTTATATGCTTTTTTGATAGGTGATATGAGTAGAGAAAAGAGGATCCTATTTCCCCAAGGATCCATGGAGACGGTTGCGTCGCTACCGGATTAGGGCTTGCTCGGTGCGAAAGGAGTGGTGTCTGGTGGGTTTGAGCTGGCGTTTCATTTAGTGGGAAGGATGAGTGAAGTTGGTGGTGGGAAGTATACACGACCCATTGGCAAAGGAGTGAAAACACATGACCGCTCAATGTATTTCCGACTTCGGCAAATCTCGCTCCACGCCGCCACCCGTCAACTCCCACCAACGCTCTCCATCCCACTCAATAACAGCATGCAGCCACACATGCAACGTCACCCATTCACACACACAGAGACCAACGTAGAAGCATATATAGTTCACGATGTCACCTTGTACTTAGCCTCTCGAATGACAACGATTTCGCCGCTTGCTTGTCCGCCCCAACTGTGTTTCCTCAACATTGATATGGGTCGCTTGACTTGCACAACAAAGGGCAGTCTACTTTTCTAACAGATCCAGTTCCAAACCAAGTCTTTTATCATCCTATCCACATCTCTAACAATACAAACCGTTTCTTATCTCAATGATGACGGTGATGAGCACCAACTTCATCCTTCGCAGCCTCACTCTGCGCTCTCCGAACGATGTGCAAGAACAAGCTTTCCAAACTCACCGGTGAAATCTGATATCCCACCACTCCAACTTCTTTCCTCTGCTCCTCCGCCCTTTCTAGTTTCCTAAACAATCCTGCCACCCCCCTTCTCCCCCTTCTCCATGCAAAGGGATCTCAAATCTTACACTAGCTTCATCGCTCGACCTCGCTTGCACAAACAACCCTTTTACAAACTTTTCCACCCTTTCATACGCCTCCTGACTACCTCTGTGCTCTTCTGCAATATCCAATTGCAGCTCGTACGCAGGATGAGACTTGCGCAAATTACCAATCGTATCGATCGCCAAGATGCGCGAAGCTTGGATTGCTACTCGAGAGGCTAGTGCAGCGGCTTCTTCCATACTATGACTCGTCAACAGCGTCGCACGCCCACGACCTGCTCGGCGGAGGGTTTGCCACAAACCGCATTTGGTCCAGGAATCAACCCCCGAACTCAACTCGTCTAGCAACAGCACGGATGGATTTCCGAGTAAAGCGATTGCAAGGGAGAGTTTGCGCATGTTTCCACCCGAAAGAGCGCCTGCTCGACGATCAGAGTACTGAGTGAGATTGGTGAGATGCATCACCGCGGCTACGTCATCTGCCCGTTCGGTGCGCGGGACGCCTTTGATGCGGGAATACGTACAAAGGTGTTCGCCGACGCTAAGTAGCGGGTCTAAACCGTCGAATTGCGGAACTGAGGCGATGTTCGATCGTGCGAGAGTTGGATTTTGTGCGACGTTTATGCCAGAAATTGTCACTGATCCGAAATCGGGTATGAGTTCACCCCGGATTAGAGCATGGGTAGTGGTTTTTCCTCCTCCATTGATACCCAGTAAAGCGACCGTTTCTTCGCGACGAACACCGAGAGAGACATCGTCGACGGCGAGAAGTTTTCCGTAAGATTTGTCGAGATGTTTGGCTTGAAGCACGTCGTCACAGGAAACCGAGTCCAGAGGGAGGGATTCTTCGCTTACGCCTTGTCCGACTGCTTGCACTTTTTCTTCTTCGTCCACCTCAGCCCTGCGCTTCTTGTAGGATTTTCTTCGGAGCAAACCAAGCCAAGAGGGTAGGAGAGGGTAGCCAGAATCATTCGCAACAAGGATCCCAAAACAAACAAGCGCCCAAACAATAGCATACACAATCGGGCCACCCAAAAGATCGATAGCGGCGATACCACCACTCCTGTACCCACCTCTACCGTTACAGAGCAGATTGAAGAGGTTTACAGAGACGAAACCTGCACGGGTCATGCTAACGCTGGGAGCTAGGATCGCTTCGACGTAGTAAGCTGCATCGAGTGCGCCGGCGAGGCCATTTCCGACGTAGTAGGTGACGGTAAGCATGGTAGTGGCGAAATAGATGAGGAATGCGAGAACGTTCCATGCCGCAACAATGGCGAATGCTGCCAATTGGTTCGGAGCGAAGAGCGAGACGACGAAGCTCTGCAAGGTGGAGGATACGCCGTGGAGGAAAAGGACGAGCCAGAAGACCCCTTCGCCTGCGAACTGGTCCGAAGCGAACGCGTAGACAACGGCGACAGGGATAGTGCTGATGAGAATGACGGGAAGTTCAGCAAGAAGATGACCCAACCAGAGAGGAACAGCACGCATTCCATTAGTCAACGCCATCGCCTTAACCCGATTATTGCGCTCCGCAGAAGGGTAAAGAGCAGCAAACGCACGCCAAACAGTTTGCACCAACCCAAACACAACAGCCCATTTCAGCGCATCACCAAGACCGTTTCCGAGGGAAAGATTCGACAGAGGCCGATAGTTGGATGTGATTGTCGGAGAACCATCTGCACCACCAGCATTCATACCCCTCGCAGAAGCCAAACCAGCATTGCTGACCAAGTTAAGCGCTGCGATAGGATACACCATGCCCTGATCAGCCAAGTACGAGAACTGATTGGCAGCGCTGGTGGTGCGCGGAAGCGCGATACCACCTGGCCCTCTTTGGTCTGCATACCATCTCTGTGCGATGGTCTCGTTGTACTGGTCCAGTGCAACGCGGTCGAATTCGATGCCCGTAAGGTTGAAACCGTTACCGAACACAACCTGGGCATTCGCCTCGGGTGCAGCATAAAAAAGCTCAGTGGTACGAGAAGCGTTATTCCAGAAAGTGGCGGTTTCGCTGATCTCGCGATCTCTGAAACCTCGAGTGCAAGATGGTTCGCAATTGGAGAAGAAAGCTAGTGGAACGATCGAGCCGAGTACGGCAACGAGTATAGCGAAGATGGCGGGGAGGTAGATGCGACGGTACAGCACCATTCGCTTGCCCAGCTGAGCTAGAGTAAGCTCAAAGACACCAGCAACAGCGCCATCGGAGAGTTTGGTCTGTCCACCTCTGCCGAAATGTGTGCCGGGCTGGCCGACATTGCCTTGCATCTTGTCGACTTCTTCCTGCTTGCCGTTTGCACGTGCGTTTTCGGAGTTGAGCGACAAGAATACACTTTCGAGTGAAGGTCCGGCGACGTCGTACCTACTTACACCAAGTGCAGCTTTGTGCTTCTCAATCGCTTCCAGTGCTTTGGCGATCTCAGCTTGATTAGTTGAAGGCAACAAGAACGAGTCCTGGTCAGGTTCGAGAGCAGAAATCTGCCTAGTCCCTGGACAAGCCTCGTTTAGCAGCGGCAACACCTGACACCCTGGTGGCGAAACCTGAATCGTGCTTCCCTGTCCATATCTGGTCTTGAGCTCGACCGGCGTACCTTGGCACAACTTGTTTCCTGGTGCAGCCAAGATAACAATATGGTCGCCCAACAAATCGGCCTCATCCAAAAAATGACTAGTGAGCAGGATCGATCGCCTTCCTCGCTCGTTCAGCAGAATCTTCCAGATCGCACGTCTCGAAAGAGGGTCGAGACCAGAAGTGGCTTCATCGAACATGAGGAAAGTCGATTGACCCACCAAAGCAGCTGCTGTCTGAAGTCGACGTTTCTGACCGCCCGAAAACTGGGTGGGCTTTGACTTGAGCTTGTGCGAGAGCTCGCATTGAGCCAAAAGGTCGGTTGCATCGTTTTTTGTGCCACGACGATGCTTGATAGCGAGGAATAACTCGACATGTTGCAAGCAGGTGAGTTGGTTGAAGAGCAAGTCATTTTGCGGACAGACACCGAGAAGGCCAGGTGGTGCAGCAGCACGCTCGAATCCGTCAATATAGACTTGACCGGAAGTCTTACGGATCGTGCCACCCACAACACCGATAGTGATGGACTTGCCCGAACCATTCGAGCCAAGCAAACAGGTGATCGTGCCACGAGGCACCTCCAAATTCAACCGATCTACTGCTAGACTGCTCTCTTTCTTGCCGTACTTTTTGACCAAGTTGTTAATCTTCAATGCCGGGGTAGCCGCATGTGTACCCTTTTCTGTGAATTGAGCCGAGGTGGGATTGGAGGAAGACCGACGTCGGAACAACCAGTTGAAGAAAGGCTCGGCAAAGAACAGCTTGCGTTCGAGCAAAATGGTAAGGGCGGGGAAGAGGAAGATGCCAATAAGCTGGACGATAACTTGGCCGAGGATGGAGGGACCTTTGTTGATGCCATCGTGCGAAGCGGTGATGTTGGCGGGGAGCCCTTCATGCTCGTAAGCCGAGATAGCGACGAATTCGTACACAAAGGATGCTGAGGGGAAGAGCAAGCCGATCACGATAGCGACACCTTCACCGATATGTTTGGTGATGAGAGCCACAATGGCGAAGAGGATAGCAATGGCAGTGGTGATGATACTAGAGACGTTGGCACGTGCGAAGAAAGTGGCGACAAAGAGAGACCAACTTGACATAGCAAGACCGGGTAAGACGTGAGCAAAAATGCAAAGAGCCTTGTTGCTTGTTGTCCAGAGAGTGGCTGACAACGAAGCGCCCATGATGAACCATGCTGGCAAATATGCAGCACCGGGACCGGCTGAGCCAAGAGAGGAGACGAGGGAGTTGTGCACATCCCATAGTGGTAAGAAGAGCAGTCATACCGGAACCTCGTTCTTCACTGACAGATGATGGCAAATGCCAAACGACGCCGAGCATGCCGATGAAGAAGGCGAGGACAGAAAGCTGATCGACACCGCCAAGAAAACCTCTTCGCTGGCTCTCTGCTTGTTCTGCATTTGTCTGATTTGAGTATGGCTGTTGGAGAGGTGGTTGAGAGTAGGAGGCAGCGGGCACGCCATTGAGCTGGAGGATAGCAGCGTCGATCGCGAATTGGAGAGGAAGCGTGCGTGTTTCGGCATCACCTTTGTTGGTGCTGACTCTGACCCTGTTGAGACCGGGATCGAGGCGAAGAGTGTAGGTGACACTACCTTGCTCAGTAATGTCAGAGAACTCGACGGCTCCGAAACACGAACTGAGACCGTTGAATGCCTGTGGACAGGCGAGTCCGAGCTGTGTGGTATCGCTAACTCGCCTAAGGAGAGAACGTTGACTTGGTTGCAATCCATCAAGCACGATATCCATAATCTGCTGTGAGGAGAATCTGGACTGCACCGTCGAGGTGCTGGAATCGAGCCAGTAAATGGGATTGGTCAGACCATGCGAGAGTCGACCAATGGGAACTGGCTGACCGAGACCAAGATGGTTAGTTGTGTTGAAAAAGTTTTTGGCATAGCCCAAGAAGATGTAATATGCGATGGGGACGATAAGGCAGCGCAAGAGGTTGATGAACCAATACGAACGGAGCACGATGCAGTTCTTCTTTGTAAGGGCGAGGAACTGGTTCCGTCGAATCGCCAAAGAAAAGAGCGATGGTTCATCTTTAGAGAGAGTAGGAGCTAGTGACGAGGAGGATGCTGTGCGGCGCTCATCTTTTGTCGTTGTCGGCAGGGCTGGTGGTGGCGTTGATGAGTACGAAGGGTTTGGGACATGTTCGGTGGCGGTTAGAGACGCCATTTGGAACAAGTCCCTGCCAAGTTCGGCCGACGTAGGCTTGTCGGAAACGATCCGATTTGAGCGCAAGGCTTACAAGGCAAAAGATCGGAGCATCCGTCGAGGCGTGGGAAGAAAGGGCGTGTGAGATAGGATAAACAAGAGGTTCTCAGGTGATGGTGGTGGAGGAGGAGGAGGAGAAG
This sequence comes from Ustilago nuda, assembly GCA_022963125.1. NCBI lineage: Eukaryota > Fungi > Basidiomycota > Ustilaginomycetes > Ustilaginales > Ustilaginaceae > Ustilago > Ustilago nuda. The sequence goes on from JALCUS010000021.1 coordinate 566,392, forward strand.
CAAAGACAACTCATCCGTTTCGGAAGTTCCGAAGTGGAGAGCGAGAAGGGCTGATGGTCGATGTGACTGGCTTATGGATAGCAGGAGCTCAATGATGTGACATTACCGAAGGCAAAGAGCAGAGAAAGCACAGGATGTCAAACGTCTTGGCGAAAGGAAAAGCATAGCTAACCCTAAGATCCATCGGAGCGCTTCTCTGCTCCCAAGCGAGGCCAAGGCGGAGACGGAGGCGGAGTCAACGAATAGTGAGCGAGCAACGAATTCTGAACATGATGAGCAAGCAAAGCGCAACAGGCAGGAACACCAAAGAGCCAAGACCAACGGCCAACCGAGCAAAAGCGGCTGCAGCAAAGAAGGAAAAGAAGCCTGAGATGCGACGGTGAGAAGGGTGCAGTAAGCTGCTCGGCACACGCAACGGCGCGCATGTAGAACAGCAAAACGCTTGTCCAAAAGACGACCTTGCCGACAGAGCCATTGATTCAGAGGAAGAGCACTGTAGCCGTCTTGTTCTCGAGCAAGCCTAAAGTAATCTTGTGTTCGCATAGGCCGGTGGTGAGCGTAAAGAGGCAAATCCTGCTGCCTGCCTGATTTAGCTGAGGAAAGAAGGAACAACACTATTGCCCACGTTGAGTAGAGGTTGTCGCCGATGTCGGTCTCTCGGTCAACACTTGCCTTTTGTATCCATCGGCTTGTCCCCACTTCCGAGCCTCTTCTTGCACTTCAAAGCGGTACTTGTTCCTTCACAGCTTTGGACCATGAGCATTTATCGCTCCTATATACACTCCAATCGACAAGAATGCAGAACAAGCAAGCCTTGATGCAAAGCGATGCCGGCTTTGCATTTCGACGCTTAGGCAACCAATATTTCGACAATTCCGCCGACAGGCTGCTTCGGAATTGCTGTTTTCCAGCCCAGTTTGCGAGCCTTTGTTGCTCAAGTTCTGGTCACTCATTGCAGCGAAACGCGCTTGGTGTTGCCACAGTCATCTCGGCCCTCTCAACCGTGACTCGCCGACCGAATTGCCGACCGTTTTGCAAACGCGAATGCAAAAAGGTGACACGTCAAAAATGTTCAAGTAGAGAAAGTAAAAGTGTTTTAGTTGAAGATTTACAAGTCTCGTATGCTAGTTTGGGCTACTATCAAGCTCCTTAACACGGGTGTAGGTTCTTCTTGTAAAAATGCTTATCTTGCATTCTATGTACTACTGTATACATGAGTATATATATACTTGATGATCACCTCCGATACTCATCAATCCATGATGAGTCACTATTCATTGTCACCCATGTGTTGCAATCTCCTGTGTGTCACCATGACAACACATATGCATCCCACATGCATTGCCACCTATATCCAGCTTTTCTTCATTGAATATTTGTTTATGTTCCGCAGACCCTGTATTGTCCTGTGGACCTCGCTGCGTAACCTGTGGAGATGCCGACACATCTTCAACTCCCCCCTTTGACAGCATCGCCAACCCTAACAAATGAGCTAGCTGAGATGTTGCCAAACCCTTTAGTGGCTTTGTTAAGATATCCACCACATTGTTTGCTGTTCCAACAAAATCAATTGCTATCTCTCCATCCTGTACGTGATCCCTGACAAAGTGATACCTGGTGTCATGGGCCTGAATGCTCAAGAAGCAGGAGTCACTGGTTCATATGAAAGGAGCACAGGTTTCAGAAATCTAGTCGATACCAGTGATGAGCATGGTCGTAGTGCAGTCTCCATGGAGACCATGGACTCCTACAGACTCACATGCAAAGGAGGACCGGGCCCATATGCGAGAAGGGTCAAGCACAGCCATGAGGAGGACCAAGCTCAAGGAGCATGCAGACAGTCACCACTCAGGGGCTCGAGAGATAGGAGCCATAGGAGACCGACAAACAGGTCACTAGGAGAAGGAGCAGTGTCAAAGGAGGAGGAGCAGTGTCAAAGGAGTTGACACATAGCTCGAGGAGGACAGGAGGGTACTGGAGGTACCTCTTGCACAGTACTCGATGAAGAGGGTACTCTCTGCAGAGAGAGGGCCAGAGTAGCATCACAAACAACACTACAAGGAGTGTATATAAGCACAACCTCTCATCATCAGTGGTCGAGTGGATCCTCATCCACTCTACACACCATAACTAGTTATCACTTCAGCATAAGTATACATTAGTTCAGTCAGCATAGCAGCAATCCATCAAGGTTGCTCATCATTGTAGTGCTTGTGTTGTATCACCACTCACTGGCATCTGAAGGGGGTTCATAGCAAACCAGTGGTCCAGATTAAGATAGAACCAAAGGCAGTCGTCCACTGCGGTCCGGGGATCACCTCAAGCATTAGTCAACACACTGGACACTTGTGTTGACGCCACCAACCCTATCACCAACACCAACAACCTCATCATCATCAACACTCACACCAGACCTTGGTGTCATCATAACCTTAGTATCGACATTGATCGTGCTGAGCTACCCCTGAACAGAGTGTCCACAGAGGTCAGCCGAAACCTACAATAGTATATACAACAAACACCACCCGTTGCCACCGTGCAATCTGATAGTCACCGAGTGATGTAGCTCACCAAGACAATAGCTGTCGCGCAGTTTGATAGTCACCGAGTATATCGACAGACCGACCTGGGTTTCAGGCGCGAGACCCCTGACACTAGGCTGACTATGAACTAATGATACTTATGCTTTGAAGTAGTACTAGTTGTATGGTGTAGAGTGGATAAGGATCCACTCGACCAATGATGACAAGAGAGTGTGTTTATATAACCTTTTCGCAGTGTCGCCAGTGACACTGCTCCAGATCTCTCTTCAGAGGGTACTGCTCTTCATCGAGTACTATACAAGGGTCTCCAACGAGGCTCCTCCTCCTCTTTGAGCCCTGTCGCTGCTAACTTTCCTGAGCTGTGTTGATTCCTGTCAACACTGCTCCTCCTCCTCATGACTTGCTTGCCGGTGTCCACCACACAGCTCCTCTTCCTTCAACTGGCAATGGTTTTCTTGTCTGCATATCTCCTGAGCCCCTGAGCGGTAACCGCCTGCATGCCTCGTGAGCTAGGTCCTTGCCTTGGCAGTGCTCAATCCTCTTCTCTTGCAAACGTAGTTCCTCTCGCATGTGAAATCATCATATAAATGTCGTTGTCGCTGATCCCAGTGAAATCTGCCTTACTATCGTGCTTACTGCAGATTCTGGTAGGATCTGTGATATGGACTTTGTTCATGCAGATCCCAATGAGATCTGTCACAAAGCTGGGTCTACTACTGATCTCACTGAATTCTCCTGTAATCCACCAATCCGCCCAATCCTTCGATTCCTGCGCTACCTCCATATGAACTGTCAGGTCTTCCTGCTTCCTGCGCAGTCAAGCCCCATGACAGTCCTCCTCGTGGCTGTGCCTGGCCCTCCTCGCATAGGGGCCTGGTCCTCCTTTGCATGTGAGTTTGTAGGAGCCCATGGTCTCCATGGAGACTGCATTACAACCATGCTCACCACTGGTACCGGCTAGATCTCTGATACCTGTGCTCCTTCCATATGAACCAATGACCCTCCTGCTTCCTGAGAATTCAGGCCCATGACACTGGGCTTTTGCAACCCTCTTCCTAGGTGAGATGTTGACCATTGATGTCAAAGTGGTGTATGTTGAGCAGTGCTGACAAGAAAGGAGTGTATGGAGATGAGTTCAAGACGAGAAAAGTGTGAGAATCATAGTGGAGCTGCTGCCTCAAAATTTCAAGATTGAGAGGGGGACTTGGCTGTTTCAGCAATTTTGAGTCCAGAAACTCCCAAGTCCCCCGGCCACTTCCAATCTGAGACCTATGTGAATTTGACATGTATGTGAACTATGTTATTGCCACCAGTACTCCAACAGTTTATTTGGATAACATGGGCTGCATAGAGGTCAGTAAGGACCCAGTGCAGCACCGGAAACTCAAGTACATCAACATCAAGTACCACTTTGTTTGCAATAACATCCAAGAGGGAAGAGTGCAGATCAAGTATGTGGACACCAAGTGAAACCTGGCAGACGTACTTACAAAGCCTTTCAGGAAACAGGCGATACAACAGGCAAGACTTGGGTTACACTTGCAGATGCCAACAGTGGCCTATTCAACAAGGTCCCCAAGCTATGCAACCCTTCTGAAAGGCAGGTCACAAAGTTGTACCTTAGAGCAACAGCATGATGAATGAGGTACACATGCTGTTGAGGGGGAGAGTTGAAGTAGAGAAAGCCGCAACAAAGTGTAGAGGTTAAGTTCACGGCCGAGTGAAAAGATTTGCGCAATGGTTCTGCTGCGCACGCGCGTACACGTTCCGCCGCACGCACGCAAGTGGCAAAGACGCGGAGACCTCTTGACTCAAGTTTGTACTTAGATCCATCATCATTAACGAAAACGCTTCAACTAAAAAAGGCTTTTTATTTATTAAATTTTTTTGGTGTGGCCTTTCTCATCCTTCGGCACATCCGAAACCTTAGGGCATTCTCGTACTGAGAGTTGCTCTGCCGTCTGCGGTAAAGTTTCTGCTTTGGATTAGGGATGTGATCGCTATTCGACAAATCACGACGCCAGAAGCGCCACAGTTGCTTTGGCGGTCGGGTGCGTGCGTGGCTGTTTGACCTCTCAATCCAACACATTCTTGGCAAGCTTACAGCAGAGAAGCTGGACGGCATCCTTTCGCTGGGCTTTTGAGCTTGAGCTGGATCGTGCCGATACATGGCTAAGCTATTTCGGAAACAGAGATCTAGGCCTACATCGAGGACAAAGGTCTCTCAGGTATAAGAATGCCTCGTACTTTGGCTCCAACTTGTTCGACCCCGACAAGCTTGGCTACGAGCCTTAGGATCATCCTGCTAGCACTCAAAATGGCTGAGACGCTAGTGAGAGCTGCTGTGGTGAGTAGTCCTCTTCCCCCTCTTCCTCCGCCCCTCTTCCTCCGCCCACTGACTGACACCTACATTTCCGCAATCATCTATCTTGGCGCACACACAGACCGTGCTCAGCCAGACAGAGCTAGCTATTGGCCCTCATGTCGATCCACGCGATGCTTTGGCGCAGTCCGTCTCGCTCTTCTTGCGCTCCCTGCAACACTTTCCGCGTTTGCCTCTCGACTTTGCTCTGGAAACCTATCGAGACTTCTTCGTTCTCGTCGCCCGCTGGAGGAGTGGTGAGTCGCTTGAATGCATACCTCTTCACTCCCTCAAGCTTTCGTAATTCACGGGTAGTCTGAGCATTCTAGATACCCCATTCCTTCCTTTTTCTGCCACTGAAAGAACAAGATCGAGAAGACGCCCGTCACACAATCGACCGTGCACGCCGATGGCTCGAAGAGTCGACAGCTGAACAACGCGAAGCACTCGACCTTCAACTAGTCTCTGAGCCATGGTTCTTCGGCGGACCGTGCGCTTTGACCACCCAATTCTTGACTTGCATACTCGAAGAAAACTCAGGTGCAGGAAGCGCTGACGAAACGGCTACGGTATTGAAGCTCCTCTTCGACAGCCTCGAAGTGGCGACTGACAATCCGACCGACAGAGGCGAAATGCGATTCGCCATTCTGCGTCTGCTTGCAATCCTGCTCGACGCTCTCGATGAGATCGGTCTCGTAGATCGCCATTCGGCTCAAGGCATTGAGAGACTTGATGACGATACTCAATACCAGCTTCGTGTAGCAAGGTTGCTCGTCAACCTAGTTTGGCGAGCACCCGAGGCGTATGTGAAGTCAGCAGCCGGCATCTTCGATCGGCTCAGGGAGCGAGACATTCTTTCTTGGCATCTCTCGTATGCGGTGACCCAAGCGATTTTGGACATGCTGCGTTACGATATAAGCGCTTACAGGGAAACCAAACCTGCCGTCGATCCGGGCTTGCTGTGCGGCATCGATGTGCTCTTCCAGTCGTCCATCGACATGTTCATGCAACTCGTTAACAATGACATAGCACAAGACATTGAGGCCCACTTGCTCGAGCCACTATCTCGAATGATGAACTCGCTTCTACAGCTTACCGCCGCTTCTCCAGACGACCAGTTCCTGGCGGAGCTGGATGCAGTGGCGACAAAGCTCTACACTATTAGTGAGCAGACACTCGAGCGAGCCCGAGGTTTGGAGCCAATCCCCATGTGATAAGGGTCTGTATCTTGACCGATAGCTTGCAATCACGAGTACATACCATCGTCATCAGGCCATCCCGCTTGAGCCATCATTGACGAAGAGGGCATCCTGTTGTCCCCTTGATCGTGTTTCGAGTCTGCGGCCGACTGGGTAGTAACGCGTTGAACCTCGACCTTGACGACGTAGTTGCCTGGTATCATCACCATCCCCACATTCCTTGTCGACGTTCGACCTTGCGCTGTAGTTCTGGTTTCGTCGGTGTTGGCGAGAATGATGTTGCATCCCGAGTCGACACAGAGCAAGGTACCGCAGAACGCACGACCGTCTGGAATGTGAACGAGGCTGGTACGACCGACCAAGTTGGCTTCGATGGTAGCTGCCGCCATTGCAGCTTTGTGCTCTGCGATCCGGTCCATGCTGGCCTAGATGTTCAGTCGACGAGACCAAGGAGCGACTTGCTTTTGGGGTTAGGAGACAAGAGGGGCATGTAAGGTGATTCGGCAAGACGGCTTCCGTCAAGGGTCTGTTGCAAGATCTGCGAGCTTGCTGCTTGTTGCTACCGTGCGAGAAGAGGAGTTTCAAAGTGGACCCTTAGCGAAGCTTTCGCCCTCTGTGAGTGCGGAGCGGATAGCCGGTTGAACCGGTAAAGACAACATCCGGAGAGAATTCCAGCAAGGGTCACAGGCGCCCTCTTCCCTTTGGGTCGTACAGGCATCGAACCCGGTAAGTGACAGACAGAGACAAGTGGCAAGACAAGAGAAGCTCAAGCAACTCAGGACTCACTCTGTCGTTTGCAAGCCTCCCTCCTCCTGCTCCACCATCTCCTGCTTCATTAACATCGTAGAGATACTCAAACATTCTCAACATGGCTTCCGAACAGAAAATCAAGACCCCGCTCACCGAGCAGTTCGGTATCAAGCACCCCATCATGCTTGCCGGCATGTAAGTTGTCCTTACAACACCCACAACGCCTGGCAACAAGACACAATTGACACTGACTTTTCCTTCTTCTTGTTGTTCGGCGCTTTCATTTGGCTCGCAGGAACGTCGCTGCTGGTCCTGAGCTTGCCGCGGCAGTCACCAATGCCGGTGGTATTGGTGTTATAGGTGGCGTTGGCTACACTCCCAAGTTCCTCCGCCAACAGATCGCCGAGCTGAAATCCTTCTTGAACGACAAGAATGGACCTTTCGGTGTCGATCTCCTTCTTCCCAAAGTCGGTGGTGGTGCCCGCAAGACCAACACCGACTACACCAACGGACAACTTCCCGAGCTTATCGATATCATCATCGAATCCGGCGCCAAACTTTTCGTCTCTGCCGTCGGTGTTCCACCCGCTCAAGTCGTTTCAAAACTTCACGCAGCTAAGATCATCGTCGCTGGTATCATCGGACATCCTAAGCACGCACCTAAAGTGCTCGAAGCCGGTGTCGACATGGTCATCTTCCAAGGAGGCGAAGGAGGTGGTCACACTGGTGATGTTCCCCTTTCCATCATTGCGCCACGTGTCATTGACATTTGCAGAGGTCACAAGAGTCCTTTGACCGGTAAGCCGATCATTACGGTTGCTGCAGGTGGCATTTTTAACGGCCGTGGTTTAGCTGCGTCGGTTTGTTACGGTGCTGATGGTGTTTGGGTGGGGACTCGTTTTGTTGCTTCTAAAGAGTCCGGTGCACCCAAGGCGCATAAGGAAGCGGTGCTCAAGTCGACTCATGAGACGGATATCAGAACGATCATCTTCACCGGTCGACCCTTGCGTCTCTATAAGACCAAGTACATTGACGACTGGGAATCTCGCCCAGACGAGATCAAGAAGTTGACCGAAAAGGGTATCATTCCGGTTTATCATGACTTGGAAAACGATGATGAGCAGGGAACCAAGGAGGCTCAGGCTAGACAGAGGTTTTTGTTAGGAAAGTGCGCGTCGGTTATCAACGACATCAAGCCTGCTAAGGAGATCGTCGATGAGATGGTTAATGAGGCTGTCGCCACACTGAGAAACGGTAGCCAGTTGCTTGTTGGTGGTGGTGCTCGTCTTTGAGCATCCAAACGGCAAATGCTATGTCTATTGTTGTGGTTGCCTAGCAATATCGAACATGGTTCAGTCTTTCACAGCTACGAGCAGTCGGTCAGTGAAGTGTGGTTGGCGTTGCATTGTGTCTATAAGCAAAGTCGGTGGGTGAGCCTGTCACACTTTGTCAGTAAGCTGAAGCTGTTTGAGAGAGAAGACAAAGTCTGGTTGAGGTCCCTTGGACTGCGAGATATTCCGACCTGTCTTGCTCGACATAACCTTCTTCAGGGTTGCTCGGACATGGATTGTGGTCTGATTTGGTCACGACCGCAGAGCATGCTCATGATGAGCATAGTCAGCATGATCGCTGGTTAAGTTTGTGATTAAGCGGCGTTGGGCGGAAGAAAGAAAAGAAAAGGTCGTTGTTAGATTCGTGGAGTTGTTGCTCTGAATTTTATTTGGCTTTTCTCCACACTGTATCCAAAACTTCTTTTTCTTCTATTTTTTTTTCTATTTTTTTTTCTTTTTCTTTTTTTCTTTTTTTTTTTTGGAGACCCTGATTCGAACACCTTAACCCTCATCGTGCTTCTTCTGTTCATCCGCCACCAACATCTTTCACAACGCATAACCACTTGATATCAATCACATGCTACCAGATCTCAACTACAACAATGGTCCGTAGCTATCCAAACATAGTAATCACAGGAACTCCAGGTACAGGTAAATCAACGCACTCTTCTCTTCTAGCCTCCACCTACCACGCCTTACGCCAGATCGACATAGGCGCACTCGTCAAATGCAAAGGCTTCTATACTGAATATTTGCAAGAATGGCAAAGCTACCAAGTAGACGAAGACCAACTTGTCGATTATCTTGAACCTTACACTGGTAACAAAGCACCTGAACCTCTTGACTCGCGACACTTCAACCAGCACGATTTACAAGCGGCAAAGCATTCTCAAGAATCAGAAGAGCGAGGAGGTTTGATTCTAGACTGGCATACCTGTGATGTTTGGCCTGAACGTTGGATTGATTTAGTAGTAGTGTTGAGATGTGATCATGCAGTGTTGTGGGAAAGATTGGAAAAAAGAGGCTATCCGATTAACAAGATTCAGGAGAATAATCAAGCAGAGATCATGGGCGTGGTTGCAGATGATGCAAGGCAGAGCTATCCGCAAGAAGCAGTGGTCGAGTTGATAAGTCAAGAAACTGGTCATGTGCAACAGAACGTGGAGAGGATCCTCCAGTGGATTAGCCTTTGGAGAAAGGCAAGAGGTTTAGAGTAAAGCTGAACAAGTCTGCCCTCACTCGCTCAACAGTGAGGAGAAGCGACAAGCAGAAAGCCTCGTCTCAAACAATAACTCGCTGCACACACGATTAGAGCAGGCTACAAAGCACCAACAAGCGAAAGAAAACAAGACTTGACATTTTCGCACATGACTAGCACCTTGATACAATAGAGGCATGAGACTTGACAACAGATGCTGGCCCTTTTACAGAGTTTCGCAAGAATGCTTAGAATCCTTTCCTCCTCGAGGCAAATTCAGCAGCTACTCATTTATGTTCTGGGCCTGCAAGCGAGACTCCAAGTTCCTCAAGCTCTCCTCCTTTGCCAACAACTCCTGTCTCTTCTCCTGAATCTCTCTCTGCACTCTGAGTTCGATCTCCTTCAACTTGTCCTCTTCACGCTTGAGCTGTTCCTCCTTCAACCTGACCGACTGATTAGCCAACTCTTCACCAGGAATCGAAGTGTCGGCGTAGTCGCTGTGAACAGTCCTGGAGAGCTTCTCGGTACGGTAGTTCTCGTAGAGGAAGTCATGCGTGATCTCCTTAAGGTCGGTAAGATGTGTATTCAGCAATGCCGATCGGAGACGAGCAAAGTCAGAGTGTTTGGGGTTGTCAACCTCGACGATACCCCAGGGGTATTTGCGTGCTCGGACGGACTCGCCATTGACAATGACGTTCTCTTCGGATCCAACAATCGCGAAAGGCATAAGACCGCGAAGCTCCGAGTTGTCGGCAATCGTCTCTTCGTCGTCCTCCTCGACATCGTAAGGGAAGTTGTAGACAGGGATGCCGTAGTGTTCAATGTCCTCCCTGATTCGCTTCTTGAACTCTTGTCGCTCGCTGAGAGTCATCGAGTCCGCCTTGCCGATGACGGGGATGACGTTGACACGTGGCGAGAGACGACGCATAAGCTCGATGTCGATCTCGCGCAACGAATGACCGGTAGGAGTGATAAAGTAAAGTAGGGCGTGGACACGGTTGTCACGCCAACGAGGGTTACGCTTGATTCGCGACTCCTCGGCCAAGATGTCATCGTACTGTCGCTCAAGGAAGCCAACGATCTCCGAGAATCTGAATCAGAACAGAAGCAAGAGGATAGAGAAAGCGGATGATGTGAGCCTACTTGAGATTCTGCAATACAAGTAGTCCGTATTTACCTGAAACTTACGCATATTCATTGTCAATATTGTCACCGAAACCAGGCGTGTCTACGATGGTGAGACCGATACGCATACCATCCTCCTCAAGCTCGACGTTTACAGGCTTGATGCGGATTCCCTCTTCGATATGGGCGGTCTCAGGGTTGTCGCTGACCTTGTGGCCAATGACCTCGGATTCGCACAGAGTGTTGACAAAGGTGGTCTTGCCTGTACCCGAAGCGCCGACGACCATGAGGCAGAAGGATACACCCTTCTTGGCCGCACGTCGGCGGGAGGCCATGCTGGAGTTGATTACGGACGAAATGGTGGGCTAGGTGTGGTGGGTGGTGAGGCTATATAGCAAAGTGTAGCCAGATCAAAGGCTTCCCAACGAATGGTCCTCGCAGATGAGTGCTGAAGAGGGCAGTGCGAGGTAAACCTATTCTCGAGACGCAGCGAAAGGAGACGACTGCAGATGCAAGCGACCAGCCGGGGATCAAAAGGGTGCGATTGGTGCAAAGGGGCAAGGTGATGATGGTCAAGATCAGAATGATAGCGCAGGGACCTATACGAGAATGTGTGTGTAAGTGAGTGTGTGTTTGTGCGTGTGTGTGTCTTTCGATAATGTCCAAGTGTTGCGCACGAACCATTTCTTCGCTCAATCTGGCCGCTCCTCAGTCTTGGCGACTTGCAATATGCCTTCTCGCCTGCCGACACGCAACAGGCGCGTCCAGGCAATTACATTTTCGAGCTCGGTTCGAAATCGTTGTATTTAATCCTCCCTGAAGCGGTATTCAACCATGTCCTTCTCTGAAATCAGATCAAATAACCCCCAGAGACACTCTTTTGTTGAAGATTTCGGAGGCCAAGCCGATCTGATCGGGGTTTAGCGAGTGCCGATCTGGTTAGATGAGCGATTTGATCAGAGATCGCGTACAACACCGTCCTGCTCGTTGTCAGACATCGTCATGAAGTAGGATGCTCCCACACTCGGCATGTGCCACCGCAATGTATATATATCTGCTGAAGGTAACGATCCAGTGATGACGCTAACAAGTGACGCTAGGGCGACGAGATCGGAGATCGGGGATAATCGAGCATGTTGAGGATCAGGTACAACCAAGTCTCGCTCGTTGTCAGGCTAGATCATTAAGTAGGAAGCACTCCCACCTTTGGCTTGTGCTGCTCACATGTATATATATCTCACAGAGAGCACTAGGATCTCGCCACATTCCCTCAGGTCAATTGAGTATATGTTTCTGCTATCGAAAGTAGTGACATCATACTCAGACCATCCCCGATCACAAATATCAGGACCACATATGACCTCAAATTTCTCAATATCATGCTGTGCGCTCTAGGCTCTCACCACGTTCATTCAATCAAATTGTGTATATTTGTTTCTGTCTATAAGGGGGTATCAAAGTTTTTGCGTTTTTAAAAACCCGGGTTTTTAAAAGACTGCATTTTTCAAAAAAACGCAAAAGCTTACATAAGCTCCGCAAAGGGGAAAAAACCCCGTGTTTGCAGAAATGCGGTTTTTTTTCACTCCACATCTTCTCTCCTTTCCTCACTCTCGTTGCACTTTTGCTCAGTCTTGTCGCACTTTTGCTCACTCCCTCTTCCTTGCACTCATTCAAAATGACCCCCTCCACTGATGATTCTGGTGACATCTCTGCAGAGTTGTTATGCCAGTCCTCTACACCAATGATCTCCGCAACTCACATTGAAAGTGTGCCTGCACTGTCTCAATCTGGTTCTACAAGCACTCCTGACATCCACACTTCCTATCCATCTCAAGCCTCTAGATCTGCCACAGGCAAGAAGAACTTCACATGGTTGGGTGCCAATGTTCTTCACCTTGTCACGATCCTCTACAACAATGACTCCTACCAGCGCATTCTGCTGCCATCTTGAGAATCAGCTGAGAGCAATCCAGCCCTCAAACTTCACAAACATCCCATTTTTCAGGATATCTCCAAGATGATTTTCCCAGGTGCAACTGTTGATCCCAATCACATCAAGTCCAAGCTGAGGTGGCTGATAGAGACATACTACAGGGAGAAGAAGAAGCTTTCACTCACTGGAGCTGGTATGCTGCTGGAGGACATGGATGCATCCAACCTGGTAAGTTTTGGTGATCTTCGTTGCTTGCAATAGTATGCTTGGACACTGATTCATACTTTCAATTTTAAACAGTCCTACATATCTTGCATTTCCCTGTCAACAAAGTATGCTTGGTTTGAAAGGATGCATGAGATGATGAATGGTCAATTCAATGCTGATCCCACAGCACTTATCACAACTCCCAGTCTTGACTTCACCAGCGATGATGAGCCTGACATGCCTTCAAACGGCTCAGCTGACATACCCATGGATATTTGTGGCAGCAAGCTGTATGATCACAGTGCCCACAGCCGTGGTTTGCCTCCTATTCTTGACTTGATTGAACCCACCAACCCCCTGGCTGCTGTTGCATCCACTTCTGGTGCATCTGTTGCTGGCACTGGTGATGATGACATCTTTAACACACCTTTGCCTCCACCTTTGCAGGCTCAACCACCTTCCTCCACTGCTGGTGGTTTCGATGTCTTTGATTCCACCTCTTCTCAATCTTCAGCCCAGCTCTCTCCCAGCACCAAGCACAAGTGAGGTGCCCTTGATCACAAGCACGACGCACTTGCTGAAGCTTTCTATCGTTCTTCCATTGATACCCTTCAGATCTGCCTGCAGCTTGAACAGGAATGCACCAGACGCAGGAAACTACTGGAGGCTGAGTGTACCAAGTGTGAGGAGATGTGCATGCATCACAAGAGGGAGGGGAAAGAGCATGATGAACACGTTTGCACATGTGATTGTGAAATGGTGATGGAGATGGTGCACCTCCTTGCTTCTCAGGCCAGCATTCAACAGGACACTCGTCAGAACACCAGCAACAACAACAACAACAACAACACTGACTCTTCATTCAATCTTCCTGTCTTGTAGCATTACAGTACCATCATCCAGTCTCAATGCAAAGTCATTTCTGAGTGTTTTTCTATAGAGTGCAAGTATGTGAATAAAAATGATGCACAGCACAGTCAAGAAATGATGTGCAGCACAGTCACATAATGAGCTCAAAAGCATTTAAACAAAAAATTTCAGTCTCACACCTCTTCTGTTACTACCACCATGTCAGCGGTCGCGCGCCTGAAACCTGAAATCTGTAGTAGTACTGATACTACTACCGATTCTGTCGAGTTATGTGACAGTGCTAGTGGTATTTCGATTCCTAGTGAATTATGTGACAGAGCCGTCTCTGTCACTTTTCTTGTTGGAATCTGTAGTTGTATTGTCATTATGACAGATTTCGACTAACCGCTGTGGACACTCCGTCCAGAGGTAGCTCGGCACAATCAAATACTATATGACTCTAAGTAAACTTGATATTGACACCAATGGGCTGGTGTGAGTATTGATTTATGGCATCAACACAAGTGTCCAGTGTGTTGACTAATGCTTGAGGTGATCCCTGGACTGCAGTGGACAACTGCCTTCGGTTCTATCATATCCGGACCACAGGTTTACTATGAACCGCCTTCAGATGTCAGTGAGTGGTGATACAACACACACACTTCAATGAGAGGCAATCTATTGATTGCCGCTATGCTGACTGAGAAACTAATGATATGTATGCTAAAGTTATGACTAGTTGTATGGTGTGTAGAGTGGATGCCGATCCACTCGACCGTTTGTGACGAGAAGGTATGGTTATATACCCTTTTGCAGTGTCGCCAGCGACGTTGCCCCTGCTCTCTCTCCAGAGAGTACCTCCTGTGTCGAGTACTACACAGGAGTCTTTGATGAGACTCCTCTGTCCTGCTATGCTACCCCATCTGACTTCCTTGAGCTGTGTTGACTCCATTGACACTGCTCTTTTCTCCTCATGTTCCCTTCGCCGGTGTCCATTACACAGCTCTCTTCCCTTGGACTGGTGATGATTCTATGTTCCTCCTATCCTGTGTGCCCCTGAGTGGTAACCATCTGCATGATGCTGAGCTTGGTCCCCCTCTTGGCACAGCTTGGTTTCCGGCCTGGTGGAGCTTGGTCCTCCTCAGGCTCGAGCTTGATGTCGACCTGCATGTGAATCGTCGTACCAACGACTCTGTCACTGATCTCCATGGACTCCGTCTTAAGGTCATGCTTGCTGCAGATTCCAGCGAGAATCGTGATACCAATATTGTTATGTGCTGATTTCGTCGAGATCTGCCATAGAGCTGATTCTACTGCTGATCTTGGTGAACTCTGCCACAAACCTTATGTTCTGCCCGATCGCACGATTCCTGCGCTACCTTCATATCATTTCGGCCTTCCCTCGCTCTGCGCATCTTAGGCCCATGACACACCACTCCACTCTGCAACCTTTCAGCATCGCTCTTGCTGCCATCTGTCAGGGGTCTCGCGCCTGAAACCCACGTGGGTCTGTCGAGATACTCGGTGACTATCAAACTGCGTGACAGCTATTGTCTCGGTGAGCTACGTTGCTCAGTGACTATCAGGTTGCGCGGTGGCGACAGGTGGTGTTCGTTGTATATACTATCGTAGGTTTTGGCTGACCTCTGTGGACACTCTGTTCAGGGGTAGCTCGGCATGATCGATGTTGATACCAAGGTTATGATGACACCAAGGTCTGGTGTGAGTGTTGATGGTGATGAGGTTGATGGCGTGGGTGATAAGGTTGATGGTGTCAACACGAGTGTCCAGTGTGTTGACTGATGCTTGAAGTGATCCCTGGACTGCAGTGGACTAATGCCTTTGGTTCTATCTTGATCCAGACTGCTGGTTTGCTATGAACCGCCTTCGGACATCAGTGAGCGGTGATACAACACACACACTACAATGAGGAGCAACCTTGATAGTTTGCTACTATGCTGACTGAAACTAATGTATACTTATGCTGAAGTGATAACTAGTTATGGTGTGTAGAGTGGATGGGGATCCACTCAACCACTGATGATGAGAGGGTATGCTTATATACACTCCTTGTAGTGTCGCCTGTGATGCTACTCTGGCCCTCTCTCTGCAGAGAGTACCCTCTTCATCGAGTACTGTACAAGAGGTCCCTCCAGTACCCTCCTGTCCTCCTCGAGCTATGTGTCAACTCCTTCAACACTGCTCCTCCTCCTTCGACACTGCTCCTCTTCCTAGTGACCTGCTTGCCGGTCTCCTATGACTCCTATCGCTCGAGCCCCTAAGTGGTGACCGTCTGCATGCTCCTTGTGCTTGGTCCTCCTCGTGGCTGTGCCTGGCCCTCCTCGCATATGGGCCCGGTCCTCCTTTGCATGTGAGCCTGTAGGAGTCCATGGTCTCCATGGAGACTGCACTACGACCATGCTCATCATTGGTATCGACTAGATCTCTGATACCTGTGCTCCTTCCATATGAACCAGTGGCCCTCCTGCTTCCTGAGCATTCAGGCCCATGACGCCATCCCCCCTCTCCATCCACCCCTCCATGCTCCCTCTCCATGCTCCCTCTCCAACTCCCATCCCCCTTCCAGCCATGGTGCACTACAGCGACAAGCAAGTAATTCTCAATGACATTGTCCACACTCTCGAGC
Source organism: Ustilago nuda (assembly GCA_022963125.1). Taxonomy (NCBI): domain Eukaryota; kingdom Fungi; phylum Basidiomycota; class Ustilaginomycetes; order Ustilaginales; family Ustilaginaceae; genus Ustilago; species Ustilago nuda. The sequence goes on from JALCUS010000021.1 coordinate 582,536, forward strand.
TCTCTATACCTGCAGAGGTCAACCAAAACACCAACAGAGTGCAGCACTCCTGCAGCACTGACATTGACAACTTGGATGACAATGGCGACCCAGTTCTGCTCTCACGACACCTTGTCTGCTTGTACACTTTCATATGCAAGCAAAGGTAAGCAATGACATGTTACACTCCTCTTGGCTGCGCCGATAAGCTTATCCACCTTCTCAACAGGTACAAATCAAGCAATCATAGGATGTTTCATGGACTTGTTCGTATGTCGCCTGAAGCATTCAACAATCTCGCCATCCAACTCCAGCAAACAGGGGCTTTCCAGTGGAACTACAGCAGCTTAGGTGTGATGTCTCTCAACAAAGTGCAAGAGATTCTTTCGGTGGCTCTGTACAGACTTGGCCATTCTGGAAATGGAGGTGGTGAACATGATGCTGCTTTACAATGTGGCTGCGGTGTTGGGAGCATTGTTGGATACACCAATCACACAGTCGCTGGCCTCCTCGAGCTAAACAATGAGGTCATGCAGTTTGCTTCAGAGGGAGAGAGACAACATGCTTCTGCCTGGGTGCACAATACAACTGGGGTTGAAGAGTGGGGTAAGGGCTGGCTTGTGGATGGCACACACAACCCTCTTGCCTGGAAGCCAGGAGTGCTCAGTCGAGAGCACTTTTGCTACAAAGGCTTCCACAGCATCAATGTAGCGCTGTGTCACGGGATTGGGAATCGGGTAACCAAACCGAACATAGTGAGCAGCAAAACCACTACACCAGCTAGACCCTTAGCTGGTGTACCCGATTCACACAACACTGAAGTATAAGCATTTTCACTCCCAAATGCTCCGGACTCGGAGAACGGACTATTCCGGTGACACGCTGGTGATCCTGCCAAACACACTGCGGATTGTTGAATCAGTTGTTGGACAGCCTGGCAGTGTTCAGGATTTGAAGGTTTGGGCCTCAGGCAGCAACATCCTCAAGAATCCTCTCCTGTATCTTGACAAAGGTGAGTTCATCTGGGTTGATGGTGGATATGGCCATTCTGCCTTCACAGTTGGACCATTCTCTCACATTGCTGCCGACAAGAGTCGAGACCTTTGACACTTCAACTACATGCTCTCTTGAGTCCGAGTATTAGTCAAACATGCCATTGCATACCTGAAGAACCGCTTCCAGTGCCTTACAGGCTATCATGGTAACATCTACCGTTTCAAGGACCACATCACTGCTGCCAAGATGATCCAAGCCTGCATTGTTGCCCACACCTTTGCAAGCCGATATGACTGTCCTGCTGATATTGCTGACCTGCTGTTGCCCTCTTTCTCTGAGGATGAGGTGAATGAGGTTGTTCAAAGCCTCCAACTTGATGCCAGGGATACATGAGAGCTCAGGAGGACAAGACACACAAATCAGCATGGATACAAACTGGACCTTGCCTCTGCAACACAAGGAATGTCGCAGTATGCAGTGTCAAGACTTTGAAGTTCTGCTGCACATGATCTTCGAGAGGGTTTGTTCCAGGCACTGTTCAGATCCACTGGGTGCAATGAGGAAGACACTACTGCATTGTCTTGACGTCATGAGAGGACTACTGTGGACTACATTGCCATGACTCAAAGTGCATCAGCTCAGAGACAAGAGCAAGTCTTGACACAACCATTCTTGATCTGAAAGGCACTCTCTCTTCTTTTCAATACAATTCTTCTCACCACCATATGAAACATTACATTACATTGAGTGCATTGTGTGAAGAGGAAAGCAAGATATAAGCAAGCAATGGGTAATAGCGACAAGAGCGACAAGTAACATATTCCCACTGTTAGGTTACATATTTTATTGGCCATATGATTTCATTGTGTTTTTGGAAACCTGCTTTTCCTTGGGGGTTTTAAATTCCCTCCAAAAACACGCTCTCGAAAAAACCCGCGTTTTTAAAATCGAAAAAACTTTGATGCCCCCTATAACTAGCAGTGACATCGTTCTTAGACTCTCCCCGATCGCCTGTATCGGGTCCCAAACTTCAGCATCTTTCGCAGCGGCGCCGCTACACCTCGAACTCTAGCCAAGTAGCCGCGGTAAGGACGTCTTCACTTGGGCTTGGCGAGGCCAAACTCAGACTCAGCTTACCAGGCTTGTTCTCGACAATGTCGTTTGCCACAATAGAGCCGATTCATGCTTGGAGAAGAGCTGCTTGTCTTGGTGATTCCTCTCTCCATGTTGGACGACTTTCTTTGCTCGCTGATGAGAAGAGCTAGGTCGCTGCTATTCGCCTTGCAGTGCTCCATAAAGGAAATACATCAAAGCAACTTAAGTCTCTGATTGACAGCATCTTGAGCTTGCCAAGCACTCACAAACTGCAGTTGCTATCCGGACGAAGCTCTACGGTCCAGTATACTGGCTCGTCGTTCTCCACTTGAACTACACCCTCCTTGTCGAAGAGGCAATTTGATGTCGACAGAAATCCACCCAATGTCGTCGATTTTCCTTCCAGGTTCCATTGCAAACCTTTGGTCGTCACTTTAGCACCATCATCGCCCACACCAAGAGGTAGGATACCGCATGTCTCTCCCATCACCTCTCTTGCCATCTTCAGCGTGTGCTTCCCCTTGGGCAGCAACCAGGCTACACTGCCATCGCCAATAGCAAACGTGCGTGGTCGCTTTCTCAGCCTGTCGCCTCGCTCGTTGCTTGCATCCGGATCCACCATGCCGCCCAAATCCTTCGTACCGGGCGCTAGCTGCCACAACACATGCAGAGTGTGTACGCTTTGATCCAAACGCCCTGCAAGACCACCAAAGATAATGACTGTATTCTCGACGCCGTCTGCTGCTGCGTCCTCCTGCTCTTGGATCTCTTGGATTGTCTTTTGTAGGTCTGTAGCGTACTGCGATGGTCGGACGTGCACTCCTACGCCTTTTGATTCGAAAAAGCTCTGCGTCTCGGGTCGGATAGAATCCAAGTCGCCCAAGATGGCGTTTGGCAAGGACACAGAGGAAGCCCCGCTCTGGCTTTCGAATGCTGTCGCGCCGAAGGTGTCGAGCAGTCGGTTGGCTGCGCCATCCGCACACAGTCGCAGAGAGGCAGAATCCCACAATCGTCGAAAGTGGCCCACCTGCCGCCTATCGATTGGTGAGTTGAGCAACACCATGGCGTATCGTGGTGCATTGGCTCGCAACGATGGCACGAGGAAAGACGAAGGATCCCAAACGTTGATTTCCTCGTCGCTTGCTGTGCCTTGCTCGTTATGCTTCCTCTTCAGACTGTTGCCGTTGTCACTTTGTGCTACTACTGCCTCCCATGGCCTTGCATACACATTCCCATCACCGCTTTTTGCTACCCCTTCAACCTCCTCTGGCCGAGCAGGCACCTCAAAGTGGAACCCATCGAATGCTGAGTACGTCTGGAATTGTGTCCCTTGCCTCTTGATGGCTTGCTGCCAAGCTTGATAGGCCTGTACTTCAAACTCCTTCATGATGAACGCTTTTCGCTCCGGATCGCCGAGCTTTCGATCTCGCCCTGCCTGCTGACTGCCCTCCTGCACCTGTGTCGAGTCCCGATTGATGCCTGCAGTGTCGAGAAGATGATGCGGCGGGCTTGGGTATTTAGTGGAGAAGTGGTTGAGGATGAGTCGTTTGGCATTCAGCAAAGCAGCCAACTGGCCTGCTACTTGGGGCACAGAGTGTCCACGCAGCTTCGCTTTCGCTGCTACATCTTGAAGCGTGTCAGTCTTGCCGTTCTTATTGAGATGCGGTGGGAGAGCAATGTTGGTGCTCTCATGGACCAAGACGTCGGATCCGTAAGCGAGGGCAGGCAGGCCGTATCCGGCGTGGAGTTGGGCTTCAGAGAAGCCGCCAGTACCATCGCTTGTGTCGCCCATGACGGTGACTTTGCGACCAGGCAGGCTCAGTGGTGGAGGATGCAAGACGGTTCCATCTGGCAGTTGAACCGAGCTTCGTTTTGTTGTGAGCGTCGATAGGAGCGATAGCGGGTGTCGGATCCCTCTTTGCTCTTGGAGCGCTCTCGCATTTCGCTTCAACGCTTCAGCTATACTGGGATCAAGCGGTGGCGCTCTGGCATCCTCTTCGAATACATATGCGAGCGTCGGACATCGATGTGAGATAGGAGCTGCGCTGACACGCACGCTTGGACCATGTGAAGAGGTCTTGAGCTCGAGGAAGTTGGGCCAGCTATATGATCGGGAGTCCATACCAAGGTCACGACCAGTAGCTACTTCTCCGTCGTGCAAAGGTAGATCGGGGACCATCCGCTGAGGCTGATCACTGAGCGCATGGGCTGCACCATCTGGCAGCTGACTGGTCGACGGCCACACAAACTCGTGCACGACATACTTGCCACTGAGCTGCGAGTAGCACAGAGACAATGTGGTCCGTATCAAGGCTCTGAGACCTGGCGGTCCGTAGATCTCTACTCGTGGTGCTGCGCTATCTGCGGGAGGAGAAGCGCCGGATGGGCCCATCATCGACATCAGTAATGGAACCAGACCAAGAACATGGTCGGCGTGAAGATGGGTGATGAGAATGGTTTTGAGGTTTGCAAGACGCTCATCGGCACCGACGTAGCGGGATCTGAATTGGCGCTGTGTGCCTTCACCGCAGTCGACCATGACGGTGTGGTTGTCCAACTTGAAGAGTAAGGAAGAGTAATTCCTAGACGGGTTGGGCATGGACGAAGTGCCCAGGAACTTGATCGACATTCGCGGTGGCACCATGGTGTATAGTGGGGCCCGCTTAACCGTAGCGAGCTCTTTAAGTTGCTCGGGTCTAGCAGAAGGAGGAGGCAGTGTCCAAGGTGCTGATGCTTGAGGTGAAGAGACAAAGGTGATGGCAAGCACACACGTCCTTCTTGATGCAAGGATTGAGCCTCACAATTTCCAAAATTGGCCGACAAGCTTTGAAATGCGTCACGTGATCAGTCGTGAAGGCGTGCGCCTCTGGCCTGCCTCTCTTCCTGACCAAAAGCCAGGAGCCTGGTTCGTTGTGATTTTTAGTTTGTTCGTGTTAGATCTATACAATTTCGGTTTTGTTTCGTGCGATTGAGTGTCCAGGCAAGATTGAGGGGAAAAATAATAATAATAATAATAATAATAATCGCGGCGACAGAAAGGACCGTCTCCTCCGCTTGCTCTGACTTGTCAAGATGTGTTCATAATGCGTTCAAGTTGCGGGTAGCAGGCATATCTACATGGATTGGTGGAGTAGACACAAAGTCACAGTGAACCGTACGGACAGGGCTAAGGTCGTTGGCATAGGTAAGATGTGACAAGGATAAATTGCCAAAAAAAAAACCCCCAGAAAAAACCAAGGTACTGGGTACAAATACAGAAAGAGGTAGATTACAAAGGTAGGATCAACATGGTAGCAGAAAGAGACGGTAAGATGGCGAGGCGAGCAGATATCAGAAGGCCTTGAGAGGTAGGATCGACATACGCGCAGCTTCATCGCCCTCCACGACGAACAGCGTCGCGTGCTTCGAGACGTTCCTTTTCGACCTGTGCCCTGAGCGCCGCGCGCATCTTCTTGAGGAAAGTGTAGAATTTACGTGTCGAGTTGAGCTCCTGTAGCAAGGAGCCTTGCAAGCTAGCATCGAGTTTCGGCGAGAGGGAAGTGAGCTTGTACTTGCTGCTGCTGACATCGATGGTAAAGTGGCACTCCTGCGACCAGTCATCTGCGTTCATGAGGTTGTAGATGAACTTGAGCTGATCTCCGACTTTGGTGGGTTGGATTGAGCATCCTGTCTTGGACTCCAACAGACGCAGTTCGGGCCCGTTCTTGTTGATCTGCTCCTTCAATTTCTCCCTCTGCAACTCCTTGGCTTGCTTCTTTTTTTCCAGATTCTGCCTGAGCTCAGCGATCTCTGCTTGCAGCTCGTTGCATCGTTGTGTTACGGATGCCTTTTGCGACTGTAAGGCCTGCTGCCTGGACCGAAGGCTGGCGTCCTGCTCCCTTTCTCGGGCAATCGTCTCCCACAAGTCGCCCTGACTTGCTTTGGCATCCTCGATCTCCCGGTCGAGTGTGCTGAGTTGGTTGCGATGCTCCATGCGATTGGCATCAAACTCTGCCTTATCGTCGTTGATGTTTGAGATGGCGTTCTCGGTATAGGCTCGGAAGCGTGTGGAAAAGGTCTTTACTGCCGAGACGATGCTGGAAAAGTCGAAGACGGTGTTGTTGTCCAGATCAGCGTAGACCTTGCGCATCTCTGCATTCGATGGAGCTCCCGTTCCGAATGGTCTTCGTGGTGTCGCAAGGACCGAGGGGCGTGGTGCGGCCGCCATTGTGTAGGGGTGTGCAAATTTGTGTGCGTATAGGAGAAAGGTGCAAGGATTCTCGAGTGTCTATGGACCTCCGCAGGCCCGATTGCTATGAGGGTGGTGCACCTTGTAGATACTGAGAAAAGGATGATGGTAGTCGGGATTATCAACTGCGATGAGGAATCGCCTTGGAAAGTGTTGATCTGTAGTCGCGTGAGTCGAGTGCATCTGAGCAGTCTCGCTATTCTGCCATTTCCAGCCACCAAAAAAAACAACAAATGGCTCTCAGCACGTGACCGCGTCGCGCCGCCAAATATGAAAGTGACACTTTGCCTCTGCTTGTGCGACGGTATATATGACTTTTGTTCACAGGTGGCTTCACCTGCTTCTGATGTTGCTTCGAGACATGTAATTTCCTCTCTTGCCCTGCGAAAAGCGAGCTGCAAGCTGCACACTTGCCGCCTCGGCTTGTGTTGAAGAGAGCTGGCTCCGTGTCAAAGTGCGAGTTGATAATGCCAGACCTGTTCCTCTAAAAATGTAAGTTAGACTACTTCACGGCATCCTTCTTCTTTGCCTTCCTAACACGTGCTTCTGCTTGCCACTACCTCGATCAGACAACATAACACACCAGCCATGGCACCAGTTCAAGCTTTGGATGCGAGCGCTTCGGTGCCCTCGCCGCTTACAGCCTCGAAGAAGGAAAACAGCTACTCACAGCTCGCTCTCGTCACTGAGCAGCTCAAGCCGACCAAGCAACATCACGATCTTTCGCGCATCAACGAGTCTTGCAACGATTCGCAGCCTGATCCAAAGGGCAGTTGGAGGAGCTGGAGGCGCGGAGAAGGCTTACAGCCATGGGAGAACGAGATCGTTGGAAGCACCGAGGTGCAACGTAAGGCAAATGTAGCCCAACTCTACTTCCTCAACTACTACTTTGATAACCTCCGCTACCTCGCCGATCGCAAGGCTAGACATGCCCGTTTCCAAGAGTCGACACGATCTCGCCGGCTGCTTGCAGAGTCTCAGGACGCCGCTCCTACACCAGAGTATCTCAGAGAGCGCAGCTCATACTTTGGTCGCGAACGCGCTTTGCTGCGCAAGAGGAGGACCAAGCTGCGCGTCAACCAATTCCACATCATCAGCCAGGTCGGAGCAGGTGGTTATGGCGAGGTCTTCCTTGCAAGAAAGCACGACACAGGCGAGATCTGCGCGCTGAAGAGGCTCAAGAAGCGCATTCTGGTCAAGATGGATGAAGTGCGTCACGTGCTGACGGAGAGGGACATTCTCACAGCGACCAAGACGCCTTGGCTCGTCGCTCTTCTGTATGCTTTCCAAGACCCTGACCACGTCTTCCTGGCGATGGAATACGTGCCCGGTGGAGACTTCCGCACACTTCTTTGCAACAACGGCGCTCTGAAGGAAGAGTATGCAAGATTCTACATGGCCGAGATGATCGTTTCCGTCAACGAGCTTCACCGTCTGGGCTACATTCACCGTGATCTGAAGCCAGAAAACTTCTTGGTCGATTCCTCAGGTCACGTCAAGCTGACCGACTTTGGACTTGCTTCCGGAGCGCTCAATCCTGGCAAGATCGAATCGATGAAGGCCAAGCTGGAGGCAGTCAAGGAGAGTGACTTTGTCTACCGAACACCTGCGGAGCGTGGCTCCATGTTCAAGAAGATGATCCAGCACACACAACACCGCGCCAACTCGATTGTCGGTAGTCCAGACTACATTGCACCGGAGATGTTGCGCGGAAGAGAGTATAGCTTTGGCGTCGATTACTGGAGTTTGGGATGCATCTTGTACGAGTTCCTGTGCGGTTTCCCACCTTTCAGCGGCAGCAATGCAGAGGAAACGTTTGCTAACCTCAAGAACTGGCAAAAGGTGCTCCAGCGTCCAGTCTACGACACTGCCGAGAACATGCAGTTCAACCTGAGCGACACAGCATGGGATGCTATCACCAAGCTCGTCGACACACGAGAACGCCGTTACAGCAGCCTGGAAGCAGTACAGGCACACGCCTTCTTCCGCTCCTTGGATCTCGGAGGTCTGCGTGAGCTCAAGGCACCTTTCATTCCCGAGTTGGAGAGCGAGGAGGACACGGGCTACTTTGACAATTTCGATGACCCTGCGGATATGGCGCGATACAAGGATGTGCACGAGAAACAGAAGAATGTCGAGGCTGTTCGAGAAGGTGGCGCTGGAGCAGGTGGACGAGCCTTGTGGGCTGGCTTCACCTTCAAGAACAACAAGATAGGTGCCAATGCGCAGTCGCTAAACGCATCGTCTAGCATCGATGCTGCCGACGTTTTCTCGACTATGTTCTGATGGTCATAGGCAACAGCTTTGGACGATGGCCTGATCAGCACATCTCGCGCGCGCCACTCTATGACTCTTTCTTACACCACCTTGACGACCTTTGACGACTCCTGTGTTTGCTATACCCATCCTCACTGTGCATTGTCGGCATCTTGATACTGCTTCATTTGCAAAGTCGGCATGTAATGCTCTTGCTTTAACTTGCCATGAAAGACTGTATGCTCTTCTTTTCTGCAATATCGGCGATTGACCATCTGCTTACGGGTTGCAAATCGAATGTAGCCACCTCCCCGATCCCGATTTGGCTGCCAGATCTCTGAACGCTTTTCTTTGCGGAAGCTGACTCGAGTGAAAGCATTGGATTGATTGATTGCGGATGCCCGATCTCCGAGACTCCTGAGTGCAGGCACATGAGCACATTACTTAGCCGCTGCCGTACACGAGAGACCGCGTTCATTGCCGGTCTTGTGAAATGAGAATTGAATTCGATCGAGTCTTTGGACCCTTTCGTCGGCCAAAAAGAAAGAGTCACGCTCGTCTGCTTAATTAACTTTGTATCGACACCTTCTGTTTCTTCTGCTCCCTCTGCTCCTTCTGCTCCTTCTGCTCCTTCTGCTCCCTCTGCTCCCTCTTGCTCCCTCTGCTCCTGCCATTTCTCTTTCTCACGATCCTTTGCTCTTGTTCTCTCATCTTCTGCTATTGTCACACTTCGGTTCGGCAGCCTTTCACGATCGGAACATCCGCTCAAAGAGTCAATTTAGCTTTCTGCTGACTCACATCTTTCGGATCGATCCGATTAGACTTCAGCGTGGCTCGTCTCTTGGTCGCTGCTCTGATCCTTACCTCTTGATCTCGACGGCGTCTGTTCCAGCTACAACGATTCGCCACCCTGGTCTTGGTCCGCGTCGCTACAAGCTGCTGCTCCGCTGTTAAACCCCCACCTCATCCACGCCAGCTCAATCAACCACACACACATGACGGCTACAGCGAGGCGCTATCGTTCCTAGCGCTCTTCTGTGCCGAAGTACATCCTAGAGATCATGCCGTTGAGTCATCACGCTGCCGCGCGGAGCGCAGACTCATATTCGCAGTCAGGCGCTCCCCGCTCACGCCGCACCAATGGTCATAACTCGCAGATAGCGAGCTCCTCACGATTGACCCCTTCTCGCCACAAACCCCGCCGCAAGCCTGACTCCAAAAGTCACAATGGCTCCGGGCGAGCCACGCTTGGCGATCTTCTCTCGCCTGCAACCATCAATAAGTCTGCCAGAGCAGCAAGGCCGGTCATCGAGTTGCTTGACAGCAGTGACAGCGAACCATCATCTCCAAGCAAACAGCTTTATCGACAGGACACGGATGAACTTGACCTGGACGATGTCCTCACGCCAGAGCTGCCACCTGCAGACGCTTCCGCGCCTACTTTACCAGAATCTTTTGATCACCTTCCAGGCACCCCGCAGATGCTAACGATGCAGGCTGTCATCCATGATTCACCTGACGAGGAGGATGCCGAGATGCAATTGCACTCGGCTCCCTCCGAGTTGCCCCTCGCAACGCCAGAACCGCCCCCGGATCCTCTGGCGAACCAGCGGCCGATTTTCGATCCTAAGGAGCTAGAGATGCAACCTCTCTATGATGAACTCAAATCTCTGCTCGACACAGGCCAGCAGAGCGACTCGGGCGATGATGATGAGGACTACGAGGAGCGCCGTCAGCGCAAACTGCGAGCCAATGCCGCCCTTCTGGATCAACTCGGTCTCTCGGCAACAGCCACCAAAACAAAAGTCGATGAACTGCCCGTGCAAGATGTTGAGGATCAAGATGACCACCAAGCCAACGACCAGCCCACCCAAACGCTCGATACACCGAGCAGAGGCCGAGGTCGGCCAAAGAAGCATACTCGCGACGACTCTGTTCGCCCATTCAACGAGGCCGCCGACAAAAAGAACAAGTATAATCGTAAAGTCAAGTTCGCCGACGATGGCACCACTAAATCTGCACCCAACCCCGGTCAAGTCTTCGACCTGGCTTACGTCGACCTTCCAACCTTACGTGATCGAGCTCGAAACGACTATATCTTTGTCAGAGACGTGCCAGACATTCGACCAGAGGACCTCATGACATGGAGTGAGGACGAAGAGGAAGCAGAAGAAGACCAAGTGCAAGTGCTAGACGACGATGATGATATCTTCAGAGGTTATGACTCCCTGGGCCGCCTCAAGACTAAGCGCAAGAAGCGCCAGCCTGACGTGCTTCCCGACGGCACTGTAATGACATCCTGCCACCAGTGCCGACGAAAGACACCTAGCCGCAAGGTGCGATGCGTTCGCTTTCGCCAAGGCGTGGAATGTGGCCTCATGTACTGCCAACGATGCATCGAAGCTCGTTACGGTATGGACTTCAACGCCGATGATCCCAAGTTCCACTGCCCTCGATGCCTGGGTTACTGCAGCTGTTCCGTCTGTCTACGACGCTCCGGGTTTGGCGATCTCGTGCACAAGGGCAAACAACGCCGTTTGGCTTTCACAGGTGAGCTCCGAAAGCTCGCTTCTCAAGATCAGGATGGCTTAGAGAGTCTGCAGGGTCGGATTGGTGCCATCCTTGCTGAAACGGCCGCTTTGCAAATGGATGAGCCCTCGCCAAACTCATGTAAAAGCAATGGTAGATCGGTCAAGAGAAAATCCAAAGATCCCGACGCTGTTGCTTTCGGCCCTCCAAAACGCCGAGGCAGACCGCCTAAGAAGCGCCACCCGGCCGAAGAGATGCTGAGACTCAATCTCTCAGACGAGGTGGCCGAGGGTCAAGTCTTGAGCTCGCTCGACGAATACGCTCTTGGTCAGCTCGCCGTGGCTCGCTGTGTACTCAAGCTGGTGGCGGCCAAACGGACTGCTATGCCGAGACGGAGACTCGTGCTCAAACTCAAAATACCCGCACGGGCCCCGTCTTGCACGCAAGCACCAGCGGTCAGAGAGGCGAGAAGGATGCCCAACTACCACGACATGGAAAAGGACGTTTGGGTGCGTGGCGCAGCGGACTACAGCACGTCAGAATCGGAGCTGGAGGAGCTTCAAGATGGCACAGACGATGGAGATGCCCAGGATGATGAAGCTGATGCAGTATTCGAAGAGGGTCGCACTCAGGTGTTTGCAGCCTCGCTGCTGCAACAGACAGACCACAGTGTCAGCTCGAGGGCGAGTCGTGACAGTTCACCGCTCACCAGCTTGGACGATGAAAAGAGCAGCTCTTCTGACCCCTCGTCGCCTTACGGTGAGGACAAGGATGTATCCTTGCAGACTGAAGAGGCAGAAGAAGCCGAGAGCTCTACGGAAAACCGCCTGTCAAGCGCCACGTTTTCATCGACATCACTGGCCATGTCGCAAGACCTGCGGCAGTTGGCACTGGCAGTCATGCAAGGACATGATGAGTCGACCAAGGGGCTGCACGCCAACCATCTGCGATTGCAGCTTGAAGAGCCTCCGTCATTTGCAACGTCGTCTAGTTCCGAAGCTGGACAGCCGGGCACACTTATGGATGCAGAAATGCTAGCAGCCACACCAGTCCTATTTGCTGCCGATGCAAGTTACACAGACACTTGATCTGCCATCTTGCCCTTCAGCAGGTCAGGCTCTGTGCGCCTTTGGCAGCTTTCAAGCGAGAGTTGTTGGAGGCAAGAAAGAAGAATATCTGCCAGCATTGCCTGATCCTCTTTTCAACCAAGTAGAAAAGCGCGCTTGGATCGGGCTTTGGCTTGGACCAAGGAAGCAATAGGCACACAGCCACTCTGACAGCGAAATTTGAATGTATACTAATATGAGACTGTGGATTTATGGTTTTTTCGGCAAGTTGCATGAGAGGAAGAAACGTTTGTGATTGAGCGTATGGAATGTACATCCTCCAAGCTGAATGATCTGGGCATTTAGATGCTACAAAGCACTAAAGCGGATAGACAGGATCTACTTGAAGCCAAGGAAGGACTTGAGGGGCTCCCAACCGAGGTTCAACTGGAGGTACGTAGGCGAGAGCGAAGCAAAGTGAGCATTCCAATCAGGGTGAGTGCTTATAGGGCCAAAGCCGTGTCTACACAAGTTTCGGGATATTGTATGGCTGTACTTACGTTGTAGAGGCCGGCGGTGAGGGTAACGACAATGGTGGTAAGAGTGCCGATGGAACGACCGGCAGCTGCCGTGTTTTCAGCCTGGATACCGAGATTGGCGTGAGCGACACGAGCGGCAAAGAGGGTAGTGTATGCAGCGTGAACGAGCCAAGTGGGGGCACCGTTAAGTTCAGCGAGGAAGATAAGGAAAAAGGCAAAGGGAGCAGACTCTGCAAAGTTACCATGCGCACGAACGGCACGCTGGAGTTTGGCAATATCTGCGGCACTGTTGACCTTTTTTTCACCAGGACCCGAGACTTTGTCCGAATTGCTGGAACCAAGGTAGATGTTGGTGTTGAGACGGTTGGCAATGACGTTGGAGGAAAGATAAGAGTAGTAGCCTGCGAAAAGGGCCGAGTGTGCCAAAGAGGCCTATTTGTCGTTCGAGTTGGCAGAGTGGAAAAAATGACGAGGGGACAAGATACTCGTCAGCAGGCGCCATGAGGGGGTGGGGGGGAGTGGTGAGAACAGGCTGGTGAGGAACAGGAGCGATATGACTTACGGGGCTGAGGACGAAAAGAGGCATAATGACTATGTTGCTAGAATGAAGGTTTCCAGATGTTGAGCTTCAGATAGAATGATGGTAGTAAGATGACAAGATTCGAGATGATGGTGAGTAAACTTGTGACACTCCGCAACCTGACGGGGTTGAAAGGGCGTTGGAATCTGCTTCTCTTTTAATAAAAGGCAACGCGCTCACCAACAGATGCGCCTTTTCCCAGCGACGATCGAGCCAGAGTGGAGGCTATTCAACGGCGAATGCACGGACCATACTGTGTAATAACACGTACGAGAAAGCTCCTGTGTGCCAAGAGTTAAATTTGAATCGCGCCTTTCTTTTGGAAATTGTGAGAATTCTCAAGGTGCGCAAGTCCAACGCGGACACAGACCCTCTCACGGTCAAATTGATTTTCCTCGAATCAATGTAACTGCCAGCCAGCGAAAATGGAAAAGGCGAGAAAAGGCGACTGAGAGTGAGCTAACTGCTCTCCCCAGCCAACTAAAAACATTGGCTCTGCACCGTCTCTCTCTCAGATTGGCGTAGAACACGCAGCTCCACCTTGCTTTCCGACACCACCATCACCCCTCACCTCTTTCGCAGAAATCGCCTCGAACGGTTAGACAATGTCTGCTCAGAACGACAGCCGCTATGACCCCTACATCCCTTCGGGCAACGCTAGCTCCGATCCTTCCGGCGGTGGAGCCAACTTCTCCAACTCCAAAACCGCGCGTATCCACTCCGAGATTGACAACACCATCTCGATTATGCGCGACAATATCAACAAGGGTGCGTCTTGGCTTTGAGCAATGTCTCTTTTAAAGTATGTGATTGCGAACCCCTGACTCTTTTCTTTGATACTACTATCTTTTAATCCATGCTCCATTCATGGCAATCCTCCATTCACGGAAATCCTCTAACGACAGTCAACGAGCGTGGCGAAAACCTTAACAGCCTTCAAGACAAGACCGGTAGGTTGCGATCTACGATTGGAGCTCCGGCCATGTGCTGGCCAAGCTAGTAATGCAACCGAGTCAGTAATGCTGACACCCTTTCTCCACTTATCCATTCTTCCCATGCATGATCTACAGACAACCTCGCCGTCTCCGCCCAGGGCTTCCGACGAGGCGCCAACCGTGTCCGCAAGCAGATGTGGTGGAAGGACATGAAGATGCGAAGTGAGTCGCAACCACAGTCAACCATGCTAGACCGTCTAGCGATAAGTCAGGATAGCCATGCTCATCCCAATCGTATTATATTCTTGTGCTCCTCTTTCACCTCTCAAACGCAAACCTACACCATTGCCAACAGTCATCATTGGTAGTAAGTATGGAAATTGCAGCCGAGACAAACTCTGCTGACAAGTTCAGAAGATAGACCTAATGCCATTCTCGAACCTTTTCTACGCCCTTCTTGCTGCCCATGGCATCCAACCTAGTTGGTATCCTCATCTTGCTCTGCGTTATCATCAGTGAGTATTGGCCCAACCGTAACGTGACCAGCCGGCGGTATATTGTCAGCAAGACCACACTGCCAGATTCACTGACTCTTTTTTTCTCTCTTTTACACTCTCTCTTGCTATCCTTATTGCAGTCCCCATCGTTGTCAAGCACTAAACGACCTTCCTTCAACCTTGGGCCGATCCTCGTTTGGTCCTTATGATAGGGTCTCCATCACGTCTGCTACTTGCGCCTGTACAATACCCCTTTTTTGACGACTATATCTTTGCAAAGCAGTCCTTTATGACATATATAGCCGCCCCAAGTCCCAACAGCGCCAGCTCATTCACATGCCGTCGCCGCGGGGACTCACAGCAGTCTCGCAAGGCAGACGCAACGGATACTGTCAGTCAAGGTGTTGTTGGCAGTTCCGAATCCCGAGTCAAATTTCAAAGTTGCAAGCTTCCTTACCCTATGACTGCAGATTACGTAATGCAGCAGCTTTTCAAAGATTTCGTCGGTTCGGAAAGACTCAACTGCGATCTTGCAAGGTCGACTCTTGCTACAGATTGTCTACCTCCTCGCCTCTTACCTTGTCCATCTACAGCATTGCTGCCGCTTACTCACAATGATCGCAAGCTCCTCAAGAAGTCTGCTGCCAGCCTCTAGCCGCTCCAGGCTGGCAGATGTCGCCTCTTCAACCGTCAAGCTAGCCCGTACTGGCCCCTTGCACCGAACTCTTGCTTCTGTCGCCAAGAACTCGTCCAAACCACCCACCGGTATCCTCCTCATGAATATGGGTGGTCCCTCTACATCCACCACCGAGGAGGTTGGTGACTTTCTCTCGCGTCTCTTTCACGATCGAGAGCTGATTCAGCTTCCTTTCCAATCTCGTCTTGCACCCCTCATCGCACGTAGAAGGACGCCCAAGATCGTCAACCAGTACGAAAAGATTGGCGGTGGCTCGCCCATCTTGCGTTGGACCCGCACACAGGGTAAGGCAATGTCCGAGCTGCTTGACCAACTTCACCCGGAGACAGCGCCACACAAGGTCTACGTCGCTTTCCGATACGCACGACCTCTTACCCAAGAGGCACTCGACCAGATGGCGGACGACCGTGTTACTCGCGCTGTCGGCTTCACCCAGTACCCTCAGTACAGCTGCAGTACCACTGGTAGCAACCTCAATGAGCTCTACCGTGAGATTCAGAGGCGCAAGCAGCGTGGAGCGCCAGAAGGTGAGATCGAGTGGTCGCTTATTGACCGATGGCCGACCCACCCTTTGCTCGTCGAGGCTTTCACCAACCGCATTCAAGCTGTACTCGACACATACCCAGAGGAGAAGCGCAACAAGGTTCCCATCATGTTCAGTGCCCACTCGCTTCCCATGCAAATCGTCTCCGGTCGTGGTGATCCATACCCCGCCGAGGTTGCCGCTACCGTTGCTGCCGTCATGAGCCGATTGAAATGGAGCAACCCCTACCGAGTCACATGGCAGTCCCAAGTCGGTCCCGCTGCCTGGCTCGGACCTCAGACGAGCGACACCATCAAAGGCTGGGCCAAACAAGGTCACAAGGACGCCATCGTCGTCCCCATCGCCTTCACCAGTGACCACATCGAGACGCTCTACGAAATCGACATTGAGCTTCAGGAGGAGGCTCAAGAGCACGGTATCACTCTCAAACGTGCCGAATCGCTCAACGACGAACCCACCTTCATCCGCGCCATGGCTGAAATCTGCACTTCCCATCTATCGGCGCTCAATGGAACACCGAGCAAGATTGCCAACGAAAGGCGCGGCGAGGATGTTTGGAGCCAGGGTTACACAAGCAAGCAGATGCTTCTCAGATGTCCTGGTTGCGTCAACTCGATTTGTGCTGAGCAAAAGGCTTTCTTCGGTCGAACTTGACAGCAGTAGACAGGACCACACCTGTTTACTTTGACGATCTTCTCAGCACAATCATAACTCTGTCGTTTCCTTTCGTCTTGCGATGTCATCTGGCCCTTGAAATTATAATCATGAACCATGCCTGTGCAAATGCGTATGAGAGAGAGAGAGAGAGAGAGAGAGAGAGAGAGTGTGTGTGTGTGTGTGTGTGTGTATGTGGAGCGAAAGCAGTGAGCGAGGTTCAGACAGTGTCATCGTCATAGACAAATCGACTATCCTTGGGTGAAAGCGGTGCACGTTTGACGTAGGCATCATTGTCTGGTGGTGTCTGAAGCTGTTTACAGCTTGCAAGCATGCTTTGTAGTGTGATGAGCACCGAGCTGACATTGAGTACGGGTGACCATTCGTTGCCTAGAATCGATGCGCAGATGTGGCCGTTACTGTACACATGTGGATGCTGTTCCATGTTGAAAGCAAGGCGAACTTACTCGTGAGCAAAGGTGTATATGCATCGTCGAATGCAGAAGGAGGGAAAGAGATAGAGAAAGAGCTTACAATCGGCGCTTTATAACCGTCAGTGACGATGAAGACCACTTCTGGACTTTCCATGGGATACGAGTCGGTGAATCGAAAGCGCAAGGCAAACTTTTCCTTTTGATAGAGACTGTTACCGAGCACCTCTATTGAGAACTGCCATTCCTGCAAATCATCTGCCCTGATGATCGCACATCCTTCCGGCGTCCCTTGAAGCCTAAGGTCAGACCTAAGCAACAGCAAGCGCCACCACCATTCCAGAAAGTTGGTCAGCCAATCTCCACACCTGTACGCTTTCGCGTGCATACGAAGGATGCAGTGCAAACCCACTTACAGCTCCTTTTGAAGACGCTTAGTGGCAATCCTCATCGTCTCTTACAGTGCCAGCGCAAGCGGTATGTTGAGCTTCTCTTTCTCTTGGACGAGATCGTGAGAAGATACTGAAGAGAGTTTGCTTGTTGGCAGCCAAAAGCAAAGACGTCGGGTTCATTAGACCGAGGTGGGAGTTCATGTCCAAGATCCAGTCCGTGCACAGACGGGCAAAGAAAGCAACATTGACACTTTCTCATGCATGTGGAGGGCTGAGCTGGTGGGTTGATCCATCGGGCTGCCGATCGACACAGATCTAGATCTGCTGAAATTGAAGCTCCACTTTGCCACAAGCTTTTCAAGGTTAGCGTGGCTGAGTCGTGTGTTGCACTTTATACCAACCAGCCGAACAGGCTATGTGCTTTCTTCATGACCAACAGCATTCTCAAAGCGACCTTCAACTGGGCCACCGCAGTTCTGCTAGCATTCACCAAGACATACCGCGAGTCTGCTTGCCAGTCTCCTAGCTTCAATCGTACGCGAGTTTTCCCGCCCCCACGACTTCCGGTAGCTTAGCATTGTCGCAACTTCCTCTTTGGCGAGCTGGTCCTCTACAGCTTTCGACGACTCTCCTCAAACCTGCCGTCTGACGTCAAGTAGAGGCGCTCCGGTCCTGATCACCGACATACACATTGTCACGCCCTCGCTCAAGTGCCCCCTCCGGTGCAGACAAACCCATAGCAGAGTCATCAGTCAATCTTCCTGGCATCGCCAGCGTCCTTACCATCGACGAGCGCTGCATACCGGTCGGAATGGATGGAGCCCTACCGAGAACCGACTTGTCGGTCGCACCAAGCTTTGGCATGTTTAGCGACTTTTTGCGAAACATCGACCGCGTCAACGCCACTGCTAGCCCATCAGGACGTTCCAAGCCAGACTCCAGCAACAGCGAAGCACAGAAGAAGAAGCGCGAACAAGATGAAGCCAAGCTCGCAAATATCTATGAGGCTTTCCAGTTCGATATCCTCTGGTCGAAGCTCAGCAATGTACTTTCCAGAATGAAGAACGACCCTGGCGCTGCTCAGATCCTCCTACCTTTGATCGAGAGCATGATGGTTGTCTCGCAGCACGTTGCCAACCCTGAACCCGATACCTCGAGCACTTCTGGCGAATTAGTTCGGCCACCACATAGCCGTCCTTCAACCCAGGGCGCTCCCAAGTCACCAAGAGAAGCAATGGAAGACAACTTCTTTGCATTCACTGAAAAGCACCGAAAGATTCTCAACATCATGGTACGACAGAATCCATCTCTCATGTCCGGTTCCTTTGCATTGCTGGTGCGCAATCCCAAGGTGCTCGACTTTGACAACAAAAAGAACTACTTCACACAGCAGCTACACAAGGGTCGACGTGATCACTACACACCCCTCTCCCTCTCCGTTCGCAGAAACTCGGTGTTCGAGGACAGCTTCCGTTACTTTTCCAGAAAGACTGGGCCAGAGGTCAAACATGGCAAACTCAACGTCCGCTTCAACAACGAGGAAGGTATCGATGCAGGAGGTGTTACAAGAGAATGGTTCCAGGTTCTGGCAAGAGCCATGTTCAACCCGGATTATGCACTCTTCCAACCTTGTGCGGCGGACCGAACAACCTACCAGCCAAACCGCATGTCGTATGTCAACCCAGATCACCTTTCCTTCTTCAAGTTTGTCGGTCGCATCATTGGAAAAGCCATCTATGACGGTCGTTTGCTCGACGCCTACTTCACCCGAAGCTTCTACAAGCACATTCTCGGCAAGCCCGTCGACTACAGAGATTTGGAGTCGATCGACCCAGAGTACTTCAAAAGTCTCGAGTGGATGCTGAACAACGACATCACAGATATCCTCGACTTGACATTTACTGTCGACGATGAGGAGTTTGGCGAAACCAAAGTCATCGATCTCAAACCAAACGGCACTAACATCGCTGTTACCGAGCTCAACAAGCAAGAATACCTTCGTCTCGTCACCGAGCAGAGACTGACCAAGTCGATTCGATCACAGATTGATGCTTTCCTCGACGGCTTTAACGAGATCATCCCCGCCGATCTCATTCGCATCTTCTCAGAGCAAGAACTCGAGCTTCTCATCTCTGGTCTTCCCGATATCGACGTCGATGCTTGGAAGAACAACACCGAGCTGCACGGCTACAGCTCAGGCGACGCTGTCATTCAGTGGTGGTGGCGTGCAGTCCGTTCCTTCGACCAGACCGAGAAAGCCAAGCTGTTGCAATTCATCACAGGTACAAGCAAAGTACCATTGGAAGGCTTCGCCCATCTCCAAGGTGTTCAGGGCACACAAAGGTTCAACATTCACAAGGCTTACGGTGCCGATAGGTTGCCAGCAGCACACACTTGTTTCAACCAGCTCGACTTGCCCCAGTACGACTCGTACGACAAGCTAAGATCCTTGCTGCTCATAGCCATCAACGAAGGTGGAGAAGGCTTCGGATTTGCTTGAACCTGCTTAATCGTGTATAATGCAGATTCACTGTGTAGTTTTCGCCGGATAGCACGAGTCGATCAACGACCGCATGTTCGAAACTACTCCAGATCTGTATCCGTCTTTGAACATAAGCAAATCTAAACATGCAAAAACGCAGAATAAAATCCCTCCCTTGTCTGTGTCAATCGCCACTTGTCCACCTCTCCAACTTAACCGGCCTGCCAGGTCTCGTGCAGAGATACTCACGGTTCAGACTGGGCATGGTCAGATGAGCAACCAGAGGGGTGAAACGAAGCAAGTCAGTGCAACCTCACAACAACGGTTCAAGATGAATGGGATGTAGACAACTCACTGATGATACAGCTCGTATAGAAGCAGTCTCTCATCATACTAAGCTTCTGTCTTGGGTATCACCTTATGATAGGCCTGGAAAAAGTCTTGCGTAAAACCGCCGCCCGAGGCATGAACTTCTGGTGTCAGCCTCTCCTCAACCCCACCCTTGTTGCTACCACTACTCAATGCGGCAGCCAATGCTGTCAGACTCTCCGCTTCTCCAAGCGTCTGTTCCACCGAGCTGTTGATCTTGGCGAACAGAGCTAAGCCGCTACGCTGCGCAAGCACGCATGATGCACCACGAGAGCTGAACCATGTTCCAAGATGAGAGCTTCCTCTACACACCATCGATTCGAGGGTCTTATCAAGCGACATGGTGGCCACTGCTTCTCGAGGCGCTCAAGCCTTACGATACAGCTCCGCGGTTCGTGTTCAAGGTCTGAGCTTGCTTAGGCCACTTGCAGACTTGTTATAGCGTGCTGTTTGAGGAATATAAGCCTGGCCTAGACGCTCGTATGATGCAAGTCCTGATGATTCACAGCATCTCATCGTCAAGTCCAAACGCTGATCCACCTCCACATCAGAACCTGTCAAGATACGCACCAATTGGCCGGACATCTTGATACCCTTCCACCATCACGCTTTGACGTCGCACAAACAGTGAAACCATGTGAGCTCTACTTCTATGTCACATCTTCACCATCTTCGCTCACTCGAATCCTAGCATGTTGTCCGAGGGCATATCGGCTTGCGTCAGGCCAATTATCGCGATAGGGCTGAGGCATACCGGCTATCTGATGCCCGAGGAGGTGAAGATAGTTGCCCCCTCATCTTTCAGCCTCGTCCTCAGGGTAGCATGTTTCTATTGCTCAACGTTACGATCCAGCAAGACACTAAAGGCAACACCAGCCAATATGGTAAAGATTAGGTAGAGCCGATCTGATCAGAGATCGGGCAAAGCCGATACAGTCCCTGTGTGTAAGTTTGAGGACAATTGGGTAATTTCCAGTTTTAGCCAGTTACCCTGCATTTGGATCATTGTCATCATTGAGCAACAGCACTACCATCATACTAAGCAAGAACACTTCAAACACCAACATGGTCTGTGGCAATCAGCTCTCTCCAACACAGCATGCTTCAACTGTTGCAATGCATGACACTGGGCTGCCAATTTGACAAATTGTGGAGCTAAGCAGTGTTTCCAAGACAGCAGTTCACAAGACCATCCATAACTTTAAGGAGTGTGGTTCCTTTCAGACAAAAGCACAATCCAGCTGTTCATACTCCTGGACAGCTACCTCAGTCTGATACCTTCAGCATGTGGTACTCAAAAACCTGTTTCTATCATGGCAACAGCTGTCAGCATCACTTGGTGGCATTCCAATAACACAGCTCCAGAAAGCAGCATACCAGGCCAGTATCAACTGCTGGATTGTGCTTTGAAAGCCATTTCTGACAGCCAAAAACCAGCATAAACATCTAGAATGGGCCAAGGCTAATGGCTCCACTGATTGGAGGGGTGTGCTGTTCACACACAAGGCAGCTGTCAAGGTTGGCTACTGGCCAGGACACACATGGGTTAGTTGCTGGAAAAACACTTGAGAAGACATCAACAACATGGTTCCAACATTCTGTTCTAGCTGTTTTAGCATCCAGGTATGGGCAGGCATTGCATACAACCTTAAAACCCCATTGGTTGTACTCCCATTGGCTCCAAGGAAGAAGCAACCAGGGTTGGGTAATCAATGGGATCCCACTGAGAACCTCACAGCTGTCAGGTATTGCGATTGGATCATCGACAGCCCGCTCCGGGACGCTGTTACTGCTAGTGCATATCCTGACGGCCTGTCGGTTGTAGTTCAACCAAGTCATGGGAGAAGAGGTCTATGGCACCCCCAATGCCCCAAAAGACGGCCAACTACTGAAGTTTGCCATCAATGATGATAAGGAACAGATGATCCCACCCCTTTCTATCATGATCAAGTGTGTTAGTACACTCTACTACACAATGTATGACCTTATCCCATTCACTAGCTGCACTGAGCTTGGCAAACAAATATGAGCCAGAGTGAACCTCTTCATAGCTAATGAAGAATGGGATGCAACCCACATCCTCGACATCAAGACCAAAGGCCCAGTGGGCATCACCTGTGATGTGTGTCATGGGCCTGAATGCTCAGGAAGCAGGAGGGTCACTGGTTCATATAGAAGGAGCACAGGTATTGGAGATCTAGCCAGTACCAGTGGTGAGCATGGTCATAGTGCAGTCTCCATGGAGACCATGAACTCCTACGGACTCACATGCAAAGGAGGACCGGGCCCATATGCGAGGAGGGCCAGGCACAGCCACGAGGAGGACCAAGCTCAAGGAGCATGCAGACAGTCACCACTCAGGTGGGCTTGAGAGATAGGAGTCATAGGAGACCGACAGGCAGGTCACTAGGAAGAGGAGCAGTGTCAAAGGAGAAGGAGCAGTGTCAAAGGAGGAGGAGCAGTGTCAAAGGAGTCGACACACAGCTCAAGGAGGACAGGAGGGTACTGGAGGGACCTCTTGTACAGTACTCGATGAAGAGGGTACTCTCTGCAGAGAGAGGGCCAGAGTAGCATCGCAGGCGACACTACAAGGAGTGTATATAAGCATACCCTCTCATCATCAGTGGTTGAGTGGTTCCCCATCCACTCTACACACCATAACTAGTTATCACTTCAGCATAAGTATATATTAGTTTCAGTCAGCATAGTAGCAATCCATCAAGGTTGCTCATCATTGTAGTGTGTGTGTTGTATCACTGCTCACTGATGTCCGAAGGCAGTTCATAGCAAACCAGTGGTCCGGATTCAGATAGAACCAAAGGCAGTAGTCCACTGCGGTCTGGGGATCACCTCCAGCATCAGTCAACACACTGGACACTTGTGTTGACGCCACCAACCCTATCACCAACACCAATAGCCTCATCACCATCAACACTCACACCAGACCTTGGTGTCATCATAACCTTAGTATCGACATCAATCATGCCGAGCTACCCCTGAAAGGAGTGTCCACAGAGGTCAGCCAAAACCTATGATAGTATATACAACAAACACCACCCACTGTCATCGTGCAACTTGATAGTCGCCAAGCAACGTAGCTCACTGAGACCGATACCAAGACAATAGCTGTCGCACAATCTGAAAGTCACCGAGTATCTCGATAGACCGACTTGGGTTCCAGGCGCGAGACCCCTGACAATGTGCACCAACATCAATCTCATCCTGCTAGGGGCAATACCCCCATGTTGGTCAGGGGTGACACTCTGGTTTCTAGCTTGAACAACTTCAACTGTCGCCTGACTGGCCACAATGCAATGCTGGGTCCCACTCCCAAGCTTAACATACTCATGAACCATCACTTAAAGGTACTCTCTGGGTTAAATGGCAAGATGAGATGGAATGAGCAAGACCTCCTTGACCCAAGGTCAGTCTCAGTGCATGCTGTCATGGGCCTGGGTGCACAGAACGAAAGAAGGCCGAAGTTCATATGAAGGCAGCGCAGGAATCGAGGAATCGGGCAGATCGCAGCAATTGAAGAAGAATTCAGTGAGAACGGTAGTAGTTACAACTCTCTGACAGATCTCGCCAATCCCAGCCTGGCTCACACGGTCGTGAGATGAGGTCGGTCAGTCAATGCAGAAGACAGAAAGGAGGTCTGTTAGGTTGCGGGTCAGCGAGGTGGCCCACTGGCTCAAAGGCTCCCAGCCCGCCAGCCGAAGGTTGAGCCGCCTGCACAGCAGAGAGCGGTCTCAACAGGGTGGGGCTAACTGAGGAGTATTTAAAAAGAACCAACTTTCAGGGGTCTCGCGCCTGAAACCCAGGTCGGTCTGTCGAGATACTCGGTGACTATCGAACTGCGTGACAGCTATTGTCTCGGTGAGCTACGTTGCTCAGTGACTATCAGGTTGCGCGGTGGCGACAGGTGGTGTTCGTTGTATATACTATTGTAGGTTTTGGCTGACCTCTGTTGACACTCCTTTCAGGGGTAGCTCGGCATGATTGATGTCGATACTAAGGTTATGATGACACCAAGGTCTGGTGTGAGTGTTGATGGTGATGAGGTTGATGGTGTTGGTGATAAGGTTGGTGGTGTCAACACAAGTGTCCAGTGTGTTGACTGATGCTGGAGGTGATCCCCAGACCGCAGTGGACTACTGCCTTTGGTTCTATCTTGATCCAGACTGCTGGTTTGCTATGAACCCCCTTCGGACGCCAGTGAGTGGTGATACAACACAAGCACTACAATGATGAGCAACCTTGATGGATTGCTACTATGCTGACTGAAACTAATATATACTTATGCTGAAGTGATAACTAGTTATGGTGTGTAGAGTGGATGGGGAACCACTCAACCACTGATGATGAGAGGGTATGCTTATATACACTCCTTGTAGTGTCGCCTGCGATGCTACTCTGGCCCTCTCTCTGCAGAGAGTACCCTCTTCATCGAGTACTGTACAAGAGGTCCCTCCAGTACCCTCCTGTCCTCCTCGAGCTGTGTGTTGACTCCTTCGACACTGCTCCTCCTCCTAGTGACCTGCTTGCCGGTCTCCTATGACTCCTATCTCTCGAGCCCCTGAGTGCTGACTGTCTGCATGCTCCTTGAGCTTGGTCCTCCTCGTGGCTGTGCCTGGCCCTCCTCGCATATGGGCATGGTCCTCCTTTGCATGTGAATTTGTAGGAGCCCATGGTCTCCATGGAGACTGTACTACAACCATGCTCACCACTGGTACCAGCTCGATCTATGGCCTCTCCTTGTCTACTGGCCTGATCTCTGATACCTGTGCTCGTTCCATATGAACCAATGACCCTCCTGCTTCCTGAGCATTCAGGCCCATGACAGGTCACTGGTTCATATGGAAGGAGCATATGTATCGGAGATCTAGTCGATACCAGTGATGAGCATGGTCGTAGTGCAGTCTCCATGGAGACCATGGGCTCCTACAAATTCACATGCAAAGGAGGACCATGCCCATATGCGAGGAGGGCCAGGCACAGCCACGAGGAGGACCAAGCTCAAGGAGCATGCAGACAGTCAGCACTCAGGGGCTCGAGAGATAGGAGTCATAGGAGACCGACAGGCAGGTCACTAGGAAGAGGAGCAGTGTCAAAGGAGAAGGAGCAGTGTCAAAGGAGGAGGAGCAGTGTCAAAGGAGTCGACACACAGCTCAAGGAGGACAGGAGGGTACTGGAGGGACCTCTTGTACAGTACTCGATGAAGAGGGTACTCTCTGCAGAGAGAGGGCCAGAGTAGCATCGCAGGCGACACTACAAGGAGTGTATATAAGCATACCCTCTCATCATCAGTGGTTGAGTGGTTCCCCATCCACTCTACACACCATAACTAGTTATCACTTCAGCATAAGTATATATTAGTTTCAGTCAGCATAGTAGCAATCCATCAAGGTTGCTCATCATTGTAGTGCTTGTGTTGTATCACCACTCACTGGCGTCCGAAGGGGGTTCATAGCAAACCAGCAGTCTGGATCAAGATAGAACCAAAGGCAGTAGTCCACTGTGGTCCAGGGATCACTTCAAGCATCAGTCGACACACTGGACACTCGTGTTGACACCATCAACCTTATCACCAACACCATCAACCTCATCACCATCACCATCAACACCCACACCAGACCTTGGTGTCATCATCACCTTAGTATTGATATTGATCATGCCGAGCTACCCCTGAACGGAGTGTCCACAGAGGTCAGCTGAAGCCTATGATAGTATATACAACAAACGCCACCTGCTGTCATCGCGCAACTTGATAGTTGCTGAGCAATGTAGCTCACCGAGACCGATACCGAGACAATATCTGTCGCACAGTTTGATAGTCACAGAGTATCTCAACAGACCGACCTGGATTTCAGGCGCGAGACCCCTGAAAACTGGCAGGAGGTCCTCCACCGCAGCCTCCGATCTGACCTCCTCTTCCACTGCAGCGACTGGTGTGACATCCTCCTCCTCAACTTCCACAGCTGTTGTGGTTCTGCATACCTCCTGTTGGTGATCACTCCACCCTTTGTTCTCATGAAATGTTGCTGAGTTGCTCCACTGAATTGATGCCAGCTGGTCCGGGTTGCAAAACTTCCATGCTTTGTGCTCATCGTCATACCCAATCATGATGGCTGGCTTTGCTCTAGCTCCATACTTACCTTGTTGATCTTTCCATTGGACATGGACCCATGCCAGGCATCCAAACACCCGCAGTTGCTGGGCCAACTTGTGTGCAGTAGTGCTGTAGAAGACCTCATGAGGAATGGTCCTGGTGGATGAAGGGGTAAGGTTCATCATGTGTGCTGCTGCCATGATTGCGTAGGGCCACAGCTCTCTGTGGCAAGCCTGGCCGATGAGCATTGAACACATCTTCTCTTGTACTGACCTGATCACCCTTTCCACCCGTCCATTTTGAGCACTGATCCCCAGGATGGTCTTTTGCCACTTCAAGCCCTCTTGTGTTTGCCAGTCCTTGGCTCCTAAGCTGGACCACTCTCCGCTGTTATCACTGTTAAGTGTCTTGAGCTTTCTTTCTGTTGCCCGTTCCATCCTGGTGACCCACCTCCTTAGTGCCGTGAGTGTGGTGCTCTTAGTGTAGAGTGGTTCCATGTAGATCAGAGAGGAGAAGTCATCCACAGCAACTAGTGTGTAGTGGTAGTTAGCATGACCCTTGAAATCTGTCATCAAGTCTATGTGTACTAGCTCTAGTGGTGCCTCTGCTCTTCCCAACTCCGATTGGCCCATCCGTGCTTGGGTCTGTTTCCCTTGACTACATGCACTGCAATGCTTCAATTCATGTTCCATCTTTTCGTCTGTGCCCAGGTAGTGTTCTTGGATCTGTCTTGTCTTGTCCCTTCCTGGGTGTCCAAACCACTCATGCCAAAGGTAGCTATCTCTGTTTCCTATGTTCTGGTTGTCCTCTGGGACATCACTTCATCTGCCTGTGTTCTTGTTGTCCTCTGGGACATAGTTGAGTGTCTCCTCCAACTCCAGAGCCAGTGCCTGTCCACATACTTCAAACCGACCTTGTCTCCTGTTCCTCTTGTATTGTATTTGGGTACCATCATTTTGCTTTATGGTGGTTCTGAACTCATCAAAAACTACTTGTGCACCATTCTCGATCAAGCCTTGTACAGACAATAAATTAGCATTTAGTTTCGGTGCATAGAGCACATCCAACAGTTGAATGGTGGCATCACCAACCTGAAGGGAGGTGTCTCCAATGGCCTTCACTTGAAGCCTCTCATCTCCTGCCATGCTGATCTGGCCCACCTTGTTTGTCCAAGTGAGTAGCATGCTCTCATCATTTACCATATGATGAGTCACACCTGAATCCACAATCCAGGTGTCACATGCCGGTCGCTTGTCCTTGCCGGTCGCTAGAAAGGTACACCTGAGTCCCTATTGGCTCACTTCCTGTGCCAGATTAGCAGCAGGTCTGCCTGTACTTGGTGTAGAGTTGTTGTTGGTGTTTGTGCAGTTGCGAGCAATATGATTGGGTCCTCCACATGCATAGCACTTTGGAGGAGCCGAGGGGTTGTGAGGAACGTGCCTGCCCCTGGGTCCTTGCTCCGCCTGGTTGGTGTCCCCCTGTTCTGTGCTTGCAGCGACCCTAGCTGCTCCTCTGATATGGCTGGAGACCTCACCATCCTGCTGCTTCTTTGCTAATGCATGATAGGCTTCATCATACTTACAACCTGGTTTGGCTGTCTTGAGTGCATCAACAGAGTTGGCGTAGAACCAATCTTGGGCTGTGCAACAGTAAAGGGTGGATTTCTTGAGGTCCTTGTCAAATCACTTCCCAAGGCGCACTGCATCGTTCCAGATGGAGTCAAGTTCCTTGCCCAGCTTGACGACATCCTGATCACACAGATGCACAGTATGGATGCAGTCCTGCAGGCCTGCTCGCTTTACTACGACATTCAACGTTAGCGCCTTCTTGAGCTTAGCATAGAGTGTGCTACCTAGTTGGACTTCCTCACCCACACCTCTGACAGTGTATGTATCAATGCGGCTGTCTGGGCTGTTATCACAACAAGTGTGAATGAGACCCACGAGGGCCTTGTCCAGGTCTTCATTGTATTCCTCACACCCAGGTGCATTCTTGCTGTACAGGATCTCCTTTGCATTGTGTACTTGTTGGAGACAGTCAATGAAGGTGGGTTCCCAGGTGTGCCAGTTGCTATTGCTGAGCTTCCTGATGTGTGCAATGGAGCTCGACACATCCTTGGGGATCTTCTCTGCCTCCCCTCATGGAGCCTGGTTGCTAATGCTGACAAGGCTCATTGCCTGTACAATCGCTTCCTCCACTGTCAGTGCCAGGTTTGCTGACTGTAGGATTTTGACTACCTGTGTGAGCCATCCTTCCTCTCGGCCATTGCCTGCAGTCACTTGATCATCTTCTCTATCATCCCTTCCCTTCTGTCCAGCTCTTGTTGATGGTGGCATTGCGCTGAGCATCAGACTCTTAATCAGTTGTAGAGAGTCGTTTATGACGATGATGATGGAAGTAAGTACAAATTCGAGTCAAGGATTTTCATGTTTTCGCCACTCGCGTGCGTTCGGAACGTGCAGCTGATCCCTTTTGCGCAAACCCTCTCACTCGGCCGTGAACACCACCTCTACGCTTTGTGCGGCTTTATCTACTTCAACTGAATCTTTTGGACATCCTGACCAAGCCCCTTGCCGCACCAAGACTTACATATCTTCAACAATTGTTAGGCCTGACAGTATGATAAGGACAAACCAGATCGAGAGGGGGTGTGTCAGCGGTTGTGCACCTGAAACCTGAGGTTGGTAGTAGTATCAATACTATTACCGATTCTGTCAAGTTATGTGACAACACTAGTGGTATTTCGATTCTTGGTGAAATATGCAATAGAGCCGTCTCTATCACTTTTCTCGCTTGAATCTGTAGTTGTGGCTTTGCTATTGCAGATTTCGACTAACCGCTGTGGACACTCCATCCAGAGGTAGCTTGGCATGATCAATATCAATAAGTGTGTGAGTATCTTGTTGGTAATATGATGGGTGGTGTCGGCACGAGTGTCCAGTATGTCAACTATTGCTTGAGGTGATCCCCAGACCGCAGTGGACTACTGCCTTTGGTTCTATCTTTATCGGACTGCTGGTTTGCTATGAACTGCCTTTGGACGTCAGTGAATGGTGATATGACACACGCACTACAATGAGGAGCAATCTATTGATTACTACTATGCTGACTGAAAACTAATGTATACTTATGCTGAAGTGATAACTAGTTTATATGGTGTGTAGAGTGGATGGG
Organism: Ustilago nuda; assembly: GCA_022963125.1. NCBI lineage: Eukaryota > Fungi > Basidiomycota > Ustilaginomycetes > Ustilaginales > Ustilaginaceae > Ustilago > Ustilago nuda. The sequence continues at coordinate 612,068 of JALCUS010000021.1, forward strand.
AATCCACTCGACCACTTATGACGAGAAGGTATGGTTATATACCTCTTCACAGCGTCACCAGTGACACTGCTCCTGCTCTCTCTCCAGAGAGTGCCCTCTTCGCCAAGTGCTGTACAGGGGTCTCTGATGAGACTCCTCCTCTTCATCAAGCCCTGTTTGCTGTCACTCCTGTTCTTCTCGAGCTGTGTCGACTCCATCAACGCTGCTCCCCCTCCCCATGACCGGTTTGCTGGTGTCTGTCACACAGCTCCTCTTCCTTCAACTGGCAATGGTTCTCTTGTCTGCTACCTCCTGAGCCCCTGAGCGGTAACCATCTGCATGCTTCATGAGCTTGGTCCCCGTCTTGGCAGCGCTCGATCCTCCCCACTTGTGAGCTTGATCCTACTCACACATGTATTCGTCGTACGGACCTCCTTGTCAACGATCTCCACGAGATCTGTTGTACAATCATGCCTACTGCGGATTCCGGCCAGATCTGTGATATCAACATCATTCATGCAGATCTCGATGAGATCTGTCATAGAACTGTGTCTACTACCGATCTCACTGAATTCTTCTGTAATTCCCTTGATCTGCCCGATTCCTCGATTCCTGCGCTCCCTTCATATGAACTTCGGGTCTTCCTACTTCTTGCGCATCCAGACCTATGACAGGGTGTTGGAGATTACAATCCAGTCCAATCTAAAGGGTGACATAGATCAGATCTGCAAGAGATCAGGCAGAGCAGGTTTGATTGGAGATCAAATGAGGCAGATCGGATTGGGTATTGGGAAGGACAGATCTAATCAGGATCATGCAAGACCGTTACAAGAGAGGGATCGGGTACAAGCATGTCCCACTCCATATAGTATACTGTTTTGCTCTTTAGCCCGAACACCGTACTAAGACTGGCATCTCCCGATCAACATCGCGAAGTGTCACTCTTCTTTTCTCACTGTGCTCTGACTGTCGTCGACCGCTGAGTGTCGACACTCCTCCCTCTAATATTATTTCCTCAATTTGTATCTTAACTTTTTCTGCCATTTTTTGTCATCGAATTCTCTTGGGACCAGATCAAAGGCGCACAAGTTTGTAAGTTATGTTGCGTGCCTATTGTTAATTAATGGTGATGCATCACAGCATGAGTCATTTGCTGAAGGTAACAATCCAGTAAAATGCTAAAAGATGACACAGAGCCGATTTGGTCGGAGATTGGGCGGGGCTGATATAGTAGGAATTGAGGACTGCTGGGTTCCGCTCCTTGATACACTTCGTCATTAAGTGGAATGGTCCCAAATTTGGACATATGCCACTATTGTATATAGAAATTGAGCAGAGAGCTCGAGGCTACCACTATGTTCTTCCCTTAGGTCAATATCGTATAGCGTTTCTGCTCAATATTGAAACAATGAAAGAATACGGGTGTCGATACTCAGTGGTCGACAATGGTCTAAGCACAGTGTTCAAGCTATTGAGCAAAAACACTATACTATATTGACCTAAGAGAAGAACGTAGTAGCCTCGAACTCTCTGCTTGATATATATACATGGTGTCGGCACATGCCAGAGGTGGGAGCATCCTACTTAATGAAAAGGTACGACAGCGAGCGGGACCCAGCAGTCTCCAATTCCTTCTGTATCGAATCTGCCCGGTCTCTGATCAAATTGGTTCTACCCGATCTCTTGTCACATCGACTTATGTCGCTTTTAATGCCCTGCTGGATCGTTATCTTCAGCACTTTCTGCATTGGCATGTGCCGCTACCATGCATATATATCAAGCGGAGAGCTCCAGGCTGCCGCCATGTTCTTCCTCAGGTCAATATAGTATAATGCTTCTACTCAATAGCTGGAATACTCTGCTCTGGCTTATATCGACCGTCAAGTGTCAACAACCGTCTCTTTCTATTATTTTATCACAAAAGTGGTCGAAAGATTCCATGACAAAAGACGGTCGGTGACACGCTAAGTTAATAGGTCCCTATTTAAACGCGAACGTCTGAAGTGTGAAAAATCATTTTTGTCCTAACTAATAAAAAGGATTCAAACGGCTGCTGAAGGTAACGTTCCAGCAAAGAAACTAAAAGTGAGACAAGTCGAAATGGTAAGAGGTCGGGCGGAGCCGATATTAGTGAGAGATCGGGTAATATTGGGTCCCGCTCGTTATCATACTTCGTCTTTAAGGGGGATGCTCCCACCTTTGGCATGTGCTGCTACTTTGTATATATATTGAGCGGAGAGCTCGAGGCTCGCCACATTCTTTCTCTAGGTCAATATAGTATAGTGTTTTTGCTCAATAGCTTGAACACTGTGCTTAGACCATTGTCGACTACTGAGTATCGACACTGCTGAAGATAACGATTCAATATGATGATTCAAGTTGACGGAAGCCGATACTGAAAAGATCGAGCAGAGCCGACCTGATCAGATATCGGGTACAACTTAGTTCCGCTGGTTGTCACGCTTCATCATTAAGTAGGATACTCTCACACTCAGCACATGCCGCGAAGATGTATATATATTGGCCACTACGCCAGACATGGAGTCAATAGCAACACAAGCACTACATTAATTGACCAGGATCTTTCAATCTCTGGATAAGGAGCTCCGTGATATACATGCTAAAACACCATTCGAGCTCAAGGACAAACTATGGTATAAAGACGGGTGATTGGACATTCCAAAGGTGACTATTCCTGGTAAAACCAATGAGCGGAAGACATGCAGCGCTAGAGAGGTAGACAAACAATCCTTCTCTGTTGAATAATTACAATTTATGGTGATGTCGCAATGTCATGACGTGTTGAAATAACGATGACACTTGGCGACAGAGATCGGGAGATATCAGTCTCAGTACGGTGTTCGAGCTAAGGAGCAAAACACTATACTAGAATGACATAAGGGGATATCAAATTTCGAGTGTTTTTAGAAACACGTGTTTCTCGATTTTGACGAGTTTTTATTTCGCACAAAAACCTTACGTAAGCTCACCCAAAGTTGAAAAAACATGTGTTTCTGAAAACACGCCTCCGGACCCAATAAAATGGACTCACTTTTATTGTCACTCTCAAAATGATGTCCATTTGCACAATAAATCTTCACATCATATGTGTGACGTATATGTTTGGTCTCAAGAACATTCAGCATTCATTGCACAAAGAAGCAGTACCAGAAACAAAGTGCATTTCAGGAAGACAAGTGCAGTGAGATGGTACTGAAAAGATGCTTTTCCTGACCATTGCAGTCTAGAGCATCGTGGTCTTGGCAATTGGACCATCACCAAGACTGGATGTCAAGGCGATGGCCCTCCTCATTGCTGAGTGACCATCATACACATCATTTCAATGAATAAATTGTGATCCTCCGAGTGAACACATTCATCACACTCCCTTTCCTGAGCGCGAAGACGTTCTTCTCGCTCCCTTTCCTCACGCTCGTGCTGTAACCGCAATCCTCCCTGCTTGGTGTGCTCCTGCACAAGCTTGAGGAAGATTGCTAGGCTTTCTATTGAAGATTGATAGAAAGCCTCTGCAAGGGAATCCTGCTTCTGTTCAACATTGGTACACTTGCGCTTGTAGCCATTTGCTTGCAAAGATGAGGCCCAGTTTGAGAACATTGACAAACTTGAGACCAGGGCATCCAATTGGATGGGATGCAGGGGTGGTGTCGAGATGTCAAAATTGGTGCAATCTCCTGCATTACTGGGAGCAGCATCCACCAGGTCATGGATCAGGGGTAGGTTCCAGGCATGCACTGCATGGTCAAGGTCTGCATCACTGGATTCCTCCATGGGATCGCTGCCAGGGAGCACATGATCAGAATCCTCATTGCCAGTAGCATCCTGGCTAGGTGTTGTGAGGAGGACGGCTGGCCCTGCCAACACACGTTCATTCATCATCTCATGCATCTTCTCAAACCAAGGATACTTGGCTGAGAGAGCAACCTGAGACATGTAAGACTGTAGAGAGAAAGTGTCAGCTAGTACTATTCACAAGTAATATAACTGACCATCTTAAAGTACTTACAGGATTCGTTGCATCCATGTCCCTCAGCAGTGTTCCAGCACCCGTAAGCAAGAGAGCTTTCTTCTCCCGATGGTATGTTTCTTGAAGCCAGTGTACCTTGAACTTGATGTGAGAGGGATCAACAGACCTGGCAGGGAAGACCGACCTGCTGAGGTAATGATAGACCGTATCCTTGCGAAGCTTGTTGGTGGGCTTGTTGGCTTTGTTGTGATGAGAAGGGAGAATTGCACACTGATATGACTCGTTGATGTAGATCGTGTCTACAAGGTGCTCGATGTCCTGAGCCTGCCAGACAAAGTTCTTCTTGGCCCCATGGTCGGCAGCCCTGGTCAATTGGGTGGAAGGTGTAGCAGACATCTGATTGATTGGGGAAGTGACAGGAGAAAGCGCAGGAGGTGCACCTTGTTCTTGCTCTGTGTCACATGGGGGAGTTGGAGAAGTGGGAAGAGAAACATCCCAGCTTCCAGCTTCAAATACTTTGTCAACGAATGACATGGCGCACCAGTGTGATGAAGTAGTCAAGTTGAGGAGGTGAAGCAAGCAGATGTGCATCCATCTGCAAATGTGCAAATTTTTCAAAGGTGTGTGCAGCACTCTATGTGCACAACACTTTGCGCAATGCTTTGTGCCATCTTTCTCTCTCTTCTCTCGTCCATCTTCCTTCTTCACCAACACCATCACCATCACCTTCCCTTCCATTCTAACCATAACCCCCTTCCCCTCCTCACAGTCCTCTACACCATGGTGTGCTTCAGCACCAAACAGGACAAGCTCAATAGCATCATTCAAACTCTGGAAGTATCATTGCCTGCTGAACTTGATCAGTATGCAGAAGAGTTGCAAAACCCTGACTTTGATATGGATGATTGTGATAGCAGCTCTGACACTGATGATGGCCCAACACCTCTTTCAGCAGGCCTTGTTCACATGTACACCCTCATTTCCCAGCAGCGATACTCAGTCCCACAGGGCTGCTCTGAAAAGCTAATTGAGCTCCTTGACCAATATGCCTCGACAAAGCCAACCCTTTTCCGAGGCTTGGTACGAATGATGCCTTTGGCTTTCAAGGAGCTGGTGAAACACCTTCAACAAACAAAATTATTTAACTCAGGTCAGGACTCGATCCAACAATGCAGAGAAATCCTGTCAGTGGCTCTTTACCAGCTTGGGCAATCAGGAAATGGGGCTGGAGAGCATGATGTTTCCCTGCAATGTGGCTACAGCACTGGAACTGTGATTGGCTGGACCAAATGGACTGTCAGCACACTTCTCGAACTCAACAAGGAGGTTATGTGAATTGCATCAGAAGTGGAGAGGCAAAGTGCTTCTGCATGGATGCAAAGGACTACTGGAGTAGAGGAATGGGGAAAAGGCTGGCTTGTAGTCGACAGTACTCATGTACCACTTGCATGGAAGCCAGGGATGATGAGCCAGGAGCACTTTAGCTACAAGGGCTTTTACAGCATGAACGTCACCCTGGTCATCCTACCTCATTCTCTTTGCATTGTGGAGTCAGTTGTTGGACAGCCTGGTAGTGTCCAAGACTCAAAGGTTTGGACTTCAGGCAGCAACATCCTCAAGAAGCCCCGATTGTACTTGGACGATGGTGAGTTTATCTGGGTTGATGGAGGGTATGGTCACTCTGCCTTCACGGTTGGACCTTTCTCGCATATAGCTGCTGAGAAAAGCTGTGACCTGCGTTTCTTCAACCACTCTCTCTCTCAAGTCTGGGTCCGGGTTGAACATGCCATTGCCTACCTCAAGAATTGATTTCAGTGCCTGAACAGGTACAGAGGGAACATGTATGGTGTCAAGGATCATAAGATGGCAGCAAGGACTATCCAAGCATGCATTGTTGCCCATACATTTGCAAGCCAATATGATGGTCCAGACATGGTTGCTGAACTCCTTCACCCATCTTTCTCCAAGGAAGTAATCCATGATGTTGTTCAGACTCTCAGCACTGACCCAAGCCAGAGTGGGAATATGCAGATTCAACGGCAGACAAATCAAGCTCAGTACGAGGAGGAGACCATGGCAAGTATGCAAAGCATGATGCAGCCTGCCTTGACACAACTTTGCAGTTCATGGGTGTATGATCTTCAAGAGCAAATGTTTCAGGCACTGTTCACTTCCACTGGCCGACAGCAGGAGGACACAACCGCATGCTCCAGGTGCCACGAGAGGACAGCCGAGGACTACAATGCAATGTTGGCATGGGGCCGGTTGTCTAGGCAAAGTTGCCAATTGTCAACACCTTCACAACTCTAGCACCTGTTCATATTCATCCTTGAAATGTTTCCACAAAAGAATTGATTGACTATGACCATCAGTAACAGTGTGAAGCACATGCTAACATGATACTGATGAGCTTCAGTATTAATAACATACATGTTAAAATGTACCAAATGTCACATTTGCTGTAGATGTGTTTTTAGAAACACGTGTTTCTTGGATCCTTAAAAGGGGTGTTCAAAAATGGGAAAAACTCGTCAAAATTGAGAAACACGTGTTTCTAAAAACACTCGAAAATTGATACCCCCTTTTAGGAGCATCCAAAAAACATGTGTTTCTAAAAACACATCTGCAGCAAAGGTGGCAATTAATTCAATATAACATGTATGTTATTAATACTGAAGCTTGCCAGTATCATGTTCACACATGTTTCACACTGTTACCGATGGTCATAGTCAATCAATTCTTTTGTGGAAACATTTCAAGGATGAATATGAACAGGTGCTAGAGTTGTGAAGGTGTTGACAATTGGCAACTTTGCCTAGACAACCGGCCCCATGCCAACATTGCATTGTAGTCCTCGGCTGTCCTCTCGTGGCACCTGGAGCATGCGGTTGTGTCCTCCTGCTGTCGGCCAGTGGAAGTGAACAGTGCCTGAAACATTTGCTCTTGAAGATCATACACCCATGAACTGCAAAGTTGTGTCAAGGCAGGCTGCATCATGCTTTGCGTACTTGCCATGCTCTCCTCCTCGTACTGAGTGTGATGGGCCTGAATGCTCAGGAAGCAGGAGGGTCATTGGTTCATATGGAAGGAGCACAGGTATCAGAGATCAGGATGGTGGACAAGGAGATGCCATAGACCTAGCTGGTACCAGTGGTAAGCATGGTTGTAGTACAGTCTCCATGGAGACCATGGGCTCCTACAAATTCACATGCAAAGGAGGACCATGCCCATATGCGAGGAGGGCCAGGCACAGCCATGAGGAGGACCAAGCTCAAGGAGCATGCAGACAGTCAGCACTCAGGGGCTCGAGAGATAGGAGTCATAGGAGACCGACAGGCAGGTCACTAGGAAGAGGAGCAGTGTCGAAGGAGAAGGAGCAGTGTCAAAGGAGGAGGAGCAGTGTCAAAGGAGTCGACACACAGCTCAAGGAGGACAGGAGGGTACTGGAGGGACCTCTTGTACAGTACTCGATGAAGAGGGTACTCTCTGCAGAGAGAGGGCCAGAGTAGCATCGCAGGCGACACTACAAGGAGTGTATATAAGCATACCCTCTCATCATCAGTGGTTGAGTGGTTCCCCATCCACTCTACACACCATAACTAGTTATCACTTCAGCATAAGTATATATTAGTTTCAGTCAGCATAGTAGCAATCCATCAAGGTTGCTCATCATTGTAGTGCTTGTGTTGTATCACCACTCACTGGCATCCGAAGGGGGTTCATAGCAAACCAGCGGTCTGGATCAAGATAGAACCAAAGGCAGTAGTCCACTGTGGTCCAGGGATCACTTCAAGCATCAGTCGACACACTGGACACTCGTGTTGACACCATCAACCTTATCACCAACACCATCAACCTCATCACCATCAACACCCACACCAGACCTTGGTGTCATCATCACCTTAGTATCGATATTGATCATGCCGAGCTACCCCTGAATGGAGTGTCCACAGAGGTCAGCCAAAACCTAAGATAGTATATAACAATGAACACCACCTGTCACCACTGCGCAACCTGATAGTCACTGAGCGATGTAGCTCACCGAGACAATAGCTGTCGTGCAGTTCGATAGTCACCGAGTATCTCGACAGACCGACCTGGGTTTCAGGCACGAGACCCCTGACATTAGAGTGGATCATTCAAGCAGCTCCTCATGATCACCATGACGGACCCAGACCTCAACAACAAGCTTGATAGACTACTGACTCTATTAGAAGCCCAGCTAGAGCTGACCAGGCAGGGTCAACAGGAGGAACGACTACAACGAGCTCATCTGAGTAGAGAGGAGACTATTGACCTCTCACATGCAGAGGAACAAGCAGGAGGAGGAGATGATTCTATGCTAGGAGACCCTCATACTCCTACTCCAGCTCCACAACCAAGACAATCTGTCTCATTCACAGACATGGATGATCAAGAAGACGTCAACTATGAAAAGTATGCTTCACCCACTGGACCAAGATATGTCAAGTCCAGGGTAGACCCATACAACAAGAGCAGGACGGAGCCCTACGTTCTTGATCAGGAGGAAGACTCTAGCATCATGGCAGAGCTTAACCAATCAAAGCCCATCGCCACCCCCTTTCCAAAGTTCAACCCTCGAGATGTGGAGATCTTCATTTTAGAAGCTGAAGCATGATTTAAGTTCAACCAGGTGTATGAGCAATCCAGGATGATCAATCACATGGGTGCTCAACTAGAAGGGACTGCACAGGAATGGTGGACCTCCAAGCTCCATATTGATAGAGCTAGAGAAGGAAGGTTGTTCAATGATTGGCACTACTTCACAGAAAGACTGTCAGAGCAGTTAAACCCATGCAATGCTAGGATGGAGGCTTACAACAAGCTGCTAGCTCTCAGGCTCACAAGTGATGCTCCTGGTGCTGCCACACGACATGTAGAGCAGTTCAGAGACTTGGAGGGTCAGGTCAACCTAGATGACAACAAGCTAGTGATTGATCTCTTCCAAGGAAGTCTCACTCACAGCATACAGGAGAAGTTCGAGAGGAACCCACCTGGGAAGAGATGGGAGTGGTACCAAGAGGTCGAGGAGATCGATCGACAGAGGATGCTACTACAGCAGTCCTCGTCTAGACACTCACTCCCAAACACCACGTCACCTCCCCTGAGAACTGGGTCTCAGCCAATTCAAAGTTCAATCCCCATTTGTCAACCCACTCAACCTTATCCAGCTCGATCACCAGCACAAGTAACTACACAAGCAACTACACAAAACCTAAATCAACCAACTAATTGACCCCTTCCCCATCAAGCCACCCAAATCTCGAAGCAAGGAAGCCCTGCTCCATCAGGTAACAACACCTGTCATGTATGCAAGGGTATCAGCCACTGGGCCAGAGACTGCCCTAGCAGGAGAGTAGACTCCCTGGGTTCACGCCCTATGGGCCCCAAGGTCATGGTCACCACAGCAGACCCTTTCAAGGAAAACACCGACTCCAGAGATGGCCAATCAGTTAGCACGGAGACAGGTGAGCCTGAGGACCTGGACCTTGGCCCTTACCAACAGACCATGATCACCGATCATGAGGAGGAGGAACACGATGATGGTGACGACGAGGGAAACGTCAGTGGGGTGATGCACTGATGGCATGCATTGCTCTACAAACCTCCTTGCCATCACTCTGTATATATCAAGATTGCCAAGTATGTTTCTCTACCAGTGGAGGCAAAGCAGTGTTGGAGCTCTCTGGAATGGTCCAAGACCATCCTGCTCGGATACTAGCTGATACTGGTGCTGGTTTGTCCATAGTCTCAGATTCTTTCATCAGTAAGTACCAAATACCCACAAAACCCACAAAAACAAGATCAATCCATGGTGTCACCGGACACTGACTCTCCATCAATAGTTCTGCAAGCATGCAGGTATCTATTGGTACACACAATCTGGGTGTGGTCGAAGCCTCAGTGGCCGACACTGCTGACTATGACCTCATCCTGGGGTTCACCAAGCTACAGAGGCTCGAACCCACCATACAATGGGACATGGGTCAGCTGGAGTTCAAGACTCAGGAGCAGGACCGACCCCCAAAGAGACCCCCTGAAGCAGCAAGAGCAGGGGACTTATCCATGAGGAGACCAACCCTTCATGGAAACGAGTTTGTCTCAGCAGAGCGCATACTACAAGCAGCCCTGGAAGATGGACCCATAGGGTTCATGCTGTTGGAGGAGCCACCATCATCACTCCTGGCCTTTGGTTTTGTACCTACAGGCACAGACAAAGGAGTAGAGATGGAGGTAGAGGTGGACAAGGTGGTGACAGCTGCAGATATACCAAAGCCATACCAACACCTGCAAGATGTGTTCAATGAAGTGGAAGCAGACAAGCTGCCCCATCATACAGAGCATGATCTCCACCTCAAGTTGATGGAAGGAGGTAAGCCACCTCAGGGGCCCCTATACCTTAAGGGACCCAAGGAGATGTCCGAGTTGAGGAGGTACCTGGATGAGAACCTTGAGAAGGGGTTCATTAGACCATTGAAGAGCCTGGCACGATCACCAGTGCTCTTTGTACCAAAGAAGGATAGAGGTCTCAGGCTCTGTGTGGACTACCGGGGTCTCAATGAGATCACTGTCAAGAACAGGGCCCCATTGCCCCTCATTGAGGAGCAGCTGTTCTTACTCTGGAAGGCAAGGATCTATACCAAGCTAGACCTTCAAGCAGCATACAACCTCATCTGGATCGCTAAAGGAGATGAATGGAAGACAGCCTTCGGCACTCAGCTGGGCCTCTATGAGTACCTAGTGATGCCCTTTGGCCTAGCCAATGCTCCAGCTCACTTCCAGTCGTTCATCAATGGCATCTTCTGAGACATCATTGGGGTATATGTAGTAGTATACCTAGATGACTTCCTGATCTTCAGTAACACTGAAGAGAAACATGTGGAGCATGTCACCGAGGTCCTCACTTGGTTAAGGAACAACAGGCTCTTTGCCAAGCTGTCCAAGTGTGAGTTCCACACCAGGACAGTCGAGTTCTTGGGTTACATCATCAAGCCGACAGGTATAGAGATGGACCCAGAAAAGGTGCACACTGTCAAGGAGTGGCCAATGCCAGAGTCTGTCCACGACATCCAGAGGTTCCTGGGTTTTGCCAACTTCTATCAAAGGTTCATAGCCCACTTTGCTCGTATAGCCAAGCCCTTGACATCACTAGTAAAGCCTACAGAATGGTTCAAGAAGTTCGAGCTACCAGAGGAGGCCCAGCAGGCCTTCCACAAGCTCATCCAGGCATTTACAACAGCAGGAGTGCTTCAGCACTTCAACTACCACCTTTCAACAAGGTTGGAGACCGATGCAAGTGACTTTGCTATAGCAGGAGTGCTCAAGCAGGAGCACGAAGGACGATGGCACCCAGTGGCCTTCTACTCCAGGAAGATGTCCTCTGCCGAGAAGAACTATGAGATCCATGACAAGGAGCTCCTAGCTGTGGTTGCTTGCCTTACTCAGTGGTGACACATGCTAGCTGGACTGCTGAGCCAACTGGTCATCCTCACCGACCATGAAGCTCTCAAGTACTTCAAGTCACAGAGATGCATCACAGGTCAACAGGCTCGATGGGCAATACTACTAGCAGACTTTGACTTCATACTGCAGTATCGACCAGGAGACAAGGGTGGAGAACCTGATGCTCTCACCAGAAGGACTGACATGCAACCAGTCGGTGAGGAGCAGGATCACAATGTGAGGCGACTACTGCCCTCTCGAGTGTTCAAGGAGACAACAGACAGGGAGTCGACCCTAATAGCTCCTATGCACTCGATGGAATCCATAGTATCGAAGGGACTCAAACATCTGGTCAAGATCTTCCAACCCTTGGACCAGGAATTGCAGGAGATACACAGCAAGAAACCCTTCGAGGTCAAAGGAGGTCTATGGCATAGTGGTGGAAGACTGGTTATCCCCAAGGTGACCTTACCAGGGAAGACCAACAACCATCACTCAAGGAGTGCCAGAGAGGTTGATGGACAATCTCTGTCAGTAGAACACCTGTGATTCATGGTGATGACCCAATGTCATGACGGTATCACTGCTGGACATGTGGGTAGGGACACCACCATCAAGGCAGCTCAATGACACTACTGGTGGCCAAACATGACAGCTTGGATTGCAGACTATGTAGCAAGTTGTCCTGTATGTGCTAGGTACAAAGCTCCCCGTCATCGTCCATATGGGTTGCTACAGCCACTAGCCACACCAGACAGACCCTGGGGCTCCATATCCCTCGACTTCATCAAAGGACTACCACCATTGAAGAAGTATGATTCCAAGTCCTATGACTCCATCTTAGTCATTGTCGACAGGTTGACCAAGTTTGCCATACTAGCTCCAACCCATAAGACAGTCATGGCCAAGCAGACTGCAGTGTTGCTATACGGACACATGGTTAGCCTCTTTGGCTATCCTGATCACATGGTCTCAGACCAAGGCAGGCAGTTCATATCAGGAGCATGGAAGGCATTTGCAGAACAAATGGGTGTGAAGCACTCACTTAGCATGGCCTACCATCCTCAAACTGATGGTCAGACAGAGAGAGTCAACCAGGTCACCAAGCAGTACCTACGGATGTACTGCAACTATGAACAGGATGACTGGGCCAGCTTGCTGGATGCTGCAGCCTTTGTATACAACAACATGGTCCACAACAGCATTGGTGTCTCACCCTTCTTTGCATGCTATGGATGGAACCCCAAGGCTCATCCTGACATCCCTCAACAGTTGGGAGTCAATGATCCAGGTCACTTCAAGTACCTCATGGATGGGAAGGAGCATAGCAAGTACCTCCAGGAGCAGATCAGAGAGGCACAGCGCAGATCAGTAGACCAGTACAACAGGAAGCACAAGGACATTGAGTTCAAGGTGGGTGATATGGTCTACATCAACCACTGAAACTGGAAGACAAGGAGACCCACACCCAAGCTAGACACCTGGTTTGCAGGACCTTACCCAGTTCAGGAGCAGGTAGGACACTGAGCTTATCGAATCACATTGCCAGCAAACCTTAGGGTGCATGATGTGTTCCATGTGTCTATGCTTGAACCAGCAAGAACAAGCTCTCTTCCTCAATGGGCTGAACAGCCCACGATACCACCACTTCCAGATGAGGATCTTGACTTTGAAGTCGAGGCCCTCATCGACAAGCATGTACACAATGGGACTACAGAGTACAAGGTGTTGTGGAGAGGGTACTCGGAAGAAGCTGCTTCATGGGAACCAGTAGAGAATCTCAACTGCCCCGACCTCATCCAGGAGTATGAGGTGTCGGAGGGGGGACGAGTAAGGAGACAAAGTAGAGAACAGGAGGAGCAGAGAGAGGGAGAAGAAGGATGTCAGCAGTCGCGCACCTGAAACCTGAAATCTGTAGTAGTACTGATACTACTACCGATTCTGTTGAGTTATGCGACAGCACTAATAGTATTTCGATTCCTAGTGAATTATGTGACAGAGCCATCACTGTCACTTTTCTTGTTGGAATCTGTAGTTGTATTGTCATTATGACAGATTTTGACTAACCGCTGTGGACACTCCGTCCAGAGGTAGCTCGGCACGATCAAATACGATATGACTATAATGAACTTGATATTGACACCAATGAGCTGGTGTGAGTATTGATTGATGGTGTCGACACAAGTGTCCAGTGTGTCGACTAACGCTTGAAGTGATCCCTGGACCGCAGTGGACTACTGCCTTTGGTTCTATCTTGATCTGGACTGCTGGTTTGCTATGAACCGCCTTTGGATGTCAGTGAGTGGTGATACAACACATGCACTACAATGAGGAGCAACCTTGATGGATTGCTACTATGCTGACTGAAACTAATGTATACTTATGCTGAAGTGATAACTAGTTATGGTGTGTAGAGTGGATGGGGATCCACTCGACCACTGATGATGAGAGGGTATGCTTATATACACTCCTTGTAGTGTCGCCTGCGATGCTACTCTGGCCCTCTCTCTGCAGAGAGTACCCTCTTCATCGAGTACTGTACAAGAGGTCCCTCCAGTACCCTCCTGTCCTCCTTGAGCTGTGTGTCGACTCCTTTGACACTGCTCCTCCTCCTTTGACACTGCTCCTTCTCCTTCGACACTGCTCCTCTTCCTAGTGACCTGCCTGTCGGTCTCCTATGACTCCTATCTCTCGAGCCCCTGAGTGCTGACTGTCTGCATGCTCCTTGAGCTTGGTCCTCCTCGTGGCTGTGCCTGGCCCTCCTCGCATATGGGCATGGTCCTCCTTTGCATGTGAATTTGTAGGAGCCCATGGTCTCCATGGAGACTGTACTACAACCATGCTTACCACTGGTACCAGCTAGGTCTATGGCATCTCCTTGTCCACCATCCTGATCTCTGATACCTGTGCTCCTTCCATATGAACCAACGATCCTCCTGCTTCCTGAGCATTCAGGCCCATGACAGATAGTCTCATTTCTTGAGACACAGACCGAAAGGAGTTTAAAAGCGATTCGATCGGACCAAGGAACGGAGTGGAGAAGCAACGGAGCTCTCGAATGGTCACAAGACAAAGGAATAGAATGGCAAACAATGGTGGGATACAGCAGCAAACAAAACGGTAGGGTGGAACGAATGAACAGAAGCTTGAGCGAAAAGATGCATACCTTATTGGTACAACAGGGACTACCAAAGAGCTTCTGGCCATACACAATCAAGGCAGCGGCATTCAAGATAAATCTTACTTCAAATGCCGACAATGAGTTTCCATATGAAGTGATGTTTGGCAAATCACCTGAAAGACTCATACGGCTCCTCTGTGTATTTGGATGTCTCGCCTGGGTGAACATCCCAAAGGCAAAATGAAACAACAAGAATCTGGACCAATGAGTGGTGGCAGCCATTTTTATAGGATATAGTCTAGAACGAAAGGGTTGGTTATTCTACAGTCCAGACTATCAACCCAATGTTTTCTGGAGCAACTCGGCAAAATTCATGGAGTCTAGATGTTGGTCCGATCAGACCAAATGGAAGCTGATGAATGTCAAATCGCCTCAAACAATGCCAAATGAAGAAGATGTCAAGAACTTGGGATACTTGGAAGTAAACCTATTTGATGAAATGAACCAGGAATCACTAAGTGAGTACATGGATATGGAGCCTATTGTTAACACAGATGAAAGCCAGGACCTCGAAGCATCGACAAACAATGAGTCTTTCGGACTTGCAGCCACAGACAAACAAAGCAAAAGGAACCTAAACCCCACAGTCTGGGAA
This sequence comes from Ustilago nuda, assembly GCA_022963125.1. NCBI lineage: Eukaryota > Fungi > Basidiomycota > Ustilaginomycetes > Ustilaginales > Ustilaginaceae > Ustilago > Ustilago nuda. The sequence goes on from JALCUS010000021.1 coordinate 627,272, forward strand.
GCACTAGCTGGAACAGATAGAAGGTTCTGGTTGGAAGCAATGTGAAAGGAGCTGGAAGGCCTAGAAGTGATGGGCACATGGGAGATAGCAGATTCCCCCACCTGGCACAAACACCATCAACACATGCTGGGTGCTCAAGATACAGACAGACGTGAACATAGTACCTGTAAAATTCAAAGCTAGGTTAGTAGCTAGAGGGTTTACACAAAGAGAAGGGGTTGACTATACAGAAATATTTGTGCTGGTGGCGCCAATCCAATCTATCAGAGGAGTACTAGCTGTGGCAGCCATACGAGACTGGGAGGTAGACACTGTTGATGTAAAGCAAGCATACCTAAATTCAAGCTTACATCACGATGTCTATCTGAAACCGCCGGTTGGAAGAGGAATACCCCCAGGAAAGGTTTTGAGATTGATCAAAGGATTTTATGGCCTCAAACAGTCTGGTAGAGAATGGAACACCAAACTAGACTCTCACTTGAGGAAGATAGGATTTCACTGTATGCCAAGTGCACCTTGCTTGTATGCAAGAGGCTCAGGGAAGCAAATCACAGTCATAACTGCATATGTGGATGATATGTTGATTGCATCACCAAGCAGAGAAGAAGTGAATCACACCAAGGCGGAGATAATGGTGAAGTGGGGGACAGAAGATAAAGGAGTGACGAAGGAGTTTTTCAGAATCAACATTATCTGAGAGTGAAGTCGGAAGCAAATCTCATTGGACTTGACAGGATATATTCAGACAATGGTGAGCAAATGGTTAGAGAGGAAAACACAAAAATCCTGGATACCCATGTTGAGCATAGCAATGACCACTGATAGTGACAAGTGCAGCACAGAACAAGCAAAACACTATCAAGAACTTGTGGGACAACTACTCTGGGTATCGAATACAGCGAGACCCAACATTTCATTTGCTGTTGGAATTCTGGCACACCACATGTTGACACCAACAACTGGTGCCTGGAAAGCAGCAATACATCTGCTGAAATACCTTAACCAAACAATTGACTACCATCTACAGCTAGGAGGAGAAACAAACAAACATGTGAGTAACCTGGTGATCACATACACTGACACCAACTGGGTGTCAGACCCTACAAATGGGCATAGAAGCACATCTGGCACAGTCACATATGTTTTTGGGTGCCTGGTAAGTTGGAGATTGCACGTCCAGAAATGCATAGCACTGTCAGCAGTGGAGGCGGAATTCGTAGCAGCATCAGAAGCCACGAGGGAAGCCTCTTCTTCTTGTACTTGCTCAGAGATTTAGGAGAACAAAATGTTAGGCCGGTACTTTGTACAGACAGTCAAGGGTGCATACAGGTTAGCAAGAATCCAGCAAAACACTGGAAGCTGAAACATATCGACAACAGATATTACTTTGTCAGGGTTCATGTGCAGGATGGGGATATAGTGATAGAATATGTTTGAACAGCTGAAAATGTCACAGACGTCCTAATGAAACCACTAAAAGGGAAGGAGACATCTTGGCTAGCAAACCTAATTGGCCTGGGAATGCCATCGAGGGGGGGAGTTGAAGATCTGACAGAATTACCAGGATTTTCAGCCGATATGCATGAAGGCCAAGTTGCTGAAAGTTCGAAGAACAAATGTGCATGATTGATGTGTGGCGACCAATCAGGAGGTGCTATGAAGAGGACAACACTGAGGTGACACATGGTACACACAGTCAATCAGAGATGAGAGGAACTCATAACATAGGGCTAAAGGTATATATACAATTAATACTGTAGACATAGTTCATAAGAAATTTTAAGCATTGCATTTATCATACACCCGTACGAAAGGAGCTAGAACGTGGCTCGGATGAAGTGGTGTATCGCATAGCTTCAACTGCGTGTGCGAGCTCAGATGTGGACGCCGGTCACGTGCTGCAGACATATATACTCGTCATGTTGTTGTACTTGGTGGCACCATCGCAATAGGACTTGAAAGACATGTACTTAAGTTACCTGAGAGACGGCCAGCAGTTAGTCGCTGCGAGGAGAGGTGAAAAGGACGAAAGACATAAGAAGGCAAAGGATGATTGATGTACGAGTGATTGTAATTTCCAAAGTGAGCGATAGGATCGCCATTGATGTACACACAGAGATAACAGGCTCACGAAAAGAGGACAGAGAGGCAGAGTGGATGCACGTCTAAGACTGTCGAGGGACAGGCTAGACCAGGTCATCCTGCACCTGACTGGGTCTGAAGGGCCAACGGAAAGCCCTCTTGACCTTGGACATGTTGCGCATTTGCTCTGAGTCGGCCTGGCCTGGAAGATTGTAGAAAGACATTTGCTCAGCACTGCTACTTCGATCGAGAGGCAGGAATGCGCTGCTAGCGTTGAAATGGGGCAAAGAGTCGGCACTAGCATTTGCGCCACCAGAAGACCATTGCATCTTTTGTCGATCGCTGCCATTACGGAGATCAGACTGCCAGACATCGAAGGCGGACCATGATCGTCGGCCGTCTTCCTCGGTGGCGACAGTCGGCTGAAAAGCCTGCTTGATCGCCTCGAAGTTGGAAGCATTTTGTAAAGAAGGATTAGCCAGGCCTTGGGAGGCAGTGGGCATCATCTCGCGGCCGTCTGCTACAGCAGCTGCATTGGCACGACGGAAAGCGTTGCGTAACACACTGGTACCAAGGTCGGCATATGCATCCGTGTGGGCGTTGGGCAACTTGTTGATCGAGAGGGCAGCATCGGCATCGAATGGGCTCGAGCTGAAACGCTTTCCAGCCAAGGCACGCTGCTCCTCCATTCTAGCCAAAGAATCTACGAGAGGATCTTGTGCAGCGGCCAAGTGAGCATACATGGCTTCGTGTCCATTCAGCTGGGTGGGATGGATTGCAGGATTCCACATGAACGGCTGCGGCTCGGCTCGAGGGTAATCGCGGGAAAAGTCGGCTTGTTGAGCATAGCGAGCATTGTTCTTCTCGAACTGCAGTTGATGCTGAGCGGCTTGCACTTGCTGATGCAATCCATCAATCTCACCGCGTAGCTTCTCAGCCTTCTCCTTAACTTGGCTGATGAGTGCCGAGAGCTGCTGGGATCGTTCAAGTCTCTTCTGAGAGTTGGTGGATTTCTTGTTGATCATGATGGCACGTCTTTTGTTAAGCATTTCCATCTGGTCCTTGCTTTGCTGAATACTGGCCTGCTTGAGAGCGCGAGATGTGTTGGCAGCTTTGAGTCTCCTCTCTGCCTCACGTCGAGTGCTTTCAACCTGCCTCTTAGTGTCGTCTAAAGCCTTTGTCCTTGCCTTGATATCGGATCTGAGTCTTTCCTCTTGCTTCTTCTTGGCTCGGACCTGCTCAAGGTCAAGCTCGAGCGCTTCGCAAGCACGGGTGGAGGCACTTTTGACAGAGGCTAGCTGTTCCTGAAGATCGACAATGTCGCTTTGAGAGCGAGAGACCAAGGCGGTAATACTGAGACAATCCTCGTTTTCCGTGTCGAGATTGAGATGGTTATTTGTAGAGGATGCTGTTGTTGCGGAGTGAGGGGTGAGATCGATGCTAGAGGCATGCGGCGGTAGTGGCTGAGCGGTAGCTTGGTCTGCGATGGTGTTGAGAGCAAAGTTTGAATTGCGTCGCGATTGAGGCTCGGGGTCAAGGGCACGCATCTCTAGTAGGCCCCAATGAGCGATGTCGGACAAGTTTTCTTCCAACTCCTCGCGACGGGCCTTTGTTGACTGCTGAGGGATCTGCGAGCTTGCACTTGGCAGATCGGGGATACCAAAGGCCAGAAGCCACCACTTGCCGAAAGCTCCAATGAAGAGGGATGTGCAATCGATGGAAGGGTCGACATTACCAGAGGGAGAGGGATGGGGCCTGTTCTGCTGAGATGTTCTTTGTTGGTCATAAAGGGAGTAACTGGGCATGCTCTGGGAGATGGTGACTATGGAGAGCAAGCCAAGATCTTTGCGATGGAAGGGCGGAGTGCGGAGGGAAAGAGCAACTTTGGAAGGGAAAGTGAGAGCGAATGGGCGAGAAGAGTAGGAAGCGGTAGAGAGCAACGAGGAAAAGGCATTGGAGTCGGATTTGCGAGGGGAGAGGATGTGCTTGGAGGCTGTATCTGCGAGATTGACGCTCTGGACATGAGAGCTATGCAGGGCATCTTGGTCATCGAGGAGTCTGAGGCGCTGGCGGAAGACAAGATCTGTAAGGAAGGGCCTGAAAGAGGCCTCACTCGGATTGGTCCAGAAGGCGAAGAGGAGGAGGATGGCGAGAAGGGACCAAGCGCAAAGAAGAGCTTGAAGATGTTCGAATTGGAGCATGGAAGGAAGGAAGGCTACTGGTGTTATAGGAAGCGGGAGGTCTCTTTGGCGACGAAAGAGAGAGTGAAGTGCGTTGGCGGGAGTGAGGTCGAAGTTGGTGTGGGGGAGAGATACATTGTGATGGCGGTCAAGTAGGAAGCCAAAGCTTGCACGGAGAGCGGCGCTCAGGGCCATATCAAGAAAGATGTTTGAGGCAATAGTCTGCTCATGCAGTGCCAACGATCCAAGAGCGAGGTGGAGAAAGAAGAGATGAGAGACAATGGAGTTTGCAGCGGAGATTGATGGCCGATACAGGTCCGAGAGCTGCGGATCACAGCTACTGAGACCTGTCTGCTGTTAGGTTCCAGCGAAGGAGATGGAGTTGCCTAGCTTTGCACTGGCGATGGATGATGGGACAAGAGCAATACAAGCGTAGATGGTAGCGGAAAGGCGAGCGGATTTGGTTCAACTGAAAAGCCAAACCAGAGGAAAATGGAAAACTCGGAAGTGAACTGGAGTCGGGAGTCGGGAGTCGGAAAATGGAAAAGGGGATTTGCAAATGCGGCAACTCTTTCTTGTTAGGTTGATGGGGCTTGGAAATTTGGATTCAAAATCTTGAAAAGCGAAAAGATCGGGAAGATCGAGAGATGAGAATATGAATCGGGCTCGAAAAGCCAAGAAAAAGAGCTCGACGCGAGAAAACGCGACGGACAAGAGAAAACGCGACGAGAGCTGTGAGGGGCTGAACGTGTCGCTAAGAAATAAAGTGGAAATTGCGGAAAAAAAAAGAAAAGTCGAAAAAGTATAAGAAGAGGACGCGTTTGCAAGTCGGACTTTCCTTCCCGATTAGTCGCTGTTGGAAAAGCTCACACAGACACGTCGGCAAGTGCTGTTCACGCTGTTTCAACTGCTTCCAATCTCGAATCTCGAATCCATCCATCCATCCACCATCACCGTCACCTCCATCCAGCCATCATCCGCTTGCCCACATACCTGAACCGCCTCCCATCCACCTCATCCCTGCTGCTATCCTCTCAACGCTCGGTCATCAACACGGCGGTTGCGCATCCATCCTCTGCTTCTGCAACCACCAGCACCGCACCTCTCTTTCCCATCAGCCAGCCCACTATGTCCGAGCCTACATTCCACAACAGCACACCTACAAACGGCCATGCCCTCCCTACATCCTCCTCACTTCCTGCAATCGAGTCTTTTGTCAAGCCAAAGTCAAATCATGATGCCAGCTTGACCTCCACCTTCCAAGCCACGCCTGCAAATCCTCCCATTCTTTCACCCACTGCAGAACCCCTTTCGAGCGTCGGGGTTCAGGTAGCCTCACAAGCACAGTCCCAGTCACACGGCTTCACTGCACAGTCTGCTCCACGACAACTGACCCATTCCGATGCAGTCGAGGTCAAACCTTCTCACGGCCCCATCGAGATCACCCCAGCTCAGCTGAAATTCGCACAAAGTACACTCAAATCTCTCAAATCTCGACGCGAGGCGGCAGCCTTCCTTGTCCCTGTCGACCCCATCGCTCTCAGCATTCCTCACTACCCCACAATTGTCAAGAGACCCATGGACTTTGGCACCATCGACATCAAGCTCGCCTTGACTGCCCTCGTCCTTAAGCCCAACTCAAAGCCAGGCGACAAGGTCAAGTCAGCGCGCAAGTTTGGTCTTGATCAGAACAAGGACTACTACCGACGCATTCACGACTTTGACACCGATGTGCGCCAGGTCTTTTTCAACTGTGGACTCTTCAACGGTCCGGACAGCCCTTACACGCATAACGCTCAACTCCTCGAAGCCGCATTTGACAAGTACATGAACGAGCTTCCCGCTCCCAACTCGTCCGAGTCGTCTGCCGAGGCCTCTGCAACACGTGCACGTCGTCCATCCAACCCTGTCCCTACCATTCGTCGCTCTTCCTCCGATCTCGGCGGCAGACCGAAACGAGAGATCCATCCCCCTCCGCCCAAGGACCTTCCCTGGGCCAACGAGCCCCAAAGCGCTTCATCATCTTCCGAGATGCGTAAAGCCGCACGACGAAAGGCCGCCAAGAAGGCCGCTGGATCCTCAGCACGCGAGCAGGCGCACCACGCCAAAGTGGCCCAGGACGAGTTGCGTTTCTGCACCAGAATCATTGACGACTTGCTTAAGCCAACTTACTCGAATCTTGCCTGGGTTTTTTACGACAAACCTACCATGGACTTTGACTGGGCCCCTGCCTACTTCCAGATGATCAAGAAGCCCATCGCACTTCGTGACATCCAGAAGAACATCAGGGCCGGTCAGTATGCGCATGCCGACCAGTTTGACGCCGACATGCAGTTGCTCTTCCAAAACTGCTTCACCTTTAACCAACCTGGCTCGGACGTCGCCTTGATGGGCGAAAAGCTCAAGGCGGTATATGAGGACAAGATGTCTCGCAAGCCCGCTCCCGCCCCTCTGTCGGACTATGAAGAAAGCGACGAGGAGGACCAAGGTGCAGACGAGGACCAAGATGATGTGCAACCCGAATTCCTGGCCACGCTTCAAGAGCAGATCTCACAGCTCTCTTCCACCCTCGCCATGCTGGAAGGTGCAAAAAACCAGAACGCTGGTTTGATTGCCAACACGAAAAACATGCTGGCATCCTTGCAGGAGAGCTACGCCAGCTCAGGAGGATCCAAGAAGAGCAAGAGCAAGGGGACAAAGAGGAAAGCATCCGAGAGCGGCGCAGCGAGCAAGAAGAAGAGTAAAGCCAAGTCTGCTGGCAGTCCTTCGGCGGCAGCGGCAGAGTACGTGCCTGCCAAAAAAGCCAAGTCGGCAGGCTCGGCTTCGAAGAAGAAACCATCTACGAGCAACAAGAAGGCCGGCTCCAGCCGCCGAGATGACAACAGCGACGAGGACATCCGCACCGTCACCTACGAACAGAAGGAGGAGTTGGCGGCCAAGATTACGGAACTCTCAGAAGAGCGTCTAGATGGCGCGATCCGCATCATCAACGAGGACAAGCCACCGAACGAGAACGATGAAGAGGAGATTGAACTCGACATTGACGAGTTGTCGCCCAAGACGCTGTACAAACTGTACAAGTACGTGGTGCGACCCAAGAAGCCAGCGCCTACGCCCAACAAGAACAGCAAGTCGGCGCCCCTGGATGGACGTAAACGTGGCACGGGTGGTATCAAGAAGAAGAACTTGGACGAGGGCGAAGAGGCTGAGAGGATCGCACGTTTGCAGGAGCAGCTGAACCAGTTTGGTAATGCAGATGCTATCATTGGCGGTGTAGGTGGAGCAGCAGGAGGACACGATGATCTCGTTCACTCGGAAAGCTCTTGCGATGAGAGCGGCTCGGACTCGGATTCGGATTGAGAGCGCTAAAGTCAGCAATGCCTACCGAATGCGATTCTCGAGATGAGCTCCAGGTTTGGAGGCTTTGAGCCGCACAAGCACTCAACGGTCTGCAGACATGTACCAACCTAGACACGCTCATAATGCCACTCAAGAGGATGCCAAGAGCGACAGCTACGAAGCGACTGAAAGTGATTTTGACTTGGAGCATTCCAAAAGGCTAAAGCAGCCACTGCATAAGCGAGACGATCCGAGCAGCCTCCAACGCTCAGGGCGCCCAACAAATGAACGCCAATCGATGGCCACCTTGTGTCTGTGGTCGAGTATATGAGGTTTTGTATGTTCAGACCTCGCTTTTGCTGGGCTGGAATGGAGAGAAGCGAAATCTGAATCAATGCTAATGCTTTCCTTTTGCTTTTTTCGATTTTTGCAGCTGTTTTCTAGGCTTTCAGCAGCCATTCTGTCTCTCTGTTAGTTAGAATTAGGCTTGGATTGCGGTTGGATTGGATTTCCCCGCACAAGTGAGCAGCCGCTCTGTCCTCTTTTCCTCTCACCGCGACGATCTGGTTGGACTATCATCACCACCACCACCATCATCACCACTCCCAGGGGTCATCGGCCACCAAATCAATCAAAGATGGCTTCTGGATTCATCGACTATTCAAAGCGTCGTCGGGCATCCGATGCTGCCTCACAACGGGGTGACGACCTTAAGAGCAACGCAGATGTTCCTACCCGCGCCGCACCACGTCGGGTCCAAGCAGATGATGCCTCTTTCCAAGTTGAATCGGCCCAGTTCGACGGTCGCCAGCTCGAGCCATCTCGGCCTCCGCGTGTCGAGATCAGGAGAGACCCCGGCGCTCAAGAGTATTATCATCGCGATGAGAGACCTTTCTTCGACCCGACTTTCCCCGGTTATCAGGAGGAAGCTCCGCTCGAGATGCCCTTCTTCGACCACGTCGTTGCTGGCTATGGAAACTACGGTACATTCCAACGCATCCGCCTCAACATCCGACAGGCCATCTCCTTTGTCCTCAGCACTGCCGCACTCGGCATCGTTCTTGTCGCTGCTTACTTTGCTTACTTGAACCCCTTCAAAAAGTCTCCACCCAAGGCCAAAGCCGATCGCGAATACGAGCGCAGGATCACCGGTGAGAGGGGTTCCGGAAGACCTGCTTACTATGCCGAATTCTGGGGTTACCAGTGCGACGAGCACGAAATCGTCACCCAAGGCGGTTGGATTCTCAAAGCTCATCGCATTTCAGACCCTCGTCGTAGCGGTGCGGTAGGTCACCCTGTTGTTCTTCAACACGGTATTCTTTGCAACTCGTCCCACTTTGTTGTCAACGAAGAACGTTCCATGGCTTTCTGGCTCGTCGATCAAGGTTTCGACGTTTGGATCACCAATATCCGATCCAACTTCAAAGCCGCTCATACCCAATATACTCGACCCGATCCACGTTTCTGGGCTTGGGGTCTTAAAGAGCTTGCCTTTGATCTTGGCGATCTTGTCGATTACATCACTACTGCTACCGATCGTCCTCAACTTGCCTATGTTGGTCACTCGCAAGGTTCGGGATCGATGTATCTTGCTCTCAGTCCTGGTATCTGTCCCCAAATAGGCAACAAGCTTAGCTGCTTCGTTGCTCTTGGCCCCTCTGTCTATGCTGGATCGGTGTTGCGAAGGTTCCCGTTCTCATTACTTCGTCAATTCCGTTCGCGCAAGTGGTGGGGGTTGGTTTTTGGAGTTCGCGAGTTCATGCCGGCTATTGGTATTGCACAGGAGTTCCTGCCTACCTTTTGGTTTGGTCATATTGCCTATGTTATCTTTGCGTTTTTGTTTGGTTTTCACGATCACAATTGGCTTGGACGTCAAAAACCCAAGATGTTTCGTACGGTTCCCATACCTACTTCTTCGGAACTTCTCTACTGGTACATGTCAGGTTTCTCCCACCGAGGATGCATTTTCGATCCACGCATTTCAGATCCTTGGTTCCCAGCAAGTTTCCCACCGCATTCCATCTTCTACGGTGATATCGACTATCTTGTACTTGGCAAACCTCTGGTTCAACGTATTCAACGCATTGAGAAAAACGTCGAGATGATTCATACAGTCGAGTTGCAGAACTATGAACATCTCGATATGATCTTTGGTGTCGACGCTTTCAGAACAGTCTTCCCCGCAATTAAAGATACCATCTTACAGACCATCAACCGGCACCAGTTGGCTCCAGAAATGTCGGAGCGCCCTCGTCCATACTAAGCTGCAGCCACTGGAGACCTTTTTGATGGCTTGCCTCTGTTTCCTTGTCTCTGATTCCATGGTGCCTTCTCCCACAGAATCTGGCATGCTCGGCAGGTGTTTGGACATGCTGCTGATAACGTTTGCATTCCTTTTCCTATTCCTATTCCTATTCCTTTTCCCTTTTACTTAGTTGCTCCTTTTGCATTCGTTCTTTTCGCTGCGTTTGTTCGGATTTGTGTTCCCTGCTTCACGTATCAAGATAGCTTAGGTTCACAGTTTGATTCTCTTCTATCAAAAGTGTGCAGTTGTATGTGCGAGTTATCATTGCACTATGATCGACAGTCTAGCAAAGCGAACCTGAACGATCCACCTCGCCAAGTCACATATGTCTTGACAGGTCCAGCATACAAGGCAAAGCCCTGTTAGGCGAAAAAGAGAGCATCGCCAATCTTGAAAGTCGTACTGTTCGCTAACACCGAAATAGGAATAGCACACTCCACTGTTTCCAGCTTTGTTTCTCGTGCCATGCCAATTGTAGTCAGTAGGGTTGCTGCTTGGTTGTTGATATAGTGTGTTGCTGGACCTGCTAGACTGTCGAGGGCTGTGAGGCTGATATGGTATTTTGCGAACCCGTCTGTTGGGATAGGGACGAGGTGTGGAGGGGGAAGTAGATTGCTTTGTTCCAGTTTCTGTGTTGCGCCTTGCGCTTGCTTTGCATTTGCTAGAGTTTTGGTTGCCGAGATGGTTAGGAAGGATAGTCGGACGAGCCAGATGAGTTTTACTCCACTAGTCACGAATTCGGGCGATGTGCTGGAAGGGATGCAAAGGTCGAAAGCTGCACGACCCTTGTCGAGAACGCTTTGGTGGTGTTCTGCGTGAACAATCCTTGTTGCTCTCTGCGAGCGTCCAGCTGGAAGAGTAGCGATGGAGGGTTGAATTTCTTCCAACGTTTCCAGTACCGCAGACATCCGAGCTATCCGAGCGAGAGACTGAGAGTTATTGATGTTGATAACCCCCGTGATGCTTTCTCCCAGCCGATAACGAGACCGGACGAGCGTTAGGACAGCTGCTACTTTTCCATCCTTTGAAATATCGTAAGAGACCTTGGTTGCCGTTCGCGCTAAGGCTTCTACTGCAGCTTTGCACGAATTGCTACTGTTGTGGTTGTTGCAGGCTTGTATGGTGGAGATGCGCAACTCGGGTGTGGGTGTGTCATCTGAAGCTTTACTCTTGAGTAATTGCTTTGTGTACTCTTGCAGATGCTTCTTTTGGATCTGCGTTGTCGTATTTGCCTTTCTCCCACCCTGTCCTGACAAGACCGTCGCTGGAGTCTTGTCATCATCGCCAACGACCTCCACCACAGCCTCTTCCTTTGTCTGAATCACGGGATTCATCAAATCATAAAGAGGCCTAAACCCACTCGCCCCTATATAACCATACACTCTAATCGGAATGGAAATCAACCTCCCCTCCTTCCGCCCTTGTGGCATCTGCAAGCGATTGGTTCCTAGACTGAGGACGTACTTGATCCTTATCGCTTTCCCGCTATACGAAGGGGGCAAATCCACGGGCAACCTCAACCTAAACTGAAACCTCTTGCTTTCCCCCGGAGCCAAGAGCAAATCTACGGCAACAATGCTGGGAGGGGTGGAAAAAGTGGGTACGCTACGACTCTGCATTGTCCTCTCTTGTGCGTCTTGCAATGTCGATCCTGTTCTGCTATGCGACTGAAGCCTACTGCCGCCAAAGGGACTGCGGAGAATACTGCTCCATTTGGAGCTACCTGCTCCCTGCTCATCCGCATCCGAGGTCTGTCCGAGATCTCCACCACCCAAGGTCCTGGGTGTACCCGGTAGAGAATGCGGAGTTGCATTTGCACCGGTCAAATCACCATAGGCCAACCTCCTTTTCAAATTCTCAAAGTCACCGGGCTTGATCAGGCTTTCATCTATCTCTATCGTCCCTGCTAATTGTGCGAATGACCATAAAACCTTCTCGGTTCCAGGCGACAACATGTCCGATGGTGGGTAGATCGCCCTTTTAACGCCCTGACCCGTGGTGGTGGAAGAAGAAGATCGACGCTTCGAGTGGGACCAATCGGTGAGAGACTCTCGAAAGACGCTCTCCATTGTATCGTTCCTTCCCAGGCTGTAGAAGGATGTGTTGGGGTCGGGATGGTGACTGAGCCATGAAGTTGGGGTAGCAGCAGTTGGAGTAGCGGAGGCAAGGTTTGGATCGAGAGAATCGAGTTCAAAGGCTTCTGTGAGGTCTTGTGCTTGTACTTGAGCTACTGATTTCTTGCGCGAGTGGGAGTGGTTTGGTGAGATCATAGCAGAAGGTGTCCTCTTGGTGTTGAGACCTGGGAGGGAGGATATCCTCGAGGAAGGGTTAGGGGAGAACCGGTTCGAGTCGGCAGCGGGTAGCTTGGTCGGAGTAGCAGCAGAGGCGGGCAGAGATGGTCGAGCGAGCCCCAAATTCGGCCGTGGCCTTTGCGAAGAAGTCAAGGAGACAGACTGCGTGGAGCGATGCGAGCCTGCCCCGCCTCCTGAAACAGACCAGGGATGAACAAAGTGCGCCGTAGAAGGCAAAGGCATACTCTTTCCAATCAAGTTCCTTCTCTCAGGCAGCACATGGGCATCCAGAAGCCTCGATGCTTCCCCTGACCGTGCTGAAGCGGGGAGATTGGAAGAGGAACCCCAGGAATGATTGCCTCGCCCTAGAGCTCGGATGTCTACACTGCGAGATTTGGAATGGGTAGGTATGGACGAAACGACTCTCCTTGCCGCCTTATCATCGAAAGAAGGACGAGCAAGAGAAGCTTGCAGCGAGGAGGAGGCGGCTGCTGATGGCAACTCGCCTTGAAGAAGAGGCTGGGTGTGGGAAAGACGTTGGTTGGTATTGGTGAAGGTGATATGACAGAGAAAGTCTTCGCCGGCGAAGAAGGAGGACTGTAGAGGGCGGATGGCGACTTTGAGGGATGAGGAGTGATGTCGACTGCCGGAGGACTGCGACATTGTGTCCAAGACGTAGGTGTAGCGGGCTATCCAAGTTGTGGTGGAGAGGAGAGTAGATCCACAGCGGTGCGAGTGGCGAATGGGCCAACACATCTGGAGGCTAAAAAGCGAGAATGTTACATCTTCGCCGTACTCACAGAACGGGGGGGGGGGGGCCGTTTTTTATTATTGTGTTTGTGTATGTTAGGCCTACACTTCCTAACAGAGGAAACCAACTGAGCCACCGCCAGAGGATAATTAGTAATTTGCGATTCAATTCGTCTTGTGCGAACCTGACTCAGTACTACCATGATCGCCTTGATCTCAACACCATCCTCGTCCCCACTACTGCTGTAAGACAACTGTCGCTCCTACAATGCCGCCAAAGAAGCCATCAACTCCGCTTCCAAAAGGTCAGGCCTCGTTGTCCACCTTTTTCGGCGGTCCTGCCTCAAGCCTGGCTTCTTCCCAGGAGGCCCCTTCGACCACACGCACCTCTCCAGCCACAAAGAAAGCGCAGCCTACCTCCAACTATCTCGCCGGAAAGACGCGAAGCTTGACAAGCCGTCGTTCAACCACAGCTACCAAAGCGGATCCTATGGTGATTGACGATTCGGACATCGACGATGACGACGACGACGACGACGACAGGCCCGCTCCCAGAGCGAAAGCTAAGTCTGCCTCTGCGAAGAACAGCCCCAGGAAGTCAACAACGATAAAGCGCAAGGCAGAGGATGGTTCTTCGGATGACAACCAGGATGACGATTACAACAATGAGGAGGATGAGGAGGAGGAATTTAAACCTGCGCCCAAGCGGCCAGCTACTACTGCGTCCAAGGCTAAGGCGGCTACATCCACCGCAGCTCAGCCTACTCGACCGGCCGCAGCGAATGCGAAAGCAATCAAGATTGACGATAGCGATGATGAAGAGGATAGCGAGTTCGAAGCTGCACCACCAGCCAAACGCATCACTAGTGCTGCTCCTGCTAAAGCTTGGCCTGCTAAGAAACCCGCTCCTGCTGCTGCCCCTGCTCCTGCTGCTCCTGCTCCTGCTCCTGCTCCTGCTACTACTAAAGCTGATGCTCAACCCCCCACAGCTGCACCAGCAGCCAAAGCCAACTGGAGAGAGATGCAAGCGCGTCGAGCAGCGGGTCCCTCGGCCCCTGGATCCAAAGAAATCCCGCAGGGAGCACCAAACTGTCTTGCCGGCCTCACGCTCGTCTTCACGGGCGAACTCTGCTCTCTGAGTCGCGAAGAAGCTGTGCAACTAGCCAAACGCTACGGAGCACGGATCACGGGATCGCCATCCTCGAAGACTTCTTATGTTGTGCTTGGCCAAGGAGCAGGACCTAAGAAAATGGATTCCATCCATAAAAACAAAATCCCCACCCTCGACGAAGATGAATTCTTCAACCTCATCCGCACCCGTGCCGCGGGTCAACTGGATCACAAGACCAAAGCCAAGATGAAAGCGGAGGAGGACAAGATCGAGCAAGTTGCCAAAACCCTCGGTCCTCCTTGCCAAGGTGCAGGTGCAGATGTGGATGCGGTGGAATATGGGAGTATGTTGTGGACTACAAAGTATGCTCCCAAGCAGATGAAGGATCTGGTTGGCAACAAAGCGGCGGTGGAGAAGTTAGCGGGATGGTTGAGGGTTTGGCCTGAATCGTATCGAAGTCGCTTTAAAAAGCCGGGCAAGGATGGCATGGGCGTTTACCGAGCTGTGTTGATATCCGGTAGTCCAGGGATTGGAAAGACGACGTCTGCCCATCTCGTGGCGAAAAGCGAGGGGTATTCACCGTTGGAATTCAACGCAAGCGATGCTAGAAGTAAGAAGCTAATCGAAGCTATGCTTGAGGATACGATTAACAACAAGAGTTTGCATAGTTGGTATACCCGCCGTGGTGGCACGGGGAGTCCTGTGGCGAGGATGCATGAGAGGACTGTGTTGATTATGGACGAGGTAGATGGGATGTCTGGAGGTGATCGTGGTGGAGTCGGTGCGATTAATGCTTTGATTAAGAAGACCAAAGTGCCCATTATTTGCATCTGCAATGATCGAAGAGATCAGAAGATGAGGCCTTTTGAGCATACGACGTTTAACCTTTCTTTCCGTAAGCCCGACGCTGCCCAGGTCAAGTCGAGGATGTTGTCGATTGCCTTTCGAGAAAAGTTAAAGATACCAGGGCCAGTGATGGCGCAACTTATCGAAGCAGCTCGATCAGATATCAGAAGCCTCATCAATATGCTTTCTGCTTGGAAGCTGGGCAAAGATACAATGCATTTCGACGAAAGCAAACTTGTCTCTTTCCACCAAGCCAAACCTGGCCTGGCAACACCTTTCTCTCTATACTCAGACTTGAGTAGTGCCTCCATGTTCGGTAGGACCTCGAAAAAATCTCTAAACGACAAAGCGGATCTATACTTCCAGGACCATTCTCTCCTACCACTCATGGTTGCCGAAAACTATGCCAAAGCCCGACCTATACTTGTCAGCCAAGATTCAGGTCCAATGAAAGAGGTTAAGCATTTACACCTACTAAGCAAAGCATCGGAAAGTATCAGTGATGGTGATATGATTGATCGAATGATCCACGCTTCCGAACCACACTGGTCTCTAATGCCCCTCCACTCAATCGCTTCAAGTGTTCGTCCATGTAGTTTCATCTACGGCGCTACACAAACAGGCTTCCCCACCTTCCCCAGCTGGCTCGGCCAAAATTCCAAACAGCAAAGATTGCTCCGTTCCCTGGTGGATGTACAGGCCAAGATGAGTCTCATCTCTTCAAGCAGTCGACAAGATCTTCGGCAGCACTATCTTCCAACTATGTGGACGATGCTGGTCAATCCAATCCTACAGCAAGGTTCGAATGGAGTGGACAAGGTGATTGATCTGATGGATGACTACTATCTCGGCATTGCAGATAGGGAGGCCATACTGGAGTTAGGACTGGAACCGCACAATGCCGAGACTGTGTTGAACAAGGTTGCTAGTGCGGTGAAAGCGGGATTTACGAGGAAGTATAATTCGACTAGTCATCCGATAGCCTTCAATCGAAGTTTCGATCTGGGGGGTATCAAGAAGGTTGGTAAGGAGCCGGTTCCTGATTTGGAGGATGTAGTTGAAGAAGAGCTTGTCCCAGAGGAGGAAGAGGAGGTGGTGAATGAGGATGAGGATGACTTGGGAAAGGATAAGCTTGTGAAGAAGTCTAAAGCTCCGGTGGGGGTTAAAGGGAAGAGTAAAGCTGCTGCTCGAGGTGGCCGAGGCAAGGCTAAAAGAACCAAGTGATTCCATACCTTTCTTCGTGCCGCTAGTCTTGCGGATGAAATGCAATTGCAAGCTTCTTCTCTATGACTGCTATGGCTGCTAACTAGTATCAACTTGCACCAACTCATACTCGACCTCTTTCAAAAGCGCATGTTCTCGGACTGCACATCTACCAAAAGCAACCCAGTGTGGCACTTGGCTCAGTGGGTCGAGAGGAAAAGCAAAGTGGCTACAGTTTGGATGTTTGCTTGGATCGACCATGTTGGCAGCAGCATGGTTGTTCGGCATTGTGGATGAGAGAGCTTTTTGGAGTAAGTCTGGATAGGATGTGGAGAGGTTGTGAATGGAGAGGAGCGTGCGGGATTGAGTTGCGAGGCGATCTGATCGTTCGAGGTCAGCGTGTTGTTGTTGGATTAGCTTTTGCATTTCATCCAACCTGAACCTTTCCGTAGGCGATGTGGACGAGGAGAGTTTGCGGAGGAGGATAGACGAATCATGTCTATGCAGCTTTCGTAATACGGCACTTTCGATTAGTCGACAGATGCCGAGCAGTACGTCGTTTCCCAAGTCACTCTGCGCATTTGTCGCATATCGCAGCAAGCCGAAGAGCGAAATCCAATTCTTGGCGATGCAGGAGCAGGATGCGAGGTCGTCCAGCCAGAATGCATAGCAGAAGAGTAGAACAGCGTCTAGTTGTTGCAACGCAGAAAGCTCCGTTGGCCGAGCAGCAAGGTATGAGGGGCGAGAGGAGGAGAGAGAGCAAGCGCGAGCATCGGCAGTATGTTTCAGCTGGCGCGCTGCAGTACGGTAGGATGCTGCAAGGGTGGTCAAGGCTGATGGTGCAAGAGAGCCTGTTCGGGTGATGATGCGAGGTGTGGTTGTTGCGATAGTGGCGATGGTGGGAGGCGAGGGGCTACGAGAAGCTCTAACCCGTTTCCTAGTCAAACCCCCGGCATCTTCCAACTCTTGCTCCTCCCCCCTCTCACACCTGCCAACATACTTGGGACTTGGTGGAGGACTGGGCAATTGGAACAGCGGCAGGCTAGGCAAATCGGACAGCAACCTTTTCCTCCTCTTGATCTCCTCTGCATTCATATTCCTACACGGAAAACGGGGTTTAACGGCCAAGCCGTTCCAAGAGTTGACTGCCAAATGATGGTGCGGTGAAGAAGAAGAAGAAGAAGAAGAAGAAGATGATGATGATGATGACGATGATGACGATGACGACTTTGCAGAAGAGGCTGCTGTATTGTGGACCTGAAGTGCTGCTGCGCTGCTGCCGTTGACTAAAAGGTCAGGTGGAGTGCAGAGACTGCTGGATCCGGCACCGGAGGAAGAGATCGTGGAAGCTGGACTCGGGTGCGAGCTAGAATAGTACGGCGAGGTAGAGTGCGAGGCAAGGACGAAGGATTCGGGTGAAGCTGAGGCATAGGATGAGTAGCTATTGTAATGGCAATGGCTGTGGACATGAGAGAGGCAGCGAGATGATTGATCATTGGAGGCTGCTGCAGAGCGAAGAGGAGGCTGTGGGAGAGGATGACGCATTCGTATTGGTGAAGCGGTGAGGCTGGCTGGGGGGAAAAGCCGCAGTGGCGATGATGATGGGGTTGCGAAGCTGCAGCTGCTGTTTGAATGAAAGCCGCTTTTGGTGGAAATGAAGAGAGCCGTGGATGAAGGAGGCACAGAGATGATGAAAGAGATCAAGGAGCTAAAGCAACGAGGCAAAGGAGACGAGCGCTCGACTATCTCTCTGTATATGTGGCAAAGGAGCTGTCACGCCTGACTCTATCGTGCGGATAGAATGCTCAACTATCCGCACGAGAAGGCTCGATCGATATCATCGCTTGTCCTCCTTCCTTCCTGCAATGCATCTAGTTACACCATTACACTGCGCATACAGCTTGCGCACGTAATAACGTAACAGGAGCAGCTTTCCCCAATCGAACCTCGCCTTTCCACACACCACCGCCGCCAGAAGCAAGATGCCAAGCACACACACACACCTCCCCCACCTCCCCACCTCTCCGCACTGTGCACCATGCATTGCAAAGCAGAAGGGATGGGAACAATAAACCATGGCCGATGAATGTTAGATCGGGAACAGTAGACATTGGGGCATTGGAGCTCGAAAAGCGAAAGGATGCAAATGTTTTCGTGCGAGAAATTGCAACGCTTTATTTTCGCGCGTTTGAAAATCGACTGCCAGTAAAAGCACGCTCGAAATTAAGGCTGCAAAAATCATCCCCTCGCCACTATAGCAAAGCTCGTGATAGGTGGTTACTGTATGTATGTATATATATACCAAACAACCACAGACGAATGAGAAGTAGGATAGAGAACCAAGGCAACAGAATGGCGGGGAAACATAGTAATGACAACGGACGCAGTGCAATAAATAAATAAAAAATAGAGAAGAGGCAAGAGGCTGGAGAGCAACGTGCGCATCCGTAGGAACTCGATCATGAACATTGTACAGATGATGATTCGCAACATGTGGGCTTTTGCTGTGTGCATCGATGGTCTTCATGAAGTCGTTTCGATCATAGCGGTAGAGTGAGAGAGAGAGAGAGAGAGAGAAAGAGAGAGAGAGAAAGCGAGTCGAGCAGGGTCAGTTCTTAGTAGCTGCCAAATCCGCCAGCACCAGCATTGGCCAACGAACCGCTCGAAGCACTACGTCCACCACCCGGCTGCATACCCATCGGAGGAGGCAAGTTTCCGCCGCCACCGAATCCACCAGCGTAGGCAGGAGCAGCAAAGTTAGGAGCAGCAAAGTTAGGAGGAGGCAAGTTGTGAGGTGGAGCACGCATCTGTCCGCTTCCCGCAGCAACAGCAGCAGCAGCACCACCACCACCGCCATACATGTGAGCAGGCTGTGGCTGAGGATATTGTTGGTAAGGGTTCATGTGCGGAGGAGGGGGAGGAGGAGGAGGCATCGCGTGTCCCTGTGGTCCATAAGCGTTCATGCCCATATAAGCCGGGTTACCAGCACCGCCACGGTGACCTGCCATAGCAGCCATCGCGTGCAGCTGCTGTTGATGGGCAGCGTGCAGGAGCGAGTAAGGAACACCGTTGGGAGGTCCCAGGTCGAGGTTGTCGCGCTGCAACTTGCTCTGGATCCGCTTACCGTAAGGAGTATTGCGGATCACGGGCAGGATAGGTCGGATGCATTCCACCAGACGCATACGTTGAACAGCATCGGCATAGTCCAGACTGGTCTGCACAACGTAGTTGGCAAACGAGTCGCGAAGTAGCTTCTCCAGTCGAGTGCGGTTCAGCAGCTCCTCGATCAGCTGCTTTCGCACACCGGGCTCCGAGACACGAATGCACTTCTCGATCACGTTACTGCTGAACTTCTGCACCGACAGCAGGCAGACGTTGCCGACAAACTGACGAACGACGGCATCAGTAAAGCGAGGGATGCTCAAGTCCAGCACGTATTGCACCACGTAGTTGCCAAAAGGATCCTGCACAAGCGTAAGGGCATTGTAAGTGATCTCGGCAACCAGCTGAACACGCTGACTTTCCGAAGCATGGTCGATGCAACGCTGCAGCACACAGCATCCATGTCGGTGTGTAGCCACCTCGACACAGTGTGCGGCGACAGCATTGTAGATGAACTGGTTGTCCTCCGCACCCAGCCTGTTGAGACACTTTTGCACCACGTGGTTGCCATTCAGATCCTTGATCAGCGTCACCACGTTCATCGAGAGAGCCACAATGATCGAGTGGATCTGACGACGAGTCGAGAGAAAGTCGATCATCTTTTGCACAGCACGCGTTCCGTGCATGTTGAGCGAGATGGTTACCAGCTCGGGAGCGACGAGCTCGACGATCAGGTTGCGTTGCTCGTCTGTGCAGTATTCGAGCATCTTCTGGCAGAGATAGTTGCCGAATGGATCCGTCATCAACTCGGCGAAATGCGTAAACGTCTCGGAGAAGATCATGTCGCGGTGGGCAGGCATGCTCTCCTCGAGCTTCTTCTGCAGGAATCGGCATCCGTGCTGGTCCTTGCAGAGTGTAAAGATGTCACCTTGCAGATCTTCGAGCTGAGTGGTAGCCTCCAACTCAGCCTTGCGTGCGTTCTTGGCTAGAGCCGCGTTGGCAGCAGCTGAACCACCACCAGTGTGCGTGCCTGGACCGCCAAGCTTGGCGTGGTCGTCGGCACCCACCATACCCATCGAATACTTGTCCGTGGGGAAGAGCGAGCCCGGAGCATTGGCACCAGCAGTTGGATTGAAAGCGTCAAAGAAGCCAGATGAAGGTCGGCTGCCGCGTCGAGCAGCGTCCGCGTTAAAGCTGCTGGGCGAGTAAGGTCCAAAGCGGCTTGGACTCTCGCTGCCCGTCGAGGCAGCCGAGAAGGCGCCAAGGTTGAAGCTGGGAAAAGCAGCAGCCCCACCAGCAGTGGTACCACCACCACCAGCGGGGCCTATCTTGTTCAGGTTGGCAGCAGCAGCAGCGGCGGCGGCGGCGGCGGCGGTGGCGGCTGGGATCGAGAGGGCAGTGTTGACGAAACGCGAACATGCACCCGATCGACCCACCTCACCGCCGAGTCCACCAAGTCCAGGAGAGGGCGAGCCAGGACCACTAGCCTGTCGGGATGCCACACCGGCCAAGGTGGCTGCCTTGATGGCGGGCGACGATCGACCTGTCTGCGAGAGACGTGGCGAGGGACAAGGAAGAGGCAAGGCGCTCGCTTGACGGCCTGCACTGCTTGCGAAAGAGGCAGCTACGTTCGGAGTGCCTTGAGGAGGTGGAGACTTGCTGCTAAGCGGACGACGCAACGAGGAGGATGTAGTGTCAGCAGCAGCGCTGGGAGTGGTGAGAGCAGCATCACCAGCAGCACCTCCGAACTTGGGCCAGTCAGCATCCCGGGCAGAGGCGGTGTCGTGCTGAACCAGAAGAGGGAATTGTCCCTGATCGCGGTTGAGGTTGTACTTGTTGACAAAGTCTGAGTCCTCGTTGTCGAGCTCGTCGTCGAATAGGAAGCGCTCGTTAAAGACAGGAGTCAAGTTCTCGCCCTTGTTGTCCTTGGCAGCATCACTAGTGGCATCGGCACTTGCCTTGTCAGCCATCGACATGGCACCGACAGCCGAAGTCAAGTCGTCAGCCGATCGCTCTTTCTCCCCCGATTGTCGACGAGAAGAAGGCATCTTGGCACGAGCAGCAGGGTCGCTGGCGTCAGTGGCTTGCAACGCGGTGGCGAGAGCCTTGGGATGAGCAGCACTGAGAGCCTCGTTTGGAGGCGTTGTCGGGGCGGAAGCAGCAGCGGCGGCAACACCAGAATCAGCACCTGCACCAGAACCAGCACCAGCACCAGCACCAGCATCGTTTCCAGACTGACGCTTTTGGAGCAAGGTCTGCTCTTCTTGACGCTGCTGCTTTTCGAGGAGGGCCATCTGTTGCTCGAATGCCTTTTGATGCATAGCACGCTGTTTCTCGTGCTCTAGACGCTTTTGCTCGATGCGTGTTTGGATGTCGCTAGCATTGCCGCCTTCAGCATGGGAGTCCTTGGCGGACTGGGACGACCAAGTGACGGCTGTGTCGGTCTCGGAGAGCGAGACGGAAGCTGGAGTCGACTCGAGGGCAGTGGTGCCAGCGTGGGCGTCGATCGCCGAACTGACTTGATCCTTGGCCGACATTGTGTTGGAAGGCAAAGTCAAGGACGATGCTCCTTGTGCGTCTGCTGAGTGATGGGCGGACGAGGTGGAAAAGGGCTGTTGTCGAGGTGTGTAGATGCGGATAGGGAGACGAGTGAGTAGGATAGATAGTCTAGTGCCGTGTCGGAAAGAGATTGAGGGGCGCTTGAAGTTTGCAAAAGGTGGTGTTACAAGAATTGTACAAGGTATGCAACGGACGAGACTGTCTTGACGGTGAGCAGAGAGGACAAGTGAAAGGTTGTGGAGAGGTGAGCATGATGTGCGATGGAAGGAAAAGCTGTACGAGCTGAGATGTGGACTTACAATGCGTTGTTGATGGTGGTGGTGGCGGTGGTGATGACGATGATGATGACGATGACGTTGTTGTTGTCAAATGCAAGGATCCATACGAACAGAGATGATCGGAAAGTAGAGCTGTCAAGGTGATTGCAGCTTGCCGATGACTGGTATGGTAGGACAGGTATGAGCGCCAAAAGATAATGTCAAGTAGTGTTACAGTTGCGTATATCAAAGTGTCTTGCGGGTAGTGAGTTCTTGTCAGAGCACGACGTAGATGCTGCTCAAGGCAAAGGACAGAAGGCGAAAGGAAGTGTCGAATGCAAAGGATAGAGCACAAAAAGGTCAGTGAGGTGTTCGGAGAGGTGTATTGAGGAGCCAAGCTCTTCTCGAAGGCCTCAGAGTCGGGCAAACGTTGGCTCCGTGTGAAGACGGAGAGCAAGTCGCCAGGCAGGACAGCGATCAAGGTTGATAGCCGAGATGAGTCGTGTCGAGTAGCGAGTGGATGTAGGTAGACGATCGGACAAGCACTCGTGGGACATGGCACCGAGCTAGCTGAAACAGACACTTACCCGCAAAGAAAAGAAGCCAAGCTGGTGAGTTTGCTACAATGCCAGAATGGATGGTGTGAGATGCAGCTTAGGATTGTAGGACGGAGAGCTCTCCTAGAGGAGGAAGCTGGTGGTGATGATGATGGTGTTGCAACGTCCACAGTATCGATTTCCTTTCCCCAGCGATGGCAGGGAGGAGAAAAAGGACAAGTATCCGACAGAGCTTGCTTTGGTTGCAAGGAAAAAGGGAAAGCGGGAGGAGGCAAGGAGAGAGGAGATGAAGAGAGAGCGTCTGGTGGGGAAAGAAGAAGAGGAGGACGAGGTGAAGAGCTGACGATCTTCTCACCAACTCAGGAGCACACACGCATATACAGAAGACACAACCAAGTTGTAACACAAGAGAGAGATAGGGAGACATACACATATATACACATATATACACACATATACACACATATACACACATATACACACACTTGTTACACACTTATACACACTTATACACACATGTACACATGCAGAAGGAAACGTTCCCATTATGATGATGCGTGTTTACGTAAGCCGACACCAATGAGATCGGGCCAAGCCGATCGCACCAGAGATCGGGCCAAGCAAAATCGCACCTGTTGGATATGGTAACAGTTTATATTGCCCGATCTTTGACTGCCCGATCTTTACCCTATCTACCCTATCTTCCAAAGCAAGTCGAGTGTGTTAAGTTGGCATCTGATCTAACCTCCATTTTGCCGGTTCCTGGTTGCTTGAGCAGCGTCTTTCTGATTGCCAAGAGTATATATAATAGAAAGGCCTAACATGCTATCGAAAATCGCCAGGATGCAATCGCGATAAGCAGTGGGTGCCGATTGCATGGCTCACGCCCGATCTGTAGACCTTTCTGTCCTCGACGTTGTCATCTTGCCCTGACACCTCCCCCCCTGACACCTTGGAGGAGGCCAAGAGAACTTGTATCGCATCAAACAGAGATGGATGGCTCTCGAGATCATGCCCTTGCTGCATCTCGCCCATCCCTCGCTGCAGAAAGGCGTCTCGGCTAAGCCTCGCCTGTCGTTTCTGCCATCCTTCGCTTAGCTTCTCGTTTCTATTGTTTCCCCATCCTTCACAGCAACGTCAGCAGATCGTTTGATACCATTCCTTGTGTTTCGTTTGACAAATCCTGCAGGCAGAGGGCCAAAGGGGGCCCCACGAACGTCAAATTACAACCGCTTTCCTCTGCCATCCATGCAAGATGCACAACATGCTCCCAATCTTTGTAAGGTTGGCAGGGCCCTTTGCCGATATTAGTCTGCAGTTCAATATACTGCTACCAGCTTAGTGAATGTGAAGCCAGTCGCCAGTTGCCAATGTCAGCATAGGCTGACATCTTGCACGACAGCTACCATTACATCCCCATTCCCCGCTCGGCCCCTTGTGCCGTTTTGACTTCATTCACTACCCTGTCCTGCACAGACGGCCAGGCATCCAGCTGACGCTCCGCTCGCTGTTCTCTTAGCACCCTTTCAATGTTACCCCGCATAGGAAAAGCAGCTTTGTTCTTGCGTGGATGTTTGTGTCTTGCTTGTGCGCTCCAAGAGAGAACAAAGACAGCTGGCTGCTCATCAGGTTCAAGTCTTGTTTGCGTATAAAGAGGCCAAGGGGAGGCCGAGGTGGCGGAGGGAGACAGGCAAGGTCGTTGTCAGCATCCTTTCGTGATCCAAAAGCCCTCTTATACACCACCCCCCCCTGTTCTCCCTTCCTAGCCCTATCCCCAGCCCCATCCCCAACCCCCTCCCCTTGGCCCCTGCCCAGCATGAGGTTCTTCCTTGGAGCTGTGCTCGCCCTGGCCGCAGCAGCCATCGCTGCGCTTGCTGTACCCATGGAGAGGCGAGCTCAGTTCCCGGATCCCAACGAGGACCCCTTCTACCAGCAACCGTCGAACGTGGCCACCTACGCCAACGGTCAGATCATCCAATCACGCAAAGCTGACACCGACATCAGCAACTCGAACAAGGCCCAAGCCTTTCAGCTTAGCTACCGCACCACCAACATGCAGCAGCAAGCTCAAGCCAACGTCGCTACCGTTTGGATCCCTGCTAAGCCTGCCTCTCCGCCCAAGATCTTCTCCTACCAGGTCTACGTGGACTCGACGCAGCTCGACTGTGCTCCAAGCTACAGCTACCTGGCCGGCTTTGATCCTCCCAATAAGGCTACTACCATCCTTGATACTCCGCTCATAATCGGCTGGGCGCTTCAGCAGGGTTACTATGTCCTCTCCTCCGATCATCAGGGCCCTCGAGCTGCCTTTATTGCTGGTTACGAAGAGGGTATGGCTATCCTTGACGCTATTCGTGTTTTGCACAACTTCAGCCATTTGCCAAAGGACAGCCCCGTTGGCATGTATGGTTATTCCGGAGGCGCCCATGCTACTGTTTGGGCAGAGTCGCTTGCTGCATCCTATGCACCTGAGATCAACATCATCGCTACTGCCCACGGTGGCACCCCCTTCAGTGCAAAGGACACTTTCACCTTTATCAACGGCGGTGCCTTTGCTGGTTTCGCTATTACTGGTGTCTCCGGTTTGGGCCTTGTTCATCCTGATATGGAAGCTTACATCAAGCCCAGGTTGAATGCGAAAGGCCTCAAGGTGTTTCAACAGATTCGAAGTCGTGCATTCTGCATCGCTCAAGTCGTTTTCACCTACCCTTTCACCAATGTTTTCGATCTGGTCAACGGCACCGACTTGCTCAATCAAGAACCCATCCGTTCCATCCTCAAACGAGAGACCCTTGTTCAATCTGAAGCCTCTTACGATGTTCCTGTTGTCCGTGCACCTCGTTTCATTTGGCACGCCGCGCTCGATGAGATCGTTCCGTATGCACCTGCCGCTCAGTATGTTAAAGAGCAATGCCACAAGGGTGCACAAATCCATTTCGAAACTTATCCTATCGCCGAACACATCAGCGCAGAGTTCTTTGGCCTTGTTCCTGCCCTCTGGTTCCTTAGCCAAGCCTACGCTGGGAAAGCTCCCAAGACGGTCTGCGGAACTAGCATTCCTGCCATCCCTGGCTTTACCGTTCCCTCTGCAGAGGAGGTCCTGGGTGCCGACCTTGCTAAGCAACTTAAAGGCTTGAACGCCAGCCACTTGCCGGCTTTGTGACCAACCAGAGCTTGGTGTCCGCGCAGAGTGTTGCCATGCGTCGCATCAGTATCTCCATTTTGATTTGGAGGTCTCGCTGAAATTGACACGTCTCCTCGGAGCCGATCTGATTTTACCGCCACCGTCGTCTCTCTTCTGGATACTGTAATGCCAGCTCATCCATTCACGCTCCAATGCCCTTTCTTCCTTCACACACTCGCCCACCTCCGTACAGCTTGGTTCGCCAGAGACGATCATTATCCCCAAGTATATCATGACGACGTTGGCTAGCACCGCAGAAGGAGGACCGACGACAACGTGTCCAGGAGAAAAGCTTGTCAAAGATGCTTTCAATACAGAATAGAATGCCCTGTGGACAAAAGGTTTGTCTTAGCTACCACCCGAGATGAGATGCATTGCAAAGGCGGCCAGTAGGAATGCAAAGCGAAACGAGTGTGACCTGAGTGGACGCGAGATAATCACCACCAACGTCATTCAAGAACAACCCGACTTGCGTCCACCGCGATGTTTTGCATCCAAGATGCAGTTGCCCCCCTTGCAGATACCATGTCCCGCGGTTGTGGGAGCAAGCGAGCTGGGGTTGGTGGGTGGAAATGCGGTTTCGACGACCGATTTTTCTTCCCCTTTGTCAACGCCCGATGAGAGCAGAGTGTCATCCCACGCGTGAGGCTCATGTGTCCTCCCGAACAAAGCCCATGGCTTGGAGAGTTGCCGAGACCATGACTGGTGCAAAGAACAACAACCCTCCTTGCTCAGCTCTCAAGGATAGATAAAGTTTAGATTCAATCAACGCAAAACATCTCGATTCGATGAGCTGCGTTTTGTGCAGATCGCCACAAACCTCATGCAGGCATCTGAACGTCGCAGGGAGCTAGCCTGAATAGGCGACAATGGAGGTTGTCCAGATCTGCACAGGTTACCGGTGATGATGTTGCTGTTGGTCTCGATCTGCTCTTCGATCGAGTTGCGGGTAGTGTAGACGAGTGATGCTACGTCGATTATGATGACCAAAATAAGGCCGAGTCCCGCGTTGGTAGATAGCCGCCGATCCGCAGCCCTCTGGCCAGAACTTTGAGAGGTCGTTGATGGGAGTTGTTGAGTGGACTAAGCAGTTCGAGTAGAGCAGGGACAACATGCTGCTTTGACGATATACACCTCAGCAGTGGTCCTTGACGGTAGCATCACGAGATGGATCGCCGGTCTCTTTCCCACTGAGACCAACAGCTTGGCTCTTGTTTCGTCTCAAGCTTGCTTCCTACCTGATGTAGGGCTGTATTGGCTTGCTTGGTCTCAAACCGCTCATGTCGCTGCTCATACAGCAGCAACAGCAAGGAACATATAGCGCAGCATAGCATAGCATATCATCGAATGCATATAAGGGCGACCATACTTGCACCATGTCCTCCTCGTCCACATCATCCAAGCAAAACTCCGTCTTCCTGCCTCCTCACTGAGCACTCACAATGAAGACTAACTTGCTCGCCCTCCTCTCCACTCTCCTCGTCGCCCGCTCAGCCCTTTCGGCCTCTGTCATCCCCGAGACTCACAAGATCGAAGAACGAGCGGCCACGACGCTCAACGCCGCCATGCGTGCCAACGGCCGCAAATACGTGGGCGCTGCTACGGATGAAAACACATTCTCCATCTCCCAAGTCAACTCGATCCTCAAGACGCAAATGGGACAAGTGACCCCGGAAAACTCGCTCAAGTGGGATGCCACTCAACCCTCGCGCGGACGATTCACGTTCTCCGGCGCAGACGCTCTCGTCCACTACGCCACCTCCAACGGCAAGCTCATCCGTGGTCACACTCTCGTCTGGCACTCTCAACTACCTCAATGGGTTCAAGACATTACTGACCCTGCCGATTTGGCCAATGTTATCAAGAACCGTATTGCCACCCTGGTGGGTCGTTACAGAGGCAAGATTTACGCCTGGGATGTGGTAAACGAGATCTTCAACGAAGATGGCACTATGCGTCAATCTTTATTCTACAAAGTCTTGGGAGACAAGTATGTCAGGATTGCTTTCCAAGCCGCCCGAGCTGCCGATCCAAAGGCAAAGCTCTACATTAATGACTACAACCTTGATAGCCCCAACTACGCAAAGCTCAATGGCTTGGTCAGCAAAGTCAGGCAGTGGAGAAGCGAGGGTATTCCCATCGACGGTATCGGGTCTCAATCGCATCTGTCTGCTCCAGGAGGGTTTGGAGATACAAGGCAAGTGGCGAGTGCCATGCAAAAGTTGTGTGCTGCTGCTCCAGAATGTGCAATGACTGAGCTGGATATTGCCGGTGCCGGTTATAGTGACTACCAGAAGGCAACACAGGCTTGTTTGAACCAAAGCAACTGTGTCGGCATTACCATCTGGGGGGTTAGTGACAATTTGAGTTGGAGAAGCAGTACCAATCCCTTGTTGTGGAATGCAAGTTATCAGAAGAAGCCCGCTTACACTGCTGTGCTTAACACTCTTAACCATGTTCAAGCTCGGTGAGCGCAGAGAATGCGGAAGGATGAAGGATGGAAGAAATGTTTCTCGGAATCATCATAGCTACCAATGGAAATGAATACCGTTTGCTCTCCATCAGTCTGTTCTGCTATTCTGCCTGCCAGCCTTTGCTAAGTGTTCATGCCAAGTCGAGTAGGATAGAGCGGACCAGCAAAAGTGGGGCCGAGATAGGCCGTCATGGTCCCATGGAAGCTCACAAGGAACGGAGCTCGAATCAACAGCATCTCAGTGGAGCTTGGTTGGGCACACCTCTACAACACAAGCGTTGAGGATGACTTGCGGGACAAACTCTCGATTAGGGAAGGGTGAGATTGACGATGAATGGCTACAAAGCAAGGATGAGCGCGGCTTTCACTGCGCCTGCCCCTGCTGCGACGCAAGCGAAACCTGTCTTGCCATCTCACCTTCTTCGTCCGTCTGGAATCGTCAAGAGGCATGGAAATCGAGTTGTTAGCATCTTGCACCTTGTATCCACTTTGACTTGGTTTGTAAGTGTGTATACTCACCTTGCAAACCAACCAAGGAACGCTCTGAGCCGTCGCCATCGTCTTGGTTGTCTTGGCCAAGCCCAACTCTTGCCTTGTCAACTGCCAACACTTCTTACCCTCTCGCTCGCCTTGTAACACACTCTCGCAAGCGGGTGAAAGACTTGAGAGATTCAACTGGCTCGCCAACTCGGCCCTCAACTCCTTACTCGCCTCTCCAATTCCACCACTAAAAACGAGGGCATGGACGCCACCTCTGCAACTCATCTTGATCGCATAACTGCCCACATACCCGACAATGCGATCGACAAAGATATCAAACGCCAGTGCTGCACCTCTATCCGCATCTCTCTCCTTTTCCTCCGACTTTGAGATGGTCCTTCCTCGCAAGAACTCGGTACGACCTTGTGCGACTTGTTCGAAATCGCTCGTTCCCGCAACTGCTTTAAAGCCGCTGTGTTTGTTCAGCACCAGCTCGGCATGCGAAGCTGTGATACCGGGAGCAAGCTCGACTGTGCTAAACGGGTCTTTGCTCTCTCCTGACTTTCCGAGTTGAGCGGCGGATATGTGTAGTGGCAAAACAGGGTCGACACTGCCACTTCTTGTTGCACCAGGCAAACCTTCGAGCGGAGTCAATCCCATCGTCGTATCAAAACTCTTGCCACCCACAACGGCACACATTGACGATCCACTGCCCAAATGACAAATAATCACATTCAAACTCTCCCTCTCCCTCCGCAACTCGCCGGCCAAGGTATGCAAGATCGAGCTGTAGGATAAACCATGAAACCCCCACTTCCTCAACTCCATCCCCCCAGGCAAACTCGAGCCTGCTAAACTCGGGTCGACCATATACCTGCTCCTCGCTTCATCCATCGTGCTGTGAAACACTGTATCGAAGCAACAAACGTTCTCATGGTCTTGCGGCAAATGTTGCGAGTCGAGACAAGACCGGATGAGTTGCACAGAAACAGCATTGTGCAGCGGTGCGAATTCGGCGAGGAATTGGAGCGTTTTGAGATGGTGCTGGTCCGAACTGGTGATCGCGACACACTGCGAGAGGTGTGCTCCGTGCACGACTCTGTGAACGACGGTGCGAATGTTGAGCGTGGTGTTGGGCCCGAGGTGCGAGGACAAGGTGGTGAGGAGGTAGTGTAGGACTTGGGCTGAGGCGATATCAGTCCAATCTTTCGTGTCCGTGTGCTGCTGACCATTGTGATAAGTGAGCGAGATCTTGGCCGAGTTATGGCTAAGTTTGATCGAGCCACTCACCAGTGGCTCCAGGTCGAGCTGCGAGGAGGTACAAGGGGCAAGGTCGAAGAGCTTGAGCTTGAGCGAAGACGAGCCACTGTGCAGAGTCAAGGTAGAATAACATGGTCTTTGTTAGTTGACATCGCTTGGCGAAATCATCTGCTGTTGAACGATTGCACTTACGCATTGAGGCACAGCATGTGCCCTTCTCGCTGCTTCTGCTTCGTATCGTCGTCGCCTTGCTTGCTTCGCAGATGTTTGATGTTCTCCATCGTTGAGATCTCGTCAAATGTCGAGCCTTGGGAAAAAAAGTCCTCGTCCGAGCGCTGACGAAAAAGGTGGGATGGTGGTGATGTGAGGTCATGCTTGCCACTCGCTCGCCTTGGCTTTTGTAGCCACACTGTCTTCGTCATCATTCGGATGGAATGACTCAGCTTACTATGCACAGACCAGCACCGCTGTATGACCTCATCATCCTTATGCTCTAACATGTCTGCCCAACTTTGCTCGACGTCGTCACTCATCAACACCCTCCTACTTGGAGTATACAGCATGCTTGGAACAACAGACTCGAGGCAAAAAAAAGGGGTGGCCAATCAAAGGAACAAGAGCTGCATTGCAAAAGAGATACAACTGGATGCCCAACAAAGGGTCGACACTGTGCCAGTCGTTGCTGTGGCTACCTCATTCTGCACCAACCTCGGGAGGATCTCTTCCATTCTGGTCAATAAACCTTTGCCACTCGTCTCTCTTGGCCTGCAGTTGCCTGGCCAACTCATCCATCTTCTGACTCTGCACCAACTTTGACAATCTCTCATCGACCTTTGCACCTCTGGACTTCTTCAACTCGACATCGCGCTTAACCAAATCCATCGCCTTACAGGCGACACTAAAGCGATCCACGGCATTGACCTTCAACATGTTCCATGCCGTCGTCGTAGTTCCTTCCTCTATGAAACCCAAGAAGGCAGTCGGTCTTCTACCCATCTCGCCACTCAACCTGTCACCCAACAAGCCCTTTAGGGCAGTGGTGTAGCCATGGAAGTTGAACAGGATCGGCTTGTCCTTGGTAAACAATTCATCGAACGTCTGATCGTTGAGCGCATGGGGATGAACCGATCCTTCGCTGAGAATCATGAGATCGGTAATGTTGATGAAGCGTACCCGTAGATGGTCTTTTTGGGGATCATTGCCGTTCTGGTGTTGCGAACGCAATAGTTCAGTAGCAGCAATGGCTTCAGTCGTAGTCTCGGTTCCAATCGCCACAATGACTACATCCGGGTCCTTGCCACCATCGGTGGAATAGGCGTGCCAGATCGAGCCTCCAGCTTTGCAGTGAGCGTTGGCCTCGGCTTGATCGAGATAGACTCGGTTTTGATGCTTGCTCCCCACCACCAAATTGACGTAGTTGCGGCTGCGGAGACAGTGGGAAAGCGTTGAAACCGCACAGTTTGCGTCGGGAGGAAGATAGACTCGGGCAACGTTGTGTGGGAGATCAAGGACAGAGTTGATCAGACCTGGCTGTTGGTGACTGGCTCCGTTGTGTTCTTGGCGCCAGAGGGTTGAGCTCATGACGTATGTGATAGAAGGTACCGCAGGTCGGAAGTGGGTCGATTTAGCAACCTTGAGGAACTTGGCGAATTGAGCAATCATCGTCGTTACAATACCCAAGAATGACTCGTAGCTTGGGAAGAGCGCAATCCTTCCCGTCAGAGCATAGCCCTGTGCAAAGCCCTGCAAAGTGTGCTCGCTTAGTGCCTCAATCACTCGTCCTGACTTGACACCCTTCTTCCTCTCTTGAGCAGTGACCAAGCTCTCTGCATCGTGCTCGAACTTGCGTGCCTTGAAGCCGGGTACACCGAGTGTAGCGTCGAGTTTGTTCGACACCAACTCGTCGGGACTCAAGATGAGCAATCGGTCTGCATTCTTGGGGATGAGGGCGGCAAGGTATTCCCCGCACTGCTTCATAGCTGATGCCCGTGTCTTTTCGCCGTTCTGGGAGTTCTCTGAGGGAACCATAAAGTCGCTGGTGCTCACGTCCTCAAGATCCTTACTACCTTGGTAAACCTCTCGCACTTGGCCCAACCTAAGCTCGTCACTGGGGAGCATTCTTGTCACCACCTCGCTTAGCTTGAACTTGCCATCGCCGCTGACTTGGAAGAGCGAAAGGGCATCGTAGGATTTCAACCAGCTCTCCAGTGCCGCCAGATGCTCATTTCCACCGGAAGCCGGGTCGACGGCCATGGGGACCTGATGGCTTCGGAAAGTGCCTTCGATCTGCAGTTTATCCACTGTCACCGGTCCACCCCAACCCTTGGGAGAGGCGAGAATGATCATTGGCCAGCGGGGTTTGGTGATTGGCTTTCCTCCTCGAGCAGCTTTTTGAATCTCGCGGATCTCGGAGTAGGCCCAGTCGAAGCTGGCAGCCATATCGACATCGAATGCCGCCGCTTCAGAATGACCAGGGACAGTATGCTTGGCTCCGAGATGCTGATAGTAGTTTACGAAGCGAACCTGGTATCCATATCCAGTGAAGAGAGCGAGAAGCTCGGTGCGATCCATCGTACCAAAGATGGTCTTTTCACTGATCTTGAATCGATTCAAATGCAAGATAGGCAGTACAGCTCCTGACTCGGCAGGACTGATGAACTTGTGTGCATGCCAAGCGGTGGCAGTCGGACCTGTCTCGGCTTCTCCATCTCCGATAATGGCAAATGCGATGAGATCAGGTTTGTCCATCACAGCGCCGTATGCTACGGACAGAGCGTAGCCAAGCTCACCGCCTTCATGGATCGAGCCTGGAGTAGTAGCCGTCACGTGCGAAGGCCGCACAGTGTTGGGCCAGCTGAAGTTCTTAACAAAGGTCTGCAGACCTTTCTGCGAGAGTGATTCGTCAGGATAGAACTTGGAAATCGAGTCTTCGAGGTAGAGACAGCTGAGGATAGCCGGTGCGCCGTGGCCTGGGCCTGTGACAAAGATTCCTCGTGCTTGGTCGTGATCTTTTGAAGAGGCTACCTTCTTTTCAATACGAGCAAGGAGAGCTGTGGCGTGGGTGTAGGCGAAGATGAGACCGGGGCAAGTACCAAAGTGGCCAAGGAGTCGCTTCTTGACATGCGCTTCGTAGTCGAGTGGCTCTTGGAGAAGCGCATTGTCTTGAAGGTAGATCTGAGCGACCGAGAGATAGTTGGCGGCTCTCTGAAAGGCTTGGATCGAGTCCAAGTCGTATCGCTCTCGTCCTTCGTTGCTATCGGGAAGGATCAGGTGGATCTCTTCATCGCGGAGCGGTTGGCTCGAGTCGATGCGGGACGGGATCATGTTGAAGCCTGTTGGAGCGAACATGATTGTCGTCGGAAGAGAATGCCGGAGTCGACAGGAGGAGGAGAAGATGGCGAGGATGTTGGACAAACGAAAGGGTCCAACAAGTTCAGCTGACCGAACCGAGTTGATCGTTATATACAAGGTTCTCTCATCGAGCTCAGTTGAGCAGAGCGGGCAGCCGAGAGAAGACACAGGGGCAGACATTCGACATTGTTCAGCTGAGCGACGGAGCATGAATGAGCGTAGCGACCATGACTGATATGGCCACGACTGTGAGCCAAGGCTGTAAGCGAGAACAACGGTGAGTTGCTTTGAGGTGAATCAGCAACTGTCTGCAACACAACGTCAGCATTGCCATGTGCAACTGACAAGCTGACATTCCGGGTTCGCTTGCGTTTTTGGACAGGAGGCAAAGTGGCCGGAGCCTGATGCTCTCGTCATATTCCCGCCACCCACAATGGGACGTTGTCAAGCGCTGTGAATCAGCATGTCAGAAGAAGGCGCAGCGCTGAATAAAGTGCTTGCCAGGCGAGGGAGGTTGAGAGACAGCTGTTTTGACATTGCTGAGCCAATGTTGCAGGAAGGCTGTAAGAGCGATGGCGTCACTTGAGAGCGACTGCTGCTGGTTCTCTCTTGTGCCGTCTGCTGTGCGTCAAGGTGTTTGGTCTCGGTTGCCTGGAACGCCAAAGAGGAGGAGCAAGTTGGCAATTCTTGTCG
This sequence comes from Ustilago nuda, assembly GCA_022963125.1. Taxonomy (NCBI): domain Eukaryota; kingdom Fungi; phylum Basidiomycota; class Ustilaginomycetes; order Ustilaginales; family Ustilaginaceae; genus Ustilago; species Ustilago nuda. The sequence goes on from JALCUS010000021.1 coordinate 661,295, forward strand.
ACCCTTGACGGTAATCTTGCGAGTTTGTGGTGATTGAGCCCGCTGGCGGAGAGGTTTAAGAGGGTGTGTCAGGTTGCGAGCTTGCTGTACAATCAGTGCTAGATTGCAGAAGGACACCGTTATCCGTTGTTGCAAGCTGGGGTTCATTGGCGATGATGGCAAGCAGAGCTACATGCTGACAGACAGAAGATAGACAAAGACGCTCGATTCGTCATGTGTTGCACAGGCAAACATGGAAGCTTCAGACGACGATTTGCATTGCAGCCTTGACCAAGACTGCCGATCAGCTGGCAGACAAGTATGGACCGAGGATTCGATCGAGTAGATGGCGGGGAAATGTCGAGTGGCGACGTTTAGGCGCCTTGGCCGAAAGAGGTGCCAGAAGCAATGTTTCAAGTCTTGTAGCGAGGAGGTAGAGCTTAGAGCCATCGGCAGAAGGAACGAGGCTAGTATGGGCCACTCGCTTGCGAGATCTACTTCTGCGTGCTGACATGGTGTTGCAGAAGCTCTGCGTACTTGATCAGTTCTTCATCCTTGTACCTCCTGCCAATTAGCTGTAGTGCGACAGGAGCATTGTCGAACACTGCTCGGTGCTGTTGGTACTCTTGCCTGTTGTCTTTGTCAAAGTCGCTCAGCCATTCAGCTTGCTTCTTAGATGTATGGCCGAACTCTGCCTGCAAGCTGCGCTCTTTCTCCTCGTATTCTTCATCCGTCCTTGCATCAGCTTTGAACCCAGAGGGAAACACAAGCCCAGGATAGTTGACGAGGTTGAAAACACTGGTATACCCCCAATACTTGATCGTTCCCGGTCTAGGCGCCACATTGCCCTGGACGGGACACAGGAGACAGTCCAGCTGAAGCTCGTTCCACCGCTTGGAAAACTCACGTGCTCGCACGGCCGCCCAGAGTTGGGTGACAGACATTTCGTCCAACTTGGGCGAGGCAGTGTTGTTGGAAGAATCGGCTTCTAGATGGGGGGGGGGTTGGCAGAAGGGACGAATGGTTGGGAGAGGATGTACTGGGTGAGGGGTAGAAGAGGTTCACCTGTGGAATTGGCGACCAGGTGGAAGAGTTTGCCAGAGTCCATGAAGTAGAGAGAACGGATGAGAACCCATGCTCGACGGTGCATGTCGAGGGGGTTCCACCGTCGGAGCTGGATGGGAGCTCGATTTGCGCTAGTTGATTGTTGGAGCTTGTCGACCCAATGCGAGAGTGGGGCGGACTACATTGTCTTGCATCATGACACCTACGATGAGGGGTTTGCCAGGGTTGCTGTTGAGAAGACTCTCGACTTTTCACCCAAGGCAGCGGCAGTAGTGCGTGTTCTCGCTGCCAAGGACGAGTCTTGTCGTTCAACAGGCTCAACATGAACAACTCGATATCCCGCAAAGAAGTGGCCATCGGCCCAAGGAAAGAAGTGACAGCTTCGTTGCCAGGCATTGTCGATCGGACGCCTGCATATGGCAGTCTTTGCGTCGTTGGTCGCAATCCATAGAGGCCAGTGACACCACATGGCTGTGGAATAGATCCACCGATATCAGAACCAACACCAAGCGCACTTGCACCGCCAGCGACCATGGCGCTCTCACCTCCACTTGATCTACCCGGACTCAAGGCCAAGTTGTGCGGGTTCAGTGTTTGACCGTAAAGATTGCTCCGGGTGTCGAGATGCATGAGACCTTGTGGCATGGTCGTCTTACCGATAATGACTGCGTCTGCGTCGAGTAGAAGTGCGACCAAGTGAGCATGAATGGGGTCTTGGCTAACGTATCCGCCTTGAGTCGAGGTGAGAAGCTGCAGCTGATGAGAGGTGAGGTTGCGATTGACGAGGGGATGAGAAGCTGGATCTGGTATAACGTCAAAGACAAAGCCTCGTTGACTGCCGTGTCGGTTGTAGGAGAGATGACCTTTGATGCTCATCGGCAAGCCAAAAAGCTGGCCGAGCTGGTTGAGTCGACCTTGTTTCTCGAATCGACTGCGCTTATGATCGAGTTGCTTTGCTCGTTGTAGAGCTTCTTCAGCGAAGAAATGAGAGAGGCAGTAAGATGCACAATGGAAGCTCTGTTGAGGAAATGCTGCGTTACTTGCTGGACTGAGAGCTTGCCTGAGGGTGTAAGCTCGACGATGGCGGTAGCATCGTAGCCATCAAGGATTGAGCCGAGCTTGGAGCTCCAGATTCGCTGGGTGGAATTGTTGTGGAGAAGCGAGGAGAGGGATGGACCTGGCCTGTCGCTTGATGGTGGTGCTTGGCTTGCGTTGGCCCTTTGAATCCATTCTGTCAAGACGGGGTCGTTGGATCTGGTCGACGATGGCAGATGTAGAGTATCGCGATGCTTGGCCGCGATCTCTTGCCACGAAGCGCAGGCGTCAAAGCCGGGTTGTGTGGCCACCTTGATGGAGCTCCTTCTCTAGCCTGCTTTGCCAGGGTTGTGCGGTGTTGGAAGAAGCTGTCGAGTGGAGTGAGTATGGGGACAAAGTGTTGCACAGCACATTATAGCTCTGGCTTCGGGCACAGATGCAGCTCGATAGTGTACGGTGTGTGTCTACATTCCGGACCAAGAGCGGGACTATATACATGTTTATAAGAGGAAAAGGGTTGAAGAAAGGAGGGTCCGTGCAGTTCATTGCTCGCCGAGTATTGACCGCGTAAATGACCGAGGCATCGAGATTATCCAAATGGAAATAGCTGAATCGGCGATTCACCCATCGTCAGGCGTGTCGCTGTCTCAACGCCGTTTCTCTAGGCGATGGTATCGCACGTATCGCCGCTTGAACCGCTCTATGATAACTTGGAGCCGACACAGCCGCTCGCCGCTGTCGCCTATGGTTGTGCACTGCCTGGCATCCTATGACAATCGGACCATCCGAGCAGCACCGTCACTCTTCTCAATGGAAGCAGGAACGTGAGAATTTGTGTCGGGTGTGCCGTTTCAACGTTGGCATTCACGCTGGCAATGGCACAGTGCCCGTTGCCACATGTGTCGTCAGTTGCCCACGGAAGCAAGTTTTGAGACGAGATGAAGGCGAATCGCCCAGCCACCTCTGTCTCTTGCCGCATATAGCGTCAGAGAGTGGGTTCCAGAGATGCTTCTTGGAAAAGAAATATCTCATTTCGGCACTGCCCTTCCGCTGAGCGCCAGCCCAACTTGAGCAACGACGCCGCCTTTCGCACCTCGTCCTTGGTGGCCATCTCGCTGCAGAGGTCTGGTTGTCGGGCTTGCCGATCCTCTTGATCTTCTCGGCGTGCAAGAGGCGTGGCACTACAGAACACTGACTCGTCAACCCACCTGCTCTTGGGCGATACGCAGCACAGTCCGAGTCGAATCGCCCAATTCAGGGTTCAATGCTGGCCTGACACGGGCAATTCTTTTATTTTATTTTTATTTTTTCCCACAGTGAAAAAGCAGTGGCATTCCCCACCACTGCACCGTGCATAGTTCCACACTCTGACAATTCTTTTGGCGCCAATTTTTCAAGTGAAGCTACATAAGCCTGGGCCCTCGTCAGTTGCTGCTGCCCTGCGCCGCCCTTACTCGCCTAATTTTTTTTTTTGTTTTGTTTTTCCTTTTTTTATATACTCTGCTGCTCCACACCTCGAACTGACTCTCACGGTTGTTTCAGCCTGGGAACAGTCGCAACAGCCTCTCTCACAGACGGTCGCGAGGAGCGTGTAACGATATCCAAGGCCTCTCATCGCTCTTGTCTTTGCTTTTCTCCCCACCATCCTTCACCTAGACTCGACCCAAGCTTGCTCCATCAGCGGCCAAGGATCGCAACCGCTTCGAGTAATCACGTCTGGCTTAGTTCCACGCCTGCTATTATCACATACGGCCATTTCGGAAGATCCGAAGATTCCCTCCAAGGCATCTCGTCACCTAGTCATCTAGTCATCTAGTCGCCTCGTCACCTCATCACATAATCACCTCGTCACCTAGTTACCTCATCACCTAATCACCTCATCACCTCGCCATTTCGTCACCTTATCGTAGCATCGGCACGTCCCGAAGGGCTCAGTAATTCGAATCGAAGCATATAGAAGCTGAGCTCTGCCTGATACGAAAGAGCGTCTTGACATTGTCTACCTGTCTACTCAGCCAGTCAGCTTAGGTCTCGTTGGCCATGCTCTCCGCCACCAACACTGCTCCTATCTTGCCACACACCAACCAGTTCGCCGTCCCCCAAGCCATTCGATCTACATCCTCTCCGTCTGGATCCTTGCCTACTCTCCAGCATGCTCGAGCTACAAGCCTAGACCTCGACCCTGGTTCGCGCACTCACAGACTCTCCGCATCGCCATCCGCATCGCCATCCGCATCGCCATCCGCATCGCCATCCGCCCCTTCTCACCTCCATTCCCAACAGTACCCACGCTCTTCCATTCTCATCAATCCTCGCAAACGTCCTTATTCGGGTGTTATCTATGCCAACCCTGCTCTCCTCGCCGGCGCTTCTACCGTAGCGGCACCCGTCGTGACTCACATCCCTGCTGTACCCTCTCGCAAAGAACGCGAAAAGGAGCGAGAACGCGCACGAGAACGTGACAGGGAACGAGAGCGCGAACGTGAAAAGGCAAAGAGCAAGGATGACGAAAAGATCTGGGGTATCCCCAAGAAGGCCCTCCTTCTCGGTCTCGGCGATCTCAACTTTAACGCACAGATGGCCATGATGGCTGGATGGGGCCATGGCAGTGGCGGCGCATCCATCTTACCCAGCACTGCAGTCACAGCCAACGATCGCACACGCATCCGTCCCTCGTCATCCTCAGACCTGCCCAAATCGGGTGCATCCTCCCTCTCTTCCAAACGCTCTGCACACGACAGCGACAGCGAGCCTGAGCACGACGGCAGCTCTAGCAGCAGACGGTACGAACGAGGCAGCAGCACTCCCAATGCCTCCAGCCAGAGCCTCGCTGTCTCCACCAACAAGTCATCCCAGGCTGAGCGCAGCACAGCCAATTCTCCAGCCCATGAGCCGATGGACCCAGAAGAGCTGGCAGCCCTCAATGCTATCATCAACACTCGTCGCAGTATGGCTGCAGCACAAGCACTCGTCAGTGGCTCCATCGCCCTGACTCCTCCCCATCTCCGTGCCTCCAGCTTTGGCAGCTCAGCGCAGGACCTCTCCCGCCCACCACTTGAAGAAAAGCGCTTCGAATCTCACGATTCCGTGCCGAGCATGAGCTCTGTCGGACACTCGTCTGCCAGCATCGGCAGCAGCAACTTGCCTTTATCTCCTTCCGCCGAAAAGTCTCTTCAGCCTCCTGCCTCCACTACCAGCTCCACATCCACAGCCGAGATCAAGTCGCCTCGCATCCGCTTTGCACCTTTACCCACACCAACATCAGCACCCTCCTTGCTCGGTAGAGCCTCCCAAAACTCTATCCATCCCCGCCTAGCAGAAGCACTGATCCAAGAATCGGAAGAGTCGGATGCCACTGACTCGGACTATGACAGCGACGATGATGCCAAGTCAATGAAGGGCAAATGGTACCTCATGGGCATGCCTTCTGCCTACTTCAAGCCCGAGTACTACATGGGCAAAAGCAACAAGCGCCGAAATGGCAAAACCAACAGCATCACTGCCTTTGGTGGAGGAGGAGATGCAGATGACAACCGATCCGAAGATAGTCACAGTCTTAGCCGCAAGAGCACAGGAAGTCTCTCAGACGCTCACAGTCGCACATCCGAGAACGATGATGAGGAGCGTGGCAGGAGCTCTTCAGCTTTCAAGTCGAAGCGCAAGTCATCCCACTCCCGTCGACGCTCCCGCAGTCGTACAGGCGCTATCAGTTCAGGCGACGAGGAGGAGCGTGCACGCAAGAGGGAGTTGATCCGTCGCGCACGACCAGGAGGTACCGGTATGGTCACTTTGCCCGACGGTACCAAAATCCGTGCTCGACGTGTCAACGACCAGCCTAGCCAGGCTGAGCCCGAGTTCATAGAGTGGGGCTTTGCAGGTTTAGCTCGAGAAGCTTCCCGCCGCAGTCTCGGAGGCGCAAGTGGTCCGCCTTCACTGGCAACGACTCCCAACAGTTCCGATTATCGAGGTCTGTCAGCGTACATGGAGGATAATGAAGATGACGAGGATGGCATGGCTTGGGTCCGCCGACGTCGACGGGAGAGGCAAGCAAAGGCACGTCTCGAAAGCGAGCAAGCAGACAAGACTGCCACCGACGCAGCTATGGCAGCACAGAACCCGACCAGCACTCAAGCAAGCGCAAACGTCGATCATGCCGAGAAGACAGCGACCAACGAGCGCCACACAGCAGACGCCAGCATCATCTCGACTTCCGAACACGCTCATGCCTCTCTTACTCGCCCTAGCACTGCAGACACCGCCTACAACACCGTTTCGACCTGCATCACGGCTCCATCCAGTGTTGAGGAACCGATGCCCCTTTCTGCCCATACAATAGCACAGACCGAGAACAGCGACTACGCCGAAACTTCTGAGCCAGTCACTCGTCGTCCGTCGCTCTTGACTGCCATCGACGCTTCGCGTCCAGCTGACGCCATGGTCTTGGACGGCAACGCATTCGTCAGCTCTCCCATCTCTGAAGAGCCACCCACACACTGTCTCGAAGCTTCCATGCTTTCTGAAGCCTCCAATGGCGACTCGGCTATGGGCGGCAGCCAGATCTTGAGTAGACCAGCTCGCGCCAAGGCTCTGACCGAGACTGGGGTTCCAGGTGACAGCACACCTCGCCAGAACACAGGTCTAGGTCTCACCGCAGACAAGGCCGAGGAGATTCGAAGAAGGCATGAGGACGAAGTGGCAGCTCTTGGAGCTGAGGTGCTCGCTCAGACACGACGCAACAACCAGCGTCGTCAGGTCAGCGCCTCTAGTCGTGGCCTCAACACGCCTCACTACGACCAGGACTCTGCTGGCGAGCAGCCACAACAGCAGCAGCAGCAGCACCACCACCATCACCACATCCATGCCTCTCCAGCGAAGAACAGCAACCGCCTGAGCCAAGCCTCGGTCGCCTCTCCACCGATGCTCTCCAACTCGTCCATCTTGGCCAAGTCGGTCTCGCGCGACTCTGGCTACGAGAAGAAGTCGATCTCGCGTGCTGTTGACTCGATCATGCGCAAGGCAACCAATGACAGCGAGAAGACGGTTGGTCATTCAAACGTTGCTCCCTTCAGGCCTGCCCACGAGGTCGCGGCTAAGAAGCACGAGATCGCATTCCCGCAAATGTCGGATTCCGTCGAAAGGGAGCGCAAATACCAAGAAATTTCGGCTGGAGCAGCCGACGCTGTACGCGGATCGTCAAGCACCGCTTCCGACGCAACGAATGTCGGTTCATCTGCAGTCCGCAGCACTTGGCCCGAGAGCAACTTGTCGCGCAAGTCTTGGGCAGTGGGTGGCTACTCGGCCTCATCGGCCAGCAAGTCTGTTTCTTCGCTTCAGGGAACTGGTAGCACACATGCGCCATCACCCGTGTCCGGCAAGCGCATCTCGCTCGACCCTTCCGTCAGCACGCCTGTGCCATCGCCATGGCTGCCGCGTCGACCCGATGCCCGTGGTGTCTCGGTGGTCCCTCTCCCCCAGCTTGGTGTACGACCCGAGCGTCCTCGAGAGGGTCGTGTGTGGTTGTCGGACGACAGCGATGCTTCGGATGCAGGGGAAGACCTGAGAATAGAGCAAGCCGAGCAGGAGGAAGAAGACGACGCCTCGGACCTGGACGCCGAAGAGCTGCTCGAAGAAGAGCGCAAAACGGTGATGCAGAAGAAGCGTGCTACCACACGTGCAGCAGGGCAAGAGATTGTCCATGCACGCTTGGGCAAGAAAACCTCAGCACGAGCGCTTTCGGACTTGACTGCCTCGTACGACGACATGGCGCTTTCCTCTTCCATGTCGACTCGTCAACGCTCTGGACGAAAGCAGCAGCAGCGACGTAGCAGCATGGATCCTCGTATGACGTCTTGCTCGAATACATCTCGTTCGGCTGCTGCGCCTCGCAAGACTCCACCGAGACTTGTCCGAAGCCATCGATCAGCCGATGAAGAAGCTGTAGAAGAGAACGAGGAGGAAAATTTGTGGCCTGCAGCTTCTGCGACAAGCAAGTCAGGTACGCCACGACCTCGTCACATCCTGGTCAACTTGCCTGGAGGACCAGGGATCTGGGACAGCAAGAAGGGAGGCGGACACAATGCTGTTGCAGCCATCAACTCGGTAGCAGCAGCTCGAGCTAAAGCGATCAAAAAGCGAGCTAAGGACCGTCGTACTTCGTTCGAGTTGCCTCCTGACTGGGATGACGAGATGATGGACTATGGCTGGCCACGAAGTCTCAAGGGTTCGCTCTACTGAGAGATAGTCTTGACAATCTACATAATATCCCACAACTCACCATTCACATATACTGAATACCCTTTTTCTTGCCGTACATGGGCTTTTGCTTTCAAATGATATCCATTCGGAAGCATCTTGGCCACGGCTTTGGGAGCTCGCAAGCGACCCAACTCGAGTTAGGCAATATAACATTCTTTTTTCCCCGCCCCGCCCCGCCGCCCCCTCCGCCTCAATTTCTCGGCCTCCTTTTCCAACAATTTTCACGCCTTGTCAAGAGCGACAACTTAGGGTTATTGAGTAGGACAAGAGGAAAACGAAAAAGAGAAGCTCAAATTCAGCCAATAATTCCTGCGTTTGCGGTGGATGGAGGGGAATGATCTGCTTTGTATGCCGTCCGACTTGACTGTCTCTTGTTCTTCCACAACCACTTCTCACCAACCTCAGAAAGGACCCCCTTCGATGGCATATTAAAACAGCGGGCGACTGCAGCCCTTGCACTGATTGCAGACACCGCAGCAGCAGCAAACCATCACCACATCATAGCCTCAGGCTTGCCTTAAACTCAGGCTGCGCCCACATTGGATATGCCGCGTCGATCTTCATAGTGCCACGCCCACCACAATTTTGACACAACGGACGACAATGGAGAGTAGCATTCGACTAGCTGCCTTTGCTCAGTCTGGCGGTCCTTCGTCCGAGCGCACAGAGTTAAGCACTGGATCTGCACTACATCACAAGCTCTCGCTAGCCACCACTCGATCCACCAGCTCAGCCTCCTCCACATCTCATCGCAGCTACCCAGTTGCAGCACCATCAGCATCAGCTGCATCCTCATCTGCCCCACATCTCCGACCATCACAGCATCCTCATCCCCCGGAAGCACTCACCAACCAAGCCAGCAGCTCTCGTAATCCTTCAAATCCTTCAAAGCATCTTCCTATCTACATCCGCATTGTCCCAAAAGACATCTGGCTACGCATCCATATCCATCCCAAACAAACCATCGGGTCGATTAAAGATGCAGCTCTCAACAAAGCTCAAGCCCCACACCACGATCCTTCGCTTTCCTACCGGTTCTATCAGGATGCATTGAACGCGTCCACTCATGCAAAGATCGCTCCGGTTGCGAGCCATGATAAGGTGGTGAAGCATACAAGTTATGCGCTACCAAGGACCTTTCTTTGTCCTCCCCCGGATTTGGGGGATCTGGCCGAGAGGCTGGTTGAGACAAGGAGGAGAGAGAAGCAAAGCCAGAGTGGGAGGTCTACGCCCGGGTCGAGGGGGACTGGTGTGCCGCCGCTGCCTGTTTTTGATGTTGGGCTTTTGCGGAATGTACATTCGCAGGCTCAATTACAGCCACATCAACAACAACGACAGCACCAACAGCAGAGTGCATCATCAGGCTCACAAACCAGATCTCTGCCACTCTCAGGATGTAGCAGCTCATCAGCTAGAACAGCGAGTGATGACGCTATGGCTTCTTCTTCAGCACATGTCACTCGACAGATCTCGAATTTGACTTTGGCCACTTTTTCGCCTTCAACCCCGTCTGATTTTGGTGCTGTAAGCCAGGTTTTAGCGTCTATTGAAGATCCGAGCGAGGCTTCGGATAGATCGCATTCACAGTCTCAGGCGACGGTTAGTGAGATTGCGATTGATATAGGTGCGCCGCTCATTACGGGTAATCGGAATGCAAAATTGGAAGAGGAGATAGCAAGGATGCGACTTACGCAGTGGAGTACTGCATGGCAAACTTCATCTTCTAGCTACCATGCAAAAGGGCCATTAGCGTCTCCACAAACCTCGCCTCGAGCACTGGACAGCTACAACTCGACTCCCACCATCGCTTCGAGCAGCCAGTTCGATAGCAGCGAAACGGGCCTCTCACCTAATCTTCCTTCCCTATCCAGCTTTGATGCGTCTTGCAGCTCTAGCGCTCACAATGCAGCGCAAAGGGAACCTCAGCACCGGACTACAACTCCCCCTCGCCGTCCAGCGCGATCAGAGCAAAGAGCAAGCATAGCGGCAGCAGCTGCTCCAGCCATCTTTTACACCCAACCAGGGGCAGCAGAGTCTTTCAACTCGCTAGCATCACTAGACTCTACTTGTTCCGCCGAGTTCGTCACGACAGCTGATGATGAAGGGAGCATGTTGCAGTGGGGTACCCAAGCCGAAGGTACCCAAGCCGAAGTTGGTGCGGGTAGTCCAGCGAGATCTCCTCTTTCAGCTGCATTTTCGACCGCTTCTTCGCCAGTCAGACCGAGAAGTAGAACGGTCACTGCCGCAGATGTGATAAGATCGCGCAATGCGACGAACCAAGAACAGCCACCGCCGATGCCAGGTAGTGTTTCGAGCCCGGTGAGGATTTCTAGTCTGCCTCGGGCAGCAACGGTGCAAGGGCAGGGAGGGAAGATGGTAGCGGAAGAAAGTCAGAGGAGAGCAATTCCCAGTGATTTGTGGGAGATGTTGAAGGGTTCCGCTATCACCAATTCCACTAGGAGGATCGGTGGTGGCGAAGAGGGTGAGGGCGACGACGACGATATGGCATTCTCTACCGTTCAGCAGCGTCGTACGACTGGTGGAGGAGGAGGCAAGGAGGCGCTTACACTGCGCAAAAAGTCTTCTGAAGGCTCAGCTGTAGCTGGCCTCTCTTCTCCCTCTTCCACTCACTCCACCACTGCAGCTGGTGGCGGGTATCTAGCTGGAATACGACTCGACGAAATCTCTCGTGGATGGTCGAAAGATACCTCTCACCCACTCTCGGCCAAATTCGCAGTGCTATCAGCAGCAAACGGAATGGAAATGGAAGAATGGAAAACTGTTGCTTCCTACCAACTTGGTCCTTTCGAACTTCTGGAATTGCAATGGTCAATTCCCACGGAGCGAGTCTACATCCTTCCTGTTAGCTTGCACGATATCATTCGTCCACCACACCCCACCTCCAACAGCGGAAACAAAGGGATGTACAATCCCACTTGCTCATACTCAGACGCGGGCCCAGACACGGACTCAGCGTGTCTCGAACCCTATTTTGAAGGCTGGGTCTACGTGCTCAAGACGGAAAAGGGGAAGAAGATGGGTAAGTGGAAATTGCATTTCCTCACGGTGAAAGGATGGAGGGTGGATCTGTATGGCAAGAAACCAAGGGCGGGGGAGGCGGTTTTGCCGATTGCCGATCAGCTTTTCTCACTAAGAGGTATAGAGTGGGTCTTGGAGAGTGAAAGTGTTGTGCCTGCGAGTACGGCTTTGCCTGCGTTGGAGATGCTGCCGCCGGGGTGTTTGAGTGTTGCTTTTGCTCCGAGGGGTGAGGGGATGGCAGGGACGATGGTTGGTGTAGCAAGCACAACAGCAGGCAGTAATCAAGGATCCCTGTTGACGGTTAGGTGTATCAATCCGTTCGATCATGATTCGCTCTCGAACCTCTTACTTCGGGCATGGTATAGGAGTAGTGCGACTACCTTGGGTGGTGTGGATATCTGGCGTCGGAAAGCAGTGTTCCGAGCAACGGTGGCGGGAAGAGGCGGGACGGTTGCAGCTGGTAAAGCTGGTAGGGGAAGGGGGAGTAGGAATAGTAAAGCGAGAACAAGGTTACGCCCCTCGGGATGGGCGAGGGAGTGGGAAGATGCGGATTTATGGTCGAGCGAGAGTGAGAGGGAGGAAGTTACTCCGCCGCCAAAGTTGCTGGTGAGGCTGGAGGAGGAGAGGGAGAGGGGAGTTACAGTGACGCAGGCGAAAACGGAGAGGAAGAAGGAAGTGGATGAAAAGGGTTTTGTGACGGGGGGGTTGTATGCTGCTCTCCTCGGAAGAACTGGCGCTAGTACCACTGCAGTGGGTGAGAGCGCGGGGCAAGATAGTTGGCCGTATCAGCAAGGATCAAATTCTAGACAGAGGATGAGGCAGCCGCAGCAAGAACCAAGTCTAATGCTTGGGGTTCACTCTCTCCAAGACCGCCGCCGAGGACGCCAGAGATCAGGTTCGCTCACTCGCTCTTCCGACCCCCAAGAAGCAGCGGGAGCAGCAGGGGATACTTGCACCAGTGGCGCTCGATCTCGCTCAGTTACAGTATCAAACGCAAGTCCAGGTCGAGGTAGAAGCTCCAACTGTTCAGCAAACAGTAGTCGAAATGTCTCACGAGCTGCTTCTCCCCCGGGTGCGGGGGAAAGGAAAGGGTATGCGATAAGTCCAGCTTTGGTGCCGGGGTTCGTGGATGCTCCACCCGCACCCAGCGTTGCTTTGCTGAGGAAGTACAAGGCTAGTACTAAGGGCACTAGTGGTAAACAGCATGATTGATGGTCCTTGCAATTCAAACTTCTTGAGCGTGTATATGTTGAGGTACTCCACAGGCTGGGGCAATAGAGCGAACGACGGAAATCGTTGTCATTACATGAGGACTAGATACAGCAATGCTACAAGTATATATGCTTTACTGTGAGTGTGTGAAGGCGAGGTGCCACACATAACTTGCATGGTGTGCTAGGATGAGATGAGCTGGGCCATTGGTCATGTGATTTTGCTGTCCTCCTTGCCAACTGAGTGATGAGAGTGTTGCAGGTTTGCCATGCTGAGGTGCTGGTGAGTGCATGTAAGTGGGTGCTGGGACACCAGCTTGGTGAGGTAATCAGCATCATTGTGCACTGTCCACACGTGTCGTAGAACAATGTCACCTTCCATAACGTGGTTTTGAATGAGGTGGTATTTCATATCAATGTGCTCGAGTCTGGAATGAAGGCCCTCATCTTTTGCCACTTGTATGCACCTGCTATTGTCTGTGAGTATAAGCACTATGTGGTCTCCAAAACCAAGCCCACAAAGTAGATGCTGGTGCAAAAGAGCTTCACATGTGGTGATCAATCCTGTGACATATTCCACTTGGACTGCTGATTCCAAGATGCTCTTCTGGATATGTGAGTTCCAGGTTACCACACTGTCAAAGACCTTCACAATCAAGCTGGACATGCTCCTCCTGTCTGTATTTGGGTCCGAGGCCCAGTTTGAGTCCATGTACATTGTGATGGCAGGTTCATTCCCATCCCCACCACCAAGTCTCAGAACCTCATTCTGTGTCTGATTGAGGTACAAGTTGACCTGGAGCACTGCTTTCATTGCCACTTCCATGGGTCTGAACATGTGGTGTGCCAGGGTGTTGATGGCAAAAGAAATATCCAGTCTGACTGTATTTACAATCCATAGTAGCTTTCCTACAAGTGTTGGGTACTTGTTCTTCAGCTTCTCGTCAACCTTTGAATCTGGGGTTGCCTTCAGCAGGGTGTGAGTCATGGGGATCCATGTTTTCTTGTGCAGTCAGATCCATTCCTTGATGATCTCCTTTATGTATGCCCATTGATCCAAATCAATCATCTGTTTGGTGCAGTCCTGCATGTTTTTGATCTTGAGGAACTCTGTCGCTGGTCTGTTGTCAGCAATCTTCCATTTACCAATGATTTCTCCCTTGGCTTGGTCAATCTGGTTTCAAGATGGCAACATGATGAGCATATTGTCGATATACACAGTGATGATCATCTGCATCGCTCCAGCATCTCTCAAGTATATGCAGGGGACATTGGGCAATGGGAAGAAACCCAGGCATTGTAAGTGCACATCCAATTCCTTATGTCACTCTCTGCCAGATTGTTTGAGTCCATATAAGCTCTTGTCCAGTTTGTATACTTTATTGGCTGGAACCTCTGCACCCTCTAGCAGCTTGAGGTAGATGTGGTGATGCAGCTCTGCATTTAAATAAGCTTGCATGATGTCAATAGAATCAATTTCCCAGTCAAACCTGGCTGCAATCACCAGTAGGGTCCAGATGGTGTCTCTGGGTACTACCAGTGCAAAGATCTCATCATAGTTGATTCCTTCTCTTTGAGAGAAACCACACACACAGAACCTGGCCTTAAACTTGTATGGTATATTACTTGCCTCTGTCTTCACTTGGAGTACAAGTTTGGAATCTACAAGGTTCACCCCCTCCAACCTGTCTACTGTTTCCCAGATGTTCATACTCTCCAATCCATCCATTTCTGCTCTGATTGCTTCATGCCAATGGATTTGGTCAGGTCCATTCAGAGCTTCCTTTACCAATGGTTTGAGGTTGGTGGCTGAGATTGTGTAGGCATTAGTTTTGTATGCTGGAAGGTCACTGATATCTGCCAACTTGCTGTTGTGTCAGAGGTTTTCTTGAAAACGGCACATCTCAGCTGCAAGTGGGAGCATCCTTGGGTATGCTCCGAGCAGTATTGCAAGTGTCATCGGGTGTAGCCAAAGGAACATGTCGTGTGTCGCGGCAAATTTGTTGTGGTAGTGCTGGGCTGTTTGCATTGAGAGATGTTCCGAGAATGCTCTGTCCTGGACGATCTGGTCGAGTTTGTTCAGTGGTGGCGGTGCTTCCGATGGTGTGGCAAGTCAGTATGTCTTGTCTATTGAGCCATTGGATGCTCAATTCAATGGTGCGGTTGATGGTTTGGTTTCCGATGCATCGTCAATCCCTACTGCCGGATATTCAAAGATGGTCTCTGTGGGTCTGGGGATTGGTATATTGTTTTTGAATGCTGTGTTGGGTTCTGAAGGTGGTCGGTAGATGTTGTCGATAGGTTGTTGTAATTCCTCGTTGTGTTCATCGACTTTGTCGTACATTAGGCCTTTGATACAATCCATGTCCTTGTAGTGTAATGCATCCATATCCTGGAACAGAGTTGTGTCTGTGCAATCCTTCCATGACATGTCTTGCAGGAAACGTGCTGAGTTAGACCAAAAGATTGGCAGGTTATGGCTAGGTGCCAAGAACTTCCACCCCTTGTGCTCCTTGTCATATCCAATGAATATGGCTGGGATTTCCAGCTCGTCCAGTTTCTTACATTTTGCTTTTGGTATGTTGACCCAGGCAAGGCATCCAAAAGTTTGGAGTAGTGCAAAGGGCTTCCTTGGGTCTCTATCATAGAACATGTGATAGGGTACTCAGTTGTTGACATTTGGCATGATATTCTTCATGAATACAGCAGCTTTGGCCATGAACGACCAGAATGTTTGAGGCAGGTGGTGTGTGTGCATCATCATGATCATCATTTCTTGGATTGTTCTGATGGTGTGCTCCACCTTCCCATTCTGCTCACCGGTGTATGCTGATGTCATTTGCCACCAGAACCTGGCTTCATTCTGCCAACCAGCAGCTGCTGCAGAGATCCATTTGCCGCCATTGTCTGAGTGGAGGGACTTAAGCTTATGACCCATTTGTATTTCCGCGTAATGAATCCATTCTTTCAGTATCTGTAAAGTGTCTGACTTTGCTCAGGGTGGCTTCACTTAAGTGAAGCTGGAGGCGTCATCAAAGGCAACCAGTAAGCATGTGAATTCAGTCTTTGTTAATAAGTGTGTAGTCAGATTGACATGTACAAGCTCCAGCAGATGCTTAGCGCATGTACCGTTACTTTTGCTCATTCTGGCCTTGGTTGACTTTCTGACAACACAATCTTGACATTCATTGCCTGGAAGCTTAACGTTATATAGCTTCTCAATGACCCTCACCTTGTTCTGGCCAGGATGAATGCACTGTTCATGCATAAAGTTTGGGGTGAAGGAGCGTTTTGCGGCCTTTGCTTCATCATCAAACATCTCCAGCAATCCGGATAGCCTCTCGTCTGTGCACACTACCAGTGCTTTGTGCTTGAGTTCAGGGAATTCATAATGTCTTGTTTGTGGATTGAGGTCATTGCTAACAACTGTGCCATCTGGGAGTGCCAATGTTGCATGTTGGTTGTCAAATATTACATGTGCACCATTGTTCATCAGGGCCTTCACCAAGATCAGGTTTGCATTTGCATCTGGGACATGAAGTACATTGTTCAATGGTACTTCATGGCTGTTTACATTTAGCATAGCCTGATCTACTGCCACAATGCAAATTCTCATCCCACTAGCAGTCTTCACAAACCCAGTACATGGAGTGGAAGAAGTGAGATTGGATTCATCATTTGTGACATGATCAGTTGCTCCCAAATTCACAATCCAGGTGGTGGATCACTGGTCCAGGGAGGTATGGTAGGCAAAGTCAATGGTACATAAAGTGTCCTATGCAGATGTTTGACCTGGGTGAGGCGTTGTTGCCAGCATTCCCTCTTGGGCCTTCTTCGGACAGTACCTGGAGATGTGGTTCTCTGCATTACAGTGGTAGCAGTGTTGGACTCTGTCAGGTCCTGGCTTACCATGGCGGTAAGCTTCTTCATTCTTGACTTGTCCTTTGGCCTAAATTTGCCTGGGCTGATCTGGTATTGCCAGCTCTGTGGTCTGTCTGGGCAGTCATGCTGTCTTGTCACTTGCGCAATGTGTCATGGGCCTGAATTCTCAGGAAGCAGGAGGGTCACTGGTTCATATGGAAGGAGCACAGGTATCGGAGATCTAGTCGATATCAGTGATGAGCATGGTCATAGTGCAGTCTCCATGGAGACCATGGACTCCTACAGACTTACATGCAAAGGAGGACCAAGCTCAAGAGCATGCAGGCGATCACCAGCACAGCCACGAGGAGGACCAAGCTCAAGGAGCATGCAGACGGTCACCACTCAGGGGCTCGAGAGATAGGAGTCATAGGAAACCGACGAGCAGTGTCAAAGGAGGTCGACACATAGTTCGAGGAGGACAGGAGGGTACTGGAGGGACCTCTTGTACAGTACTCAATGAAGAGGGTACTCTCTGCAGAGAGAGGGCCAGAGTAGCATCGCAGGCGACACTACAAGGAGTGTATATAAGCACACCCTCTCATCATCAGTGGTCGAGTGGAGCCCCATCCACTCTACACACCATAACTAGTTATCACATCAGCATAAGTATACATTAGTTTCAGTCAGCATAGTAGCAATCTATCAAGGTTGCTCCTCATTGTAGTGTGTGTGTTGTATCACCACTCACTGACATCCAAAGGCAGTTCATAGCAAACCAGCAGTCCGGATTAAGATAGAACCGAAGGCAGTAGTCCACTGCGGTCCGGGGATCACCTCAAGCATCAGTCAACACACTGGACACTTGTGTTGACACCACCAACACCAACAACCTCATCACCACTAGCACTCACACCAGACCTTGGTGTCATCATAACCTTAGTATCGACATCGATCGTGCCGAGCTACCCCTGAACAGAGTGTCCACAGAGGTCAGCCGAAACCTACGATAGTACATCCAACGAACACCACCTGTCGCCACCGCGCAAACTGATAGTCACCGAGCAATGTAGCTCACCGAGACAATAGCTGTCGCGCAGTTCGATAGTCACCGAATATCTCGACAGACCGACCTGGGTTTCAGGCGTGAGACCCCTGACACAATGCAGCACAGAGTACTTTATAACTTGATGCCATTCCAGTGTCTTCAAGTGTAATAATGCAGTGATGGTAAGGGGTGATGTATCTAGCCTGGTCAAAGAGTGTTTTCATTTTTTGAGTATTTTGGGGAGGGTGTTGCCCATGGACTTGGCCTTAGACCAGTGCTCATTGATGTCTGCAATGAGCTTGCAGATGTTGGCTTGGAACATGTGAATCTTCCCAACTTTGTTGAGCAGGGTTGATTTGGCAATCTTTTCCAATTTTGTAAGGTCCTTCTTTAGCCTGCAGTAGAGACTGTGAAGTTTCCAGGGTTCTGAATTTGCAGGTCATACAAATAGGTAGTTGATGTTGTCTTTGCCAGTGAGCAGGGCACTGCTTTGGAGGATAGTGCATAGCTTGCCATTGAGGGTGTGATTGTACCTTTTTGTCCCCAGGGGCCACAGTACCATTGAGGTGCTTCATAGCAGCTGGTCAGTTAGACAGGACTGCTCTGAAGCGAGGGTTCCAACCATACCAATTCTTGGTCATTAGCTTGGGCGCCTCCTTAAGTGTGTCATGGGTGTGCAAGAGCCTTTGATGGAAATTGGAGTGGTGGGATGGTTTCTTATATGCATCAGAGTCTTTTGCTTTGTTGTCATCATCATTGGAGTTGTATGGCATAGGAGTCTCTGCACCAATCAGCATTTGCCTCTGTGACATGGTGGGAGCCTTTGCTTTGTTTGATCCATCAGAGGGTAGGAAGGCGAGGTGCCATGCATGACTGCATGGTGTGCTAGGATGAGAAGAGCTGGGGTTAGGATGAGAAGAGCTGGGGCTAGGATGAGAAGAGCTGGGCTAGGGGCTGTTGGTGGGCAATGACATGTGCTAGTGGGGAGATGACAGGTGGCAACAATGAACAAAGTTGGTGGGCACATTAAAGCATGAATGTGACCATGTGAATTTACTGTATGGTGTGAGTGGTCTGAGTGTAGTGGAGAATGAAATGATTGTGCGATCTTGAGGAGGTAACAGTGTTGGGCTGTGCTGTCAGAATGATTTGGAAAAGGGACGGATTTTGTGTGAGTGTTAGATTTAAATTTGCAGAAGCGCCCACACACTGAGCGAGTTTGCTCCTATTTCACTTTGCCTCTTGACTCTCACCACCATCTTTACCAGCAACACCATCCTCACATCGGCTCTTAGTCTGACTTGGTGGCAAAAATGTCGACTGCAAACCACTACACCTCAGCAGCTGATGCCTACAGCACCACCCCCACTCAGCACGGGCAGTCTGGAAACGATTCGCCATTCGACTATCCCATGCGTGCATCCGTGGATCAGCCTTCTTCACACCCCGCTAGCAATCTTCCCATTGCAGGATCGGGCATATATGGTTCCAGTACAACCAACGCATACGGCTATGCTCGAGCTCCCAACCACGATGATGATGTTGACGACGACGGGGATGAAGATTGGAACGTATATGACGATTTCAATATGACTCGACCTGTGCCGCATCGTAGGTCCACTTCCGGCTTGGCGAGTCAGAATGATGCCTATTGGGATGCGTCCAAGCCGAGTCTGGTGGGAAGGCCGTATATGGATGTTGCAGGAAATAGAAAGTCACTTTTACCGAGCGAGGCATTTGGGTTTGATGTCCGAAATGCTGATCCTAGGAGGTCCATTATCCAGCCGAACAGCGTTGCCAATCGGAACAGTCACTATTCCAACACGCTCAGTGGCATGGGACCTCAACACGCCGACTCGACGACAGGGATCGAACTCATCACCGTCCCCGCCCTGGGCAACGAATACACAAAGGAAGAACTACGTGGAATGACTCGAGGTTCAAAACGAAGACGCAAAAGAAGCCAACGCAGAAAGAGATGCCAAGTATGGGTATCAGGTCAAGATCATATTTGCGGTTGGCTCTCGCCGCGGCTTGCGGTCTTGGTGATGTTTTTCATCCTGGTCTCGCTTGGTGTGATGCTGTACTTTGTTATTCCTCGAGTACCGACGTTTGCAATTCTCTCGACTAACCCCGTCACAGCAATCCCCAACGGTGCTTCTATGAAAGTCAACAGAGCACCTACAAACTTTTCAATGGATATGGGCTTCAATCTTCGTGCCGATAATCGTGCTTCTTGGATACCTACCCATGCTCAGCATCTTGAAATGGAAGTTAGCGATCTTAACACATATAAGCTCGTCGGCAAGGCAAGTATGGATGCGATTACCTTTAAGGCTAGGAGTAGTACAGTTTTTCAGTTTGCAGTACACTTTAGTTATGCTAGTGTCAATGTGTCAGGTGATGAGACTTGGCAGGGTTTTTATACAGCTTGCGGTCCTAGTTATCCAGGTCAGAGTAGGCCAAGTTTGAATTTAGCTGTCAAGTTGACTATGCGAATTCGAGGCTTGATAGGCAGCAAGCAGACTTATACTCAGTTAGGCGGTGTTGCTTGTCCCTTTACGCTACAGACTTATCAGTAGTGGAGAGTGGCAAGGGCTTTTGGTCTGTATCGACGTTCGCTTTTGGGTTGCTATTAGGGACAATTCTCATACACTTTTGCATTGCTTCTTCGGGTGTGGCAGTGTGGTTGGTTGCGATTGTCTGAGAATTTGGGTGAGCAAGAGAGGTGGACATGCCAGATAACGGCTTGGAGTTGCTTTGTCCATGTTTAGAGTCCAAGCAATCGAGAGCTACCTTAGTGCTGCTGGCTCGAGTCTTTGAGACTCCACACTCTGTCGGCTTCGACATTGACCTCTGCATTTCCCATTTGCCTTAACAGCGTCAATTCCCAGAGTATACTTTGTCCACTCTCCAACACACGGGAATTATGCAAGTTGCTCCCCAGCGCATCGTACTTGCCGTTTCTCCATCTATCTTGTACATCCAAGAGTGCAACTTGAGAGTCGGCCGAGGCGGATGTACTCTGTTTTGCAAGCAGGTGGGCAATCAGGGCGAGAAGCTTCCTCGGTCCACAAGTGGCAGTGGGAGCAAGGTGCAAAGAGATGATAGCTAACCGTTTTGCGAACGAGGCAAGGATGCAGGGTGAGAAGCGCCTGTGGGACTTGATGAGGATTGCGTAGAGTGAGTCCAGAGCAAGATCCACGATGGTTGAGCTGGTGGCATTGGTGGAGGCAGAGGTGGCGGTTAGGTGCGTTTCGGATACGAATGGGAGGAAGAATAGTACGTGATAAAAGTGACTTAGCAGCTCGCTTAGGTCGAGGTTGAGGATACTGCCTTCGATTTGGCCCAGGAAGAGGTCGAAAGTGGTTTTGAGCGAGATTATGATGTGCCTGATCGTACGGGTTAGGTTGGTTTGGTCCAACAATACATTTCCGCCTTCTTCGTCGTAGTCTGAACCATCTTGGTCGTCGTTTGGCTGTGCTGAATCGTCGAGCAGAGCAGAATTGACTACCACATGATGCTTCAACACATTCAACAAATCCCTGAAAAAGTCGACGTTGACTCGATGAGCAAAGGAGCTCAACCCCATCAAGACACTCTGCAAGACCCCTAGCCCAACACTGCCAACCTCTGCCTTCAAGACGGTGAAATACAACACGAAAAGCAACTTCAACGTCTCGGTCTGATTCCTCTCCCTCTCCTCGAAATCCACCGTCGCTTGCGCTTCTTTCATCTCTTCTTGAATCTCTTTCAACTGCTTTTGCTTCTTGACCTGTTTCTTGGAAAGATGGGTAGCAAGACCTTTTCGAACAAGTTTAGCGTTTGCCTCTTTGCCGCCGCCTTTTCCTTTCTTCTGGCGGGCTTTCATGGCTGCTCGTCGCTCAGCATGTTCTTTTGCAGCTTTGGCTGCTTCGGCTTCGGGATCGGTGGAGGCGGTGGTGGAAGATCGTTTGTTGCCTAACTCGGAACGTAGACGGAGGTGAAGGAGAACATCGAAAACGCGAGAGTTTACTTTGTAACGTCTTTCTTTCGTCATTCGGTGAATGAGACGGACTACTTCCAGAGATACTTCGCCCGTCAAATCGCTCAGAATGACGGATTTGATCGCTTCGAAACATCCTTCTTCATCCGAACCCCAAGTCCGGCGGGAAAGACGGGAGATTACAACACCAAGGATGTTTTGTCGAAAGTTGAAATGCACCGCTCTCGTAGCTAGGGTTGAGAAGATCTTGACAGCTACCTTTTCTAGCTTTCCAACTCCGGGAGCTGGTTTTTTGCTCTTCATTCGAGTAGCGGTTGGATTTGCCGCTTTGAGTTCATCTTCGCATAGTTCGAGGAAATCGCGATAAACAGAGACAAGACCGGACTCGAACTCTCTCCTGCGCGCAACATCCTGTCCCACCTTGTCCTCCTGCTCCTTTTCCGTCAAACTCCGAATCTTATATCCTGGTAGAACATCCACAAATATCGCCAGCATAGACAACATGGCCAGCTGCCGAATCGCGGGTAGGACTTCAATCTTGGTCGGCCGCGCGAGATGCGCTTTCCCCTCAGCTTTGAGGCTTGCTGCTTCGGCGCGGATCTCGGGAATCTTTTCGGGTGGTGCTGAGATGGTGGGGGATGCAAAGACGGCAAGACGGCGGAGCAAGCCAAGGTTGACTTCGGGGTCGGCGATGACTTGGGATGAGAGCGAGGCGATTTGGTTTTTTGCGAGGAGGAGGGTGGATTGTTGGGCGGAGAGAAGGGTTCGTTGGTAGTGCAGCTGGGTTTTGCGGGGCCAAGTGGTGGAGGGTGGTGCGGGTAGACGGGATGTGTGGGAGGTGAGCAGGATTTCGTAGGGTGCGGTGAGGTTGAAGCGGGAAGAATGGGTGATGCTGGAGTGTGGCATGGTTGGGCGGGTGGGGATGGATGGTTTGGTGTCCGAGTCCGAGTCGTCTGCGGTGGCGCTGGCGGGGAGAGGGGCGTGGACTGCACGGCTCTTTGGCTTTGAAGAGGAAGGCTTCTCTTGGTCATCCGAGGAAATGAATCCATCCGGTTCGCTTTGCTGTCTGTATTCCTCGCGATCCTCTGCTTCGTCGTCGCTGCTATCTGGACCTTCAGAGGCTGAAAGATGGCCGTCAAGTTTACGAACGGGCAACTTTGCATTAGCTCTTTTCTTATGCTCCTGCTCCTCGTGATATTGCTCTCTCGCCTTTCTCTTGCACAATTTTGCAAGGTATGCTGCTTCCGTATCCTCATCCTCCCCTTTGTTCTTCTTGTTGCCCTTTACCGGTGCTGCCACCTCCCCCTCTTGGTGGCTGGAAGAACCGCCAACCTCTTCACCCTCGGAAACATCGCTGTATTCTTGGTAGTTCTTCTTCTCCCTCGGCATCACCTGCGCATCCTCTTCCATATCCTCGAAATCCTCATCTGAAAAGTCTTGGTCATCGAAACTATGCTCGTCTTCAGACATGGGCTGTGTCAACTTTGCTTTCTTCTGAGCAGCAATCCTCTTGCGTGTCTCATCAAATTGCCTCCTATCCGACCGTTTGAGATCTTTTGCCTTCTGCTTTGCGACCTTCTGGGAGATATCGATGGCTTTGTTGTTATCGAGGCCTGAAAGGAAAGCTAGGTTGGCTGCAGAAACGGTCTTCACCTCTGGCTCCTCTTCATTGTGCTCCTCGTCGTCGGAAGAGGCGATTTGAGAAGCTTCATCTGATTCAGGCTCGTATTCGATCTCTCCATTAGCTGCTCGAGTTGGCTTGGAGGAGGATCCAGCGATAGGCGGGATAGGTTCGTTGTCGGAATCTTCGTCATCGGAGCGTCGGATGTACATGTCTAGCTGGGCGGCAAGCTTTGGAGCAGGTCTGCGAGAGGGTGCTCGTTTGGATTTGGTGGCTGGCTGTTTGGCCGAAAAACCGGCGCCCGCGGACGGGGCTGCTTTGCGTTTTGGTGGCATGGTTGTCCGCCTCTCCAAAAGTTGGTTGGGTCAGAGCAGGGAGGAGGGGGGGGGGGTGGTGGGTATGATCGTTGTCGAGCGAGGAGGAAGATCAAGAGGACCCTGAATGGTAAAAAGACTGAGAGGGAAAGGGGGGAAAAAAAGGGTCAATTTTGCGAAATTTTTGGAAAAGTATGGAGGCAGTATAATGCTTACATAATACCAGTCTCGCTGGACCTTGAAGAAAGTGCTTTTCATCAGCACTTGTGCTACCGCCACGATCTCGTCCGTAGCTACAACAACTACACAGCAGCCACAGCGCTGCGTAAGTGGCGAGGAAAGATGAAGGTCGACATGTTCGAATACACCTCGCTGTTCATCTGGTGGTGGCTGCCCTCGCTCGGCTCTCAACTCGTCCTCAATGCGTGTTACTCTCTTCAAGTTCTCTCCATGCCTCAGAACCCAAGAGTGCGCAGTAATCACATCCAACTAGCTCGAACGGCCGTCATTGTAGGAACGCTCCTCTATCAGCTTCATGGGTTGATCACCACCTCTCCGCCGAACTACTACCAGCTGCTAGCGCTCCCACTCGACGTTGATTCGGACGGGGTGAAACGATGCTTCCGCGCCCTAGCACGCAAATACCACCCCGACAAAGTAGGCGAATCAGGAGAAGCATTCTTCATTATCCTCCGTCGTGCGCACGATGCTCTCTCTGATCCAGTGAAACGCTTCGCATACGATCGATTCGGACCGGAAATGGCCAATTGGAAGGACTGCAACTCGCTTCGAGACTACACAAAGCAGGGATTGATGGGATTGGTGGCTTTCTACACCATCAATCCGGCTATGTACGCTTTGTTGGCCTACATCAACAATGGTGGTCGAACAGATGGACTCTCGTTCTGGAGGCTAGGTTGCCTCTTCTCCCTCTTGGCAGCAGAGCTCTCGTTGCTAGTATCACCAGACTATCCGGTATGGCTGACGATCCTACTGCCCAAGAGGACCATCTTTGATTTGAGGAGGTACGCCCATTCGCTTTTAATCAACTTCTTCTTTGCTTCGATGCAGATGAGTGCTGCTCTAGACGTGCTGGAGTACGGAGAGGAAGGTGCACCGCCCAGAGACAAAGCGAGTAAAGCTGCGATGGCGGAGAGACAGCTCGAGGTGGTCAAAGTCAAGACGGCGGCACTGAATCAGGTGGCCGAAGTGGTGGCAAAGGGTGTAATGCAAAGGTTTGCGCGCGAGTTGAGGCCTTTCAGAACAGCAGATGGCAAGAAAGGGGATGGGAAAGGGAGGGAGATAGGAGAGGTGGAAGAGATGGAGATGGGAGAGGTGGAAGAGATGATGTTTGAGAGAATAGATGCTGTTTTGTTGGCGCGGAGCTTGGTGCAGCAGAATCCGCAGCTGGCGAATATCATGGTCAAGGGAGGGAATGGAGAGTCATGGGTAGCGAAGGATGAGGGAGCGTGGAATGACAACAAGCAAGAGGCACAGCAGGAGGCGATGATGCCAGAGGCAAAATCTGAAGCGATAGTGGTGAAAGAGGAGCTTCAAGAGGAGCCTGTCTCGGCTGTCCCAGAGTCTTGTTTGGTGAAGCTTGAACCGATCGAGACAGCCAAACTGATGGAAGTCGATGCAGAGAAGATGACGGCTGGTACAGCAAAAGTCGAAGCTGTCGAGCAGTGTACCGGCTCTCGCAACATGAAAAGCGAAGCGTCGTCTTCCGAACCTTGGGTACAGGTCCTTTCGACAACAGCAGAGCCAGAGGAGCAAGTTGAATCACAACCAGCCAGCTTGGCGCCATCAGAAATACCATCAGCAACACCATCAGCAACTGTTATGGCACAGGAAGGGGCCGCAGCACCAGCCATTGCACCAGGTTCGCTTCAAGCACCCACAAGCGTAGCATCGCCAGAAGCAACAGTACGTCTTGCCGAACTCGATGGAGCTACGGCAGGGATGGTGATTGCTGCCGCCGAAGAAAAGGGCCCAGCAGGGACCACGACATGAGATCCAGCAATGGCCCCACCACCAGAGTCAGGGAGAGATTCGCATAGGTCCGCCTAGTCGATAGGAGTAATACGATCAATGGCTCCTCGTGATTTGTCGTGTGCGGCTTTTGGTTTGGTTTGAAGTTGGCTCTGGGAGGCCATGAATTTGGCGAATGGAGAGCATATTAGAGCGGCAGACCTCACACATTTCGATTGTCGATAGATGATGGTCCAGCGACACCTGTAGACGAAATGCAGATATGAATCTCATGGGCGGTTGTCACCGGATTGAGAAGTGGGAATGGCCCAAGAGGCAAGACGGAAGAGGGAAAAAGCCATTTTATTCATCTTGCCTAGATGGAAGCAAGACGACATTGCCCAGTGAGGTGGCGGCGAGTGAAATGAAGGCCAAGTTGGATGGCCGACATCGTTGTTGCTCTAGTGCCGCTTCATCCCATTTTTCAAGAAATCAAGATATGGCCGCCAACTATCGAGTGGTGAACGGATCGGATCGGATCGGATCGGAACACATGGCAATCGAGCGATCTCGATGGCCCCAAAAAAAAACAGAGTCACGCTGAGCAAAGAGCGTGGGAAAACGCCAATTGCACTTACTCAGCATTGGCGGGAGAGCCGGCCAACATATTGCGCAAATCACACATGCTATTCTGTATTGTCACGCTTTTGAATGGCGTTTCATGATCGGTATCGTCCCGAATCACTGGTGACCGGTGACAGTTGATAAGGCGAGATAAAGTTCATCGGATGTTGCGATGCTAGAGATGCTTGGCAGTGTGGGAGATTCGAAAAAGCCGAAAAAGTAGTTTACTATAGTCGCTTGGCCGAAATTCCTCCTTCATAGTTTTGCACCTTCATTTTTTATTTTTTATTTTTTATTTTGTATTTTGTATTTTGTATTTTTTATTTTTGGCTCGTTCATTTTTGTTGTCGGATGCCTCCGTGACCAAGGCGTCTTGCCTGTCGTCGGCATGACCGCCTTGGCTGAGTCACTGATCGGATCAGCCTAAACTGTGGCTCAGTTATGGCGTTGCCAAGCTTCTCTCGGTGCTCAGAGGCTGTTCCATGTTGAAGAACTTGAACTCAAAATTGCGCAATTCAAATCAACGCGCCCATCGCCAGTGTCTCGCTCCAAATATAAATTTGAAAGGCAACCAAAGAAAACGTTTCTGTCTGACAGCAGACAATAACAATATCAATAACAATAGCGATAGCGATAACAATAACAATACTAATAATGGGAGAGCTTGTCGCTCCAGACTGCTCAGACGCCGGTGCTTCTTTTGGCTTTTGAATCCTCGTAACTCTTGCTCTATCCCTCTGTTCCCCTGCCTCTCCTGTTGGCCGTCGGTTGTCAGGCTTTCTTTTCGCCTTCTCTTGCCTCCTTTGATGGAAATCATCACCATCATCATCACCATCATCATCACCACCACCATCACCACCATCGTCGTCGTCGTCGTGGGCGTATACTTACGCCATCACCATCATTATCACCATCATTATCACCATCATCATCACCATCATCATCGCCATCATCATCACCATCATCGACCCCCTTGTTCCTTTCTCCTTTGTTCTCGCCTACCTTCTCTTCATATACCATTACACTGCGGCTTGATCTCCAACCCTTCCCTCGACATAATTTGCAATTGGAATCCATCCCCGCCACTCATCTGTCTCGCAAACTACCGTCTATGCATCTTTGCCTGTGAAAGCATCGCTCTTTCGACATTTTCGCCAATTCGAATCATCTTTTTTCAAATACGCTACACCACACCGAATGCATCCTCCTCATCCAGCGCTCACCGCCGCGTAGCGCCAAGCGCCTCTCGCCTCGATCTCTCGATCAACTGCCACCACTGGCCTCCCTTCAGATCTGCTGTATTGTGTCGACAGCCTTGCCCCTTGCGACACTCGCGCAGCATGTCCAGAATGAGTGCTCCATCACTCTACCCCTCCATCGGAGAGAAGTGGATGGTACATCTTCATCATTCTTCCATCCGCCTCATCCAGGCTCACAACATTACCAACACCACCGCCACCTTCCAACAGGAGAGTGTCGGCCATGTCGGCAACATTGTAGACATGGTCATTTGTTGTCTCTCCTTTGTTGGTGCTATTGCCATCATCCTCCCCTACATTTTCAATCGCAGGAGTCGCAAGCTTCGTCATGCCCTCATTCTCGGTCTCGCCACCAGTGATCTTGCAACCTCGATTGTCATCATCATCACCACTGCTTGCTTGCTAGCAAACATCAACCTAGTCGAACACCACTCGCCATGTTCTTTCCTTGGCTACATCGTCTCCAGCTCCATCTTCTCCCAGCACCTCTGGAACTTGGCCATCGCCGTCGTCACCTACATGATCTTGGTCCACCCTCTGTCTTCCTTCACCCTTACCGTCGAGAAGCGAGTCCGTTGGCTTTGGCCCATCTTCTGGCTTGTCTCCTTTGTCATTAACGCCATTCCTTTTGGATTCGGTGGTTTTGGCTTCCGAGGTGGCTACTGTACCTTCACCACTGGCTTCTACTTTTCCTCCATCTTCCGCTTTGTGCCAAGAGGTGTCGTCTTTATCGTCATTCTCTGCCTCTACACCCATCTCTTCTTCTTTTTGAGGCGCACCAACCTCTTCAGCAAGGCAAACACCTCCAACTCGATCAGCCACAGCCGACACAGATCCATGCAGCAGAACGCACATATTCAGTCCATCCCGCAACACCTCCTCCATCAGCACAATTCCCAACTGCAGGACAAGTCTGAACAAGGTGCACTTATCGCCCAGCAACCACTGTTGCACCATCTCGCCGCTTCTCCCCTTGACAAAATGAGCTCCACAGTAAAAGCACCAGGCTCTTCTGCTGCAGCGCAAAGCAGAAATACCTCTACAGGCAGCCGCGCCACTCCGGACATCCTCAACAAGAATGACCCTGCTGCGCCGATAGCCAATCCAAGACGCTCTTCCTCGCTTCTTGAGAAGGAGGCAAGTGTCGAGATGTCCACCTTCGACCCTTCATCACGCCACAAAGACTCGTCGATTGATCCAGCCTCTGATGCGGCTGCGGAGGATGGCCAGGCAGACACTTTGCTATCAGCATTTGTCTCGTACAGCAGCAATAACAACAGCCGCGACGAGCATCCATCCTGCGGTGCGACAGCAACAGCGACACCTCTTGCTACCTACGGCTTGTTGGATCCCAACTACAGCATGGCTTCACCAAGACCCATGCCTAGCAATCTCGATATCGAAAAAGCCAACGGCCCTCACTACGACAGCTTAAGCATCAGCCCGCATTCCCTTTCTAACTCTTCCGCAGGAGGTGAGGGCGCCCGCACAACAACCCAGTCCAACCAAGGTTCATCAACGCCACTCAACGGTTCCTTCCCTCGTGACTCAGCCGACTCTGCCACCACACGCAAAGCAGGTGCAACAGATGCAGCAACATCAGCCAGCAAGCGACGCTTCACTGTCGAAGCAGCCACTCGTGGCGAAGGCCAAATCGGTGACAAGGATCAGCGTCGAGCATCTCTCGGTGACCCGCGATACCGCCCTTGCGGCAACAGCAGCAGCAGCAATGCCGAGAGCCAAGGAAGCGATGCTGAGAGCGAGGAAAGTGATGACTTTGACAATCGCCTTATGCGTCCACGCAAAGACGCGACTGACTTTGACATGATCACTCCACCCCGCGAACATCTCAAACACTACACTGCTCCACTACGCAACTACGCACGTATGGCTGACATCCTCGCTATGGGCGAAGATGAGATGGCACGCGCACGCAACGGTGGTGGCAACAACAGCATTGGCGCTGAACGCCGCGGAAGTGCAGTCCAAATCCTCGCAGGAGAAGTGGTGGTCGATATGCCAAGCAAAGAAGCTTTTGATGAAGCTCTCGGCGATGATTGGAATTGGGGTATGGACGTCACTAGAGGTGCACACCAGCATCACTCTTGCAACAGCAGAAAGTTGCGCTCTGGCATGAACAACAACAACATGTCTACAAAGGAGGAAGCAGGAGTTAATACAGGCACATCTTCCACCTCTTCCCTTGACGAAAACGGCGTCGATGCGATCGGGTCCACTTTGAACCGACAAGCTTCTTTGCTGCTTCTCCTCTACCCAGCAGCGTATTGTTTGCTCTTCTCCATCTCGATCGCTCGTCTCTTTGTTGACTTGGCAAATCCAGGTGCATCAGTCCGCAACGCACACGACTGGCTACACCAACTTTCGAGATGGTTGATCTTTGCACAGGGTGCCATCGACGCGCTCATCTTCCAATTCATCGAGAGACAGTTTCGACAGAGGATGAAGAGGAGAAGAAGAAAAGCAATGGGCGAGACTGTAGAAGATAGCTTCACCCACAGGGTTGGCAAGAAAGCAGTCGGCAAGTTGAGGAAACGTTGGAATCAGACTAGGAGCAAGGCTGAACACTAGCGATCAGTTTGAGAAAGATAAGAAAAAGCTCGAGTACTGTATTTGTATCTCTCACTTGTCACTGGAATACTTTTTCATATCCCTCTCACTTATCACATCCTCTCGGCTTGTATACTTCGAGGGTCTTAGTAGGCATGAGCTGTATTGGGGGGGGATACATTCTTGGTTTGATAGGGCCAAGGTACATGTTTCTTGACAGTTTCTGGCTGAGTGGGGTTGTGAGGTTAGAACTGCTTATTACGCTTTTCCTTGCTCCTATCTGGCGCAAGAAATCCTATCAAGCCGACTGCACCAAAGACGAAGAAATAAGCGCCGATACTACCCAACAAGGCACCTATCCAACCGATCACTTTAATATTCTTTGCAGCCCAATCGTCTTCTCTTTGGCTCAACTGTACAAAGTAGTCTCTTAAGGGACTCTTATTGGGTAAGCTGAGATAAGATGCGATTTTATCCCAATCGTTACTCTTTCCCAGAACACTAGAAAGCTTCGAGGTGGTGGTGGGGGAGAGATACGAGTTGGGCAAAGACTGGATTCTCGATTCGAGTGAGTCGAGGCCGGTAAAAGATGCTGCTTGAGCTAGACGTTGTCGAATCGTAGTCGGTGGTGGAGGAGGAGCGCCGATGGGGGAAAGGGTCAAAAGGAGCGTTGTCCATCCGAATATAATACACGCCGTGAGGAGGGGGATTGCTGTGCCAAGATGACGGTCTCCTCTCCAGTCCAGGTAGTTGATGTTGTGCCCTCGTGCTGGGAGTAGGATGATGTAGGTGAAGAATAACACCGTCCCCAACAGTAGCAGTATTGAGAGAAGAGCTAGTTTCGCAGAAAGTGTGCTCCATACTCCCAGCGAGAGTGCGTCCGAAAGGTGTGCGAACACTTGAAAGTAGCAAGTAAGGACGAAACCGATAGAGAGGTATTTCAGCTGCTTGCCGAGATTGATGAGCGATTTGGGGTTGGGATGGCTATCCATCACGGTTGTGGTGCTTGATGCTGTGCTTGATGTAGCGCTTAGTGTTGGCGATAGAGGCTCCGGTCGATGGGAAGACATCCTGGCGGGTGTGACTGTGGTGATGGTGAGCAAGAGAATGGTGAGCAAGAGAATGGTGAGAGTTGGAAGGTTGAAAGGAAACGGAAACGAGATTGGATTCTGTTTGCCGACTTCCGCAGTTTTCTTTTTTTTTCGATCCGCGCCACGACAGAAGACAGGATCTAACATTGTTTCCCCCTGCAAGATCTAACAAGGTCCAAGGAAAATAAAACCCCCCCATTTTAGATCACGTGCTTTGTACATGCACGGACCACGGAAGAGTCATCAGAACTCGACGTTGCCGATATGGCCGTGATACCCTTCCCTTCTCCACAGACTACCATCATACAGACCGCCTACCACTGGTCACCATCAAGTGGAAGTGTTGGCGATGGCGGAAACCGACCACCTCCTGCCACCGCCCTTCGAAATCCCCGGTCCGACATCTCCACAATCCTCCCTCTTAGCCGGTCGACAACGATACCTTCTCTTTCCCACATTCACCCTCGAATCAGGCGTCACCCTTATCAACGTCCCTGTCGCTTTCAAGACTTGGGGTAGTCTCACACCTGGAACGTGCGACAATGCCCTGGTCGTATGCCATGCTCTCACTGGCTCTGCCGACGTAGAAGACTGGTGGGGACCACTATTGGGTGTAGGCAAAGTCTTTGATTTCAGCCGATTTTTCATCGTCTGCTGCAACGTCCTTGGAAGTCCATATGGCTCCGCTTCCAGCTGTACCCAAGCCGGGGGAGAGACCGTCTGGGCAGAGGCACTTGCAAAGGATGCACAAGCGATTCAAGAAACTCAAAAGCGAAAGCTGCAATGGAAAGGCGACGGGTGGTGGGGTCCTGAATTCCCAGCTACTACCGTTCGCGATGATGTTCGAGTGCAGAAGCTTGTATTGGAATACTTGGGAGTCGAGGTGATCTCTGCTGTTGTCGGCGGCAGTATGGGCGGAATGGCTGTTTTGGAATGGCCTCTGCTTTTCCCAACTCGTTTCCCCGGCCTGCCTGACCATGCGTCGGCGAAGAGGAGATATATACAAGCCATCGTACCGCTAGCTACATCTGCTCGTCATTCAGCATGGTGTATTTCATGGGCGGAAGC
Source organism: Ustilago nuda (assembly GCA_022963125.1). Classification (NCBI taxonomy): domain Eukaryota; kingdom Fungi; phylum Basidiomycota; class Ustilaginomycetes; order Ustilaginales; family Ustilaginaceae; genus Ustilago; species Ustilago nuda. The sequence continues at coordinate 693,289 of JALCUS010000021.1, forward strand.
TCAGCGACAGTCGATTTACTCTGATCCTCTGTTCAAGCACGGATACTACGAGCCAGAGCAACCGCCGAGGAATGGGTTAAGCGCCGCGAGGATGGCTGCACTATTGACCTATAGGTCCAGGGATAGCTTCGAGTCTAGATTCGGAAGGAGGGTAGGGAAGGCCTTGAAAGCTGGAGGACAGTGTTTGTCGGGGAAAAAGGGGGAGCAGGTGGCAAAAGGAGAGCATGAGAGGAGAAGCAAGAGTATTGCTGCTGACGCTGCTGAAGCGCATAATGAGGGGAACTTGAGTCCGAGGGCTAAGCCTTATGGTAGCAACTCTTCCCCTAGCTCCAACGGTCACAGCTACTTGCCCTCCCCTACTGGAACTAAGCCAGCTGAGACCGATCCGGCTCTATCACCAACGGCAACCACTCCTCCCATTGCCAGCTCTACCACCTTCAACGGCACCCATGCTACCCTGCCTCCCGCCCTCACCACAACCGCGGCAGCAGCAGTGCAACGCCTAGTCGAACCATTCTCCCCCTCCACCGCACCACAAATCTTCTCCGCCCAATCTTACCTCCGCTATCAAGGCGACAAGTTCGTCAAACGATTCGATGCCAACTGTTACATCCATCTCACTCGCAAAATGGACTCTCACGACGTTGCACGTGATCGTTGGGGTTGGCGTTTCAGCCGCGATTCCCTCTCTCGCCATTCTGGCTGCAAACCAGAATCGATGGAGGAGGAAGACGAGGCGCTACTCAACGTTCTTTCTTTCCTATCTGCGCATCCACCTAGCCCGTTGAAGCCTCAACCACCGGCAGTGTTGGTGGCGAGTATCGAAAGTGATGGCTTGTTTGCACCCCCGGAACAGGTGTTGATACATAGGCTGGTGGAGGGGAGCAAGTTGGTAAGTGTCAAGAGTAGCGATGGCCATGACGGGTTTTTGTTGGAGTTCGAACAGATTAATGAGGCTGTAGGCGCTTTCTTGAGCGAGGTGCTGGAGGAGGTTTATGCCAGGGAGCCCATCCAGGTTGCGCAGCCGGTCAAGGAGGGCGGGGAGCAGCGTGGAGAGGTCAAGGAGAGCGTGTTTGGCGAGGTTGAGGACGTTACAAGGTGGTAAGCACCCTCGCTGCTTCTGATCCTGCATGCTCTTCACTCCGTCTCTCTGCGGAGGCGCTCGATTGGGAGCTATCGACCCCGCACGAAAGTACGAGTCTGCGACACGGCTTTCTTCGAACACTCGCACTGAGTAAGGCGTAACGCCTAACACACTAAAGCGGTCGAGTCATGAGTCGTTCATATCACCACATCCAGCATGTTACCGACGTCGCATTGCAATCAAACATCCTTTGGCCAGCACAATGTTGAGCCAGAGACGAGCGCAGAGCTTGCTGGCCTGTGCCAACCTCGTGTCAAGCGTCTGAAGCTGTGACCAAGTCTGCACAGACCAACGGGTGAGAGGAATGCACACTGCAAACGAAACGAATCGAGAACGGTGACAAGATGGCAAATATCATTGAGATGGATATAGAGTCAAAGTAACAACTACACATTAGGCGAGATGATGAAAGCAGCTAGTCAGCTCGTCTACCGCTCCTGCTGCGGCCCTGCAACCCCTGAGTGGTGGGTCGCAAATTCTCTTCCGCAACCTCCTCCGCACCCCATACGGCTTCCATGACCTTCTTCGTCCCCTTGGCCAAGTCTGCTTGACTCAATCCCATTTGCCTCTTCTTCTTCTCTAACACCTTGCTGAAGCTGAGCCCGCTCTCTCCGTATGCTCCATTGCAGACCAAGAGTACCTTTTGCAGCTCATGAGCCCTCAAGTCCGGTAAGAGCTTCGGTGTGATCAAGAAGTACTGATTTGCGTGCGACTGGCATGTCAAGCCGACAATGTGGTTGTGGGTCACTCGTTCCGCTGTTGGGTCCATACCTTGGTTGATCTCGTCCACCAGCGTGAAAGGTGAACGAGAGAGCTGAAGGAGGGACATGATGTACATGATCGTACTCAATGTCCTCTCACCACCGGATTGATGCTGTGCCGAAAGCGGTGCGAGTTCTTCCGAGTTGCGGAACTTGACCATGATCTCCAGCTTCCACTTCTCGTAGTCTTCATCGGGAACAATACGCAGCTCTCCGGCAAGGCCCATTTGGTCGAACGCCAAGGAGAATTGTCGCGAGACTTCCGAGATGACTCGACATAGGCTCGGCTCCCACTTGGATCGGGTGTTGGTGATCTTGGTTTCGATTTGGGTTTGAAGCTCGAGTAAGTCGTTGATTTCGCTGGTCATGTTGGTGATCTCGCGTTGACGCGCGCGGTACTGATCAATGACTTCAGGACGGACTCCTTCTGCAAGCTCGAGCTTGGACTTTTCTGCTCGCATCTCTGCTAGACACCTGTCCAGGTCAAGAAGTTCTTCATCCTCAGGATCAATACCCTGAATGAGGTCGCCTGCTTCATCGATCATCTTTTGTACTGCGTCCCTGAGCTCATATGCTTCTTTCCTGGCCCGGGCATGAGCATTGGCCGTCTCCTCCAAGCTCGTTGCTAGCTCTTTCTCCGCTTCTTTCAAGTCCCGCAACATGTTCTCCAGTTGCGCTCCTGTAGCGTCCCACTGCCACTTGCTTAGGGAAGCGATGTGTTTGCGATCCGCCACTTTGGCCATCTGAACTGTCTGCGCACCTAGATCTTGCATCTTTTCGCTACGCTTCTGAGCCAGCTTGCGGATCTCTTTCATCAATCGAGCTCGCTTCTCTTCAGCGGACGGCTCACGTTCCTTGTCCCGCAACTCGCGTTTTCGAGCATCGAGCATGGCTCGATTCTTCTCCCATTGACGCTGAGCTCCCATGCAATCTCGACGCTGTTCTCTGAGTTGGTTGAGTTGCTCCTCATACCGCGCTAATTCCGCTTGGATCGCTTTGTCTTCCTTGAGCAGAATGAGCGTCTGTGCTTCAAGCTCCTTCTTCTTGGCAGAGAGCTCTTGGATGAGGTTAGTGAGGAAACGTTGACGTTCGCGATCCACCGAATTGACCAGACTTCGAGCTGGGCCGATACGACGAGAGACAGTTTGGCGCACATCGGGAGCGTATTGCGACACGTTGATGGTAAAGTTCTCACCACCGGCGATGAATCTTCGGAAACGGTCAGATTGCTCGATTCGTTCCACGTCGACGTTTGGGTTGAGCGTCACAGGTAGTTTGTGCAGGTGCGACTGCTTACAGAGGTGTTTGAGCACCTCTTCAGGACCTTCGATCATGTCGATGATGTAACCTTCGAATCCCAAAGCTTGGAGCTGGTCGCGTGGAACCTCTGGCTTGAACTTTTCGAGCGATAGCTTTTCGTTCTCAGCTACGGTGACACGCATCTTGAGCTTGTCGATGACTTCGCTACCAAAGAGATCGTAGTCCTCTCGTGTCTGACAGACGAAAGCCTTCTGTACTAGCCAGGGGATGGAAGACTCGACGGCAGCTGCATAGCGCTGGTCTTTGAGCGAGATCTCGAGCAGGACGGGCTCGTGTACCGGTTTGCGGAATCTGTGTCGGTTCTCGCGCAACCACATGGTGGCACGGTAGACGCTCTCATCAACCGCTCGGATCTTCTCGAGACGCTGCTGACGAACATTGTCGAGCTGGGCAAGTTGCTGACGATGCGCTTGGGTGCCCTTGTCGATACTTTGGCTCTCGACGTTGACATCCTGAATCTTTCGCTGAATGTCGCCACGCCTAGTTTGGCAGTCGTTGACTTTCTCTCTGAGGCGACGCATATCGGCTTCGATCTCGGCAGTGTCCGACATGCCTGGCTCGTCGCCAAGCTGAGTGGTGCGTTCTGCGATCTCTTTCTTCAACTCTTGGACTCGACGTGCGCGATCCTGGTCCTTGCGTGTAAGTGCTCCGACTTCTGTCAGCTTGCCCTCAATCTCTCCTCCGAGCTCCTCGACATTGCGCACCAAGTTCCTACGCTTCTTCTCGTCGCTCGTGTAGACACTGTCGAGACGCTGGAGCTCAATCTTGAGCTTGTTGGTCTTTTCTTCGAGTTCGGTGCGCTTCTGTCGGACGGGTTGGCTGCGTTGCATTGCTTCGGCAAGCTCTCGACGCTTGGTCTCTCGCTCCTGTTGTAGCTCGGTGACCATTTGCTTCTTGTGATTGTAATCAGCCATGTGGATCATGATGTCAAGCTTCTCGATGCGCTCTTCGATCTGACGTCGCTCCTCGAAACGCTGAACATCAACTTGAAGCGCTTGATTCCGCTGCTCTAGATGAGCCTTCTCTTCCTGTTTGGTCTTGAGTGAGTTTGCGATTTCTGCGGCGGTCTTGCCGTACTCGTTGAGCTTCTGATGCCATCGGACGAGCTTTGCACCTCCCACAGCTTTCTCTGTCTCGACCAGACGCTTGGCATCGGTCATCTTTGCAAACTCGTGCACCTTGTCTTGTGGCAGGAAAGAGCACAAGTTGCCGACGTCGATGTTGAACTCGGCCACGGTCGCCAAGATGTCGGTCTTGGTGGTGCTGCGCCCGAAGAGAAACCAGTCGCTCTTGTTGCTTGCAGTTGTAAGGGTGCGGCGAATGATGGGGTTGGTTGAGCCAGGCCATGCTTGCAATTCGATCTCGATCCAACCATCGGTTTCGCCGCGCTTGACAAAGGAGCCGAGTTGAGAAGCTCGACCAAGCAAGCTAGGGTGACCACCTAAGCCAAGTGCGATGGCGCATGCAATACTACTCTTGCCGGTACCATTAGGCCCACAGATGAGATTGAGATAGGGCCCCACGTGGAACTCAACCGAGTCATAAGTGAGAAAGTTGGAGAGGGCGATGCGTCGAATAGCACCGGGAAGGTATCGGTCTGCAGAGCGCTGCGTTCTATGTTCTGCGTCGATCTGGTTGCTTGCGTCAGTGTCCACAGGGACGACTGTCTCTGGTTCTGCTTCCGCTAGATCAACAAGAGTGTTGTCATGGTCATCGTCTGAGAGAAGGGACAAATGCTCGCTGGCTGGTGAGGGGGCTCGCTTGCGCGGTGAAGGTGTAGCGTTTATAGCAGAAGCTTTGCTGGGTGAAGCTCTGCGTTTTTTGGAAGGTGAAGTTGAGTCGTCTCTACGGTTCCTTGTAGGTTGGGACCGTATGTGGCGATTGGTGCCATTGGTGGTGCCGTTGGTGGTGCCGTTGGTGGTGCCGTTGGTGGTCTGTGAGTTGCGCGTGGGTGGTGATGGGGAAGGTAGATCGACAGCTTCGGAAGGCGAACGTTTCAAAGGTCTGCTCGCCTGAGCCTGTGACTGCGACCTTGACTGCTTCATGTTGAGGACTGGGGAGTTGGTCTCCTCTGTCAAAACTGGACGTGAGGAGGTAGATGGTGTCGAGCCGGATGCGTTGACTCGACGCTGAGATAAGGCTTGGGAGCCAAAGGGGTCAAAGTCCTGATCATGAGAAGCTCGAAACAAAGCGGAGGAGGAGCTAGGGGCAGAACGTCTTGGTGGCATCGAAGAGGACATATTCGGTCAAGATGACAGCCGCATGGCCAGCTTCATCGGGTTGTAGCTGTAGCGAGTGCAAATATGGGCTTGGGCTTGAGCTTGTTGGACGGGACGCTATAGCGTCCTGTCAATATGTGCTTAGGTTAAGAGCGAGTCCGATGCATGGTATCGTTGGCGTGTCTGAGGGGAATTAGCTGGTTTTGCTCCACAGCGACGGAGAAAAGATAAGGTGGACGTGATTGCGCCGAGATGAGATGATGGAGGAATACAAGTGGCGGGATGGAATGGATAGCGGCGAGACAGTGACCAAGGGCTAATGGCAAGGCAGAGTGGCTGAGAAGACGCGTTGCGCGCTCTCGCTCCCGTCGAAAAGCGTGTTCCAAAAGCTCAGTTTTTGCAGAAGAGAAAGTGGAGAGGCGCTGGAGCAGTCTCTTGGGCGTGACACTTTTGGACACGCGTAAAGAGTGCAAGCAAGGCTGTCTGTGCCTGTATCGACTCGTATCAGGCCGGTCGTCGGGATGGCCGATGTTCCTATCGTGCCGAAATGCTTCGGTCCATCCGATGATCATATCAGGCCAAAGACGGCGGGTTTCCGATGACCATTTCGAGGAGAGATAGGGGCCTGGGCTCTCTCACTGCCATCCAAGTCTGCTTCTGGATTGAAGAGAAAGAGCACTTGTTTCTCCGCCGCCGCTTCCCTTTGCACAGGTTCAGCTTGGTCACCATGGAGAGGTGGGCTGTTGCATCTCACACATGTTCCATCGCCTTGTTTGGCTTGGTTGGTGGGATGGTCGTCTCTGTTCGAGAGGCTGCAGATGATATAGTATCAAGATCTTCTACAAGAAACGACGAGATCCGCTACCAAATCGATCTCCCAAAGCATTGGCATCTGCAATCATCTTTCCTCTCTTCTTCTCATCCATCAGTTGGCCACCGATACTGAGAGCTGCTTCTCGATCCCAGATCAGAGGAGCAGCCGCCTTGCCCTCTCTCACCTCTTCTTCTTCCCTTTGCTTGCGTGACTTTTTCCGCTCCTTGTCTTTGTTGCTATCCTTGTCCTTGCGCTTATCTTTGTCTCGGCGATGGTCCGACTCGCTCTCTCTTCTCTCTCTTCCCTCTCTTCTCTCTCTTCCCTCTCTTCTCTCTCTACGCCTCTCATGACCATCTTCGGAAGCATCCGAATGTCGATGGGAGCGATGGCGCGAACCGTGGGAAGAATGTGAGTCACTGTGTCGGGAGCTCCGATGGCGATGCCAAGGAGAAGAGCAGCAGGAGCCGTGTCGACCTTTGTCCTTTCTGTCAGCTGACCTGGATCGGCGTGCGGAAGAGCGAGGAGGGTTGGGATGCTCTTGCTCTTCTCTTCTTTTGCCCTTCTCTCTGCTTCTCTTTTGTCTAGCCTGTTGGATTTCCTTCGTTCGGCGTTGGTTGTGTTGTTCGAGAAGCGACTTTTCCCCTCTTCCTTCTGCTAGGCTCGCTGCGATGCTTTCTTCTTTTATTGCCTCTCTTCTGGCAATCATCTCCCTTTCCAGTCGCTCCTTCTCGCCCAGATTGGTGCCATCCTTGGATCTAACACCCGTCACTTGGTCTTGCATTCGCTTCAGCCTTTCTTCAGGTGTTTCAGTCCATAGACTCGTATCAGCATCTGACGCTCTACCTCCACCACGCCCACATACACGAGGCGTCGATTGCGCAAACCCTCTCGACTTGAGTTTCAGTGGATAGCCTGCCACAGCCTGCAACGAGGACGCATTCGAAAGAGATGGAGGCAGAAGCATCCATTCCGCTCGCGACTTGGCTCCCTTCTCTGCTGCTAGCTTGGCCTCTTCAGCTGCTGCATTCTTCCTGGCTTCTCTTTCCAGGAACGCTCTGGCGCCTGCGCTGAGGCCATCGTCCTCCGAAGATGAGGCGATAGGAAGGTCAGGTCCCACCCATCGTCCCTCGTCCTCCGAAGATGAGCCTTTCGAGTCGCAGCTTGATCGGGAGTTGGATCGCAAGCGAGACTGGCGGAAACCGGCAGGCAAATGTGGTCCTGCAACACTTGGTCCTAGGCCAGTCCATGCATCCGAGCCCGATGGCAAGCCTGAGCGCTTCCGTGATGAGGTGCTTGACTGTGATGATGGGCAATCGTACGATGACCGAGACGAGAAAGAGTCCGAGCCTGACCGCCTCCGTCTCCTCTCGCTAGGTAGTTTGGGTCCGATCGCAGGCATTCTAACGCTCCTTCGCGACTGATCGTCAGTCTTGGTCGTCGTGATGGTGAGGCGGTGAGAAGGTTCAGGCATCATTCCACCTTCCTCCATCAAAGAAATTGCGAACAGCTTCCGTGTCGAGGGTTTTTGCTGCTCCGAAATCCGAAGTCCGTGCTTTCTTCCAACTTCCTCTATGCACCCTGCCTTTCCCTCTTCCCTCTTCTTCTTCTATTCCCTTTCCACAGAACCACACTGGCTTCGAGCTACTCGCTACCATGGATGACAACGCCGCAGGTCCATCATCTACTCAACCCCCACCACGTTGGTCCGCTCACGTTAGCCCAGTGGGGCGCACCTACTACCACAACTCTGGCTCCAGTGTCAGCACTTACCACCCGCCTCACCTTCCAAAACCCAAGCGCGAGAAGCCCGTCTCCAAAACGCCAATACCCAACACCTCTGGATGGTTCAAGATCACCACCAACAAACACAATGTATTTTTCTTCCAACCTGAGACCAAGGCGAGCGAATGGCTCCCACCCTCAGAGATCGCCGCGGCTGTGCGAGAGATGGAGGAGAATGAGGTCAAGCATAAGCGGAGGTTGAAACACGAAGCAGAACAGAAGCAGCGGGAGGAGAGGGACAGAGTGAGGAGAGAAAAGAGGCTGTTAAAGAGGAAAGCAGAGGAAGGTGTCACGATCACTGAATTCGACGCTTCTGCGAAGAGACCACGTGCCGACCAGGATGATGACGACGAGGAGGAGGAGGAAAAGAATTCAATAGCGTCGATCAACGAGGCTCAAGCTGAATCACTGCCCCAAGATGCAGCGGAAGCGAATGGAAATGATGAACAAGACGATGAAGGATGGCAGCGCCAAATAGCAGAAAAGATGGCCGCCGAAGCGGAAGCAGAAGCAGAAGCGGCAGCCGCCAACGATGCGGACACCAACTCCCAGCATCATCCGCCAGCACGCACACCGACACCAGACGCGCTTCAACCCGAAGTTACAACAACACTCGAAGAGCAAAAAACAACCTTCATGGCCCATCTCACCTCGCTCAACGGCACCAAGAGCGAAGTCAATCCAATGGCACCATGGGATCTCGAACAGTCCAAGTTTGCCTCAAATCCTTCTTTCCACGCCTTACCGCAACACGAGAGAGAAGATGTCTTCAATGAGTGGTGCAAGCTTCGCATCCGCGAGAAGCGTGCTGCCAAGGCTGCAGCTGCTTCAGCTTCTTCGCAGTCTGCTTCTTCGTCCAAATCCATCCGCGCGGACCCACTCTCCAAGCCTGCCGAAGAGGCCTTCCGTGCACTGCTCAAGAATCAAGTAAGATCCACACGCACAAAGTACGCCGACTTCAAAGCTGCATTTTCCCGTGACGCTCGCTTCAGCTCGTACAGAAAGGGTGAGGGCGATAGAGAGAAGCTCTTCAAAACACACCTTATCCAGCTTGGCGAGCAGAAGCGTGCAGCCGCAGAGAAGGCCGATAAGGACTTTTTGGATCTCTTGTCGGATAAGATCCCTGGCAATTACCGCAACAAAGTAGCTACCGCCAAGAGTCAAGCTGCTAACAATGGCAAGGAAGCAGAAAAGGAAGCCATATCGGCAGTGTGGGTCGAAGCTAAGCGTTCACCTGGTGTTGTAGAGGATAAGAGGTACGATGCTGTCGGCAGCTCGACTAGGCGGTTTGAGTTGTTTTGTTCTTGGGCGAAGGGAGAGCGCAAGCCCCATCCTTCTTCCGCTTCCATTGCTCACGCTACCTCGTCCAGACCTACGACCGAGAGACAAGAGCGCAGAGAGCAACGAGACCTTCCAGCAGCGCGCAAAACAACAGAAAAGGAAGAAGCTAGACGCCGTGCCCTCGCAGAACGCGAGGCAAAAGTGCGCCGTGAACGAGACCGCATCAACCGTCTCAACCGATCCGCTTTCTCTGCTGCAACTCACTCGGAGTCGGTCCTTTCATTCCAGCAACTTTTGCTTGATGCCGTACATTCCGCTCACATTAGCTACTCCGAGGCGCTTCCACAGCTTTCTTCCGACCGACGCTTCCATGCACCCGCTCTGTCCGAAGATGAGAAAGAACAGCTCTTCCGCCAACACCAGCAACGACTCGCCACCAAGGAGCAGAGCAAGATCGGCAGCGTCTTTGCTAGGTACGCGAAGAAACTCGATACTCAGGCAGAAGACGTGATTGCGTTGACTCTTCAGGATGAGGAGTTGTCTCATCTGCCAATGCTGGTCTATCGGCAGGATAAGGCGAAGCTTAAGGCCGCCTACGCTAAGTGGGATGCAGAGAGAAAGAAGAGAGCGGAGAAAGAGTTCAAGGAGATGCTCACGGAGAGTGCCTTTGTCGGATTTTGGGGCAGACTCAAGAAGGAAGTCAACGCCAGTAGCGACGTGGGAGAGGTGAAAAGGGAAGCGAGGCAAGAAGGAGAAGAGGACGATGGAGAGGAAGGAGATGGAATGACAATGCTGGATTTGGCCAGAAAGGTGGATCTGGGAGAGATTGAGTCAGTGTTGCGGAACGATGCTAGATTCCGAGCTTGGAGACATGCGCCGGAGCAAAGGAGAAGATGGATCAGAGAGCATTTGGAGGGCTTGGCTGCGCCCGGAAAGAGTGTCCATCGTTAAGCAACATCTCCCGCATTCCGCAACGAGCTTGTAATCACGTTCACATTCGGACGAGCGGACGAAAGGTATACCATATTGTCCAACAGAGCAAATACTAGTTACATTGTAACAGCAACGAAGCACCATACGCTTTGCCTCAGTTCTTCAGCTTAGCCCCATTCGCTTTATCCATTCTCCCTTGTCAAAGGCCTCGGGTGGCGTCGCAGGGCGTCAATGCAGACACCATCAAGCTTCTCGGCCGATGCAACTCAGAATGCTATTGCCGATGTTGGAGGATTGAAACTGATTGGGAGAATCGTTATTTCGAATACGCCTACTAGAGAGAAGGAGAGGGATGGGCTAGTAAAAGGGATCGTAGAGATCCTGTCTTGTATTAATCAAGTTTGTTTTGCCACTCTTTTCAACGTGGGTGTGTGCTGCTGTGCAAAGACTTTCATACCCTGAATGAAGAATCTGTGAGCTTGTACAAGTCAGGACGCTTTGTCCTCTTGGCTACGCTTGTCGACGCCCCAACCACCTCTCATTATCTAACAGTTGAAGTTATGCAAGACACGGCTTTGTCCGGACTACGGTGTAGCTCCTTTCGCACAGGTGTATGGTAGGTGCAATACTTAAGATTCATCATGAACTAGAGCTATTAGATCGTGCGTATATATACCTTTGTTTGATCCATGAGAATGTTTATCATCACCCTTCGAGCTGTGTGTATCACGAAGTGCCTCGGCGTTGTCTTGCTTGTGCTTGAGGGTCCTCTTTCATCAACGTCTCCTGATTGGTCGCCACACAATCTACCATTGGGCCTGCTGTTCTTTCATTGATGAGGATTGGATAGAGGATTAGAACTTGCAGCACGACTTTTCATCCGCTACCTGCTCGTTGTTCGAGATGGTCAAGGTCGACTTGTTCACAGCTTGCGAACTTGTGGGGATGTCAAGAATGGGGCAAGTCTCCCAGAAATCGGCGGGTTTGAGCGACATCATGAGCGTTTCAACGGGCATGACAGGAAAGTCTTCGACACGTGGGTTGTGTGTTAAGCCAAAGACAGCCCAGACAACAATGTCTTGGTTAACTGTGTTCTGCTTGGCTTGACTGTAAGTAGCGATACCGCCTTGCTTGCCGTTGGACTGGTTGGTGTACTTGCCTGCAGCCCAGAGCTCATCGTCACGGTACTTGGTCACCCAAACATGGTGACGAGCAAACTCGGCGCGAGCATAGGCAACGGATTTGGGGTGAGCCAGCAGAAGCTGTGTCGCTGGCAAGTGCAGCTTGTACCCGACAGGCTTCTGCGAGATGGTGTTGAGCTTGTTGGGGTTGGTGATCTTGAAAGTTCTGTTCTTCATAGGGTCCAAGTTGGCACCACCTTCATGATGGATGACCGTTTTGTGCACCAGGTAGCCCGTGCCGTATGGATTGCTAAGCCTGTCCTCCTCCGTCTCAAAGGGCATAGGAAGACTGTCCTCGTAGTGAACTGTGTTGCCGTCACCATCGATGCGGGGATCGACACGGACGCAGAAGATGTGCTGGTGGTTGGTTCCAAGAACACCGCGAGAGACAATGTTGCCGTAAGGCGAGGTCTTGCCAGCATCGATGGGAGAGACCGAGAGGACACCAGTGGCGCGAGCTTCGAAGGAGATGGCGCCAGTCTGGTCAAAGTGCCAGAGGAAGATGTACTCGTAGTTGTCAACAGTGATGATGGTCTGGAGCACGAGGACACGGCGACGGACAACGTAAGGGTTGGCTGTGCGGTAGTTGGTGTGTTTCATTCCGATGCCGTCGTCGACCTCGTGCATGCAGACGATGTTCTGTTGCTGAAGAAGCTCTCCGTTGGGCAAAGCAAGGTGACCGTCAAAGTAATGGATGGCACCAAGACAGTCGCATCCAAGAGCGAGACTGTTGGCAGTGAAGCCACAGGATGCGTCGCCAACATCGAAAGCCTGCTTGCGGTGAAGCGGCGGTCGAGGATCACCGTAGGGCACTGTCATCTCGGACATGGACAGCCTGTGGAAAAGAGACCTGCCATTGAATCTGAGGTCGTGCAGTGTCAGACCCTCGCGCGCAGACCAAGAGATGCGGAACTTCCATCCTTGCCACTCGACACTTTTGCCGTTGACAGTGAAGGAAGCACCTTGTGGCTGCTGAAGGATGAGAGGCTTGAGACCTGCTCGTGGCTGGAAGTTGTTCTGGAGGTGTGGCATGTATTCGCGCTCCTCCATGTTGCTCTTGGCCCAACCTTGCTTCCAAGTGTGGATCATGCCGTCTGCAGAATCGCCAGTGTAGCACCAGTCGACACGTGCGATTTTGCCAGTGATGACATCGACGACGGGAACGAATGGGAGCGGCCAGGAGTAGTGAAAGTTGTCTCCATCGTGGGCATTGCGAGGCGACTTGAGGTACATGAGGAACTGCATCAAGTAGGGCTGATCTTCAAACGAGTCGGCGCCGTAGATCCATGGGTCGGAAGCGATGGGAGTGTCTGCATCAAGACCAAGTTGCTCAAGAGCCTGCTTGACCAAAGGATCCTTGAGGAGCTCTCGTTCAAACTCTTGGAGCTGGCAGATATCGAGGTTGGTGCGGTGGTTGCCGGGGACGATGTTGTGAGATTCGAGCTTCTGTGAAGCAAGATCGATGATAGCCTCGTGAATCCTGGCCGTCTTAGGTTCAATGTATAGAGCCTCGACCTTGGGCGGGAGAGGCGCAGGACTTCTACCTGCATGGTAAGCGTCTAGCCAAGGAAGAAGCACGGCCTTGCGGGGCTCTTGGCGTTGTACAGCCTTGAACCAGGGCTGGAAGCCATCGTCTCTGTGATAATCGCGGATGAGCTCTACGGCCAGCTTGTTTTCGGCAGGTGTGATGTCGTCGAGGGGATGCAAGTGAGCGTTCGAGGCTGCTGGCTTGACCGAGGATGCAGGAGCGACATTGGAGGTGTGGACCACGTCGATTGCGGTAGGGGCCATGATGTCGATGACGAGGTAGAGGGAGCCAGGAGGTTGGAGGGATAGGCGACTGAAGGGGAAGCAAGGACTTGGCGCTCACACCCTGCTGTGCTGGGTTTAAGTAGAGCTACGAATGCCGAGAGAACGAGAGAATAGGGTGCCTGTGATGCTCAGGAGGCGTATCGCTTCGACAACCTTGTCTGCCGCTGTGTGGTTGGTGACAGAAAGGTCTTCTATCGACTGTCGCTGATTGCCGCACGGCAACCGATTGGGCTCAGACGGCCGAAATGGTCGTCTGTGAGTCAGAAGCACGCATGATCGGAAGACAAAAAGACAAGCTTAGCATTCTCTGGCAAAGAGACAAGTGTGGCAAAGCATTGGCGGACATTGCCGTTTCAGATGGCCTAAGGCTTTCCGTGTGGGGTGAGGACAAGGGGGAAACAAGGCAAGCTTATCGTGCTGTTCTAAGCGGTGAGAAGAAACACCCAACAGAATAAGCGGCGCTATCTGATTGGTTCGCCTAGTTTGACAGCTCAATAGACCAATCGGAAGTCGTCGTTTCCACATTCATAGCCTTTCCCGTGTGCCATCCTATCCCCCTCATGCCATTCTATCCCATCTCGTTCTGCCCGCATGTTTGTGCTGCCGGTTGCAGTATCGCACGGCCTTATCCTTCGCTTGCCAACTCATACTAACCAATCCAAGGCACTCAGTCTCGAAGCAAACCTCGTTAGCCTGCACAATCAGCCAGACAGACCCTTGTCCCATGCTTACAACGACCTGCCCATTATCGCTATCACCCCGTGCAATGCTTTGTGCACAGACCCTGAGACGTTGGATAACCTCGAGGTGGCCTTGATGTCTCAGCTGGTCGCTTTTAGGGTCCCGTCTGAACAACTCGAGCCAAAGTCAAGTGCTCCGTTTGGTTGAGACCTGTCAAATGGATGACACCCCCTTATCAATGTCTCACGCCAAACAGCCGCCTAGCTGGTAACAAGGCCCGCCTCGTTGTCATGTCCACCAATATCGCAAGCCCTTTCCCGCGGTATATATAAGGTACCTATGCCATTAGTTGCACAGACCATCCTCTTCCAGTCGCATCGACCCCTATCGAATCCCTGGCTGTCGATCAGGAATAAAGTATCCCTCGCAAATCGAGCAAGCCCACTCCCCAAGTGTTCAAGCTCGCTCTTTGTCACTGTTCTTTCGCAATGAACGACAAGCTCAAAACCATGTCGCCCAAAGATGCTAACTCCAAAGCACAGATCACCATCTCGGAATTCGATCATCAAGCACCCGTCAACTACGTCAGTGATGGAAGCGAGGAGCAAGCTCGCCAGTATGCCGACCGAGAGTCAGGTCTGCGTAACAAGTTGAGTACGCTCGGCGCCATCGCTTTGGGATACACTTCGCTCTCTTCTTGGATCGCCTACTCAGCCAGTGCTGCCACTGCATTGGCAAGTGGCGGCGCCAACGTACTTGTATGGGGCATGATCATCGTCGGTATTTGCAACATGGCTGCTGCTGTCACCATCGCAGAGCCAGCATCGCAATTCCCCAACGCATCTGGTCAAGCAGCTTGGGTGTATCGCTTGCATGGTCGATTCCTCACCTATCTCACCTCCTGGACAGTGCTTCTCGGCTATGTCTTCCTCAGTGTTGCCGCACAGCTGATCACAACCACCATCCTGCTGGCCATGGTCAATCTCACCTTCCCGGACTATGTGATCGAGACATGGCACGTATCGATGAGCATCATCGTCACAGCTGCATTTGCTTTCCTCGTAGCCGGCATTGCATCCAAGCTGGTCTCGCGCCTCAACGTTTTTGCTTTCACCTGGTCCCTGGTGGGCTTCTTTGTGGTCGCCTTGACGCTATTGATCCAGTCACGAGGCAACTATAATACCCTCCAGTTTGCGCTAGTCGACATCACCAACGTTTCCGGATGGGGTAACAACTTTATCCCTTGGGTCCTCGGTCTTTCGCAAGCAGCCCTTTCCACCACTGCTTTGGACGTGCCGACGCACTTCTCCGAGGAGATGGCCAACCCTTCAAAGCAGGTGCCCATTGCCATCTTTGGTGCACTTGCAACCAGCATCGTCATTACACTGGCTTATGCCTTCCTACTTGTCTTTACCTTGCCTGGCCTTCAAGACATCATCACTACTTCAACTGGATTCCCCTTTGCCGAGATCCTTCGCATCAAGACGACACGTTCGGGTGCCATTGTTCTTCTGCTGATCCCTCTGGTCTCATTCCTGATCACTTCGGCCGATGTGGCAATGGCAGCGAGTCGATGCATCTATGGCTTCTCCCGACAGCGAGGCTTCCCCTTTTCGAGCTTCTTTGGCAAGGTCAACAAGAAGTTCGACTCGCCACTTGCAGCTGGACTGCTTGTTTTCTTCTGCCAGAGCTGCATCGGATGCATCTATATTGGCAACACTGCTGCATTCACTGCAATCATCTCAGTGCCTACCTTGTTACTGGCAGTCTCCTATTCGATCGTTGCCTTTGTCTGTCTCGGAGCTCGTCGCCGAGGCGGCAGTGAAAGACGTCCGGGCGGTAGCATGGGCAAGGTGGTCCATGACGGTAGGGCTTCGGATGCATCTGAGTGCGACAGTGCTTGGGACCCGCCTTACAAGATGCCCAAGTGGTTCACCATCTCGGCCAATATCCTCACCATCGTCTTTACTGTCTTGCTGTATCTCTTCCTCTCACTGCCACCCGTCTGGCCTGTGACGAGCGCCAACATGAACTATACTTCAGCAATTCTGATAGGAAGCTTTCTCATTCCCGCGCTTTGCTGGATCCGGTATGGCAAAGTCTATCAGGGTCCTCTTGTACACTAAGCATCTTGTGGAATGTCAGTAACTGCGTCCACCATGTCCGGTCTGGTGTTCAAGCCTGTTCCGAGATCTAGATCGGACTATCACATAGTCGAAATGAGATCTGCGCCAGCTACAGACAGGCATCTGAGTGACAGATCGGGCGATAGCCCCGACGTGGTGTCATCCAAGTCGAATTTGTTGAGGAAAGCACAATCAGGGCGGTCAAGCAAGCGGCGGAATCGTTAGCCTTCAGTGAGAGCTAAGTACAAAGGAATATCATGAGTATATATATGCCTCTACTGTCGATCGATGTGTGTATATGTAGATGAGGTGACACGTATGAGGGTGTACCGTTGTCGGATGATATAGGCGTTGGTGGGAGTTGACGGGTGGCGACGCCGAGTGAAGTTTGCGGTCGTGTTAGAGCATGAACACGCGGTCATGTGATTTCACTTTTTATTGTGCTCGATTAGCGCTGCCTCTTTGGCTGTGAGTTGCATTCGACCTAACATTTTTTAGCAACTTGCACGTGACTCGCTTGGATTCCAAATCATGCGCGCGCACGCACGGACCATTCTCTGTCTGCCGTGTTCCTTGTTCCTCGTTGCCACCTCGGAAAAGAAACATATATATATATATATATGCCAAGGGAGTCAGCAAATCTTGCTTCGCCTCCACCCCCACATCAGCCACACTTTTACGCCACACCTCTTTCTCTCTCTTGCCGATATCCACAAACGTTCTTCCGAGTATCTCAGGTAGCGATCTTCTCACCTCGTCGTCGTCTACCTAACCCTCCAACAACTCTTCGCACACTCTCTTCTTCCATAAACAGCGCACGCGTTCATCAGCTACCACAATGGGAGCAGAGTGCCCAGTTGCTCACGCCGGCAACATCGACCGCAAGCGTGTCCCCGCTGCCGGCTTCGGTACCAAGAACAGCGATTGGTGGCCTAACGAGCTCAGGCTCAACATCCTTCGCCAGCACCAGGCCAACTCGGATCCTTTCCGCGCCCATTTCGATTACGCTGCCGCCTTCAACAGCCTCGACTATGACGCCCTCAAGAAGGATCTCCACAACTTGATGACCGACTCCCAGGACTGGTGGCCAGCCGACTATGGCCACTACGGCGGTTTCTTCATCCGTCTCGCATGGCACGCCGCCGGCACCTATCGTGTTCAGGACGGCCGTGGCGGTGGAGGTGAGGGTCAGCAGCGATTCGCTCCTCTCAACTCCTGGCCAGACAATGGTAACCTTGACAAGGGACGTCGTCTCTTGTGGCCTCTCAAGCAGAAGTACGGTAACAAGATCTCTTGGGCCGACCTCTTGCTTCTCTCGGGCAACGTTGCGCTCGAGTCGATGGGTTTCAAGACTTTCGGTTTCGCCGGTGGTCGCGCAGACACCTGGGAGGCCGACGAGTCCACTTACTGGGGTGGCGAGACCACCTGGCTCGGCAACGATGTTCGTTACGAGCAGAGCAACCCCAAGGACCTCAAGAACCGTAACCTTGATGGTGCCCTTGCTGCCTCGCACATGGGTCTCATCTACGTCAACCCTGAGGGTCCCAACGGCCTGCCTGACCCGGCCGCCGCTGCCAACGACATCCGAACCACGTTTGGCCGTATGGCGATGAACGATTACGAGACCGTTGCTCTTATCGCTGGTGGTCACACTTTCGGTAAGACCCACGGTGCTGGTGACCCTGGCCTTGTCGGCCCCGAGCCCAACGCTGCTCCTATTGAGGCTCAGGGTCTCGGATGGGCTAGCAAGTACAAGTCTGGTAAGGGCCCTCACGCCATCACTTCGGGCACCGAGGTCATTTGGACCAGCAAGCCTACCGAGTGGACCAATCTCTATCTCGAGTACCTCTTCAAGTTCGACTGGGAGCTCACCAAGTCGCCCGCTGGTGCCAACCAATGGGTTGCCAAGGACTCAGATGCCATCATCCCCGAACCCTTCGACCCTACCAAGAAGCGCCGCCCAACCATGCTGACCACGGATCTGTCGCTTCGCTATGACCCCGAGTACGAGAAGATCTCGCGTCACTTTCTCAACAACTTTGACGAGTTTGCTGATGCCTTTGCTCGTGCTTGGTTCAAGCTTCTTCACCGTGACATGGGTCCTCGTTCTCGATGGCTCGGTCCCGAGATCCCCAAGGAGACGCTTATCTGGGAGGACCCCGTTCCGCCTGTCAAGCACGCTCTCGTTGACAACCGCGACCTTGCTGGTTTGAAACAAGCCATTCTTTCCGCCGGTGTCGAGCCCACCAAGTTGCTCAACGTTGCTTGGTCTTCGGCTGCCAGCTACCGTGACTCGGACAAACGTGGTGGTGCCAATGGTGCCCGCATCCGTCTTGCTCCCATGAAGGACTGGGAGGTCAACAACCCTGCTGAGGTTGCTGAGGTTATCAAAGCCCTCGAGGGTGTTCAGCAGCACTTCAACTCTTCCAGCCAGGGTGGCAAGCAGATCTCGATCGCCGACCTTATCGTCCTTGGCGGTAACGCCGCTCTCGAGAAAGCTTCCGGTCTTGCGGTCCCCTTCACTCCTGGCCGCACCGATGCCTTGCAGGAGGAGACCGAGAGCGAGACTTTCCAATGGCTCCGACCTACCGCCGATGGTTTCCGCAACTACGGCCAATCGAGCGAGCATGTTCGGGCTGAGCAGTACCTTGTTGACAAGGCCAACCTGCTGACCCTAACCCCACCCGAGCTCACCGTCCTCATCGGTGGTCTCCGTGCTCTCGGCATGAACTGGGACGGCTCGTCGCACGGTGTCCTCACTCACCGACGTGGTCAGCTCACCAACGACTTCTTTGTCAACTTGCTCGACATGAGCACCGAGTGGAAGGTCGCCGACGGTGGCAAGGCCGAGCTCTTCGACGGTGTTGATCGCAAGTCGGGTCAGAACAAGTGGACCGCTACCCGAGCTGATCTCATCTTTGGTGCACAGGCCGAGCTTCGTGCTCTTGCTGAGCACTACGCTCAGTCTGACAACGGCGAGAAGTTTGCCAAGGACTTTGTTGCCGCTTGGAACAAGGTGATGAACTTGGACCGTTTCGACGTCAAGGCGAACAAGATTGGCCGTGCCAAGTTCTAAAGTATTGCGGAGGTTTAGTTTCTGTATTTATCGCTCTCTTTGATTTTATGGAATGTTATTGCTTAGTTGTTGATCTTTCATCGTGGATGTGTCTTGACTTATCCCGCAGATGTCCTGTCGTCTACGTGGTGTCTTGTCGTGGGAGGTGGCGACTCGAACCGGTGCCTACTTGAGGCTTAGCCCCTTTCACATGGACGCCACAGAAGAGAAGAGGCAACGATGAGGTGACGTTCAGCTTGGCAGGCTTTTTCCATCGTAGCATCCCTTGGAGTTGCAATGCTTCAAGTAAGTAGATACATAGCATAGCATCCGAGAAAATTCAGCAAGCTTATTCTGGTAGCATCATGAAGCGTAAGCAGCATGCACTTGAGGCTCGATCTGAGCCAGTTTGAGTTAGGGGTTAGGGTTAGGCCTAACCGGACTTGTCTGCAATGTACACCACAGCACCGGGTACAGCCATAGGTTGTGGAAGGTCGGCAGTGGCGGCGTCGAGCACCTTCTCTACTGTCTCTTGCATCGACATGTTGGTTTGGTCAGCTTTCTGTATGGTGGAGGATGAAGCTTGTGCGGAGGACTGTGTGTTAGGAAGCTGCAAGGGTTCTTTGTGTTTGCACGGCCATTGAGATGATCGAGCTCAAAGTTGTCACTTATATTGACCAGCCAGTCAGGAAGCCGCGGGGAAGCTTGGTTTGTCGGCTCCCAACGGACCGCAGGGGCTATGTGATACAGTCTAGAGCGCATACCGAACAGAAACTCGAACAAGCGTCGCTTGTCTCGACATTGTTGAAGCAATCAAGGCGCTACATTGGCGCACAGAAGCTAAGCTCGGCTAGGACGGAGAAAGGAGGGAGCTTGGGAGATGTGCTTAACAAAGCTCAGACTCAAACGCACAGTTCATGGCAGCTGTGCCATCAGGGCCGTCCTTGGCGGCTCTGAGCACTTGCATTAAGGTCACCAGACTCGTTCTGTCTAGCCGTCCAGAAGTGATGAGAGGGCTTAATTCGAACAAGACCGCATGAGCAAAAGGTTGGTGTGGGCAGCAGACACAGCAAACGCTCGGCTCTCGACTGAGACAAGAGCGAGATGAGTGTCCCACCCAACAGCATTCGGGTTAGGCTTAGAACCAGAGAATCGAGCTCGCTCAGAACCAATGGGAGTGCTTCTTGATGACATGCTCTGCAGCTGGCCGCCGAATAAAGTTGGACGATGAACATCACATACTGTTCAAGGGCGTGCGACAAATAGCGTTGACCACAAGTATCGATTGCGATCATGTATTATGGCTATGTATACAAGATAATGACGAGTCTATATATATATCCTAGCGTTGGATGTATACATTGGATGTATACCTATATGATAGCAGGACGACAAGCGAGGAAACGGTCAAGCTGTCGTCCATGTGAGATCGGAGTACAAGTCACATGCTTTCATTCATATAACTCATTTCACCGCTGCACGTGACATGGCTTCACACTCGCCTCGCAAACCCGCTGTCCCTAAATCTAACATCCAACACCGCTTCTCTATCGCCACCTGTCGCCTCCTTTCCGACTGAGCCTTCTGAAAAGCTCAAGTATATATATATATGTCAAGATGGAGCGAGTTTCATCCTTACCGCCTTCGCATCTGCAACTAATGTCGCTTGAGCCAGTCACATCAAGGTAGATGCTGTCGTGGCCTCTTTCCTGGAAACCCAAGACGTCACCAGCCCTTGGTTCGACAGCCGAGAGCCAAACTGAAATGCAGCTCTCACCTCCTGACTCTCAGAACGACCTACTTCGCTCTTGCAAAGCAGTCATAAAGCGGCGCCGATAACTTGCTCCGACCTGCAGAACGCCATCTTCTCCGGCACATCGGCTTCACATCCATCTAACAGCAAATCTACCGACGGTCGAATTCCAAGATGAACTGGGCTCTTTCATTCGGGAGCATCTCTCCGACTCTTGCATACCCAGTGTTCCGACGGGGCTCTTCGAAGGAATAAATACCACCGCAAGCTTGCAGATATCGACATGCCCGTACTCCCATCTCTCTCGCACCCTCTCACTCTACAAGTTAGATACTCTGGTCACTCAGTCAGGCGCTCTCTAACCATGAAGTTCCCACTTCATCCAGCCAGCCTCGTGCTCTCGCTTTTTTGCCAGAAGGCATTGGCGCCTATTGTTCCAAAACCTGCTCTCACTGCTACCGCTGCTTTCTTGGAGAGCACAGAGCAGGCGCCAAGCCTGGCTGATCTTATCAACCGTCTTCCTCAAGCTTCTGCTCCTCCTGGTCCCTCGGCCAACCCGAGCAATCTCATTCCGCCTTTGGACCACGAGCTGCACCAACTTTCTGTCCCTCATCAGGCATGGTATGCTCAAGCCTCTTCTTCAACCCATCCTGTTCAAGACATTATTCGTGGTGAAGCTGGTCCTTTGTCAAGTCCTTTCAATCCCCTTCCGTCTTCCAATCACGAGCTACGTCGATTCCCTCTCCCTCACCAGCCAGGCTACCTTCATGCCTCCTCCTCATTCGATTACGCACCAGAGACGTCAATGTTTGTGCCAGTGCGCAATCCTCCCGTACAGTTTCCCGTTGGTCATGGCGCCTTCCAGCAATGGCGACACTACCACCCCTCGATTCAGCAAGGTCTCTGGTCTCACGACACTCGTAGTCGGTGGTCCGCACAACTCTGGTCCGGTTCTCCGCCTTCCAACTTTGCACCTGTGCAGCACCCGCCGCCTCCTATTACTCGCCCTATGGACCTACCTCCTCATCAGAACCAGCCCTCAGAAAAATCAACTCCCTCGCTCAGCCGCTCGAATCGCCCGAGCATGGAAGAAGCAAGCAGCAAAGCCTCCTTACCTGGCTCTTCGTCTACAGGCAATGTCAAGCTACCTCAGCCAAAGCAAGATTCCAAGAGGCTTTCCCAAGCTGCTTCCACGTCGCACACCATCCAACCAGCAGCTCTCGCCTTGCAAGACATCGATCCACTGGCAGCATCCGGTAAGCATGTTTCCTTCGTCTACCAAGAGGATCCCTTGACCACGGCAATGGTCACGCAAATGAAGCAAGACCTCGGTTTTGCCGAGCCACGTAAAACCAGAGGTGCGCGAAATCTGGGCGTTGCTAGCCTTCAAGACTTTATTCAGAGCATGAACTACTTTCTCAAAGGAGATCGTTTGTTCAAAGAACTCGTCTTCTTCGAACGACGTTTCCTCGTCACCGTCGGTGGCAACATCGGAAGGCTCTCGCGAACTCTAAAAAGCCAAGGCCTTTACGTCTTCGAACTGAAGACCGACGGCGAGAAAGTCTT
This sequence comes from Ustilago nuda, assembly GCA_022963125.1. Taxonomy (NCBI): domain Eukaryota; kingdom Fungi; phylum Basidiomycota; class Ustilaginomycetes; order Ustilaginales; family Ustilaginaceae; genus Ustilago; species Ustilago nuda. The sequence goes on from JALCUS010000021.1 coordinate 715,717, forward strand.
TATGATTTGCCGTGGCTCGTATACATTCGATCCCAAATACTGGAAGTTCGTCGAGACTGCAACTAGCTTTGCTACCAAAAGGGCCTTCATCTTCCACACCGTCGCAAGCACACCGACAGAAACTGGCATCATTACCATCCAGTCTACCGATGCCAGGAATTTTGCTGAACGTCGCGACCCGATGCACTGGATGACACCATATGACCACCAAGAGGAGAGCAGTTCTCCTTCGACAGTCTCTTTTTCCAACATTATCTATGATCCCGATCCTAATCTCCTGCCGAATCTCAAGTTCTTCTTTGAAAATGCTATGGGAGGCCGCACGAGAATCGCTTGGAGGCCGCAAGTGGTCATTCCTGAGGAAAGGCAGACGTTCACCGCCGAAATGAGGCGCTCCATGAGGTTGCGCTCCATACTCCGTGCTTTCCAACTCCAGGGAAAGACGTATTACATCACATTCCATCGAACGATGGGCATCTTTGAACCCGTGTCGAAGCCCTTTGTCGTCGTGTGGGAGCGGGAACAACGGGAAGACAGGGCAGTGTTGAAGGCCGTGGCGATCTCGCCCATGAGCAAACACACTTACGATAACCTTGTCAGGCAGGCCGTGCTCAAGGGACATCACATCGAGTTAGGCGCTGGATCTAGTTCCATCATTCACAGCAGAAATGCACATGTGGTCGACGTTGATGACTGAACTGGCAGCCCCGCATCATTTTCGTCCAACATCAGCAGCCTCTAAATGTTCATCCAACCTTCTTGCGCTGTGTCGGTAGGTCGACGTGATGTGTACCTTTGCTTCCATCTTGACTTGACACTCGCCACTGCCCAATCGGCTTGACGTGGCACTTTACGCCTATTGCAAAATACTTTTTTTTCCTTTCGATGAAACTGATATTCCTTGTGGATCGACAAGTGAGGATATGCACTCAAAGCACCGAAATCCGTCAGAAAATCAGAGGTTGCCTCCATCGCCGTTGCCGACAGATGTCGCCAATCTCGGCAGCTTGATCGTACCTCTCCTGGCTGCTTACCATCGCAGGGGTGGGCATTGAGCCTGCTGTGTCTTTCGAATTGGTACGACGAGCTTGCTCTTCATAAAGGTCTCGCCGGCCCCAGATGGCTTTGAGCAGATGACGACAGAGAAACACACATTGAACCTCGTCGAATCTTTCCCACAGTAATAGCGATCTTCGACATCGTTGCCGTCGCTCAGATCGTGACTTCGCAAAGCCATCGTAGGCTTCGGAGCCCAGTGTCAGCTGTGAGCCGAGTGCCAGCTTGACTGGGTCGCCTTTTCCGATCTGATGCCGTCCTTGCTGATTCGCAACAGCAATTATGAGTTCAGTGGAAGGATCCAAAGCACCAAAGATCTCGGAGGCGCACTGGAAGTAGGCCCAGATGAGAGCTCCGTCTGGTGCTCGGATCCACCAGTGTCCTCGAGTTTCCATTGCCTGCGCGAGTTGCTGGTCTGCAGGCACAGAACTAGACCAGCCCGAAGTTGAGCCAATGTGACTGAGACGTGCTTTGCGATTCGTGTCAGTTTGACTGACGTCCAAGTTGACAGCGCTTCCGCTTGGACGTTGCTGTTTGCGCTCCAAAAAGCGTGTGACCTTGTCGATCTCGAACCAAACTGCGTCTGTCGACTTGAGTAGCACTTTCGAGAAGTAGACTAGCGAAGCAGACTGAAGACACTCAAAGATGAGGTACCGCAACTCAGCAGCAATGCTGTCGTCCTGTGCAAGTGGCAGAGGTCGTGCCAATCGTATCTGCGTTTCCACGGTGTCAATTTGTTGCTGCAATTCCAAGGAAACATGCCCTTCAAGTGCATGTGAGAGCGTACCCGAGGGCATCACAATCGGCGGTGACGTAGGAAGCGTAGGTTGGTAAGCTAAGACTTCCGCATCGGTGCTGGTTCGTGTTGTCCGTTCGACAGCTTCGAGTAGATCGAGCGGCCAGCCGACAACGCACTGTGTCAAGCATTCGACTGGATCCTGGCTCTTGCCGTCGACTTCTTCCCAACGATAGACGTGTTGAAAGATGTCAAGTACATCGCCTTGCTCGCTAGCAGGACCCATGGTTCGTGACATGGTCTCCCACCAAAGAAGGATGCGGACGAAGAATCGGAAAGCAGATCCAGGTCCTTGGTCCATCTCTTCGAGCCAAGGAGCGGAGCTCGTATCCTCTGACGCGCAAGACAGCACTCGACGAACGATAGCAATTGCTACAGCTGTGTAGGCGCGTGAGCTGGTGGCAAATCCACGGTTGAACTGCTCGATGTGCGCGATAAGGATAGTTCCCGCGAGCGTCTCGAGGGTTCGGTGTGGAGTGTTGACATCTTTCGCCGCAGCTTGTATGGATTCGGGCGTGTCCAAGGGTCCAACCAAGGCATCCCATTCGGTCTTGCAGCGGGAGAAGTGCGCGTGCGCTAAGCCCTTCTTACGGGGATCTTGTGAAAGGCTCAAATGCGTGAGGCCAAGACAGCCAATCAGGTCGAGTATGATGGGCGATTCCGAGGCAAGTTGAGCAAAGAAGATCCTCCAGACGTTTGTGTCGGCTGAAAGCAGGTGAAAGCATCGCGCTGTTGTGTTGAAGAAGAATGATACCGACTCGAGCTGGACTTTCGTTGCGCAAAGAGTTCGAATGCGACGTTGTAGATCTGCTTCAGAGATGCGTTCTAGGGAGGACAAGCCAGTTCGAGGCAGTGTTGAGCTTGAGCATGAGTAGATTTCGCTGATGTCTCGTTCCGAGTTTGCGGGAGATGCAGTCAAGATGGACAGCCAATCTTCGTTCAACCAAGGTGGCGAGTCAGATCCCGAAGATGCGTGAGTCGTCGCCATTGCAGCATTTGCTAGCGTAGACAGACCTTGCTCGTCAGCGGACCGCGCGCTGTTCGAGGAAGAAATATCGTGATGGCTCGATGGAAGCCTCATCGAGGCAGATGTGGGTTCTGGATGTTGGACCTGCTTATGTTGCATGGTGGTGTACTTGGTCGAAGCTTTCTGAGATGTTGCCACCACCGTCGGAGGAGCGGGTTGAGGCATGTCATTTCCGATTGAGGCGCAAAGCAAGTCGATCCAGTCATCTAAATGTTGCGGTGAAGTGGCAGAGTAGTCGGCGAAAGCTTCTCCGTTTGCTGTGGTGGTGGCCTGAAGTGATAGAGAGTGAGGATCATACGACACCTGAGCGTTACCAAGAAAGGGGGAGGAATAGCTCTGCGAAAGAGCTTGCTTTTTAGACGATGACGAGGATGGGTTCAATGAAGAATGTTGCTGTTCCCGTTGTGGTGCTTGTTGTTCCCCGTAGCCTTCACAACTTTGTCCGTCCTCAAGGCAACGGCGACAGCGAGGTCTAGCTTCGTCGCACTTGACCTTGCGTGCACGGCAGGTGCTGCATCCATAGCGACTGCGTGTGAATCTCCGTTTGTGAGCGGCAGGTGCGTCTTTCTTTGCAGATGACAAGCTCGAGTTCGAGCTTTCCAGAGGCCACGACGGCTTTGCAGCAAGGGTTGGAGCTTTCGCGGAAGGAGCTGCGAGCGCAAAGCAGATTCCCTGATCTTGCTGACGAGAAGAGGCAGAATCATTCGTCTTCTCTGATCTCTCATGCTGCGAGACTAGCCGAGTTTTCGGTAAAGTTGAGGAGTCAAACCTTTGTCGTTTGGCCGAGCGAGGTGACTGACGTTCTGATGGCATCTCGACATGGCAAGAGCGTCTCGAGGCCCTTTGTCCCCCTGTCATGGCGGCATATCATCGCTACATGTGTATATATATATGCTCTGCCATGATCGTGTGTTTGAGTTGAAGATATACAAGTCTCGTACGCTAGTTTGGGCTACTATCAAGCTCCTTAACACAGGCGTATGTTCTTCTTGTAAAAATGGTTAGGGTTAGGGTTAGGGTTAGGGTTAGGGTTAGGGTTAGGGTTAGGGTTAGGGTTAGGGTTAGGGTTAGGGTTAGGGTTAGGGTTAGGGTTAGGGTTAGGGTTAGGGTTAGGGTTAGGGTTAGGGTTAGGTTAGG